>LR738714.1:133134878-133204743 GCA_902687465.1 Secale cereale
GGGGTGATTAGACTACTTGACCAAATAAAAATCTAGCCTTTTCCCAATTTTAGTTATTGGTATATTTTAGCAACTTAGCACAAGTCAAGCAATCAACCTACACATGCAATTCTAAGAGTATTGCAGCGGAATGTAAAACAATTGCATATGAAGGTAAAGTGAGGAGTTTGGAGGGAGCAAACGCAAGTGTAGACACAGATGTTTTTGTCTTGGTCCCGATAGGTGGTGCTATCATACATCCAAGTTGATGGATACTTCAACCCACGAAGGGTAACAGTTGCGCGAGTCCACAGAGGGCTCCACCCACGAAGGGTCCACGAAGAAGCAACCTTGTCTATCCCACCATGGCCATCGCCCACGAAGGACTTGCCTCACTAGGGTAGATCTTACGAAGTAGGAGATCTCCTTGCCCGTACAAACTCCTTGGTTCAACTCCACAATCTCGTCGGAGGCTCCCAAGTGACACCTAACCAATCTAGGAGACACCACTCTCCAAAAGGTAATAGACAGTGTGTTGATGATGAACTCCTTGCTCAAATGCTTCAAATGATAGTTTCCCCAACACTTGAATAGCTCCTCACAGATTTGGATATGGTGGAAGAAAGATTTGAGTGGGATGCAACTTGGGAAGGCTAGAGAACAAGATTCATATGGTAGGAGTGGAATATCTTGATTTCAACACTTGAGTAGGTGGCTCTCTTCTCAGAACATGTATGATGGAAGTGTAGGTATGTTCTGATGGCTCTCTGCATGAATGAAGAGTGGGTGGAGGGGTATATATAGTCCCCACACAAAATCTAACCATTACACACAATTTACCTAACTCGGTGGGACCGATTTAGTTCATAATGTGACCGTTAGGCATTTCGATGGGACCGATATGATCAACTCGGTGGGACCGATTTCATTAGGGTTAGGGCATAAAGTAATCTCAGTGAGACTGATTACACAAACTCGATGGGACTGATTTTGGTAATAAGCACACCAAAGAGTTGGCCAGGCAAACTCGGTAGGACCGATTCGCTCATTTCGGTGGGACCAAAACGTTACGAAGAGGAAACAGAGAGTTTGGATTGCGAACTCAGTGGGACCGATCTCTCATCTCGGTAAGACCGAAACGTTACAAAGGGAAGTAGAGAGTTTGCAAACCCATCTCGGTGAGACTGAGATCCCTTTCGGTGAGACCGAAATGATTAGGGCTTAGTGGCAGTGGCTATGTATAATTACTCAGTGGCGCCGGATAGAACTTTTCGGTGGGGCTGAGTTTGACTTTTGGTTTGGGAAATATGTGGATGTGAGAAAGTGGTTGAGGGTTTTGGAGCATATTACTAAGCATTTTGAGCAAGAAACCCATTAAGCAACACCTCATCCCCTTTTAATAGTATTGGCTTTCCTATGGACTCAATGTGATCTTGGATCACTAAAATGGAAAATGTAGAGTCTCGAGCTTGAGCCAATCCTTTGTCCTTAGCATTTCGAGGGGTCCACATTCCTAGTCCATGCCATGCCAATCATTGAACTTTCCTGAAATATCATCTTGAGATAGCATTAGCTCAATGAGCTATATGTTGTTAGTAATTACCAAAACCACCCAGGAATAGTTGCACTTTCAATCTCCCCCTTTTTGGTAATTGATGACAACATATAGATCAAAGCTTCGACAAATGATAATAAGATTTAAATACATCATCGCTTTGAGAAGTATGTGATAAACAAGAGCTCCCCCTAAATTTGTGCATTATTTAAAATTTGCATTTGAATGCAAATGCACAATCGATTAGGATCATGGGTTACTCTTCCATGTCACATACATCTTAGTGGAGCGCTCAAAATGATATAAACTAAAAAAATGTACTCATCACCAAGCAAAGTGAATGATCATATAAGGATATAAAAGATAGTATCATACAAGCAAGTATTAAGGTAGCATATGATCAATCACATGATCAAACAAGTATCCACACACGGACATAGAGTATAAAGCAAACGCACAATAAAGTTCAACCAAAAGCAAGAGAGACCAAAGAGGCAAACCACTCTCTCTTCAAGCCTATGATCTATACATATTTCTCCCCCTTTGGCAACAAGTTACCAAAAAGTTTGAAAATGCATATTGCTATGCGTCTCTCAAGCTTGGTCTTCGGGAGGTGGTGTAGAGAGAACTCCAAGGACAAAGACTTCAGATGACATAGTTGGAGCTGGTGGAGTGGCTGCTCGAGGTGGCACTGAAGCTGTGGTTGCTGGCACTGATGTAGTAGCTCTCGTATCAGGCACTATCACTGCAGCAGATCTCTAACCTCGAGGCACTCGCTGAAATGCATATGTGGTAGCCCATCCTCCCCTCTCCTCTGCTTCCTCGTGAAGCTTCTCAACTGCAGACTGAATCTGTGTCACTTTCAGATCAAGACCATAGAACTTAGTTTTGATGATCCTCTCCAAGCTCTCCTGATTCTGAGTCAGGGTGGCCAAGCCCTTCTCAATCCTCATAGTTTCTTGAATCACATATGCCATTTGGTCTTGTTTGGACTTGAGGGTCATTTGAGATGCTTCTACAACACTTGGCATCTTGGCAGCTTTCTCTCTCCTCTCATGTGCTTGCACTGATGATGGTTCATTTTCATCCATGACAACTATGTTGTCCTCAAAGTCAGGCACCAAGGGAAGATATTCCCTATCCAATAAGTATGTGCATGTGCCCATCTTGGAGTTGATGAGCATACCCACATGATCTCTTTTGGTCTACAACAGTCCTTTTGATTGTCTCTACAATCAGGCTCATAACTTCGAACTTCTAGGCACATCAAATATATGTAGCAAGTTGATTCAATGTCCTCCGATCATCTTTGCATCTCCATATTTGGGCAACAATGTATGCCTCAAGATTGTGTTGATAGTGGCTAGACCAGACAACAAGTGATGTACATATCAAAACTTATGTGTCTCCAAGTCATCACCAGGGATCTCCTTGTACATATTTGCCATAGAGTTGTGGTCTTGCTTCTTCTTGGCATACACATCCAAATCATCCTCATGCTCTTCAGGGGCATTAATCAGCTTGGCCCACTCATCAATAGTTGACTGGTACCTTGTACCTTCAGACATCCATACAATCCTAGCATCAGGATAAAAGTGAGCTATGGAGTAGAATTGCATGATGAGTTCATCATTCCACTTTGTCAACTTCTGAGCCACAAACTTGTCAACATCACATGCTTTGAAGATTTCATGCACATTGGGAAAATAATCTGCATTCTCATCAATGAAGTCCCAGTCCACTCTCTTCATATCACACACTATGGGCTTCTTGTCGAGCAGAACTGACTGACAGAAGTCTTGCTGTTACTTGGTGTGAAACCTGTAGTCCACAACAATCCTTCTCCTTATAGCATATGGATCACTTTGTCTCCATATTCTGAAACCTGCATCCTTCCTCAATTTCATGTCTTCTGCTACTAGATGAGCATCATTGTGATCAGGGATCTTGGACTTCAGCTTTCTAAGCACTTAGGCCTCAGCTTCTTCATCAACCTCGGGCACTGGGGCCTTGTTCATCTTTGAAGCTGGAATGTTTCTAGTGCTTCTCTTGGGTGCAGACTTGGTGGCTTGAGCAGCTTTGGGAGCAGTATTCGGCTTAGAAGGGGCAGCCACAAACTTGATAGCATCTCCCATAAGCTTCTGAGATTTAGGAGCTGGTGCAACAACCTCTTCTTCTTCTTCTTCTGCAGCTTCATTATCATCCCTCATGGATGGCTTGCCAATCACTCTGGCTGTTGTTTTTCTAGCTCTCTTCTTTGTTCCTGCTGGCTCATCATCTCTGGATTCAAGTGTGAATACCATAATTTCTTGAGTAGATGACCTGGCCTTTGACATAGGAACTCTCTAGGCAGGGATCTTCCTTTTCTGACCTGGCTTAGTTGCAGCAGATGTGCCATACTCCTTCTCGAGCACCTTGTTCTTTGAAGTGGCCTCATCAGCCACAGAGTCATCATCATCACTGTCAGAGGCTTTCTTCTTCCTAGTCTTGGTAGCCGCCTTGGGAAAGTTACTAGGTGTGCTCCTGCTACCCTCATCAGAGCTGCTAGAGGGATTAGTGCCCTCACTCAAGTTGACTTGTTCCTCAGAAAAATTCTGGCTATCACTCTGGTCAGACATCTTGGCACTACAAACTGAAAAACTGACCCTGTGAATAGATGTAGATGAGGTAGAGTGGATGAGCATCACAAAGTGCAGAATTTTTGCAAAACAGATAAGAAGAAAAACTTAGTTTTAGTTCTCTACAGAAAGCATTTTGGAGCTACCGATTTGTTAAACTCGGTGATACCGAAGCAATTCTGGAGCCTGAACTAGTGAACTCGGTCAGCCCGAGTCACAGTTCAGTGGCACCGATATTGCTAGGGTTTCACAGAGAGTTGAACTTGGTCGCACCGATTTGCAATTTTCGGCGAGACCAAAAATCACTTGTGCAATGGCCTAAGCCAAATCGGTGAGACCGATTTCTACAACTCGGCCGGTCCGAGATGAGTTTGGCAGAGACCTAACCCTAAATTTTTCGAATCAAAACTACTTTCTACGGAGTTTCTGCTGGATAGGAAGATTTAAAATGTGGCAAGAATCATGGCAAAGCAATGTGCTACGAATCGAAGATAAAGAATAGCACAAAGTGTCAAGTTCATACCCTAACTCGGCGATGAACTTGCTACGGCGGCAACGACGGCGGAGATTGCCGTTGACAGCGATGGAGACCAGCGGCGGGAGGTCACTGGCGACAAGGAGATGATCCGAGGACCCGATGGGGTAGAGCAGGTTATGCGGAGGCGAAGAGTTTCAGAAAGTTTTCCAAAATTCAACCCGTCGGTATATATAACCTGACCCTGTCGGTGTGACCAAGTGGAACAACTCGGTGGCATCGAGATGCAAAACTGCTAGCAGTTACTGCAACTCGGTGTGACCGAAAAGTTCAAATCGGTTGCACCGAGATTTGAAACCTAGATCATCTTAGTGAACTTGGTGTGACCGAAGTGGATGACTCGGTCATACCAAAATGCACAAAGAGGTTTTGGAAGTTTAAGTCTATGACGAATCGGGGACTCCGAGTGCTCCTCACACAGAGTGGTTCCAATCTGACTTGATCAAACTTTGTGATGTAGCATGAATAGAGTTTGAGACGCGAAAAGCATAGATATCTAGAGGGTGTTCTTAAGCATTCTTGTCCATCCATTTGGCAAAAGAAAAAAAGCCAAACAATCAAAGCAACAAATGGATGTCCTCGAATGAGAAAAATATGCAGTCAACATGCTCACACAATAAGATAGCAAATGAAACATGTGAAAAATCATGCACAACCATTCTAGCATCTATCAAGCAATTGGTGATGACTAGGTCATCTATATATGAGTATATTGACTTAGGAGTCAAATGAGAACATTTGATCATAGGTCATACTCATCATTTAAGCACAAGTGGGGTTACCATTTTTACATAAAGCATTGTTGTGTTCACATCATTAGAGTTGCTTTAGCTCAATTGATTAGAGTACAGCTCCCCCTAGATGTGATATTCCCACTAAGAGGGATGAACTAACCTTGGGTTTTGTCGATGATGACTTCATGTAGGTGTTGAAGATGTAGATGCTCAATGTTGATGTAGATCATTTGGAGCAATCCATTGGAGTGAGTTGCACTTTCAATACCTACACGGGTTAGTCCCACAAGGAACAAACAAGGATATCCATAGACATAGAGTGAATAGCATACATGATGATGTCCATGAAAGCATTAGGTTACCTTGTCCCTTGTCTTACCAACAAGAGGGTTTGTGACTCCTTGAACTAGTGCAAGATATGGAAGTTGTTTGCACTTGTCCTCGCCAAAATGATACGAGTGAAGTATGTTGGCGGAGTCACCCTCAAGAGCTTTCTAGTTCTTCTTCTTCGGGATCCACACCATCTTGATGGGAATCCTTGGAGTTGTAGTCGTACTTGATGAAGTAGAACTTGAAGTAGTCTTGGGAACCCACTTGACCAAGGCCTTAGGAACTTCTTCAAATGCATCAATATCTTCTTGAAGCTTGTCCTTGACCTTTAGCTTGTGGTCTTCTGGTGGAAGATCATCTTGTGCTTGTGTCCCTTGAAAAGATGTAGTATGATACTTCTCTTGTTGAGGAACAAACTTCGTCTTGGGGTATTGATCTTCTTCCCATTCAACTCCATTGGCATTGAACTTTCGTTCAAAACCAACACCTTGATTCTTCCGGTGCCTTCCTTGCTTGCGTACAATCTCCTCAAATTTCTTACTCCCAGCAAGGCTCTTGTAAACAGCTTTTTCTATAACTCTCTTCAATAAACTATTTTCTTGCTCAAGTGTAACTTGGCTAAGAGAATCATTAGTGGAATCAAGAGAACTACTAGAAGCAACATCATTGGATTTAGCATGATTATTGGTACTACTAGAGGAAGAATATTTCTCGTTCTTGTTGCTAGGTTTTACTTGTGGCATGTAAGTAGACAAGAGTAAACACTTGGCAATGTAAGAAGAACTTTTCTCGCGAAGATCATCATTGATAGCTTTTAAGAACTCATGCTCTTGCTCAAGGTTGAGCTTTTCAAAGCGTAACTTCTCATGAGTCCTTAAAAGTTCTCGATGATCTTCCAAGGTAGTTTCATGAGCTAACTTAAGAGAGTTTAATTCGTTAGTTAGACGCTCAATCTTCTCCTTATCATTGTCATTCGTTTTATCTTGATTAGCATGATTAATAGCAATTTCATCATAGTTTTCATCAAAAGTTTTATCACTATTGCTACCAACAAGTAAATCATCATCTCCTAGCAAGTCATCTTCATCACTATTGAAATCAAGATACTCGGGGTGTGATACCTTGGGGCATTTAGCCATGAAGCATCTTCCAATTCCTTCATTTGGTGAGTCAAATATGTCGTAGGAGTTGGTTGACACAAGAGCAATTCCGGCAACACCTTCATCTTGAGTATCTTCGGAGTCGGAGTAGTAGCTTCACTCGGAGTGGTTATCGGAGTCGGAACCGGATGCCCATTCACCAACATGAGCTTGATGTCTTCATTTTTTATAGCTCCTTGATTATTTGTCCTTCCTTTCCGAATCTTTGCTTCTCCGAGAAGGTCTTCATTCATAACGATCATCTCTACTCCTTCTCTCTCTTGGTGGTGATTCTTCTCTTCTACTTCTCCTTTTAGGTGAGTCTTCTCTTATCTTGTGGGGGGCCGTACACTCATTGGAGTAGTGTCCGGGTCTTCCACAATTGTAGCAATTCCGATCATGACTTGAAGATCTCTTGTCATTGTAGGACCTTGACTTGGAACTTCTCTCTTTGCTTCTATTCTTGTATAACTTGTTGAAGTTCTTTACCATTAAGCTCAATTCTTCATGGAAGACTTGTTTCTCACTTGATGATGTAGGAGCATCAGATGAGGCTTTGTTAGCACCACTAAACTTGTTGTGAAGCTCTTCTTTATCTTTGAGTGACATCTCATGAGCAACAATTCTTCCAATGACTTCCGTTGGTTTGAGATCTTTGTAATTGGGCATCATTTGGATAAATGTGCACACGGTGTCATATTTTCCATCCAAGGCTCTTAGGATCTTCTTGATGATGAATCTGTCAGTCATCTCTTCAATTCCTAAGCGGGCAATCTCATTTGTGATGAGAGCAAGCCTAGAGTACATTTCAGCGGAACCTTCACCATCCTTCATTTTGAACTTTTCAAGTTGACTCTGAAGCACATCCAACTTGGATTCCTTGACGGAGTCGGTACCTTCATGCATATCAATCAAAGTATCCCAAATTTCCTTTGCATTCTCAAGACGACTGATTTTGTTGAATTCTTCGGGGCACAATCCGTTGAAGAGGATATCGCAAGCTTGAGCATTGTATTACAACATCTTCAAATCTTGTGCGGATGCTTCATGATTCAGTTCCTTCCCATCAAAGAATTCACCTTGCAAACCAATACACACAATAGCCCAAACGGCGGGGTTATGTCCAAGAATATGCATTTTCATATTATGCTTCCAACTAGCAAAATTAGTACCATCAAAGTAAGGACCTCTACGGTGGTAACTTCCGTCGCTAGACGCCATACTCTCCTAGGTTGTGAAACCAAGGCTATGATCACCAAAGCTATGGAAATCACGGCAAATGGAGACCAAAGCCCTGATACCACTTGTAGGATCGAAAGTATGTCTAGAGAGGGGGGGTGATTAGACTACTTGACCAAATAAAAATCTAGCCTTTTCCCTATTTTTGTTCTTGGCATATTTTAGCAACTTAGCACAAGTCAAGCAATCAACCTACACATGCAATTCTAAGAGTATAGCATATGAAGGTAAATGGAGGAGTTTTGAGGGAGCAAACGCAAGTGTAGACATAGATGTTTTTGTCTTGGTTCCGATAGGTGGTGCTATCGTACATCCAAGTTGATGGGGACTTCAACCCACGAGGGGTAACAGCTGCGCGAGTCCACGGAGGGATCCACCCACGAAGGGTCCATGAAGAAGCAACCTTGTCTATCCCACCATGGCCATCACCCACGAAGGACTTGCCTCACTAGGGTAGATCTTCACGAAGTAGGAGATCTCCTTGCCCGTACAAACTCCTTGGTTCAACTACACAATCTCGTCGGAGGCTCCCAAGTGACACCTAACCAATCTAGGAGACACCACTCTCCAAAAGGTAATAGACGGTTTGTTGATGAAGAACTCCTTGCTCAAATGCTTCAAATGATAGTCTCCCCAACACTCAAACAGCTCCTCACAGATTTGGATATGGTGGAAGAAAGATTTGAGTGGAAAGCAACTTGGGAAGGGTAGAGAACAAGATTCATATGGTAGGAATGGAATATCTTGATCTCAACACTTGAGTAGGTGGCTCTCTTCTCAGAACATGTATGATGGAAGTGTAGGTATGTTCTGATGGCTCTCTGCCCGACTGAAGAGTGGGTGGAGGGGTATATATAGCCTCCACACAAAATCTAACCGTTACACACAATTTACCAAACTCGGTGGGACCGATTCAGAGAACTCGGTCAGACCGATTTAGTTCATAATGTGACCATTAGGCATTTTGGTGCGACCGATATGATCAACTCGGTGGGACTGGTTTCATTAGGGTTAGGGCATAACATAATCTCGGTGAGACCGATTACACAAACTCGGTGGGACCGATTTTGGTAATAAGCACACAAGAGAGTTGGTCAGGGAAACTCGGTGGGACTGATTTGCTCATTTCGGTGGGACCGAAACGTTACGAAGAGGAAACAGAGAGTTTGCATTGCAAACTCGGTGGGACCGATCGCTCATCTCGGTAAGACCGAAACGTTTCGAAGGGAAACAGAGAGTTTGCAATCCCATCTCGGTGAGACCGAGATCCCTTTTGGTGAGACCGAAATCATTAGGGTTTAGTGGCAGTGGCTATGACAAATGAACTCGGTGGCGCCGGATAGAAATTTTCGGTGGGGCCGAGTTTGACTTTTGGTTTGGGACGTATGTGGATGTGAGAAAGTGGTTGAGTGTTTTGGAGCATATTACTACGCATTTTGAGCAAGAAACCCATTAAGTAACACCTCATCCCCTTTTAATAGTATTGGCTTTCCTATGGACTCAATGTGATCTTGGATAACTAAAATGGAAAATGTAGAGTCTCGAGCTTGAGCCAATCCTGTGTCCTTATCATTTTGAGGGGTCCACATTCCTAGTCCATGCCATGCCAATCATTGAACTTTCCTGAAATATCATCTTGAGATAGCATTAGCTCAATGAGCTATATGTTGTTAGTAATTACCAAAACCACACAGGGATAGTTGCACTTTCAAATAGTCTATAATTTTACATGAATACTTTAATACTCAAGCATATCAACAAGCAACCATGTCCTTCAAAATATCAACGCTAAATAAAGTTATCCCTAGCCCATTATGCCCAATTGTTGATCCATTCATGAAACACATCCAAATATTAGCTACATCCCATACTCAAGTGTGATAATAGTGTTCCATAGTTGGTGCTTTATAAGAGAAGATGGAGACTCAATAAAAATTGCGTAAAAGTAATAGATAGGCCCTTCGCAGAGGGAAGAAGAGATTTTTAGAGGTGGTAGAGCTCAGAGCTTGAATTGAGAGATAATTTTTTTAGGTGACATGCTTTTCCCGTCAACGAAAACGATTATGAGTTCCCAATATCTTCCATGCTAAATAAATCATAGGAGGTTTCCAAACACAAAATAAAGTTCATTTCCTTTCCACCAATATATCACAATCCATGGCTAGTCGTATCCACGGGTGCCTTCCATACCAACACATACCAAGGAATTTATTATAGTATTATTTTTGCTTCTCGTGACTGGGCATCCCTATTACCGCCACACTCTCGTGCAATGTCAAGTGAATAAACACTCATCTTGAGAATGACCTACTTAGCATGGAAAATATCGGCCACCCCTCACCGCTTCATGAGCGGTACGGGCACACAAAAGAGAATTTTATTTTGAAAATTAGAGTTGGCACATACAAATTTTACTTAGGACGGCATGGAAATACCACATATAGATAGGTATGATGGACTCATTTGGCACAACATGGGTTTTAGGATTTGGATGCACAAGCAGTATTCCCGCTTAGTACAAGTGAAGGCTAGCAAATTGATTGAGAAGCGACCAACCAAGGAATGAAAACCATCATAAAAGAACATTAAACATATCTGACACCGAATAATGCAACACAAGTAGGATGTAATTTCCTTGCATAACTATTGACTTAACGTGCTTGCATAGGGAGTCAAAACCCTTAACACCAATATTCCTACTTAAGCATAATTACTCACCAACATAACTCAGATAACACTATCATCATATCACAAAACTATTGCAAGGAATCAAGTTTTAATGTCCAATGATCTTCATGAAAGTTTTTATTATATCTTCCCTGGATATCTATCACTTTGGGACCAAATTCTTTTAAAGCAAATTGCCATTGCAAATAACAAGCTCTCAAACAAATTTAAGTGAAGAACAAGATCACATACTTCTTCAAAGTTTCATCTCTCAAAATAATTTAAGTGAAGTATGAGAGGATTTCTTCGAAATTTCTACTAACTCTCAAAATAATCTAAGTGAAGAAGGAGAGCAAAATTCTTCAAAATAACAGCACCACCGTGCTCAAATAGATATAAGTGAAGCACTAGAGCAATTCTATATCTCTAAAAAAGTTAAGTGAAGCATAAAGAGTGATTCCAATAAATCATAGCATAATTTTGGCTTCCTCAAATAGGTGCGTCCAGCAAGGATGAGTGTGAAAATATAAAATGCAAAATCTAAAAAGCAAAACAAGCAAAGACACAAATAATACAAGACGCTCCAAGCAAAACTAATGATATGTGACGAATAAAAATATAGCTCCAAGTAAAATTAGCGATGGTCGTTGGAAGAAAGAGGGATGCCTTCAGGGGCATCCCTAAGCTTAGTTGCTTGATACTTCTTGAATATTACCTTGGGGTGCCATGGGGCATCCCGAAGCTTAGGCTCTTTTCACTCCTTATTCCCACATCCATCATGATCTCACCCAAAACTTGAAAACTTCAATCACACAAAACTTAACAAAACATCGTGAGATCCATTAGTATAGTAAAAATCATCTTTACTATAAGTACTATAGCAAAACCATTCAAATTTTGTTATTACATTATACCTGCTATAATCTAAATTTACCATGGCTTATACCCTCCGATACAAACCATAGATTCATCAAAATAAGCACATAATGCAACGAAGAAAGAATCTGTCAAAAACAAAATAGACTATAAATACGTATTGTTTAGTCATACTTATGTAACTCTAAAAATTCTGGAAAATTAGGACAACGTTAGCAATTTGTACATCAATTCTGTGTATTTTTTTAGCAATTGGTCATGCTCCAGGAATTGAAAACAATTCTGCTACTGGATGTGAAAATTTGTGTTGATGCACCGAATCAAATCAAGTCTCACCCAAATCAATCACAAAGGCTTTGCTTGGTACAAATACTAATTAAAAAACACAATCATTAAAGAAGTAATAACGTGTATATATTAAAAAACATAATAAAAACCAAAAAGCAAAAATATAACTATTGGGTTGCCTCCCAACAAGCGTTATTGTTTAATGCCCCTAGCTAGGCATAATGCATAGATTCTTACGTGTCATCATCTTTAGTTTCCAACTCCTCAATCACACATCCATAATTCCTTAGAGATCTAGCATGCATATTCTCAATACTCACACTCCTAGGAATAAAGTTAAAGAATTCATTCATACGAGAAGGTTCTTTCATCAATTCAGCAAAATCATCTTAAGATCTACATTGTTGCTAGTAGAAGCGGCACCCTTGTTCTTAGGAGTTTGGGTAGATCTCTTACTAGGAGGACTCTTTGCAATAGTTTTAATGGAAGAAAAAGCCATGCCCAGTGTCGGTGCAACAAACATTTGCGTTTTCTGCCCGGACTTATACACAGGCGTGCTGGCATCGCATGCCCATCACCAGCATACAAAGCAATGCCAAGATAGAAGATCAGCTCTTTGTGGGATCAAGGAGCGGACCAAGACAACCAATAAAACAGGGCATCACCTTTGGAAAGCCTCCCTTGCCGAGGAAGAGAGACTGTCCGGGTCGAGGCCGCCCCAAGGACAAGTCCAAGATTTTATCGGCAGGCTTGCCAGGTCTGCCAAGGGCGAATCTCTCCGCCAAGGCACCACCGCTCCACCCTACCACAACGCATGTCAGTATCAGTGCGATGTCGAGGCCTCAAGTGATTAAGTGTGTCGGGGAAACTGACCGCCCATGAACACCTATGGGACTGGGGCCCCTTTTTGGTCCGGCAAGGGAGCGGAGGGAGCACGAAGAGCAGATCGAGGGGCACACGCGGGCAGTTTACCCAGGTTCGGGCCGCACGGATGCGTAAAACCCTACTCCTGCCTTTGGTTGTATTGAGTTCTTGAGCTCGGGAGCTTGAAGATCTACAGTGCTTAGCAACACCGTGCGTGGGAGTGATCGAGTTTTTGGAATCGAACCCCCTCTACGTTGTGCATGGGCCTCCTTTTATAGCTCAAAGGGGTCACCGACAGGTGTCGACGTAGAGGAGGGAAAAAACGTAAAATAGGTGGTAGTTGTAACAGTGCATGTACAGTGTATGTACAGTGGTCTATACCTAACCCTGACGGTGGGGGACAAGGGCATTGAATGCCCGTCGCCGTCGCCCCAAAAGCGTCCGCCCGGGCGTCTCCGTTCGCCACGATGGAGGCCTCGTCACCGTGGCTCGCCACCGTGTACCCCAGGCTGCACAGCCGTCCGCCACGTGCCCCTGGAAGGGCCCCAGGGCGATGCGTGGACAGATGAGCTGGAGCGCGGGCACACAGTGAAAGTCCCTCCGGCAAGCACCTTGCCGGGGTTGCCCTCTTGCCGGGCCTGAAAGCTTGTCGCTCTCTGGGTCCTGCCGGGGCGCGTGGTGCGCCACGACATGTCTCCTGAGATGCTTCTTTCTGGTCTTCCTGGCAAGCTCCTCTTGCCAGGGTCCTGTGAAAATAGAGTGATCTTGTGCTTGGAGCAGCCTTGCCGGCAAGCCCCTCTTGCCGGGGCCTTGTTCTTCTGACTTGTATACTTTGTTCTTGAATGGCTTCAAGGAAACTAGAGCGGGCTTTGGCGGGCACGTGGTGAGCCCGACCACGGGACGCTGCTACTGCCCATGCACAAGTCGGGATACTAAGGTACCCCTACTTTAATACACCGACAGGAGCCCCCGGGCCTGGGACACACACGGTGCCGAGCGCTGTTGGGCCAGGCCCAAAACAGTGCACGGGCACACGTGGCCCACGGCGCGCCGTATCCCTCTCTGTATCCGCCGCATCTCTCCCTAACGGCACGCGTCGATTGCGGCGTCGTGGGAGAGATCGTGGCCTGTTTCTTTAATGGGAAAATGCGGAACGTCCCCCACTTCCCCCTTAAAAGCAGAGGAAGCAGGGGCAGTTTCCCCCCATTGCCTTCATTGTGTCTTCAATCTCCAGAAACCCCCGCCGCTCTCCGCCTCCCCAAAGGTCGACAGAGAGCCGAGCTCCGCCCTTCCTCCGTCGTCTCCAGCATCCGCAGCGCCGTCGACCTCCCTCGCCGTCCCCGCCATGACCCCGAAGAGCGACAAGGCGAAGAGTGACAAGGCGAAGAAAGAGAAGTCTGACAAGGCGGCGAAGCTGGCAGCCATGCGGAGGAGGATGGTGGTCTTCCCGCTGAGGCTCGGCGCAAGGGAGCTGCGGGACAAGTATTACCTGTTCTGGGCGAGGGAGACGAAAGCTCATCCCCGCACCAGGGTCCTCCCCGCCGAAGCCATCGACATGTACCCGGGAGGTTACCACTACTTCGCTTTGTTCTTCCACTTTGGCCTTTGTCCTCCGTATTCTGAGTTTTTCTGCGATGTGATGAACACGTACGGCTTCCACCTCCTAGATTTCACCCCGAATGCCATTCTTACAATGGCCGTTTTCGCACATCTGTGCGAAAACTTTGTCGGGGTTCATCCAAACGTAGCTCTCTTCCGCCATTTCTTCACACCTAGAGTAGAGTCTGGATCCCCACTCTCCGGCGGCATCTCCTGGATCTTCAGGCTTAACAAGAAAGAGGCGTACTTGATTTGAGAGCTCCGCGGCAAGTGGGAGGAGTGGAGAGCTGATTCGTGCTGGGTTGTGGAAGAGGAACCCCAGCAGTTTACCTCCCCGCGCCGAGCGGCAATAGTGCGTGGCAAGGATTGCAGTGACTTGGCCCCGAAGGACGATAAGCTACAGATTGCCCTCACTAGGATCCTTCGTCTCCGGGCCGCCCACCTTACTGTAGGCGAGGTCGGGGCGGATTTCCTTCGCCGCCGCATTGCCCCCTTGCAGGACAGGAAGAGGCCTGCTTGGGAGTTCGGCAACGCGGCAGACTTCATGAGGCTGCGCCCCGGGCTGAATTATAACTTCACCGTCTTGGAACTCAAGGGGATGGTCCGGGAGCTGTTCAAGCACGACCCAAAGCACCCGGAGTGGTTCACCCCGTCGGACGGAGTAGTTCCACTATGCAACAATACTGCCCTCAGTGCCATTCGCGCGGCAATGCCTCAGTGCGACTCCCACGGGGTTGTTCCCACCTGGCTGATGCCTTCAGAGGAGACCATGCAGACCTTCTTCGACAACCTGGTTGAACGGCCGCGCAAGCCCGACGAGAAGAAAGGTCTCACCCGCGCGACCACCGAACGGGACGTGGCGTACATAGCCAACAGGATGGAGGAGGCCGCCGCTGCGGCGACCGCGGGTGAGTTCGGGTACACTGTGGAGGAAGCAGAAGCAGCGGATGCAGTGAGCCGGGCCGAGGAGGAAGAAATCCTCAAGCTGCTGAGGCCTGCCGGGAAGTGTGCCGTGGAGCCTGCCGGGGAGCCTGCCGGGACGAGCGAGGCTGCCGGGCAAGGCACTGAGTCCAGTGAGCCCGCCGAGGAGGACGCCGAATCGGGCGATTCCGACGAAGACTCAGGGGGGTCACTGAACCTCGACGACCTTTCTTCGTCCTCGGAGAACTCCCCGCCGCCGCCAAGTCCTCCGCCACAACCGAAGAAGCGCCTCCGCAAGGCCACCGAGACGATGAAGCAACCGGCGCCCCGACAGCAGCCGAAGCGCCGCGCGACACGCGCTACCACGACGTGCAAGGTCATCAAGGAGGCGCCCCGTGTCCCAGCGGCAAGCGGAGGGGGATCTTCCCGAAGCGGTTCCGGTGTCCCTTCTGCTCCTCGGTCCTCGGCGACGACCGGCGCGGGGTCTTCGCAACCCACGGCTCCGGAGCCCGCCAAACGCCCGAGGGAGCCTACTCCTCCAGCTCCTCGCGCTGGGATGCGCGAGGCGGAATTTGACTTCTCCGCCCTTAGCTCCGACGAGGAGGAGGAAGAGTAAGCACTTGTAACCTTTATCTCCTTTGATTTTTGTTCTTGTCTTGAATTCTCTTGCTTGGTTCTGATCTTGTTTGGCTTCCAGGACCCTGACGCAGAGGATGGCGAAGAGGGCCAAGATCCCTGTGGTTGACCTTGAGGACGACGAGCCCGCCGCCGCGGCAGGAGACGTGCCCGCGACAGGCTTGCCGGACCAGCATGCTGCTCCGAAGAGCAGCCCCCAGCGCAGCCCCCAGCGTAAGTTCCTTGTTCACTTTTCTGCTTATCGGGCGCGCTTGAGCTTCTTATCTTTATTGATGTCTTGTTTGCTTGTTGTCTTGTGCAGAAATGGAGCCGCAGTCGCAGGAGCGTCAAGAGATTGCTCCCGACGAGCCGCTTGTCCCACCGTCCCCGCCAAGGAGAAACTCCCCGGCGAGGGAGGGTGCTCCGCCAAGGGCGGGTACTCCGCCAAGGGCGAGGACCCCGCCAAGGGCGAGCACCCTAACAAGGGAGGGCACCCCGCCAAGGGAAGTCGCCGGCAGCCCTCCGCCGGCGGGGGCCACTACTACGCCGGCGAGGGACCCCGTCATTGAAGAGGCCCACGCAGGTAAACCCTTGTACTTCCCTTCTTTTGAACTCTTCTTTTTTTTGGATATTTGCTTGACGATTCTTCTTGTCTTTTTCTGTTGTTAGATCCGCCCGCCCCGGAGCCGATGGACACGGAGACCATCGCCGAGGAAGACGTGCACGGCAATGCTGGCGACGCCACCACCACTGAAGGAATGGCTGGTGCTGACGAGCCAGCCGCCGAGGAGACCGCCCCGACCGCTGACGCGACAGCTGGGGAAGGGACCGGCGACCGCACTGCCGGCCGTGAGGCCGCAGGAGCGCCGGACGCTGTACCGGCCGCCGACCCCTCCGCCCCCGCGGCTGGGTCGGGTGTCTATCTGGAGGCCGCCAACGGGGTCTTTATCCAAGTCCCGTGGGCGTCCTCATCAAGGGCACCCACGGAGGGGGAGACCTTCGACGGAGAAGTTCTCGCCTCCGCCGGGCTGAGGGTCGTCGACGCGCCCGGCAGCAGCAACGAGGCCGAAGAGGAGCAACTCCTACGTCGACTCCTGGGCTTGTACCGGGCCAGGCAAGCCAAGCTGGAGTCCCGTGAGGCCCTGGCTGCCAAGGCCAGTGCCGATCTGGAGAAGTGCGCCGCGGAGCTCCGTGCCGCAAACCAGGCGGCCCTTCGGAACTTGGCGGAGGAGCGGGAGGAGCTCGTCGAAGCACACTAGGCGTTCATTCTCGAGAAGGCCGAGGTTGAGGAGCAGCATCGCCTGGCCGCCGAGGATCTGGCTCGGCGGGAAGGAGCGCTGAACCAGCGGAAGGTCGACCTTGATAGCCACGAGGACGACCTTACCGCGCGCGAGCAGTCCATTGGCGGGGCTCTGCAGGAGGCGAGGGACGCCACTGCTGCCGCAGAGACCGCCAAGAGGGACCTGGAGGCAAGGGTGGCGCAGTTGGAGTTGAGCTTGAAGACGAGCGAGGAGAGGGTTGCCGCGCTCAACTTGGCGCGGGAGAAGGACGCCCACACCAACTCGGAGCTGCAAGTCCGACTCTCCGAGAAGATCAAGGAGCTCAACGATGCCAAGGACTCCATCGCCGATTTGGAGCTGAAGGTTTCCACCCTCAGTGACTCACTTGACGCCGCCCGGGACCGCGAAACGAAGCTGAAAGATGACCTCCGGGCTGAAAGGGCGCTGCTGGACAGCGCCGCCCTGTCGCAGAACAACTTCCAGCGGAGGGTGGAGCAGTGGACCGAGGAGCTCGTCGCCTCCGCCGCCAACATCGACAAGGAGATGGTGGCGCTGAGGGCGGAGCACCTCGTGTACTCCCCCGACGAGAGCCTCCCCCACAGTGCCAAGCTGAGCATGTTCTTCAGGGGGTGGCGCCGGCCCTCGCGCAGCTACGGGAGAGGGTCCCCACGTAGCTGGCTAACGAGGCGCGCCGGCTCTGCATGGGCACTATGGAGCGGGTGCTGACGAAGATCGTCTACCGCAACCCCGGGATTAATCTTGAGAACGTCCTCCGGACCTTGCCGCCCGAAGCTGACATGGAAGCGTTGAAGGCACAGGTTGCCCACATCGTGGCCAAGGCGGGCAAGATCAAGAGGGTTGACGGAGACCGCGTAGACTAAGCTCCCTTCTTTCTGCTTTCCTTGCCGCTGTCGATTAAGTCATGAGTAGTAGTTGGTTAGAACAGCGGCAAGTTATCTTGTAATATAACTTTATTTTGGATAGTCAATGCAGTGTTATCTCTCTTGCTCGATCCCTTCACTTTGTATGCTTTCCACCCTACGCTTTTAGGGAACTTGCCGGCAAAGGGACCCTTGCCGCGAGCGCTGAGTGCGGGACTCTTAGCAGCCTGCTGGCAATGCCCTCGCCGGCAAGAAACCTTGCCGCAGCTAGTCGCAGCACACTTAGGTTGTTGAGCGAACTCGAAAATGAAATAAGGGCGCGACACTTGTCGCAGCTCACTTAAGCCGTCGAGCATGCTCGAAACAAAACAAGGGCGCGGCTAGCCACGGGTAGGTTCCTCTGCGCACAGGTTTTCCATTCAAAGTGTGATTGTTCAAGGAAGATAACTAAGATTTTTAAAAATTTGAATGCTCAAACTTTGGCAACTTAGCTTTCATGGATTGTTTGCTTCCCGGCAAGGCCTTCCTTTCTTGAACAGTACTTGGTCCATACCACTGTCTCCTCCCCCCGGCAAACTTGTGCGTGAGGAACACTCCTTCTGCTTGAGAGAAAAAAGAAGAGGGGAGGAAACACAGATATGGAGCCTTGCGGCGTATTGTTTCTTACCGGGATCGTGTGCTGCACGAAGTGTCAGATGATACATGCAATGAAAACAAGAATGCATGAAACGACAAGTTGTGTGAAGCACAAAAGTTTTACTGATGCACGGGGTCTGCGCCCGGCTTTGTACAAAGGTTTACATGCAACAGCGGCAAGACTTGTACAAAAGGTGGTTGCCGGAGCGGATCACGGCAACCGCGCCTCATGGGTGAAACTTGCGAAGATGCTCAATGTTCCAGGAGTTGCTCACCGGTAAGCCTTCTTCGGTCTCAAGGCGGACAGCGCCGGGCCTTGTGACTTGCCTCACCCGATAAGGGCCTTCCCACTTCGGCGTCAACTTGTTGGAGTTCTTGGCGGACTGAACGCGCCGAAGAACAAGGTTGCCTTCCTCGAGACTCCTGGCCTTGACCTTGCGGCTGTGATAGCGACACAAGGCTTGCTGGTATCGAGCAGCTCGTACAGCAGCCTGGAGACGGTCCTCCTCGAGGAGCAGTGCATCATCTTGCCGCAGCTGCTCTTGCTCGAGCTCATCGTAAGCGAGTACTCGAGGAGACCCGTATACGAGTTCCGTGGGGAGAACTGCCTCTGCTCCATAAGCAAGAGCAAAGGGTGTCTGTCCGGTGGCTCGATTTGGTGTCGTCCTGATTGACCAAAGAGCCGCCGGCAACTCCTCGATCCAGTTTCTTCCGCACTTATGCAGCCTGTCGAAGGTCCTCGTCTTGAGTCCGCGCAGCACTTCAGCATTTGCCCTCTCCGCTTGACCATTGCTCCTTGGGTGAGCAACAGAAGCGAAGCAGACCTTGGCGCCAAGGTCTTGGACGTACTGCATGAAGGTGCGGCTTGTGAACTGTGTGCCATTGTCGGTGATGATCCTGTTAGGGATTCTGAAACGGCAAACGATCGATCTGAAGAACCTGACTGCTGACTGTGCGGTCACCTTTCTCACTGGTTCCACTTCCGGCCACTTTGTGAACTTGTCGATAGCAACGTACAAGTACTCAAAGCCCCCGACAACGCGGGGAAAGGGGCCGAGGATGTCGAGCCCCCAGACCGAAAAGGGCCAGGATAAAGGGATCGTCTGGAGAGCTTGAGCTGGCCGGTGTATTTGCTTGGCATGGAACTGGCACGCTTCACACTTGGTTACTTGTGCAGTTGCATCTTGGAGGGCTTCTGGCCAGAAGAAACCTTGCCGTAACGCCTTTCCGGCAAGCGCTCTTACGCCAATGTGGTGTCCACATATGCCTCCGTGGATCTCTGCCAACAGCTTCTGTCCATCTTCCCGGGAAATGCATCTCAATCTGACACCGTTGAGCCTTCTTCTATACAGCTCGTTGCCGATGAACTGGTACATACTTGATTGCCTGATTATCTTCTCTATCTCTTCTGGTTCTTCGGGAAGTTCTCCGGTTTGAAGAAAGCGGACGATTTGCTGTGCCCATGCTGGAGCCTGAGGCTCAACAACGAGGACTAAAGGCACCAGTGCTGCTGCGGGAACGTCAGCTTCCACGGCAAGAACCTGTGGTTCTGTCGGAGCTTCACGTTCCCCGGCAAGCCTGCCGGGGCAAGACTTGCCGGGAACATCTGCTTCAACTGCACGAACCCTTGGGTCCGCAGGAGCAGACTGTTCCTCAGTAGCTCGGTCGTCGATCTTGGGGACCTTGGCGGCGGCTTCAGGAAGATCCGCCGGCAAGTAGTCGCCGGAGACCAACTTTCTTTTCTTGCTCTGCCCAACTGATGGTGTAACTGATGGTTGAGTTAACTTGAGCAGGAAGGTCCCTGGTTCCATAGGTAGCTTCATCGCAACACACTTTGAGAGGCCATCTACGATATCATTTTGAGCTCTTGGAACGTGCTCCATCTGTAGGCCTTCAAAGTGTTCTTCAAGCTTCCTCACTTCATCGACATAAGCTTCCATCAAAGGGCTCTGGTAGCTCTTGTTTACTTGTCGGACCACCAATTGTGAATCTCCCCGCAAAATCAGCTTCTTGATCCCAAGTTCAGCTGCAATTCTGAGGCCGGCAAGCAAACCTTCATACTCAGCAGTATTGTTTGTCGCTTGCTCCTTGGGAAAGTGCATCTGAACAACGTACTTGAGGTGCTCTCCGGTGGGCGCTATGAGTAATACGCCAGCACCGGCGCCTTGCAGCGAGAAGGCACCATCGAAGTACATTATCCACTCTTTGCTTGCTTCTTGGACGGGGATGCTTGTCTCTGGAACTTCTTCATCTGGTGTTGGGGTCCACTCTGCTATGAACTCTGCCAAAGCTCTGCTCTGTATAGTTGAAGTACTCTCAAACTTAAGACCAAAGCTTGATAGTTCCAGTGCCCACTCGACAATCCTTCCTGTCACTTCTGGGTTTTGCAATATCCTCTTCAGCGGAAAGCGAGTGACCACTGTTATCTCATGTTCTTGGAAGTAGTGGCGCAACTTTCTCGAGGCCATGAGGAGGCCAAAAAGAAGTTTCTGCACCCCAGGGTATCTTGATCTAGCTCCCTGCAAGAGGGAACTTACAAAATAAACTGGGCGCTGCACCATCTTCTTTCGCACTTCTCCTTGTTCCTGCGCAGACTTGTCCTTGTCGGGGCCAGAGCTTGTCGGGGAAGCCCCCTGCTTGTCGCTGGATGCGCTTGCCGGGCCTGTGGGTTCCTCATACGCCTCCCTCTCAGCTACCAACGCAACACTAACCACTTGATTGGTTGCTGCTAAGTATAGCAGCAACTTCTCTTGTGGCCTAGGTGCGACAAGTATTGGAGTAGAGGACAGGTATCTTTTCAAGTCATGCAGCACTGCCTCCGCTTCCGGAGTCCATTTCATTGGACCTGCCTTTTTCAAGATTTTGAAGAAAGGCAGGGCGCGTTCTGCAGACTTTGAAATGAACCTGCTGAGAGCAGCCACACAACCGACAAGTCTTCGGACATCCTTGACGCGCTTCGGAGCTTCGATCTGCTCGATGGCTTTGATCTTGTCGGGATTGGCTTCAATCCCCCTCCGGGACACAAAGAACCCGAGAAGCTTGCCGGAGGGGACTCCGAAGACGCACTTCTCGGGGTTCACCTTGAGTTGTATCTTGCGCAGATTCTCAAAGGTTTCTTCTAAGTCTTGAATTAGGGTATCCTTGCTCTTGCTCTTGACCACTATATCATCCATGTAGGCTTCTACATTCCTGTGTATCTGTGGCTCAAAAGCAGTGTGGACCACCCTTGCAAATGTTGAGCCCGCATTCTTCAGTCCAAAGGGCATACGTATGAAACAGTAAGTGCCACATGGAGTAATGAATGCGGTCTTCTCTTCGTCTTCCTCAGCCATGAATATCTGGTGGTAACCTGAGTATGCATCGAGAAATGAAAGCAACTCACATCCAGCCGTGGAGTCAACAATCTGGTCAATGCGCGGCAAGGGAAATGGATCCTTGGGACAAGCTTTATTCACATTAGTGAAGTCTATACAAAGTCTCCACTTCCCATTAGCCTTGCGCACGACAACTGGATTGGCCAGCCACGTGGGATGAAGTACACCTCTAACAAGGCCTGCTGCTTCCAACTTCTTGATTTCTTCAGCTATAAACTCTTGGCGCCGACCGTGGGGAGGCCCTTATCGGGTGAGGCAAGTCACAAGGCCCGGCGCTGTCCGCCTTGAGACCGAAGAAGGCTTACCGGTGAGCAACTCCTGGAAACTACCTGGCGCGCCAAAGATGCCGGGGAAACTGACCGCCCACGAACACCTATGAGACCGGTGCCCCTTTTTGGTCCGGCAAGGGAGCAGAGGGAGCACGAAGAGCAGATCGAGGGGCACACGCGGGCAGTTTACCCAGGTTCGGGCCGCACGGATGTGTAAAACCCTACTCCTGCCTTTGGTTGTATTGAGTTCTTGAGCTCGGGATCTTGAAGATCTACAGTGCTTAGCTACACCGTGCGTGGGAGTGATCGAGTTTTTGGAATCGAACCCCCTCTACGTTGTGCATGGGCCTCCTTTTATAGCTCAAAGGGGTCACCGACAGGTGTCGACGTAGAGGAGGGCAAAAACGTAAAATAGGTGGTAGTTGTAACAGCGGATGTACAGTGTATGTACAGTGGTCTATACCTAACCCTGATGGTGGGGGACAAGGGCATTGAATGCCCGTCGCCGTCGCCCCAAAAGCATCCGCCCGAGCGTCTCCGTTCGCCACGATGGAGGCCTCGTCGCCGTGGCTCGCCACCGTGTACCCCAGGCAGCACAGCCGTCCGCCACGTGCCCCTGGAAGGGCCCCAGGGCGACGCGTGGACAGATGAGCTGGAGCGCGGGCACACAGTGAAAGTTCCCCCGGCAAGCACCTTGCCGGGGTTGCCCTCTTGCCGGGCCTGAAAGCTTGTCGCTCTCCGGGTCCTGCCGGGGCGCGTGGTGCGCCACGACATGTCTCCTGAGATGCTTCTTTCTGGTCTTCCTGGCAAGCTCCTCTTGCCAGGGTCCTGTGAAAATAGAGTGATCTTGTGCTTGGAGCAGCCTTCCCGGCAAGCCCCTCTTGCCGGGGCCTTGTTCTTCTGACTTGTATACTTTGTTCTTGAATGGCTTCAAGGAAACTAGAGCGGGCTTTGGCGGGCACGTGGTGAGCCCGACCACGGGACGCTGCTACTGCCCGTGCACAAGTCGGGATACTAAGGTACCCCTACTTTAATACACCGACAAAGTGGCTTCCACTAAGCACGTGGCAGCCATTTGGAAGACATATTACCCTCATATGACACCCGTCCAGAGGTGTGTCAATCTGATAAGCAGAAGATGATTAAAGCGGTGCGGCAGGCTTGCCGGGTTCCATCCTCAGCGTGACACCTAGCGGGGCATTTAATGCACTTTGTCCTAATTGCCAGAAATAGGTATGGTAGCACTCTTAGCTATCTAGTCATGAGATAAAGACCATTTTCCACTATGGTCACCCTTTAAACTATAAAACTAGGTCCGAGGCAACCTAGAAAAAGGGATTCAGACTCTCATAGACTTGTCCGCATGTAGTTGCTCTCCCTAAGGCCACCTTGTCGGGCTCGAGCGCTGCGTGTTCTTGGCGTCCTTTCATACAAACAACCAAAAGCGCGAGTAGGGTTTTACGCCTCACGACGGCCCAAACCTGGGTAAAAACCACAAGTGTCACCATCGCTGTGTTGCTTCATGGCCTCCGCTCTTTGTGCAATGTGAGCTTCCCCCTTGCCGAACCACAAGGGGCTGGCGGTCCCATAGGTGATCGTGTTTCTCCATGACACCTTTGGCGCGGCAGGTAGGGGGAGCGCTCGTCCGAACCCAAGGTTATGAATAGCGCATCAACCATCATCATCGTCCTCTTCTTTACCATCCAAGAAAAAATCCGGCGCGATTGCGCATCCCTCTACTTCGAAGGCCCCCTCACACGCGACTGAGGACACCATATGCACCACGGGTACGTTGGGTGAGGCGGGTGCCGTGGGAGACATGACCGACACAAGCGGCGCCGTCATTGAGTCCCCTATGGACGAATCGAGAACAGAGAGCAGCGGAGGCGAGCGACATCTACAACAACGCGCTGAGCATAACCTGCGAGCCATAGGTTGGGGGGGGGGGGACGCTCAAACTCAACCTCCCCACCGCGTTGACGAATGCACCCGCAACAACGACGCTCGCTCTGGAGCAAGTCATGATCCTCCAGCCGTGCCTGCCACACGCACGGCCGCTGGACACACACCTCCCCTAGAGAAAGGCAGACAAGACGGAGCACCAAATGGGGCTGCCAATCCCCAAGCGCAACCCGTTCATCATCAAACTACCTTGGAAACCGGTTTACGACCGCAAGAACGTGGCGCCGCCCGTACTGGCGCTGCCAGGAGTAGGGCGATACTGCGATCTGCCTCATCAGCTATGCTGAGCACAGCCACGGAAGCCATGGAGCGGGCCCAACTCCTGTTGAGATTTTCACCAGCAACTGATCGAATGGATGAGCGGAGAGCCACCATCCAGAGTCTGACCGGCTTCGTTTAGGCTGAAAAATCTCGGCAGGCAGAGCCATCACAACACCCGTGGGCGGCAACGCAGCCTGGGCTGCTGGCCATGTTGAGGGGGACGTGCCGACCGTGTACTCTCCTCCACGGCATCAGATCTAGAGGCAGCAACAGGAGCCCCGCGACCACGAGCCCAACGAAGCATCAATGGCCTCGTCTAATCAATGAGCCCGTTGAGAGGTCCTATTGGATCGGCGGAGGGAAGATGCACACATCACTATTGAGCAACGCTGGGAGGCCACCGTCAATATGACACGCACAATAGCCCAGACGTCGACGAACCCGCGCCCAATGATGGCGGGTACTTACCTTTCGAGGTTGGGTGCCCTGCCTTCACTCGCGAGCTGCAGCAATTCTGCTGGCCATTTGCCCGCGTCCTCAAGCCTGAGATACTAGAAAAATATGATGGAAAGCTGAACCCTGTAGAGTTCTTGGGCATTTACACAATTGTTGTTCAAGCTGCTAGAGGTAGATATGAGAAGAATGTGTTTGGCAACTACTTCCCTTTGGCACTCAAGTCAAATGTGAGTTCGTGGCTGATGCACCTGCCAGAGAATTCCATTTCATCGTGGACCAACTTGTGCAATGAATTTGTTGGCGCCTCACGGGCGGCCATTCGAACCAGGTTGGCCCAGTGATCTGCAAGACATTCCACAGAAGGAAGGATAGAGCTTACATAAGTATATGCAAATATTCCGTCGAGTGCATCACAACATTCCCGAGATACACCTGGCAGCTATGATTGCCGCATTCCACTCGAACGTGCGCAACAGAAGGATTCGTTCTAAAATGAACGTCCAGCTGCCCAAGACCGTCAATGAGTTGTATACCTTGGCACACAAATGGGCTCGGGCTGAGGAAGGAAGGCGACTCCCCAGGGAGGAGGATGGCATCGAAGTTAATTTGGAGGATGACGACGAAGCCGCCAACCCGAAGAGGAGGAGCTGGGAGCGCAACAAGAAACACAAGGAGAAGTCGGTATTGGCCATTGAGAGCTCTAGCGACCTTAGCACCGGCAAGAAGGCCAAAACCGAAGTCCCTAGCAAGGAAGCTGTTGCGTGCGCTGATTGCCGGGAGGTTGTGGTGGCAGAGAAAGCTGGGAAGACTGATGGGCCATACTGCAAAATCCACTGCACTAAGGGTCATGATGATCTCCAAGAATGCCACCAAGTTGAGCAACTTGTCAAGAAACAAAAGGCTGAGTATGAGAAGCGCGACAAAGAGAGAGACCATGAAGGAAATGGCCGTGGCAATAGAGGGGGCCACCACGGCAAGACCCCTCAGCAAAAAGAGAGACCTGCCAAGGGCCGTGAGAAGAAATAAGGTGATGAATGTGATGAAGGGGATGAGGAAGAAACTAGCGAGCATGAATTCCAGAAGGCAACTGAAGCCATGTGCATTGACGGAGGTACATCCCTGCACTCCTCTCACCGCCAGCTCAAACAGTGGGCACGTGAGGTTAATGTCGTGGTGCCAGCTGCAGACTCTCGGAAGCCGCTCAAATGGTCCCGCATGCCTATCATCTTTGATGAAGATGATCATCCTGACCGCACTACTGTGGTAGGAAGTTTGCCGTTGTTGGTCTCACCAACAATCCGCAACCTCAAGGTCACAAAGATGTTAGTTGATGACGGGGCAGACTGAATATGATTTCTCCCAAGGTAGTCAGCAAGCTACATATATCTAATGAGGATCCCGGAACGTTCCAAGGGATCAACCCCGGCAGGTGCCGACCTAAGGGAAAGATTATTCTACCGGTAATATTTGGTGGAGAACTGAATTAACAGAATGAGAGGGTTGTATTTGATGCTGCTGATCTTCCTCTGCTTTATAATGGGATCCTTGGCCGCCCAGCCCTGGTGAAGTTCATGGCATCATCTCACTATGCTTACAACACTTCGAAGATGCCAGGGCCGATGGGTGATACGTCTCCAACCTATCTATAATTTGTGATTGTTCCATGCTATTATATTATCCATCTTGGATGTTTTATATGCATTTATATGCTATTTTTATATGATTTTTGGGACTAACATATTAACCTAGAGCCTAGTGCGAGTCTATGTTTTTTTCCTTGTTTTTGAGTTTTACAGAAAAGGAATACCAAATGGAGTCCAATTAACGTGCCAATTTTTGATGATTTTTAATGGACCAAAAGAAGCCCGCGGAGTAAAAGATTTGGGCCAGAAGAATCTCGAGCCGTCCACGAGGGTGGAGGGCACGCCCTACCCCCTGGGATCGCCCCCTATCTCGTGGACGACTCGGAGACCCCACTGACATGAGACCGACGCCAAAAATTCCTATAAATACAGAAACCCTTGAAAAGAAACCTAGATCGGGAGTTCCGCCGCTGCAAGCCTCTGTAGCCACCAAAAACCAATTGGGACCCTGTTCCGGCACCCTGCTGGAGCGGGATCCATCACTGGTGGCCATCTTCATCATCCCGACGCTCTCCATGATGAGGAGGGAGTAGTTCACCCTCGGGGCTGGGGGTATGTACAAGTAGCTATGTGTTTGATATGTCACGATCTTGATGTACCGCGGGCTTTGCTATTATAGTTGAATCATATGATGTTTCTCCCTCTCTACCTTCTGATGGATTGAGTTTTCCCTTTGAACTTATCTTATCGGATTGAGTCTTTAAGGATTTGAGAACAGTTGATGTATGTCTTGCATGTGCTTATCTGTGGTGACAATGGGATGTTCACGTGATCTACTTGATGTATGTTTTGGTGATCAACTTGCGGGTTCAGTGACCTTGTGAACTTATGCATAGGGGTTGGCACACGTTTTCGTCTTCACTCTCTGGTAGAAACTTTGGTACACTTTTTGAAGTTCTTTGTGTTGGTTGAATAGATGAATCTGAGATTGTGTGATGCATATCGTATAATCAAACCCATGGATACTTGAGGTGACATTGGAGTATCTAGGTGACATTAGGGTTTTGGTTGATGTGTGTCTTAAGGTGTTATTCTAGTACGAACTCTAGGACAGATCGAATGGAAAGAATAACTTCGTGTTATTTTACTACAGACTCTTGAATAGATCAATCAGAAACAATAACTTCGAGGTGGTTTCATACCGTACAATAATCTGTTCGTTTGTTCTCCGCTATTAGTGACATTGGAGTGACTCTTTGTTGCATGTTGAGGGATTGTTATATGATCTAATTATGTTATCTTTGTCGAGAGAACTTGCACTAGTGAAAGTATGAACCCTAGGCCTTGTTTTGAAGCATTGCAATAGCGTCTATGCTCGCTTTTATCATTAGTTACCTTGTTGTTTTTATATTTTCAGATTACAAAAACCTATATCTACCATCCATATTGCACTTGTATCACCATATCTTCGCCGAACTAGTGTACCTATACAATTTGCCATTGTATTGGGTGTGTTGGGGACACAAGAGACTCTTCGTTATTTGGTTGTAGGGTTGTTTGAGAGAGACCATCTTCATCCTACACCTCCCATGGATTGACAAACTTTAGGTCATCCACTTGAGGGAAATTTGCTACTGTCCTACAAACCTCTGCACTTGGAAGCCCAACAACGTCTACAAGAAGAACGTTGTGTAGTAGACATCAAGCTCTTTTCCGGCGATGTTGCTGGGGAGGTGAGTGCTTGAAGGTATACCTTTAGATCTTGCAATTGAATCTTTTAGTTTCTTGTTTTATCACTAGTTTAGTTTATAAAAGAGAACTACAAAAAAATGGAATTGAGGTTGCCTCATATGCTTCAGCTTTTTAATATCTTTCGTGAAATGATGGAAAGGAAAATTGTGCTGAAGTGCTAGAAGAAGAATCAATTAAAATGTTTGGCACTAAATACTTGAATGATGAGCACGATTGCAATGTTGTTAGTGTGAATTCTTTGAGTATCCGTGATGCTAATGATATGCAAAGCCACAAGCTTGGGGATGTTATGTTTAATGAAGATGATATTTTTAGTCCCACAAGTTTTGATGTGCAAATTTATTATGATGATATCATTCCTCCTATTTATGATGATTTCAATATTTATGAAAGTGAATTTGGAGAGGTCATGACTTTATTTAGTGATGAACCACTATTTCGAAAGAGGTTCCAATTGATTATGAGAACAAATTTGCTATCTATGATGATAACCATGAAACTTGTCATTTGATTTTAGTTTTCAATTGGATTATGCCTCACATGATAATTATTTTGTTGAGTTTGCTCCCACTATTATTCATGAGAAGAAATTCGCTTATGCGGAGAGTAATACAATTTATATGCTTGGGGATCATGAAAAGAATGCTTTTATGTGATGGTTATATTATTGAATTCATTCATGATGCTACTGAAAATTATTATGAGGGAGGAATATATGCTTGTAGGAATTGCAATAATATCAAGTTTCCTCTCTATGTGTTGAAAATCTTGAAGCTATGCTTGTTTTGCTTTCGTATGCTAGTTGATTCTTGTTCCCATAAGTTGTTTCCTCACAAAATCCCTATGCATAGGAAGTGGGTTAGACTTAAATATGCTAGATATATTCTTCATGATGCTCTCTTTATGTTTCAATTCTTATCTTTTATACAAGCATCATTGAAATCATCATGCCTAGCTAAAAGGCATTAAAGAAAAGCAATTGTTGGGAGACAACCCAATATTTACCCCTACTGTTTTGTGTGTTCACATGATTAAGATACTGTAGTAATCATGTTTTATAGCTTTGTTTCAATAAAGTGCCAAGTAGAACCTTTGGGAAGACTTGGGTGAAAGTCAATGTGATCTTGCTGTAAAAAACAAAAACTTTGCGCTCACGAGATTAGCTGCCATTTTTTTAGTGGAGAGTGATTTTAGGTTGATTCTTTTTGCAGATGATTAATAGACAAATTCCTCACACCCGAACATTTATTTCAGAATTTTGTGAGTTACAGAAGTATTCGAAAGTTACAGATTGCTACACACTGTTCTGTTTTTGACAGATTCTGTTTTCATTGTGTTGTTTGCTTATTTTGATGAATCTATGAGTAGTATGGGAGGGTATGAACCATAGAGAAGTTGGAATACAGTAGATATAACACCAATATGAATTTAGAATGAGTTCACAACAGTACCTAAGTGGTGGTTTTATTTTCTTATACTAACGGAGCTTACGAGTTTTCTGTTGAGTTTTGTGTTGTGAGTTTTCAAGTTTTGGGTAAAGATTCGATGGACTATGGAATAAGGAGTGGAAAGAGCCTAAGCTTGGGAATGAACGAGGCACCCCAAGGTAATATTCAAGGACAACCAAGAGCCTAAGCTTGGGGATTCCCCGGATGGCATCCCCTCTTTCGTCTTTGTTCATCGGTAACTTTACTTGGAGCTATATTTTTATTCACCACATGATATTGTTTTGCTTGGAGTGTTAATTTTATTTTATTTTTATTTGCTTGATGTTTGAATAATATCCCAAGATCTTAAATTCTTAAATGTTAGAGAGTCTTCACATAGTTACATAATTATTCAACTACTCATTGATCCTCACTTATATCTTTCGGAGTAGTATTTCGTTTGCTCTAGTGCTTCACTTATATCTTTTTAGAGCACGGCGATGGTTTTATTTTGAAGAAATAGATGAACTCTCATGCTTCACTTATATTATTTTGAGAGTCTTTTAGAACAGCATGGTAATTTTGCTTATGTTATGAATTTAGTCCTAATATGATGGGCATCCAAGAGGGATATAAAAAAACTTTCATATAAGTGCATTGACTACTATGAGAAGTTTGATTCCTTATGATTGTTTTGAGATATGAGAATGGTGATATTAGAGTCATGCTCGTAGAGTAATTGTGAATCTGAGAAATACTTGTGTTGAGGTTTGCAAATCCCGTAGCATGCACGCATGGTAACCGTTGTGTAACAAATTTGAAGCATGAGGTGTTTCATTGATTGTCTTCCTTTGTGTGGAGGTCGGGGTCGCACAATAGTCCACTCCTACTAACCCTTCCCCAAGGAGCATGCGTGTAGTGCTTGGTTTTTGATGACTTGTTGATGTCGGATTACGGGCTCCGCAAACCCAAGATGTTTGAACACAGGGGCATGAGCGAAGATCTCTCCCACTCACGTCTACCTAGCGCCCCGCCCTCGCCCGATGGTGAGATTCAAGCAAGCAACAAGTAAAAGCACACACAAGTTTACCCAGGTTCAGGCCACCTTGCGGTGTAAAACCCTACGTCCTGCTTGGGTGGATTAGCCTCTGGAGGGCTTGAGTATGAACAAGTACAGTGGTTCCTGAGCTCAGGAGGGGAGCTCAGGAGGGTCAGGAGGCAAGTGTTCTTGCTCCTTGGTGTGAAGGCAGGGTCAATCAGATTGCCTCCATAGTGGAGACCCTAGCTACTTATATAGGCGGCCAGGGTCCTCTTGCCCCGAAATGTTTAGGCGGGAAGGTATCCCACAACGGCTATTTTGAGCGGGAACACAAGGGCGCTCCTATCCTGACAAAAGCGGTCTTTGCCTGCAAAGAGATCAGACAATGACGCGGTGGTGGGCTCGGTGGTAACATCCTCCGTGTCGTCCTTGCGGTCTTCGGTCTTGTTTCACCAAAGGGGAAACCTTTGTCTCGCCCCTCGGGAACCTGCACCTGCGCTGTCTCCTTTGCACCAAAATGGCAACTACGCCGCTGGCACGCGCTGGCACCTGCTGGCGCGGTGCATCACTGCTTGCGTCACTACCTCCTCATGAGGCAGGCTTGGCCTTGTGTTCTCCGCCCCTCCAGAGCAGCCTAGCCGAGGCCGCTCCTGAGGGGGTCTTGGTGTCGTTCTCCTCACGAGGCCTAGCCCCCTCGCGAGGGTCTTGAGCAGCTGGTCGATCAGCTGTGCCATACCAGGCCGTAGTAGGAGCGCATCGCGGCCCGCAGGCAGGCAAGTCTGGGTACCTTGGTTCCCAGGACGCCGACAGTAGCCCCCGGGCCCAAGGCGCGCGTGGAGTTGGCTTCGAGGTGAGGCCTTAGTCGAGGACGAAGCGCCGCGGGCCCAAAAGACTACGGGCCAGGCTAGCGCGTGACGGTTGGATGGGACGTGGGCGTCTGGGCGACTCCGCTTGTCACACCCTGATTTTCATGTCACATTGCTTAAGCTTATTTTCATGTTAAAAATGTGGATTTGCAAAAACTTTTGAGTGTTGTTGACTTTGCTTGATTTGACTTTTGTCTGCTGTTTGCTAGTGCTCTAAAAATCAAATAAATCCTCCAACTCTTATACTTCATCTCCTTGACCTAAAACCTTTTCCCAATGATCATGCCATGTGTATAGACCAGTATAGAATTTTCTTATAAAAATATTTTGGCCAAATGGTATTTTCTAAAATTAGTTTTCCAAAAACCCCTGAATTGAGGTTTGCACTGCAAGTACCTTATTTAGGGTGTGAAAAATCTTTCAAAAAGTTTATTTGAATCCTATTAGATATAGGACTCCCAGAAACCACAAAAGTATAATTTTAAAAGTTATTTTTATATTTTATTTAAAAGCTTTTTCTTAAGGCCAGAAATGGTCTTTAATAGGGAAAAATTATTTAATCATTTCAAAAATATTTGCCAAAATTCAAGGAGACTCATAGGACATATATTGTCCATATATAAGAGTTTCAACACATGGTCATGTTCAAAATATTGGACAAATCCTTCCAAAACCCTTTCTGGATATTTCAAGCTTTTGAAATATTTACAAAGGAAATATTCTCCAAAATTTCTAGGGAAATTCTATCATGTCATGTATGACATATTTGATGATCTTGCAAAGCCTCATGCCTTGAAGATCAAGGAAACATACTCAAACCCCTTCAAAACCATTCTGTCCATATTTGAAGTTTGAGCAACTCTACATTGCCAAACTTGTCCAAATGCTCTCAAATTTGGTGCACATGCTAGAGTGGCCTAATAAGGCATCTAGACCAAATGGCACAAGAATTTGGAATAGAGCAACTAGATCAGATCACCCCAAAACCACTTCTGTTCAAATGCAAATTTGAACAACTTTACATTGTCAACTTTTTATCTGGAGCCTCAAACTTTGTGGGCATGTTCATAACCCCAAATGATGATGCTACACCAAGTGGTGCATCAAGAGGAGATGATTTGCTTAACTCCAACATGGTGAAACCATTTCTGTTCATTTCTAGGGTTCACCAAAGTTACATTGGCCACTTTGCCCAAATGAGCTCAAATTTGGTGTAGAGGCCTATTTATATGTGACATTTGATCCTGTTAAGTCCTATGTCAAGTGGATGTTATTTGCTTGGCCAAACCCTGATCAAACACCTTCTGTCCAATTACCAAAACTAGTGGTTGAACCTCTTTTACTTTTCTCCATGGCCTCAAATTCTTACCACAGCTTCCCCTAGTCCTATTCTACCTCCAGTAACTCTCCTCTGCCTTATCTCAATTATTGGAGGGTAAAAACCCCATTTTTACCCTTGTGGATAGCCACCTCCTTCTCCTCCTTCATCTCCCTCCTCATCCTAGTGGTTCCCCAGGGCATCAAAGACCACAGAGCCTTTCTTTACTCCCCTTCTGACCTTCTAGACAACATTTGCCTTGTTGGACACGACCGGAGCGGCGAGGTCACGACCATGTCAGCCAAACGCATGCTCTGGAGCGCGCTACAGTGCGCCCCCGCACTGTAGCCGCCCCCAATCGGCTGCCTCCGACAACCTTGGGCAGAGAGAGCGTGTCCCACGAGGAGGCCTCGACGTCCGCAACCCGCCACGCGGTCGGCCCCCTCCTCTCTCACCCTCTCTCACCTCTGCTCGCACGCGCGCCATGGCCGCCCGAGCGCTCCAGTGAGCGAGCTCGCACGCGCGATGCTCTGGCACCTCCCTGCCCCTCCTCTTCCTTCTCTCGACCTGGACCACGCCCACGCACACCGCAGACACCCCGGAACCTACCCCCGTGGCCTACAGGGACGGCAACGACCTCGCCGGCGCACGCGTGTTCGGTGGACCGGCGCTCACCTATTTATAGGCCGCCCCTGAGCCCCCTCGCGGCTCCGATGGTCTCCACTCCCTCTCCTGACCCTCCTGGACCCGCTCCCTCTCTCTCCCGTGCCCTCCAGCCTCCTCCCTGGCCGGTGCAGAGCCGCCGGCCGCCGCTCAAATCCAGGCGACCCCGAGCTCCTCTCTCCCCTTTAGGCACCCTGGTGCCGTCACACGACCTCAGGGAGCTCCCCCACCTCCGTTTTTCTTCCCCAAGGTGGCCGTGCGCTCGAAGCCCAAGTGGCCGGAGCCCTCCTCCGCCGCGGTTGGACGCCGGCTCGCCTTGGTCCTCCCCGGCGTGCGTTAAGCCCACGGTTGGATGCGCGTCTCCGCGCTGGTCACTCCGGTGGCCGGAGCGTCGCCGGAGAAGCCCTGCAGCGCCGGCGAGCCGCCGGCGGGCATCGCCTCTGTTCCTCCCCGCCGCGTCGCGCGGGAGGAAGGAGATGAACCTGCAACGGGGGGCCCGCTCGTCAGCGACCCCAAGAGTCGGGCCCAGCCGTTTAAGTGGAAACAGCTTCGGCTAGCCCGCCTCCCCGCGCGGTGGCGCCCTTCCAGGCGGGCGTCTTCGACGTGGCCCCTCTGCACACGTGCGGCCGAGCTGATGGGCCGGCCCAGTCATGGTGCAGCTACTCCTCGCCCTGTGCGCCAGGGAATAACCCCCTTTTCTTTTTATTTTTCTGTTTTCCAGTAAACTTCAATAATCTCCCAAATATTCATATGAACTCCAAATTGCATGATTCAAATTTCTGGTAGCTTCTAAAATCATGCCCTATCACATGGTGCAACATGCACATTATTCCAGAAACTTTTCTTATGCAAATATTTATCAAATGCCCATTTTCCACTTTCTGTGATTAACTTTAGAAAATCACAGAGAGCTCATTTTCGATCCAAATGCAGTGATTCAAGTTCCTAGATGCTTGTCATGTCCAAACTTAGTTTTGGAACATTTTTAATAATAGTTTCTGTACCCCACCAAATATATAGCCATTTCTTCCTATTTATCAGCTTTGCAAAATCCTAGGAAATTCATTCCAAATCCAAATCCATTGAAACCAACTCCTAAATGCTTCTAAAATCATGACTTGATGATGGGTACCTTTGCTCATCATTCAAGGAATTATTTCTGTATACTTCTTCCAAATCCATAAGCCCTTTGGTTCCATCATATTGAAATGTTCCCAACTACCTATTGATCCAACACCTATGAAACCACCTTGGTCATTTCTAATATGACCAGAGGTATCCTAGAAAAGTCCAACTCCTATTTTTAGAGCACTTTTATTGTTGCTTTGATTGTGTTGCTTATTATGATTGTTTCCATCGTTAGTTGACGTAATAAACGGAGTATTCGGAGATGGATCAGAAGATTTGAAGACTCTGAAGTATAAGGCAAGCAGCCCTTTGACCATGTTCAGGAAACCTTTTTATGCATGTCTCATAACACCCTTATATTCAATGCATCGGAATCATGTTGAGGTGGAAACCACTTTGGTTGCTACCCCTGTTACTTTACTGTTGAAACTTGCATCATACATGACCCTACCTTCCTATGAGGGTTATGTGGGTGGGAGTAGATAGATGTATGCTATAGTAGTTGGCTACACAAAATGGGTCGGGTTATGCATTGAGTGGAACAAGTGTGGTCTGACATACTTGCAAATGACCCAGTGGGTGCCACTAATGCCCCTGGGAGTTGATGAAGAGCTAGGGCACTACTCGGTGAAGAAGTAGTGTGCCGAGGCTTGACGAAAGTGTTGTTTACAGAGATGGATTAGATTTATGTGTGACTACTGTCCCAACCAAACATGCGCAACCACTCTACCCTTACATGGGAAAGGGCATTATTGACTACCTAGGTCGATACCAGCATGGTGCCCGCATTACTAGTGACGGGGGTGACATGAGGTCACTCTCGGGACGGGGTCGCGCTTGGATAGGCGGCCATGACTGTCTTTACAGGGCACCGGACACACCGTTGGTACCCCGTGCTTGTGATATGTGATGAATTCGGAGCGAGTCTCCACAAACCTTGAGATGTGAAATGTTTGGCACGGGGCTGCTACCAATCGAGTGGACTCTATGTTAGTGTCGTCTAGGGAAAGGTAGTGATCGGGTGCTTACCCCGGGTACTTGAGGTACCGCGGGTCGTGGATGACACGGAAGTTCCCCGGATCTTGTGGGTAAAGTGTGCAACCTCTGCAGAGTGTCAAACTATTCGAATAGCCGTGTCCGCGGTCAAGGACAGTTGGGTGGTGCTACTTAGACTATGTCCTTGAGTTTCTGGGAAACAACACGATTCAGAGATATTGTTGATGAGATTGTGAGGAAGTCACAATGAGCTTGTGCATATGTTGATTACAACTCTTTCTCGATATTGATGCCTGTGACCTCCTGATACTTGTTACAGACACATGCATATCCTTGTTATATGTTGATCATACTAGCATATGAAAAACTAGCTTTCCGCAAAACTGCCAACCTAGCAGTAGAGCCTTGCATATTTATTCTGTTATCACACTTGGGTTGCTTGCGAGTACATTCAATGTACTCATTGGCTTGCCACTGGTTATTTTATTGGCCAGGCATGAGAGCACATGTTATGATGAAGATTTCTCGGTGACGAGCATGCGAGCTAGGACGCTTCCCAGTCAGAATGCCTGTAGGGTTAAGGCAGATGGCATGGGTCCCAGTTGTCTTTGAAGATTTTCCGCTGCGATGATATACTCAAGACTTGGCCATTGTGGTCCTATTTATGTAATACGGTATGTATGGATGTAAGACTCTTGTTATTCAGCTTCTGTGTGTTCAGTGAGCATTGATCTCTGGGATCACTGTACACGTGCATTCGGTGATCACGACTTACGAGTCGGGGTCCCCACATAGCTGGTATCAGAGCCATCCTGACTGTAGGAAGCCTTAGTTAGCATGGTCGTTAGATAGGGTAAAACTATTTCCAGAACTACTACTGGTTGTCAAAACTATCTATACTTCTCTTCCCTTCTCAGTTTATCGAAAACTAAGCTATACTGGATTTCTTCCTCTTCAAAACCTCGGTCGCTAGAACCTTTATGCCCCATACCACTGGATTTTCTGTAAATCCTCGTGGAGTGCACCTTGCCAAACACTCACCCACCACTCTTGCACGCAATATGGGGGACACCCTTGACAAGAGCCCCCAAGATGGTGCAACCCTAGCCTACGATGACCAGGGTATAGGTTATGCAAAATCATGATATACATCGCTAATAGAGTAATCATGTCACTACCGTTGTTGTATCGGCAACCACCGGTGGATGAGAACCTTGCCATTTGGTCCGCCTCACTATAGTGAGCAGGAAAACGATTCTCTTCATCCCCCGCTCTTGGTGTCGATGTTTTCATCAACGAAACCGACATGTTGGACCTCTATTATGCCTTGTTATTGTCATTGCATTTGGATTGCCTACCTGGTACCCTCGACGTCCCAGAAGGCACAAGGGATCGTCATGATTAAAGAGACAAGAGAAGACCAAGTCAACGCCAGCTACAAGGAGGCACCTTCACCCCATCACCTCATCAGGCGAGGAGATGTTGAAGATTCTTCAGGATCAACCCGGATCATTCATCAAGCAACTACAAGGGACATAGCAACACCCGAGGAAGCTCAGAAGACTGCACGAGGCACAAGTCACGACACTGAGTCCGAGAACCCCTAGGGTAGGATGAGTCATGTACCCCCTATGCGCAGTCGAGTCCATATGATGGTTCGAATAGAACCATGATTGTGTGTTGTTTGCTTTTATTCGTTTGTGTTTTGATATGAGTCGCACTTTTGCCCCAGGCAACAAGTGCATGGCTATATCACCTTCCTTGTCTTGTTTCTTTTGTTTCGACCTTTTTGCACCTGTTTGTTGCACCTGCACTATAGAACCCCCTTTAGGCATTTCCCTCCTCTATGCTACTTCTCCTCTCTATTCTCCCTCTCCCCAACTGAAGACCCGCAACACAAGATGCACCAAGGATTCTACCTCGACAGCCAACTGGCACCGAAGACTTCTGCTACAACCCCCGTGACCAAGTGCAACCCCGTAGAGTTATGATTAACCCTCCAGACCAGTAACCCTCTTCCTAGACCCTTTGAGACTTCCCGAGACCCTCCAGCACGAATCCTTAACCATGTGCCTAACCCATGGTAAAGCGAGAGAACCTGTTAAGCCTTTGTAACCTTGCACAACACTGGGTTCGTAAAGGAACTAGTGGACACGGTGAACAAGCACATTTTCATCTTGATATAGCACGGGGTCTGACGATGCCATAGATAGACCAGTTCGAGGATATTGGACAGACGACTTGGTGGTTTATATCAGTGACTTCGAGGAATTATCTGAGACCTTGATGGATTGTGAGGTTTTCATATTGTTGGGATCATGACTTTGGGGAAGCATGTAGGAGTGCCCGTTGGACATGAGATTTGGATTTATGAAGGTGATTCTGGTTGGTATAATGCTAGATATGTCTGCATGATTCGGAGTAAGATTGGATTTAGGCCTATGATCCTGATTATGATATCATGCTTCTCGGTGGACGATAACCTAGGAGATTGGATTATTTGTCGGGGATGATTTAGGGATCTATATAGTCGTGATCTTGGAGTTTACTTGACCCGGATGATGAGAATTTGGTGGACTTACTATCGTAATGCATAGTCCTTCCAAGTATTTGGGGATTATAGGTACTTGAGATCTTGTGTAGCACCGTAGACATCGGATTTGTAGGATTGTAGGATTATGTGATGATTGATGGTAATTACCGGGCTATTTGAGGTGATCTATAGGAAGGAAACGAATCTTGGAGTGGCATATGACGTGTTTCCTTAGATTAGAGATGCATTATCTTGAGCCTTGCAAGACTAGGTTGAGTGCTTGGATTATGGAGTTTAATTTAAGCTCAGCAGCATGTATGATCTACCTTTGGATTTTAGAGGTAGACGTACATATGGATTTGGGGATCTTAGACAAGTATAATTTTGTTAGACCGTCTCTTGAGAATCATGAGGATATGTATGGCAATGAGTGGTGATTGAAGTTGGTCTCTGCGAGAAGATGCTTTTCCGTTCGGAGTACTAGATAGCGCTATTGGCATCTCAGAAACTGTGCTTCAGGATAAGATGATATAAGATCACTCACTCACTAGAACCCTTGAAACCCTTAAGCCCCACCGAGCCACCACCTGGTCAGATTCTGACCGCAGGGCCTTGACTCAGAGTCAGGAAGGCCTCTGCAAATACTCAACCGAGACCACCACCAATACCTCAGCTTACCTTGCGTACCCCTTAGACCTCATGGAGCAATTGGACAAGTTGGGTAATATCATTATTTGATGGCCTACTTGTCTGCCCGAAGACAAAGAAGAGACGGACAGCTGGGTAGAAGACATTTGAAGACCGCCCTGAAGGAAGATCTACACCGACCACCGTCATCAAGAAGAAAACTTCCGCGTTGAAGACCGGGCATATCTGCAAACCACTCCTCTCAAAGGAGCCGAGCTTTTCCGTGTCGAAGGAACGCTCACACCAAGATGTATCAAGACTTGAAGGCACGATTCTGGTGGCACGAGATGAAAAGAGAGATTTGCAACCTATGTTGCAAAGTGTGATGTGTGCCAAAGGGTCAAGCTGAATATCAGCGACCCGCTGGATTGCTTCAACCACTCAAGGCTCCTGAGTGGAAGTGAGATAAAGACGGAATGAACTTCATCACTGATTTACCAAGGTCGGATAGAGGACATGACTCTGTTTAGGTCATAGTCAATCATTTGACCAAGGTGGTCTATTTCATTCCTGTCAAGACCACTTATGATGGCAACCGGCTGGCAGCTCTCTACATCGACCGAATCATAGGTCTTCATAGCTTTCCCAAGTAGATCGTGTCAGATCAAGGAACCCAGTTCACCTCGAGGTTCTGGAAGAAGTTCCGAGAAGCCTTGGGAACCAAGTATCTTTCAGCACGGCTTTCCACCCCCAGACCGGAGGTCAGACTGAATGAGTCAATCAGATTCTCGAAGTCAAAACTCCGAGCCTGTGTCTTGGCATATGGAGCCAAGTGGGAGGATTGTCTCCTTTTTGCCGAGTTCTCCTATGACAACAGTTACCAGTCGAGCCTTCTGATGGCCCCATTTGAGGTGATGTACGGACACAGATGTCGCACACCCCTCAACTGGTCAGAGGCTGGAGTAGGACTAGTCCTTGGATAGGGTATTCTCCGCGCAGCGGAAGAGCAAGTCCAACTAGTCAGAGAACGTTTGAAGGCAGCCAAGTCAAGGCAATAGAGCCATGCTGATACTCACCGTCGGAACATGAGTTTCCATATCAGGGACCATGTGTACCTGCGGGTAACCCCTCTGAAGGGAACCAAGCGTTTCCACGTCAAGGGGGGAAGCTCGCATCAAGGTTCATTGGACTCTTTGAGATCACTGCAAGTCATGTGGTAGACGGCTCCCCAGCTAGATCTACCACCTGAGATACCCTCCGTGCACCAAGTCTTCCACGAGCCCCCACTCTGGAAGTACTTCTTACCTCCTAGCTAACCCGATGCCCGCAAGGACATCGATCACCGAGCCTTTGGCAGCTAACCCAACCTAACCTATGCAAGAGACCCCTCAGCAACCTCCATCAAGGACGACATCAAGCAAGAAGCCATACTATCAAGCACTTCTGGATTCCAAGGAGCACCGCTCGGAAGCAGAACCAACAAGAAGAAGTGAAGACTACCCCGTATCCAAGACTCCCCCTTTCTTTCCACGCCTAGTCTGGGAATCTCGGGGACGAGATTCTTGTAAGGGGGGTAGGTCTGTCACACCCTGATTTTCATGTCACATTGCTTAAGCTTATTTTCATGTTAAAAATGTGGATTTGCAAAAACTTTTGAGTGTTGTTGACTTTGCTTGATTTGACTTTTGTCTGCTGTTTGCTAGTGCTCTAAAAATCAAATAAATCCTCCAACTCTTATACTTCATCTCCTTGACCTAAAACCTTTTCCCAATGATCATGCCATGTGTATAGACCAGTATAGAATTTTCTTATAAAAATATTTTGGCCAAATGGTATTTTCTAAAATTAGTTTTCCAAAAACCCCTGAATTGAGGTTTGCACTGCAAGTACCTTATTTAGGGAGTGAAAAATCTTTCAAAAAGTTTATTTGAATCCTATTAGATATAGGACTCCCAGAAACCACAAAAGTATAATTTTAAAAGTTATTTTTATATTTTATTTAAAAGCTTTTTCTTAAGGCCAGAAATGGTCTTTAATAGGGAAAAATTATTTAATCATTTCAAAAATATTTGCCAAAATTCAGGGAGACTCATAGGACATATATTGTCCATATATAAGAGTTTCAACACATGGTCATGTTCAAAATATTGGACAAATCCTTCCAAAACCCTTTCTGGATATTTCAAGATTTTGAAATATTTACAAAGGAAATATTCTCCAAAAATTCTAGGGAAATTCTATCATGTCATGTATGACATATTTGATGATCTTGCAAAGCCTCATGCCTTGAAGATCAAGGAAACATCCTCAAACCCCTTCAAAACCATTCTGTCCATATTTGAAGTTTGAGCAACTCTACATTGCCAAACTTGTCAAAATGCTCTCAAATTTGGTGCACATGCTAGAGTGGCCTAATAAGGCATCTAGACCAAATGGCACAAGAATTTGGAATAGAGCAACTAGATCAGATCACCCCAAAACCACTTCTGTTCAAATGCAAATTTGAACAACTTTACATTGTCAACTTTTTATCTGGAGCCTCAAACTTTGTGGGCATGTTCATAACCCCAAATGATGATGCTACACCAAGTGGTGCATCAAGAGGAGATGATTTGCTTAACTCCAACATGGTGAAACCATTTCTGTTCATTTCTAGGGTTCACCAAAGTTACATTGGCCACTTTGCCCAAATGAGCTCAAATTTGGTGTAGAGGCCTATTTATATGTGACATTTGATCCTGTTAAGTCCTATGTCAAGTGGATGTTATTTGCTTGGCCAAACCCTGATCAAACACCTTCTGTCCAATTACCAAAACTAGTGGTTGAACCTCTTTTACTTTTCTCCATGGCCTCAAATTCTTACCACAGCTTCCCCTAGTCCTATTCTACCTCCAGTAACTCTCCTCTGCCTGATCTCAATTATTGGAGGGTAAAAACCCCAATTTTACCCTTGTGGACAGCCACCTCCTTCTCCTCCTTCATCTCCCTCCTCATCCCAGTGGTTCCCCAGGGCATCCAAGACCACAGAGCCTTTCTTTACTCCCCTTCTGACCTTCTAGACAACATTTGCCTTGTTGGACACGACCGGAGCGGCGAGGTCACGACCATGTCAGCCAAACGCATGCTCTGGAGCGCGCTACAGTGCGCCCCCGCACTGTAGCCGCCCCCAATCGGCTGCCTCCGACAACCTTGGGCAGAGAGAGCGTGTCCCACGAGGAGGCCTCGACGTCCGCAACCCGCCACGCGGTCGGCCCCCTCCTCTCTCACCCTCTCTCACCTCTGCTCGCACGCGCGCCATGGCCGCCCGAGCGCTCCAGTGAGCGAGCTCGCACGCGTGATGCTCTGGCACCTCCCTGCCCCTCCTCTTCCTTCTCTCGACCTGGACCACGCCCACGCACACCGCAGACACCCCGGAACCTACCCCCGTGGCCTACAGGGACGGCAACGACCTCGCCGGCGCACGCGTGTTCGGTGGACCGGCGCTCACCTATTTATAGGCCGCCCCTGAGCCCCCTCGCGGCTCCGATGGCCTCCACTCCCTCTCCTGACCCTCCTGGACCCGCTCCCTCTCTCTCCCGTGCCCTCCAGCCTCCTCCCTGGTCGGTGCAGAGCCGCCGGCCGCCGCTCAAATCCAGGCGACCCCGAGCTCCTCTCTCCCCTTTAGGCACCCGGGTGCCGTCACACGACCTCAGGGAGATCCCCCACCTCCGTTTTTCTTCCCCAAGGTGGCCGTGTGCTCGAAGCCCAAGTGGCCGGAGCCCTCCTCCGCCGCGGTTGGACGCCGGCTCGCCTTGGTCCTCCCCGGCGTGCGTTAAGCCCACGGTTGGATGCGCGTCTCCGCGCTGGTCACTCCGGTGGCCGGAGCGTCGCCGGAGAAGCCCTGCAGCGCCGGCGAGCCGCCGGCGGGCATCGCCTCTGTTCCTCCCCGCCGCGTCGCGCGGGAGGAAGGAGATGAACCTGCCACGGGGGGCCCGCTCGTCAGCGACCCCAAGAGTCGGGCCCAGCCGTTTAAGTGGAAACAGCTTCGGCTAGCCCGCCTACCCCGCGCGGTGGCGCCCTTCCAGGCGGGCGTCTTCGATGTGGCCCCTCTGCACACGTGCGGCCGAGCTGATGGGCCGGCCCAGTCACGGTGCAGCTACTCCTCGCCCTGTGCGCCAGGGTATAACCCCCTTTTCTTTTTATTTTTCTGTTTTCCAGTAAACTTCAATAATCTCCCAAATATTCATATGAACTCCAAATTGCATGATTCAAATTTCTGGTAGCTTCTAAAATCATGCCCTATCACATGGTGCAACATGCACATTATTCCAGAAACTTTTCTTATGCAAATATTTATCAAATGCCCAATTTCCACTTTCTGTGATTAACATTAGAAAATCACACAGAGCTAATTTTTGATCCAAATGCAGTGATTCAAGTTCCTAGATGCTTGTCATGTCCAAACTTAGTTTTGGAACATTTTTAATAATAGTTTCTGTACCCCACCAAATATTTAGCCATTTCTTCCTATTTATCAGCTTTGCAAAATCCTAGGAAATTCATTCCAAATCCAAATCCATTGAAACCAACTCCTAAATGCTTCTAAAATCATGACTTGATGATGGGCACCTTTGCTCATCATTCAAGGAATTATTTCTGTATACTTCTTCCAAATCCATAAGCCCTTTGGTTCCATCATATTGAAATGTTCCCAACTACCTATTGATCCAACACCTATGAAACCACCTTGGTCATTTCTAATATGACCAGAGGTATCCTAGAAAAGTCCAACTCCTATTTTTAGAGCACTTTTATTGTTGCTTTGATTGTGTTGCTTATTATGATTGTTTCCATCGTTAGTTGACGTAATAAACGGAGTATTCAGAGATGGATCAGAAGATTTGAAGACTCTGAAGTATAAGGCAAGCAGCCCTTTGACCATGTTCAGGAAACCTTTTTATGCATGTCTCATAACACCCTTATATTCAATGCATCGGAATCATGTTGAGGTGGAAACCACTTTGGTTGCTACCCCTGTTACTTTACTGTTGAAACTTGCATCATACATGACCCTACCTTCCTATGAGGGTTATGTGGGTGGGAGTAGATAGATGTATGCTATAGTAGTTGGCTACGCAAAATGGGTCGGGTTATGCATTGAGTGGATCAAGTGTGATCTGACATACTTGCAAATGACCCAGTGGGTGCCACTAATGCCCCTGGGAGTTGATGAAGAGCTAGGGCACTACTTGGTTAAGAAGTAGTGTGCCGAGGCTTGACGAAAGTGTTGTTTACAGAGATGGATTAGATTTATGTGTGACTACTGTCCCAACCAAACATGCGCAACCACTCTACCCTTACATGGGAAAGGGCATTATTGACTACCTAGGTCGATACTAGCATGGTGCCCGCATTACTAGTGACGGGGGTGACATGAGGTCACTCTCGGGACGGGGTCGCGCTTGGATAGGCGGCCATGACTGTCTTTACAGGGCACCGGACACACCGTTGGTACCCGTGCTTGTGATATGTGATGAATTCGGAGCGAGTCTCCACAAGCCTTGAGATGTGAAATGTTTGGCACGGGGCTGCTACCAATCGAGTGGACTCTATGTTAGTGTCGTCTAGGGAAAGGTAGAGATCGGGTGCTTACCCCGGGTACTTGAGGTACCGCGGGTCGTGGATGACACGGAAGTTCCCCGGATCTTGTGGGTAAAGTGTGCAACCTCTGCAGAGTGTCAAACTATTCGAATAGCCATGTCCGCGGTCATGGACAGTTGGGTGGTGCTACTTAGACTATGTCCTTGAGTTTCTGGGAAACAACATGATTCAGAGATATTGTTGATGAGATTGTGAGGAAGTCACAATGAGCTTGTGCATATGTTGATTACAACTCTTTCTCGATATTGATGTCTGTGACCTCCTGATACTTGTTACAGACACATGCATATCCTTGTTATATGTTGATCATACTTGCATATGAAGAACTAGCTTTCCGCAAAACTGCCAACCTAGCAGTAGAGCCTTGCATATTTATTCTGTTATCACACTTGGGTTGCTTGCGAGTACATTCAATGTACTCATTGGCTTGCCACTGGTTATTTTATTGGCCAGGCATGAGAGCACAGGTTATGATGAAGATTTCTCGGTGACGAGCATGCGAGCTAGGACGCTTCCTAGTCAGAATGCCTGTAGGGTTAAGGCAGATGGCATGGTCCCAGTTGTCTTTGAAGATTTTCCGCTGCGATGATATACTCAAGACTTGACCATTGTGGTCCTATTTATGTAATACGATATGTATGGATGTAAGACTCTTGTTATTCAGCTTCTGTGTGTTCAGTGAGCATTGATCTCTGGGATCACTGTACACGTGCATTCGGTGATCACGACTTACGAGTCGGGGTCCCCACACCTCTCCCCACGCAGCCTTGGTGACCGTGCGGCTTGACAAAAGGGATTGTGTTTGCTGCAGAGGAGTTATCGCTTCCTTTCCTTCATGCTTAGATCCCCTTCTCCTTTGCCCCCAGCCTTCCCAAATCGCATGCATCCTCCAGCGCCTCCAGCAATGGCGAAGAAAGGCAAGGGTGCAGCGCAGGTGTCCGGATCTGCTTCCTCCCCCGAGGCGGCGCTCGAGGAGTCCACCATCACCGAGGAGGGGGACTACTCGGAGGTCCAGTCTTTCTTGTCAAGCAACCACAACGAGCATGGCCAACGAAGATTTGGGTTGGGTACACCGCGGTGCAGACCTTTCCGAAGTCTTGCTATCCCTTCTTCCTCCACAACATCTCCGTCGGGCTCGTGCCACCCTTCTCGGAGTTCTTCTACGCCATCCTGAATCACTACCAGGTGCACGCCCTCCACATCCAGCCTCGCTCCATCTTCGTCCTGTCGCTCTTCGCCTTTTACTGCGAGGCGTGTGTGGGGGTGAAACCGATTGTCGCCCTCTTCCGCCACTTCTTCTCCATGCAGCGGTATGACGAGGGTCCGTGCTCGGGCTGTGTCTCCTTCGTCTTCCAGCGGTAGGGCTGTAGGCTGACGACAACCGGGAAGAAGATAGACACTCATCGGAAGAGGTGGGTCTATCTGGATGCCCATCGTATTCACCCGCTGCTGGCGCTGCCTATCGCCCGTTCGGAGAAACACACCTGCTAGAGCTACGCGAAGCTCAACGACCCCCTTGCCGAGCCTGTCTTGGCAAAGATCGAGGCCGACCTTAACTCGAGGCTTGAAGGGGCCCAGATCATGAAGGAATTCCTAGGCACACCCGTGCCCCATGTGGGAGATGATGACACGCTTCGGCTGCGCTCGAGGATGCTGGCCGAGGTCGACCTGGACCTCGTCTCGAATGCTCTCCGGATGGTTCCTGAGGACCTCTCGGGGGCCCATCTGCCACTATACAGCCGTCCTAACAAGGCCGAGCTGCTGAAGGCCGTGTCAGGCTTTGGGGTGCCCGTGTCTGCTCCGCCCACGGTCGATGTGTCCTCTGGTGTCGAGGAGGGGAGCGACGAGGAGGAGGACTCGGAGGAGACCCTGGGCGATGGGGACCGGGTTGACGAGGAGGACAGCTCCGAGGCGTCTGCTGAGGAAGTGGCGTCGGGCGTAGACGCTGCTGGGCAGCCCCAGGAAACCACTCCGCGTCAATCCGAGCGCGCTGCGTCTAGAGGGAGCAATGAGGCGACCCCGCCAAGGAGCGCCGTGCCAACGAAGCCGGTGACCGCAGCCGCGCCCAAGTCCGTGGCCTCGTGCCTTGCCAGCATCCGAACTGCTGGCGCGTTCGTGGCACCGGCGGCCGTGGCTGACCCGCTGATGAAGAGGAGGGCGCGCATCGCCCCCGATGAGTAAGTGTGCAGTCACCCGTCATTCCTTGATCGCTGTGTTCCTAACGTATTTCTCTTCGCGCAGCAGCCTGGGTGGCGTGATGAAGAAGGCGAAGGGGGAGGCCACGTTGCGGTGCCCTGCCCCACCTGCTGCTGCTGTTGCCGCGGAGAAGGGTATCGTAGCCTCGCGCGCATCGGCCAGCCGGGCTGTCGAGCACGTGGTGGTGGTGTCGCCTGAGGGCGTCGTTGCTGCTTGCGAGGCCACGGTGGCTCCTGCTCCCACTTCTCCAGCGAGGGGAGCTGGAGCCCCTGAGCCCCTGGTCGAGTAGGCGATCATGATGGCACCCATCTGCCAGCCGGTGCAGCCTGGCCCTGAGACCCTCGAGGCCGCTTCTGCTGCGCTGGGTCGGCTCCGCGCCGAACTTCTCGGTGGTGATGGCCGCGCGATGGAAGGACACCTGGGCCTGATCTCTTGGTGGATCCTGGCAGACGAGTCTGCGCGGGCCTCCTAGAGCCACGCCTCAGCGGTCGCCGCCAAGGGTCAGGAGGAGGCCACGGCAGCCGCGCGGGCACGCGACGCCGCGTGAGCCGAAGCAGCATCCTCCGAGAAGCGCTGCCGCAAGGTGGAGAGCGAGCTGGAGGCCCTTCGCGAGGAAGGCACCAGGCGCGCCCTGGAGCTCGAAAGGTTGGGGAAGGAGCTCGAGGCCCAGAAGGCTGAGACGTCTCGGCTGCAGCAGGAGCAGCTGATCGATCGCACGAGCCTGGAGAAGCTGAAGGCTGAGGCCGAGTTGGCCAAGGCGACCCATGCCGCACGTGACAAGGAAGACGCCCTCGCGGCCTCGGTAGCAGTGGGTCGCGAGGCCCTCACCGCCTTCCAGCTCGAGGCCCGCACGATGCTGCAAATTGCCTACGGGGATGGGTTTGAGAAGCCGCTGGCCACCCCTGAGGATGGCTCCGCCGGGCTCCTTGCCGCGCTCGTGAAGACCCTGCGTAAGGTTGCGGCCGTGATCGGCCAGTTAGCAGACGTCAAGAGTCGCGCGCTCCTTACCTTGGCCCTGACGCAGGTGTGCGGCCACCTCTGTCTTCACGACCCCACCCTTGACCTCGCCTCACTGTCCGAGCCCGTGACCACAAGCATAGAGGGCGCGGCTGCTGAGGCCCTAGAGGAGAAGTTCAAGGGGCTGGTGGAGGCGTTCCTCCGGGTCGCTGCTGCCATGGCCGAGGAGGCCGAGGCTGGTGATGGCGCGCTTGGCGATGCCTGACCTGTTCCCTGTCAGGACGAGAGAAATGCAAGTGCCTCGGGGAGGCGTAAGGACCCGCTTGAATTTGGAGAACTTGATGTTATTGTAATAACTAGACTTGAACTTGGTGATTTCCGTGCTTGCTTCCATTCATGTTTGCTTAGGTGCTCTGCGTCGGCGGGGCCCAACCCCGCGCATACTTCGATCGCCATTGAGCCCTTCGGGTGACCGGGGTTATCATGATAACTAGACTCAAGGAATGAGGGGCTACACGGCTAGTGAGGCCCCTGGGCCGCGATGCCCAGGGGCCCCCCTTAACGCTCAAGCGACCCCGTTTGCATTCTGCGTCGGCAGGGCCCAGCCCCGCGCATACCTTGATCGCCGTTGAGCACCGGGCTCAAGGAGTGAGGGGCTACGTGACTAGTGAGGCCCCAGGGTCGCGATGCCTAGGGGTCCCCCTTGACGCACGAATGGCTCTCATGAGGGAGAATGAGCACCATACCTTGTTCACGAGCCTTCGCCTAGGATGGGGGCGCGAGAAGGCCAGCTGTGTGGGCACCTGGTAGGGTGGCGTCTGGCAGGCGTGACCTAAGCATAGCCCTCGTGCCTAGCCCCCTCGCGACACCCATCCAAGGAGAAGCTGTGAGCGTCATGAGCTGAAAAGCTCCCTGAGGTTGGTGCGACCGATGGGGACCACCCTCAATTGTTTATAACTAGTGCGGAGCATAGAGCTACCACACTTGCACGGAGTGTGGGCATAACCGCGCCTCGGTCATAGTGGCCAGCGCGGAGCTTGGTGCTTCCACTGGTTCGTGGGAAAACCGCTCCTTGGTTGGTTCTGCCAGCGCGGAGCATGGTACTTCCACTGGACCGTGGGAGGGAGCCTCCTACCGGGAGAGACTCCGGGGCGTGTACAGCCCCGTCCTGACACGCGGCTTGCATGACAGGACAGCCAAGGTGTATATGGGCCCTCCTCAGGATGAGCTAAACAACTCTGAGGAAGTTCTTGTGAGCTTACGCATCACCACGAGACCCTACCCTGAGGCGGGTTGCGCCTGAGTCTTCTTCTGCAAAATGTGAAAAGAGATGCGTTGTGTCGACCTGCGCCGAGTGCATCTCTAGAGGGCATCACATGAGAAGGCCGCATCACCAACGACCCCAGGAGGTGACGTTAGCGGGTCCGGCCCTTAAGACAGAGCTCAGCCACTGGATTTATCAACGCTGCAGGGACGGACCTGAGCACAGATACCGTGCCTAGTCTTCTCATGCAACAGTCCAAAAGAAAAACAACCGGTGCGCGGTTCCCGCGTGAGCGAGGCACCTGCCACGGGCCCCCACTTACCCATCCACGATTAGCCCATGCGAGAACAAGGCACCAAGGACCATGGGAGGTGACGTCACGGGAATGGATCGCGAGATAGAGCTCAGCCCTTGGATTTAGAGACGCTGCAGGGACGGACCCGAGCATAGACGACGTGCCAGTCCTTAATCATGGGGCGGTCACAGACGGGCTCGCAAGGGCTCATGACCTTAGTGGCGGTGAGGACACCAAGCATATAGATAATGCAAGTAGGAAGAAATAACTAGCCTTGATTTATGCGCAAAAGAAACAGCTGTGGGGGTGAGCCCCCAGCAGCCCGAGGATGATGCAGCCCGGGGGCGCCCTTGATTGAATACCTGAGACATCACCTGATACTTGTCATCTAAGAAGAGTTGGGGTAGCTGAAGACGCGAGTCATGCGGGTCGCTCCTGAGGATCGCCGCTCTCCTGAGACCCAGGGGCTCCGGAGGCTCTCAGTGGTCACGGGGGTCCGGCTCCTGCTCCGTCAGGACTGCCTGCCACTGAGCCTCCTGAGCCCCAAAAGCCTGTCGCGTGAGGTACTGGAACATGGCAGCTGCATTGCGGAAGCCGAAGAGCGTGCAAACATAACTGCAGGGGAGAGTCCTCCTCCAGCCGACAGCCGTCAGCCAGAAGGGCTCCAGAGAAGCGGCTCGGTTGAGGCCCGTGATGTCGATGCAAACGCGGAATTGGTTGCTTGGGTTGTGGGTAGGTGGGCTTGGTGTCGTGCGGTTGCGCCCACCACATATGAGCCCTGCGTACTGAAGTTCCTCGGTAACTTGGTCGATGAAGTCTTGAGCCCCCAGCGCTGTATGGCTCACGCTGGGCTCACAAAAACGCTCGTCTAGACACGCCTGTAGGTGGTGCCCAAACACCTCCCTCGTGATGCTAGTCAGACCAGAGGCACTCCAAAGGAGAGCCCCCGAGCCCGTCCTGAGAGGGGCGTCGGGTGCGCCTCCCTATGCAAGGGTCGAGGGCGCCTCGTCGATAGGCGCGGGTCCTGAGGCGGGGCCATCAGGAGCCCCTGCGTCCTGAGGTCCGTTTGCGGGCAGGTTCTTCTTCTTCTTGGGGGCGGTCTGCAAGGCGAAGACGGCTCCATCTTCGTTGGAGCTCTCGACCGCTGTAGTCTGGTAGGTGCGCTCCAGGGAACACACGGCTTCCTTCTCTCCGCAGGCGATTGTGATGACCCCCCCACTCACGGGCATCTTGAGGATGTTGTAGCCCTGATGGGTCGCCGCTATAAACTTGGCGAGGGCCATATACCCAAGGATGGCGTTGTACGGGAGGTGGATGTTGGCGACGTCGAAGTCGATGAGCTCTGCTACCTCTTGAGCTTGCGTTGTATTCCCTCGAAGAGGGAAGGGAGATGCAACACAGTAGCGTAAGTGTTTCGCTCAGTTTTTGAGAACAAGGTATCAATCTAGTAGGAGACCACGCGCCAGTCCCTCGCACCTGCACAAACAAATAAGAACTTCGCAGCCAATGCGATAAGCGGTTGTCAATCCCTTTACGGTCACTTAAGAGAGTGAGATCTGATAGAGATGATAGTTGATATTTTTGGTATTTTTAGTTTAAAAAACAACAAATAAAAGCGGTAAAAGTAAAGTAGATGTAGATTGATATGTTGAGAATAGACCCCGGGGCCATAGTTTTCTCTAGTGGATTCTCTCATGATAGTGACATTCTACGGCGGGTAAACAAATTACTATCGAGCAATTGATAGAAAAGCGAATAATTATGAGACTATCTAGGCATGATCATTGTATATAGGCATCACGTCCGAGACAAGTAGACCGACTCCTGCCTACATCTACTACTATTACTCCACACATCGACCGCTATCCAGCATGCATCTAGTGTATTGAGTTCTTACGAACAGAGTAACGCCGTAAGCAAGATGACATGATGTAGAGGGATAAACTCAAGCAATATGATGAAAGCCCCATCTTTTTATCCTCGATGGCAACAATACAATACGTGCCTTGCTGCCCCTACTATCACTTGGAAAGGACACCGCAAGATTGAACCCAAAGCCAAGCACTTCTCCCATTGCAAGAACTATAGATCTAGTAGGCCAAACCAAACCAATAATTCGAAGAGACTTGCAAGGATATTATGAGCACACATAAAAAGTTCAAGGAAGAACCAAATATCTTTCATAGATAACCTTGATCATAAACTCACAATTCATCGGATCTCGACAAACACACCGCAAAAAGAGATTACATCGAATAGATCTCCTCGAAGACCAAGGAGAACTTTGTATTGAGATCCAGAGAGAGAGAAGAAGCCATCTAGATACTAGCTATGGACCCGAAGGTCTGTGGTAAACTACTCACAACTCATGGTGAGGGCGATGATGATGATGATGGTGAAGGCCTCCGTGATGGACCCCCCTCCGGTAGAGCTCCGGAACAGGCTCCAAGATGGGATCTCCACGGGAACAGAAGCTACGTCGGTGGAATTAGGGTTTTCTCTCTATCTTCGGAGTTTCTGGCGTACGTGGACTTATATAGGAAGAAGGAGGGCGCCGGGGACCACACGACGAGGCCTCGAGGCAGGGGGCGCGCCCTGGGAAGGGGGGCGCGCCCCCACCCTCGAGGGCGGCTCCTCGATCCTCTGACGTGGTTCTCAAGCTTCCTGGGCGTGATTTTCTCCAAAAATATCTCTCGCAAAGGTTTCATTCCGTTTGGACTCCGTTTGATATTCTTTCTCTGTAAAACCTTGAAATAGGCAAAAATAGCCATCTGGACTGGTCCTTTGGGTTAGTAGGTTAGTCCCAAAAATGATATGAAAGTTAATGGTAAAGCCCATTAAACATCCAAGACTTCATAAATAATAGCATGGAACAATAAAAAATTATAGATACGTTGGAGACGTATCAAGTATCCCCAAGCTTAATTCCTGCTCGTCCTCGAGTAGGTAAATGATAAAGAAATAATTTTTGATGTGGAATGCTGGCCAATATAGTTTTTCAAGGTAATTCTCTTAATTGTGGCATGAATGTTCACATCCGAAAGATTCAAGATAAAGTCTATATAGACATAAGAAATAACAATACTTCAAGCAATACTAACAAAGCAATCATGTCTTCTCAAAATACTATGGCTAAAGAAAGTTATCCCTACAAAATCATATAGTCTGGCTATGCTCCCTCTTCATCACACAAAATATTCATATCATGCACAACCCCGATTTCAGCCAAGCATTTGTTTTCATACTCTATCTTTTCAAACCTTTCAACTTTCACGCAATACATGAGCGTGAGCCATGGATATAGCACTACGGGTGGAATAGAGGTGGTTGTGGAGAAGACAAAAATGAGGGAGATAGTCTCACATCGACTAGGCGTATCAACGGGCTATGGAGATGCTCATCAATAGATATCAATTTGAGTGAGTAGGGATTGCCATGCAACGGATGCACTAGAGCTAAATATGAATGAAAGCTCAACAAAAGAAACTAGTGGGTGTGCATCCAACTTGCTTGCTCACGAAGACCTAGGGCATTTGAGGAAGCCCATCGTTGGAATATACAAGCCAAGTTCTATAATGAAAAATTCCCACTAGTATAAGAAAGTGACTAAACATGAGACTCTATATAATGAAGAACATGGTGCTACTTTGAAGCACAAGTGTGGAAAAAGATAGTAGCAATTGTCCCTTCTCTCTTTTCTCTCATTATTTTTGGAGGGGCCTTCTCCTCCTTTTTTTATTAGCCCCTCTCTACTTTTTTTGGGGCCATCTCCCTTTTTTTATTGGCATTTGTCTCTTTTTTTTGTTTCCTCACACAGGACAATGCTCTAATAATGATGATCATCACACTTTTTATTACAACTCGATACTACAACAAGTATGACTCTACATGAATGCCTCCGGCAGTGTACCGGTGTGTGCAATGAATCAAAAGTGACATATATGAAAAATTATGCATGGTGGCTTTGCCACAACTACAATGTCAACTACATGATCATGCATGGCAATATGACAATATGATGTGTGTCATATAAACGGAACGGTGGAAAGTTGCATGGAAATATATCTCGGAATGGCTATGGAAATGCCATGATAGGTAGGTATAGTGGCTGTTTTGTGGAACAATATGGTGGCTGTTTTGAGGAAGGATATATAGTGGGTTTATGGCACCGGCGAAAGTTGCGCGGTACAAGAGAGGCTAGCAATGATGGAAGGGTGAGAGTGCGTATAATCCATGGACTCAACATTAGTCATAAGAACTCATATACTTATTGCGAAAATTTACGAGTCATCAAAACAAAGCAATCAACGCATGCTCCTAGGGGGGAGGTTGGTAGGAGTTAACCATCATGCGCCCCCGACCTCCACACAAAGGTTGGCACTCTACAAATACCTCATGCTCTAACTTCGTCACATAGCGGTTCACCATACGTGCATGATACGGGAATCTCTAACCTTAACACAAGTATTTCTCAATTTCACAATAACTCCACTAGCATGACTCTAATATCACTATCCTCATGTCTCAAAACAATTATCAAGCATCCAACATCTCATTCTATTCAATGCACTTGGTGTGATTTTTTTACTACATTGACATTGGATGTTTATCATGTGAAGAATAGCTTCTTTAGCCTAAACACATTACCATGCTGTTTTAATAGACTCTCATATAGATATAAGTCAAGCATGAGAGTTCAACAATTTCTACAAAATATTATCACCACCGTGCTCTAAAAGATATAAGTGAAGCACTAGAGCTACACTATTCAACTCAAAAGATATAAGTGAAGCACATAGAGTGTTCTAATAATTTCTAGGCCATATTTAACTCTCTCAAATAGGTGTGTCCAGCAAGGATGATTGTGGAAAACTAAGAAGCAAAGACTCAAATTATACAAGACGCTCCAAGCAAAACACATATCATGTTGCGAATAAAAATATAGCTCCAAGTATAGTTACCGATGGATGAAGACGAAAGAGGGGATGCCTTCCCAGGGCATCCCCAAGCTTAGGCTTTTGATTATCTTGAATTTACTTGGGGTGCCGTGGGCATCCCCAAGCTTAGTCCTTTGCTACTCCTTGTTCCATAGTCCATCAAAGCAATACTCAAAACTTGAAAACTTCACAACACAAAACTGAGACAAAAATTCTCGTGAGCTCCATTAGTATAAGAAAGCAAACCACTACTCAAAGGTGCAGCAATGAATTCATTCTTAGTTTATATTGGTGTTAGACCTATTGTACTCCAACTCCTCTATGGTTCATATCCTCCAATACTACTCATAGATGCATCGGAATAAGCAAACAACACACGAAAAAACAGAATCTGTCAAAGACAGAACCCTCTGTAGTAATCTGCAGGGTTCGCCTACTTCTGGAACTCCAAAAAATTCAAAATAAATTGGTAAATTTGCGCAATTTGTCTACCAATCATCTGAAAAAAAATCAACTAAAAAGCACGCTCCAGTAAAATCCCACGACTACTTTACCCAGCGCTAACGATTCTGTTTTTCACAGCAAGATCATATAAACTTCACACAAGTCTTCCCAAAGGTTCTACTTGGCACAAACACTAAACAAAATATGAAACGACATCTAATCAGAGGCTAGATGCAATATTTATTCCCTAACAGCAACAAAAACAAAAAACATAAAATTGGGTTGCCTCCCAACAAGCGCTATCGTTTTATGCCCCTAGCTAGACACGATACAAAGATAAATCTAGGTATTGCCATCTTTGGAAGGCAATTATTTGATTAAGCACTTATGATTCTTGGGCACTTCTTTGTCCCTATTAATAATCAAACTCTTGGGAAAGAAATCAAGAACTTCTAAAGTGTCAAAAGGGTCTCTTGCAAAAGTAAGAAAATTAGGGTGAACACTTATGGATTTGAGATCTGCAAGTCTAGATGTTTCACCCTTGTCTTTAGGGACATACATGAACTTAGATAATTTAGTGGAGGTATTTGGAGTAGGTTTTATAGCGGAAAGAGCAGAACCCACATTAGTGATAACATCCTCAAGCTTATTAATTCTAGTAGAATCCTGATCTAGCTTTTCTTTAACTATGGGCTCTTTTTCCTTAAGATTTTTCAGAACAACTCCTACCTTTTATCCATATTGGGTGATTTCATTATGAATTTTTCTATCCAAGTTCTCTACCAGTTCTACCGTAGCAACTTTGTTTTCAATGATTTCTAACCTTTGCATAACATGTTCCAAAGTTAAAACGGTCCCATTAACCATAAGAGGTGGTGAGCCAAATAATTCAGTCATAGCTTTATAAGAATCAATAGTGTGGCTACCCAAGAAATTCCCTCCGGTAATGGTATCTAAGATAAATCTATTCCACTGAGTTATGCCAACATAAAAATTGCGAAGAAGCACAGAAGTGGAAAGCTTCCTATTAGATCTATTTTGAGTATTGCAAATTCTATACCAGGCATCTTTTAAGTTTTCTTCCTCCCTTTGTTTAAAGTTGAAGACCTCACTCTCGGGAGTGGTGATAATGATAGGTGTGCTAGACATGATGACAAGCAAGAAACACACACAAGCAAACAAGAAGCAAGCGAACGATAAACACACGGCGAAAGAAGGGCGAATAAAACTGCAAGGGTGAAGTGGGGGAGAGGAAAACAAGAGGCAAAAAATGTAATGCGAAGGATAAGGGTTTGTGATAGGTACTTGGTATATGATGCAAGCCTCCCCAGCAACGGCGCCAGAAATTCTTCTTGCTACCTCTTGAGCTTGCGTTGTATTACCTCAAGGAGGAAAGGGAGATGCAGCACAGTAGCGTAAGTATTTCCCTCAGTTTTTGAGAACCAAGGTATCAATCTAGTAGGAGACCACGCGCCAGTCCCTCGCACCTACACAAACAAATAAGAACTTCGCAGCCAACGCGATAAGGGGTTGTTAATCCCCTTACGGCCACTTACGAGAGTGAGATCTGATAGTTGATATTTTTGGTATTCTTAGTTTAAGAAAACAACAAATAAAAGCGGTAAAAGTAAAGTAGATGTAGATGATATGTTGAGAATAGACCCCGTGGCCATAGTTTTCTCTAGTGGCTTCTCTCATGATAGCAATATTCTACGGCGGGTAAACAAATTACTATCGAGCAATTGATAGAAAAGCGAATAATTATGAGACTATCTAGGCATGATCATTGTATATAGGCATCACGTCCGAGACAAGTGGACCGACTCCTACCTGCATCTACTACTATTACTCCACACATCGGCCGCTATCCAGCATGCATCTAGTGTATTGAGTTCATACGAACAGAGTAACGCCTTAAGCAAGATGACATGATGTAGAGGGATAAACTCAAGCAATATGAGGAAAACCCCATCTTTTTATCCTCGATGGCAACAATACAATACGTGCCTTGCTGCCCCTACTGTCACTGGGAAAGGACACCACAAGATTGAACCCAAAGCCAAGCACTTCTCCCATTGCAAGAACTATATATCTAGTAGGCCAAACCAAACCAATACTTCGAAGAGACTTGCAAGGACATTATGAGCACACATAAAAAGTTCAGAGAAGAACCAAATATCTTTCATAGATAACCTTGATCATAAACTCACAATTCATCGAATCTCGACAAACACATCGCAAAAAGAGATTACATCGAATAGATCTCCTCGAAGACCGAGGAGAACTTTGTATTGAGATCCAGAGAGAGAGAAGAAGCCATCTAGATACTAGCTATGGACCCGAAGGTCTGTGGTAAACTACTCACAACTCATGGTGAGGGCGATGGTGATGATGGTGAAGGCCTCCATGATGGATCCCCCTCCGATAGAGCTCCGGAACATGCTCCAAGATGGGATCTCCACGGGAACAGAAGCTACGGCGGTGGAATTAGGGTTTTCTCTCTATCTTCGGAGTTTTTGGGGTACGTGGACTTATATAGGAAGAAGGAGGGCACCGGGGGCCACACGAGGAGGCCTCGAGGCAGGGGGGCGCCCTAGGAAGGGGGGCGCGCCCCCCACCCTCGAGGGTGGCTCCTCGATCCTCTGAAGTGGTTCTCAAGCTTCCTGGGCGTGATTTTCTCCAAAAATATCTCTCGCGAAGGTTTCATTCCGTTTGGACTCCGTTTGATATTCTTTTTCTGCAAAACCCTGAAATAGGCAAAAACAGCAATCTGGACTGGGCCTTTGGGTTAGTAGGTTAGTCCCAAAAATGATATGAAAGTGAATGATAAAGCCCATTAAACATCCAAGACTTCATAAATAATAGCATGGAACAATAAAAAATTATAGATACATTGGAGACGTATCAAGCTCGGTGTGATAGTTATCGCGATCGGCGAAGGTGACGGGGAGGCGAACCTGCCGCATCGGGAGCGTGGAGCCATCTGTGACTCCGTAGAATGGCCTGGTTGGGTGCACCTGATCGTAGGGAACTTGGAGCATCTCGAAGGTCTTGACGGAAAGGATGTTGAGCCCTGCTCCATCGTCGATGAGCCTCTTGGTGACGAGGACGTTGCTGATGGTCGGAGTGCAGAGCATCGGGAGAGTGCCTGTGGCTGCGGTGCACTTTAGCTGGTCCTTGGGGTCGAAGTCGATGACCAGCTTGGTCCACCCGAGGTTGCACGCGGCGTCAGGCCTAGGGAGCGCTGCGTTCACCTCACGAGCGAACTACTTGAAGATGCGGTGGGAAGCCGGAGCGTGGGCTGCTCCCAAGATGCATGCAACCGTGCGTGGCTCCTGAAAGCTCCCTGCTTCATCTCCCTGGCGGTCGTCGTCGTTCCTCCTTGGCGGTGGTGGCAGCGGAGGCAGGCTCGCGTTGCCCTGAGGGCGACCCTCACGAGGCTGGTCGCGCCAGGGGGCGTCATGAGGCTGGCCCTACCAGTGGCCTTCATGAGGTTGGTCGCGCCTTCCTTGGCGCGAGTTCCTGCCATCCCAGCGTCCTCCACCACGGCCCCCTCCGCGACCATAGCCACGGTTGTCGCGCTCAGGACGCTGCCCGACGCGCCGGCCGCGCATCGCCCTGAGCTCTTGGCAGTCGTTGGTGTTGTGGCTATGAACATCGTGGAAGACACAGTACGGACGGTTGTCTCTGTGGGGGGGGGGGGTCGTTGTGCCGCAGCCACGCTTCACTTCTGGCTCTGCGGCCAGCACGGCGGGTCCCTTGTGCTTTGCTTCCTTGGCCTTGGCCTTCTTATCGTCAGCCTCCGCTTCTGGCAGCTCCAGGAGAGAGAGGCGGCCTTCCTCTGCCCTGGCGCACTTCGTCGCGAGGTTGAACATCTCGAGGGCCGTGCATAGGTCCTCGTGGATGGCGAGCTCCTCCTTCATCCTGAAGTCGCAGACACCATCGGAGAACGCCGAGATGATGGCCTTGTCCGAGACACCGGGGATCCTGAGGCGCATGGTGTTGAAACACTGGATGTACTTCTGCAGGGTCTCCCCAGGTTGCTGCTTCACGCGGCGTAGATCCGCGGCCGCCGAGGCTCGGTCATGGGTACCTTGGAAGTTGGAGACGAAACGCTCACAAAGCTCCCCCAGGAGGAGATGGATCCTGCGGGGAGGTTCAGGAGCCAGGAGCGAACGCCGTCCTTGAGGGCCATGGGGAACCAGTTCGCCATGACCTGCTCGATGCCGTTGGACACCTCGATGCTCAGCTCGTAAAGCTGAAGGAACTCTGTGGGGTCGGCGGTGCCGTCGTAGCACGGAGGCACATCCGGCTTGAACTTTTCGGGCCATACGAGGCGCCGCAGCTCTGGAGCTAGGGCGCGACATCCAGCCACGCTCATGATTGCAGGCGCCCCCTACGCCTGCGGTGCTGGTTCCTGGGGTATAGGCGCCACCATCTCCTGTGGTGCGCGGTTCTGGTGGTGCGGAACGGGGAGCCCGCGAGCTTCTGCCTGGCGATGCGGGACCACCTGGCAGCTCTCCTCGTTGCGCGCAGGGGCCCTGCATGGCTGCTCGCGCCGTGGAGCCTCGCATCTGAGCCCCTGGCCGGTGCCGTGCAGTGGAGGTGGAGCCGGGATGCCGTGGTCCACGTTCCCCGCCATGAGCGATGGAGGACGGGAGGAGTGGGTCGGTGCAGGTACTCCCCCGGCGGCGTTGACGAGCTCCGTGATGCGGGGGAGCCATTCGTTGTAGAGGTCATCCGTTGGACGGTAGCGTAAGAGCTCCCGCGCCATCGGTAGCACAGGCTGCTGGTAGACCGGCCCCCGGCGGATCAGCGAAGACGACGCTACGGCCGGCGAGGGTGACGGTGTCGCTGTGCGGCCATCGCGCCGCACGGACAGTGGAAGCGACGAATCCTGCTGCTCGTGGACGGTCGGGTCGGTGGCGGCGTTGGCGACCATCGAGTTGGGGCGGAGCGGTGCACTGTTGCCCGCGGGCCCCGTCTGAGCGACGTTGGTGGCGCGGCTGGCGGCGCGCGCTTGGCGTGTGTCCACCTTGGCGGTGAAGCGAGGTCGACGAACGAGAGCGGGACGAGGTCGTCGGAGAGGCAAGATTTCGACACGCCCCCTACCTGGCGCGCCAAATGTCGGATTACGGGCTCCGCAAACCCAAGAAGTTCTAACACAGGGGCGTGAACGAAGATCTCTCCCACTCGCGTCTTCCTAGCGCCCCGCCTCGCCCGGTGGTGAGATTCAAGCAAGCAACAAGTAAAAGAACACACGAGTTTACCCAGGTCCAGGCCACCTTGCGGTGTAAAACCCTACGTCCTGCTTGGGTGGATTAGCCTCACGAGGGCTTGAGTATGAACAAGTACAGTGGTTCCTGAGCTCAGGAGGGTCAGGAGGTATGTGTTCTTGCTCCTTGGTGTGAAGGCGGGGTCAATCAGATTGCCTCCATAGTGGAGACCCTAGCTATTTATATAGGTGGCCAGGGTCCTCTTCCCGCGAAATGTTTAGTTGGGAAGGGATCCCACAACGGCCATTTTGAGCGGGAACACAAGGACGCTCCTATCTTGACAAAAGCGGTCTTCGCCTGCAAAGAGATCAGATGATGACGCGGTTGTGGGCTTGGTGGTGACATCCTCCCCGTCGTCCTTGCGGTCTTCGGTCTTGTTGCACCAAAGGGGAAACCTTTGTCTCGCCCCTCGGGAACCTGCACATGCGCTGTCTCCTTTGCACCAAAATGGCAACTGTGCCATTGGCACACGCTGGCACCCGCTGGCGCAGTGCGTCACTACTTGCGTCACTGCCTCCTCCTGAGGTAGGCTTGGCCTTGGGTTCTCCGCCCCTCTGGAGCAGCCTAGCCGAGGACGCTCCTGAGGGGGTCTTGGTGTCGTACTCTCACCCTTCCACCATTGCTAGCCTCTCTAGTACCACACAACTTTTGTCGGTACCATACACCTTCCTCAAAATAGCCACCATATCTACCTATTATGGCATTTCCATAGGCATTCTGAGATATATTGCCATGCAACTTTCCACCATTCTGTTTATTATGACATGCTCCATCATTGTCATATTGCTTTGCATGATCATGTAATTGACATCGTATTTGTGGCAAAGCCACCGTTCATAATTCTTTCATACATGTCACTCTCAATTCATTGCACATCCCGGTACACCGCCGGAGGCATTCATAAAGAGTCATATTTTGTTCTAAGTATCGAGTTGTAATTCTTGAGTTGTAAAGAAATAGAAGTGTGGTGATCATCATTATTAGAGCATTGTCCCGTGTAAGAAAAGAAAAGAGGCCAAAGAAGCATTTGAAAAAAAAAGAAAAAAAGGGAAAGGCCAAGGAAGCCAATGAAAAAAGGAAAAAAAGAAAAAAAAGAGAGAGAAAAAGAGAGAAGGGACAATGCTACTATCCTTTTTTGACACTTGTGCTTCAAAGTAGGACCATGATCTTCATGATAGAGAGTCTCTTGTTTTGTCACTTTCATATACTAGTGGGAATTTTTATTATAGAACTTGGCATGTATATTCCAACAATGGGCTTCCTCAAAATGCCCTATGTCTTAGTGAGCAAGCAAGTTGGATGCACACCCACTTAGTTTCTTTTGTTGAGCTTTCATATATTTATAGCTCTAGTGCATCCATTGCATGGCAATCCCTACTCACCGACATTGATATCTATTGATGGGCATCTCCATAGCCCATTAATACGCCTAGTTGATGTGAGACCATCTTCCTCCTTTTTTCTGCTCCACAACCACCACTCTGTTCCACCTATAGTGCTATGTCCATGGCTCATGCTCATGTATTGCGTGAAAGTTGAAAAAGTTTGAGAATACTAAAGTATGAAACAATTGCTTGGCTGAAACCGGGGTTGTGCATGATTTGAATATTTCCTGTGATGAAGATGGAGCATATCCAAACTATATGATTTTGTAGGGATGAACTTTCTTTGGCCATGTTATTTTGAGAAGACATGATTACTTTGTTAGTATGCTTGAAGTATTATTATTTTTATGTCAATATTAAACTTTTGTTTTGAATCTTATGGATCTGTATATTCTTGCCACAATAGAGAAGATTACATTTATAAATATGTTAGGTAGCATTCCACATCAAAAATTCTGTTTTTAGCATTTACCTACTTGAGGACAAGCAGGAATTAAGCTTGGGAATGCTTGATACATCTCCAATGTATCTATAATTTTTGATTGTTCCATGCTATTATATTATCCATCTTCGATGTTTTATATGCTATTTTATATGATTTTTGGGACTAACCTATTAACCTAGAGCCAAGTGCCAGCTTCTGTTTTTTCCTTGTTTTTGAGTTTTATAGAAAAGGAATACCGAACGGAGTCCAATTGACGTGCCAATTTTTGATGATTTTTTATGGAACAAAAGAAGCCCCTGGAGTAAAAGAGTTGGGCCAGAAGAGTCCCGAGCCGTCCACGAGGGTGGAGGGCGTGCCCTACCCCCTAGGCTCACCCCCTATATCGTGGACGACTCGGAGACCCCCCTGACGTGAGACCGACGCCAAAAAATGCTTTAAATACAGAAACTCCCGAAAAGAAACCTAGATTAGGAGTTGCGCCGCCGCAAGCCTCTGTAGCCATCAAAAACTAATCGGGACCCTGTTCCGGCACCCTACCGGACGGGGGGATCCATCACCGGTGCCCATCTTCATCATCCCGATGCTCTCCATGACGAGGAGTGAGTAGTTCACCCTCGAGGTTGAGGGTATTTACAAGTAGCTATGTGTTTGATCTCTCTCTCTCTCTCTCTCTCTCTCTCTCTCTCTCTCTCTCTCTCTCTCTCTCTCTCTCTCTCCCTCTCTCTTGTGTTCTTGATATGGCACGATCTTGATGTACCGCGAGCTTTGCTATTATAGTTCAATCATATGATGTTTCTCCATCTCTACCTTGTGATGGATTGAGTTTTCCCTTTGAAGTTATCTTATCGGATTGAATCTTTAAGGATTCGAGAACACTTGATGTATGTCTTGCATGTGCTTATCTGTGGTGACAATGGGATATTAATGTGATCTACTTGATGTATGTTTTGGTGATCAACTTGCGGCTTCAGTGACCTTGTGAACTTATTCATAGGGGTTGGCACACGTTTTCGTCTTGACTCTCCGGCAGAAACTTTGGGGCACTCTTTGAAGTTCTTTGTGTTGGTTGAATAGATGAATCTGAGATTGTGTGATGCATATCATATAATCAAACCCACATATACTTGAGGTGACATTGGAGTATTTAGGTGACATTAGGGTTTTGGTTGATGTGTGTCTTAAGGTGTTATTCTAGTACGAACTCTAGGATAGATCGAACGGAAAGAATAGCTTCGTGTTATTTTACTACGGACTCTTGAATAGATCGATCAGAAAGAATAACTTGGAGGTGGTTTCGTACCCTACAATAATCTCTTCGTTTGTTCTCCTCTATTAGTGACTTTGGAGTGACTCTTTGTTGCATGTTGAGGGATTGTTATATGATCTAATTATGTTATCTTTGTTGAGAGAACTTGTTGAGAGAAGTTTCACTAGCACTATAGGAAACTGCTAGTTTGCCATCTGTGAGGGTCTTTGCCGTCAGCATTTTGTCGGGGTAGACGTCAAAGCTAGGTTTGCCGTCAACTGCAGACGGCAAATTTAGCCTGACGGCAAATCTCTGCTTTGCCGTTTGGGCTGTAGATTGTTGATGGCAAATCTAGCAAACGGATGACGACGAAGAAACACAGACGACAAACCTGCTCTTCGCCGTCTGTTGTTTAGTTGGTTGATGGCAAAGCATGGACACGTGTCCAGTCCGACGGTGGGTAACGGCGCCGTAATTTTGCCATCTGTTTTTGCTACCTACTGATGGCAAAATATATACTTTGCCGTCTGTTTTGTGAATTGCTGACGGCAAACCTATAGAAAAAAAAAGTTCACACCGGGCCTTCTTTGCCGTCTCGTTTTGGACCCACTTGACAGCAAATGAACGAAAAAAACTCCAGGCGTGCCCCGACCGCACTTATCCATCGGGCCCCGACCGCCGTACGTTATCCTCCATGCTCCACATCGCGCCGCCACCGCCCATCTCCTCCTCCACAGTGCCGCCGCCGCCCGTCTCCGCCACCACCGCGCCGCCGCCGCCCATCTCTGCACGCCTCCTCCGCCCGTCTCCGCCACCACCGCGCCGCCGTCGGGGCCCTTATCCACTGCGCGCCCCACCCCTCCTCCTACAATGGCACGACCGCCACCGAGCCGTCCTCCCCTGCCCTAGCGCCACGGCTGCCGTTGGCAGCACCGCCGCCGGTTCCCGCCTACGCATACGCCACCGCTGGTCGCCACCGAAGCCGGGCACCACCTCCCGCTCTGCCCTCAGCCACCTCTGCCCCACCCCACGGTGAGCACCACTCCTCATCTCTGTTCATTATTTTTAGATGGATAGAGCCAGGGCCGGTCCTGAGATTTCCGGGACCAAGTTACTCACAGCAAGGAATATGTAGCAGTGATGTTCCATATGAGATGAAAGATAATTTTTTCCCCACATGAGTGCACAGATTGGAATTGCATGCCCTTGAAATGCCTGAAAATGCATGGTGTCACAGCCATGAACTTGATTACAAGAATGAAGATTTATATAAGCTAATTCTTGGCTACTAAAATAATATGTATATATACATAGAAGTTCAAATCAATTAGCAATGCACATATATAAGCTTATTTCTCATTGGACAGTGAATTCATTACCCAATTCTCGAATGGAGGGGTAGAACGTGATTCACTCGAAGAGTATGAGCTTCTTGCTGGCGAAGGAGACGACAATTACGGTTTCATTTCTTGGTTCAAAGAAAAGGTAAGCTATACTTGGAACAGTTGAAGTTGGTATTATGTGCGACTAATACACCTATCATTCCCTCTTAAACTTGTTGGGTACGTCAATATTGGACAAAGAGTTGAAACAAGTTGCTAATGGGTTTGAATATAAGGTCGGTACATTTGATAAATACGACATCAATGGGTATCGCTTCCGCACACATGGGAACGAGGAACGTCGGGACGTTCTAAAATCAAGGAACACGGGAGTGTCAGCTATTTGCAATGGAGTTGAGTATTAGGGAAGACTTGATGAAATATACGAACTGCATTACTTTGTGGCAAATCCTCCAAAAGTCGTTGTCTTCAAATGCCATTGGTTTGATCCGGAGAAGGTTAGGCGGAGGGATGATATTGGGCAAGTCGAAATTTGACAAGACAGCAAATTAGAATGTGAAGATGTCTATATTGTGGCTCAACAGGCGACGCAAGTTTTTTTTATCTCAAGTACACATGCCAAAAGAAGTACCTTAAGGGTTGGGATGTCGTGTATGATGTGCCGCCACATCGCAAACATCCTTCCCCTAGTGAAGAGGATTATCAACCTCACATCGACCCTGACACATATGATGGAGAATTCTTCCAAGAAGAACATGGGCCTAGAGGCTGTCTCAACATCCATCCACGCATGGAAGTACACATTGACAGTGAAGATGAAGAAGTCGAAGAGGAAGAAGAGGAGGTTACGAACGTGGAAGACCTCTCAATGCTTGAACGGTTACGTCTAGGCATTGCCGATGAAGGTTACGATGACGGTCAATATGAGGACAATATCCTTGACGACACGCGTGATACTGATGATGAGGCTAGAACCGACCTTGAAGAAGAGACGAATTGTGATCCAGATGATCCCGACTATTTTTAGTCGTAGTGTTGAACTGTAATGTTGATTTTGTACTAGTTGCTTTACCATGACCCAGATGATCTCAAACATGTTGTAATGTTGAATTTGTAATATTTTTGAACTTATGCTTATCTATTTGAAGTATAATGTAGTTTTTGTACTATAATTGCCTTGGTAATTCTCATTGCGTATGTTTTTTGAACTTATGCTTATTTATTTGAACTATAATGTATTTGTACTACAATTGCACTAGTAATTCTCATTGTGAATGTTCTGTGAACTTATGCTTATTTATTTGAACTATTTTGTATTTGTACTATTGCATTAGTAATTCTTATTGCGACAATTGTTTGAACTTATGCTTATATATTTGAACTATAATCTTGTATTTGTACTAATTGCTTTACTTTTTCTCATAGCAGGTGAGTGAAGCATGGTGGCCCGCCAAGGAAAAGGGCTGAGCCGGCAAAAAAGCCCTCGCTCCCCCTAGCGAGATCTTTGCTTGGCAGTTTTATCGCCGATCCTCCGCCTTCCTCTCATCCTCAGGCTCATAGAGGAAGAGGAAAAGGCCGGGGAAGAGGTGCACGTGGAGGAAAGGCTAAGAGAAACCCAGTTCGGCCTCCCTCGCCACCACCTGTCGTGGAATCGCCTGAGGATGAGAGGGTGGAGGACGAGCCGGTGTCTCACTCCCCCGTCTCTGAGAGGGTGGAGGACGAGCCGATGTCTCACCCCCCCCGTGTCTGAGAGGGTGGAGGAAGAGTGGTTGTCGTCGGAGGCCTCTGACGAGGAGGTCCCGACCTCTGACAAGGAGGCCTCGACCTCTGACGAGGAGGGTGCTGGTTTCATCCAAGTTGAGGAGGGTCGGTCCGTGTACCTACGTGGTTCCTCAAGGCTCCCGGAACGAGGGCTTCCTGTCGAGCAGAGGCCATGTATTGCTCCATATGGAGAAACATAACTAACTTTGGTTTCCCATTTTCTACCCTTCAATGTATGCAACAATTGCTAATAACTTTGGCTTCTCATTATGTAGAGGTTGGAAGAAAGCTGGAGCTAGCGAGGGTAAGTAGCGACACATGAACGGCGTCCTTGGGAGCCTCATTAAGGAGCATTACCCTGGCATGGTTACTTTGTCTGGGGAGGGCAAATTTCCGGAGCCAGCACGGACCTGGGACCACTACAAAGCCTATGAGGATCTTCGTGTAGCCAACAACATCGAGTTTCACAACAAAGCCGAGCGGGTCATTGCCGAACTTTGGGTAATCATTAAGTTTCCTTCACACACTGCATCTCTACTACTATATAGTACATCAATTTTTGAACATGGACTACCCCTCCACCGTCTTGTAGTAGCAAAACCGCTAGACTGGAACTATCTAGAAAAGTGTGCATACATAGGCTAGCAGTTTATAATAGTACTGTAGTCTGTTGAAAACTTAGGCTATGTTTGATAGGAAAGTATTGTAAAACTAAAGTATTTAAAAACTCTAGTATTTTTTTAACAAGTCGCAAAGCTCAGTTTTGAGACTACAGTTTTGCCCCTAAAAACTGTAGTTTTAATACTACAGTTTGGTTGCCCCTAAAAACTATTTGGTTGCCCCTAAAAACTGTAGTTTTAATACTACAGTTTGGTTGCCCCTAAAAACAGAAGTTTTGTAAACTGTAGTATGACAGAAACTATGTTTTTTTGCAGTATATGAAAGCACACAGAGTATGACATAATTTTTGATTGATTATAAGCTGTACACATAAACTATGACAGAAACTATGGTTTTTTTGTAAACTGTAGTTTTGTAAACTGTAGTATGACATAAGTTTTGATTGATTATAAGCTGTACACATAACGCACAAAGAGTTTTGCCCCGGCTGGGTTGCAGTCATACACATTAGGCAAAGCTAGCTAGCTCATCAATCAGAAAGTACGTTTCGGGACGCATCCGGTGGCTGTTAGCACACGTTAATTAGTCCAGTCATGGAGCTCCTTGACTGTAGAGCTGAGTTAGTTTTGCAAATACTACAGTATTGATATCACGATTTTTAGGGGTTACCAAACAGCTCACTGTAATTAATACTGTGGAAATCTAAAAAACTGTAGTATTCACAAAATACATAGAAAATACTTTGTTATCAAACAGGGCCAGATTTAGGTGTGAAAATTACAGCACCAAACTAATTTTCTCTATATTGTATTTGTAGGATTTCTATAGATGTGAGGATGGAAAGTTGGAGGAGGCACGAGCGGTCGTCAACGGACATTGCCCGAAGCTTGTGCATAATTTGATGCATGAGGCGCGCCCTTTAGCCGTCCGCACTTATATGGCAACTCAAGGCTATAAGAGTCTTGATAAGAAAGCCGGTAGGAGACTCCGTCTTCAAAAGGACAAGTTCATGGAGGTAAACCATATTCATGCTTGTTATTTCCTCAACAGCCTGTCACTTAATTTCTTTTTGACGTATATGAGATGCAATTGATCAATTAGGTTACTCCGAGATGGTGCGCCGATAAGGGGGAGTGTTGGGAGCGGATCATGGACTATTGGTGTTCCAAAGAGTATAGGGCGAAAAACAAAGATTATAGAAACCGGCGAGTCGCAATGCAGGATCCACCACACCATCAAGGCAACTTGAACCTTATGGAGTTCGGTGAACATTGGGTATATCTTCCCATATCGATTTGTTCTTCATAAGCTTTTTCTTGTCATACATGTTGCCAATCCTTGTGATGAAATCTTAATCATGTTGCTTTGGTTGCAGGCGTCTCACCATAGTGCTCCATTGCCCAACCTTTTCGTCTCGTATGCTTTGGCCCATAAGGCACCGTACAGATCAGCCACGCCTTACAACGAGAATGACACATCATCCGCGTACTCTAGCAAGACCGCCTACGATCGGATGGAGAAATATAAAGGGATAGCAAAAGAGTTGAAAGGGCCCGAGTATGATGTGACAATAGAGCCCCTTGACCACGCGCTGGTTATGATCTCTGGAGAAGGCAGGAAACATGGCAAGGAAGCAATTGCATGAGGCATGTTTCCTAGATCCTCCCGTAGCTCTCTCCCCGAATACAAAGCTCGGTTAGGTATCTCAAAATCTTCTACATGTAAACGCTCGACTCCAGCTATGGTTGAGGTGGAGGTATTCTATACAAGTCCTTCTAGATATGTTTTTTTAAATTCATACTTATTGTTGGATTGAAGATGCCATTCCCATGCCATATTCTGCAGGCCCGACTGGCGGGGGAGAGGCGAGTGAGGGCGGAGGAGAGGGCGGAGGAGAGGCGAGTGGCGGCGGAGGAGAGGGCGGAAGAGAGGCGAGTGGCGGCGGAGGAGAGGGCGGAGGAGAGGCGACTGGCGGAGGTGAAGTTGCAGGCGGTGTTGGCTGAGGAGAGGCGATTGGCTGATGAGAGGACGCAACAGGCGGTGTTGGCACAAACTAGTCAATGCTATGCAATGTTTGCGGTTAGTTCCTTAATTGCCAAACACATACATGAACTCTTCTACTACCCGTACTTAATGTTCACTCAAACATAATTTGCAGGCTTATTGTGCCCAGAATGGTATGCCTGCTATGCACATGCCTCATCAATCAGGCCATGGATCTAATACTAATGGATCTTCACAAGCACGAGGCCCAAGCGGCAACAACCTTGGTGGTTCTCCGAATGTTTGAGATCGAGTATGGTTAGTGCCTACATATCTCATTTACATAGGTCTTGAATTTGTCAACGTAGAGACAAGTAGCTATATGGATTCTTGAAGATCAAACTTATAAGTAGAGACCATTTGAAACATTTCAAACTATGATACATTTGAACAATTTCAACCATGATCTTAATTAACTATATGCATTCTTGAATCTATTTATTTTCATGATTTAGAGACCACTTGAAGATATTCATGATTTAGAGACAAGTAGATACTTATTTTCATGATTTAGAGACCATTTGAAGATCTCCATGCTTTAGAAACTCGTAAGTAGAGACTGTATGAACCATTTAAAGATCAGACTTAAAAGTAGAGACAAGTATAGACCATTTGAAACCATGATCCATTTATTCTCATGATTTAGAGACCACTTGAAGCTATTTATTTTCATGATTTAGAGAGCACTCGAAGATATTCATGATTTAGAGTGTTGAATTGAACCAATCTTATAAGTAGACACAAGTAGCTATTTGTTTTCATGATTTAGAGACCATTCTTGAAGATCTTCATGATCTAGTGTTAAATTAACATGTTCAAAATTGGATAAGTGTTCAAGAAACTCCATATGTAGTGTTCAAGAAACTTGTAAGTAGAGACCGTTTGAACCATTTAAAGATCAGACTTATAAGTAGAGACAAGTATAGACCATTTGAAACCATGGTCCATTTATTCTCATGATTTAGAGACCACTTGAAGCTATTTATTTTCATGATTTAGAGA
>LR738714.1:133204913-133282196 GCA_902687465.1 Secale cereale
GTAGCTATTTGTTTTCACGATTTAGAGACCATTCTTGAAGATCTTCATGATATAGTGTTAAATTAACATGTTCAAAATTGGATATGTGTTTAAGAAACTCCATATGTAGTGTTCAAGAAACTTGTAACTAGAGACCGTTTGAACCATTTAAAGATCAGAATTATAAGTAGAGACAAGTATAGACCATTTTAAACCATGATCCATTTATTCTCATGATTTAGAGACCACTTGAAGCTATTTATTTTCATGATTTAGAGAGCACTCGAAGATATTCGTGATTTAGAGTGTTGAATTGAACCAATCTTATAAGTAGACACAAGTAGCTATTTGTTTTCATGATTTAGAGACCATTCTTGAAGATCTTCATGATCTAGTGTTAAATTAACATGTTCAAAATTGGATAAGTGTTCAAGAAACTCCATATGTAGTAGAAGCTATTTATTTTGAAAAATCAATATGGAATATGGATCACTATTTATTTTGTTGCGTTGAAGTACTTTCTTTTGTCTATTTGGCATATTGATGATTTCAAACACGTTTTGTTCTTGGGCCAAAATGTGACAGACGCCATTCAATATTGTAGGTTGCCACCTGGATGCTTTTGGAATACGACATGGACATGAAGGCATTTATTGTAGTGCCAAATCTTAAGTAGTGATGCCATCTTTGTTCATTGTGTATTATATGTATGGGACTATATGCTGTGGAACTTTGTTGTGGCACTATATGCTGTGCTATGCTATATGCTACGGAAATTTGTTGTGGGATTATATGTATGGAACTTTGTTGTGGAATTATATGTATGGAACTATGCTGTGTTGTACTGTATGCTATGGAACTTTCATTTTGTATTATATTTGCTATGGAACTGCTGTCCTGTACTGTATGCTATGAAACTTTGTTCATTGTATATTATATTTTCCATGGAACTATGCTGTCCTGTTAAGGTTCTGTGCTGTCCTATTATGTATTAAACTGTTGAATTTCTAATTTTCCAAAAAAAAACGCATCCTTTGCCATCAGGAGGCAGCCAGCAAAGGATCGTTGCCGTCTAGGGACAGATGGCAAACCTGGAACATGCTGCTATTTGGCATGGCATTTCGCCGTGTGGCCAATAGTAGGCTGGCGGCAAAGAGGTGGCGCTTTGCCGTCTGGGCGGAGTCAGACTAGACGACAAAGTTCTGCCGTTTTGCCGACTATTCCACGGTCCATTTACGGCAAAGATCCTCAGCTTTCCCGTCTGTATTACCGACTGGCTGACGGCAAAGATGTGAGACTTTGCCGTCTGGCTTGTCAATTGATAGACGGCAAAATACTTGACGCCGTCGGTTAGTTCGCCCGTTCCGTCTGCTCCTTTTTTTGCTCTCTGAGTATACGTGCTGACGGCAAACATCATGCACTGACGGCAAATACTTTGCCGTCATCCAGAAAAAATAGCAGACGACAAAGAATTCTTTGCCGATTTATCTTTGCCGTCTGACTTCGCCGTCTACTTCCTGACGGCAAACTCTTTGCTGTCTGGATTTGCGTCTTTGTTGTCTGTAATCCACAAACGGCAAACTAGCACTTTCCTGTAGTGTAGTGAAAGTATGAACCCTAGGCCTTGTTTTGAAGCATTGCAATACCGTTTGTGCTCACATTTATCATTAGTTACCTTGCTGTTTTTAAATTTTCAGATTTCAAAAACCTATATCTACCATCCATATTGCACTTGTATCACCATCTCTTCGTCGAACTAGTGCACCTATACAATTTTCCATTGTATTAGGTGTGTTGGGGACACAAAAAACTCTTTGTTATTTGGTTGCAGGGTTGTTTGACAGAGACCATCTTCATACTACGACTCCCATGGATTGATAAACCTTAGGTCATCCACTTGAGGGAAATTTGCTACTGTCCTACAAACCTCTGCACTTGGAGGCCCAACAACGTCTACAAGAAGAACGTTGTGTAGTAGACATCAATGGCCGTCATTTCTATCCCATCAGACAAGAAAGATGAGATCATATGTTTGGACCAGATGTATCGAGATGCGGTAGTAGCTGAAGTTGGAGAAGTTACAGTTCCCTCCAAGGAAACAACAGAGGGAATGAAGGCTAGCAGGGATGCCGGCAAGGAATCCGGGAAGCGTGCCTCTGGAGTGCACTGCCCTGTTGATGACTTACCGGAGAGTTCCACTAGTAAGAAGTCCAAGGTTGTTTCACCTGCTGTGAAGAAGGTCCCGACAAGGCAGGATGGTGCTGACTGTATGTTCACCATCAATGCCACCCTTGACGACAAATAGGAAAGCGCGCTCGTTGCCTTACTACGGGCGAATGTCGATGTGTTTGCTTGGCAACCATCTGACATCCCCGGCGTTCCTAGGGAGGTAATCGAGCACCACCTTACTGTCTGCCCTCATGCTCGGCCCATCAAGCAGAAGGTAAGAAAGCAAGCTTTGGAACGGTAGCAATTTATTGTCGAAGAAATCAAGAAGCTTGAAGCAGCTGGTTTAGTCAGGGGATTTCTCCATCCAACATGGTTGGCAAACCCAGTGGTAGTGTGCAAGGAAAATTTGAAATGGAGGCTTTGCATAGACATCATGGATTTGAACAAGGCATACCCGAAGGACCCTTTTCCTCTGCCGCTCATTGATCAGATTGTGGATCCCACTTCCTGGTGTGATCTGCTTTCCTTTTTGGATGCATACTCCAGGTACCATCAAGTATTCATGTCCAAGGAAGACGAAGAGAAGACTGCGTTCATGATGTCGGTTAGATCCGTCGGTGTTTCCCAAGGAATAAGGGAGGATGCATCATAACGATGGTAAGGTATTTCCCTCAGTGATGAGACCAAGGTTATCGAACCAGTAGGAGAACCACGCAACACTACGTAAACGATACATGCACACAAATAACAACCACTTGCAACCCGACGCGTTAAAGGGGATATCAATCCCTTTTGGGTAGTGATGCCAAAAAGTGACGTAAGGATATGATAAAATTGCAGTAGATTAATAGATGTAAATAAAAGCAAATAAAACGCAGCAAGGTAATTTTTTTGGGTTTTTGATAATATAAATCTGAAAATAAAAGAAGCAGATAAAATAAAAGGCAAATGGCAACATGGATGTGAAAGTATATGATAGGAAAATACACCTGGGGGCCGTAGATTTAACTAGTTGCTTCTCTCGAGAAAATAGCATGCCATGGGTAGAGAAATTACTATTGGGAAATTGATAGAACAACAAATAATTATGACGATATCCAAGACAATGATCATGTATATAGGCATCACGTCCAAGATTAGTAGACCGACTTCTTCCTACATCTACTACTATTACTCCACACATTGACCTCTATCCAGCATGCATCTAGTGTATTAAGTTCATGGAAAAACAGAGTAATGCAATAAGAACGTTGACATGATGTAAAAAAGATCTATTCATGTAGGAATAGACCCCATCTTTTTATCCTTAATAGCAATGATACATGCGTGCCTTGCTTCCCCTTCTGTCACTGGGAAAGGACACCGCAACATCGAACCCATTACAAAGCACCTCTTCACATTGCAAGATAAATAGATCAAGTTGACCAAACAAAACCAAAATATCGGAGAAGAAATACAAGGCAATAATAATCAAGATTGGATATTAAATTAAGGCAGATCTGATCATAAACTCACAATTTATCGGATCCCAACATACACACCATAAAAAGTCATTACATCAAATAGATCTTTGAGAGACCATTGTATTGAGATACGAAGAGAGAAGAAGCCATCTAGCTACTGCCTACGGACCCGTAGGTCTATGGTAAACTACTCACGCATCATCGGAGAGGCACCAATGAGGATGATGAACCCCTTCGTGATCTTGTTCCTCTCCAGCGGAGTGCCATAAAAGGGCTATAGATTGGATCTAGTGGTTCTAGAACTTGCGGCGGCTGGAACGAAATTTCGTCGACTCCCCTAGGGTTTCTGGAGGTAGGAGGTATTTATAGAGCAAAGAGGCGGTGCGGGAGGCCACCGAGGTGGGCACAACCCACCTGAGCATGCCTGGGGGCCCAAGCGCTCCCTGGTGGGTTGTGCCCCCCTCGGGACACCCCCCAGGTGCTTCTCTGGCCCATCTGGTGTCTTCTGGTCCAAAAAAATACACAAAAAGTTTCGCTGCATTTGGACTTCGTTTGATATGGTTTTTCCGTGATGTAAAAAACAAGAAGAAAACATCAACTGGCACTTGCTACTATCTCAATAGGTTAGTCCCGAAAAATGATATAAAATGATTGTAAAACATCCGAGAATGATAATATAATAGCCTAGAACAACAAAAAATTATAGATACATTGGAGACATATCAACATCCCCAAGCTTAATTCCTGCTCGTCCTCGAGTAGGTAAATGATAAAAACAAAATTTTTGATGTGGGATGCTGCCTATCATGTTCATCACATATTATTTTCTTTATAGCATGGACAATTGGACTTCTTTATGGTTCAAAGCAATAGTCTAGTTTTGACATGAGGACTTTAATACTCAAGCATATCAACAAACAACTATGTCTTTTCACAATATCAAAACTAAAGCAAGTTATCCCTAGCCCATCATGCTCAATCATTGATCCACTCATGCAACACATCCAAATATTAGCTACATCCTGTGCTCAATTGTGATAATAGTGTTTTGTAGTTGGTGCTTTATAAGAGAAGATGGAGACTCAAATAAAAATTAAAATTGCATAAAGTAAAAGATTGGCCCTTCGCAGAGGGAATTAGGGATTTGTAGAGGTGCCAGAGCTCAAAGTTTAAACTGAGAGATAAAATTATTTTGGCTGGCATGCTTTTCCTGTCAATGAGAACGACTTAGAGTTCCCAACACTTTCGATGATAGATATATCATAGGCGGTGCCCAAACATAAAATAAAGTTTATTCCTTTTTCCACCAAACTTTCACGAGCCATGTCTAGCTGTATCCACGGTTGCCCTCCATACCAACACTTTCCAAGGAATTTATTATTTGACAACATAAAGTAAATTTCCCTTTTCATTTCGGGACTGGGAATCCCTATTACCGACATACTCTTATGCAATGACAAGTGAATAAACACTCATCTTGAGAATAAAACATCTAGCATGAAATATATTAGCCACCCCTCGCCGCTTCATGAGCGGTACAGGCACACAAAATAGAAGTTTATTTTGAAATTAGAGTTGGCACATACAAATTTGCTTAGAACGGCATGGAAATACCACATATAGGTAGGTATAGTGGACTCATTTGGCATAACTTGGGTGTTAGGATTTGGATGCACAAGTAGTAATTCTACTTAGTACAAGGTGGAGGCTAGCAATAGGTTGAGAAGAGACCAACCTTGGAACGAAAACCATCATAAGAGAACATTAAACATAACTAACACCGAATAATGCAACACAAGTAGGATGTAATTTCATTGCATGACTATTGACTTTCGTTCTTACATTGGGAATCACTAACCTTAACATCAATATTCTTACTAATACATAATTACTTATTAACATGGCTCACATATCACTATCATCATATCTCAAAACTATTACAAACAATCAAGTTTATTTTGTCCAATGATCTTCATGAAAGTTTTTATTATATCCTCCTTGGATATCTATCACTTTGGGACTAGTTTTATATGTTGCTTTTGATAAGCTCAAACAAATATAAGTGAAGAAAATGAGCATAATATTTCTTTCTCTCAAATTAATATAAGTGAAGCAAGAGATAATTTCTTCAAAAATAACAAAGCACACCGTGCTCGAAAAGATATAATTGAAGCACTAGAGCAATTCCAAGGCTAAAAAAACTAAGTGAAGCATAGGAGCAAGCATAGCATAATTTGGCTCTCCCAAATTGGTGTGTAAAGAAAGGATACTTATTGAAAAAAAAGCAAAGACTCATATCATACAAGACGCTCCTAGCAAAACTCATAATATGAGACGAATAAAAATATGGTTTCAAGTAAAATACTGATGGTCATTAGAAGAAAGAGGGGATGCCACTCGGGGGCATCCCCAAGCTTAATTTCTTGATACTTATTGAATATTATCTTGGGGTGCCTCAGGCATCCCTAAGCTTAGTTTTTTGCTACTCCTTATTCCTTCATCCATCGTGATCTCACCCAAAACTTGAAAACTTCAATCACACAAAACTCAACAAAACTTCGTGAGATCCGTTAGTATAACTAAACCAATCTTTACTTTAGGTACTGTAGAAAACCAATTCATATTTTGTAATTGAATTATATATATTGTATTCTAACTTTTCTATAGCAAAAACTCATCAAAGGAAACCATATAATCATCAAAACAAGCACATAACAGAACGAAAAGAGAATCTGTCAAAAGCAGAACAACCTGTAAAGATGCGATTTTTACCATACATCTGTAACTCTAAAAATTATTAAAAAATAGGATAACATGGGAAATTTGTATATTGATAACACCAAAAAAATTCAAGAGTTTATCATGCTCCAGTAATCGTTGGAAATTCTAAATCTGGATGCAAAAGTTTCTGAATTTCCAACGCGATCAAATCAACTATCAACAAAATCATCCCAAAGGCTTTGCTTGGCACAAACATTTATTTAAACCACAAAAACACATCAAACCAGAGGTATTATTGGGTATTTTATTGAAAACAGCAAGAAAAACAAAAAAATCAAAAAGATACAAGTTGGGTTGCCTCCCAACGATAGCTATCATTTTATGCCCTTACCTAGGCATGGTACAAAGATCTCAAGTGTTGTCATCCTTGTTGTTTGTTTGATACGTCCATTTTGCATCATGCTTTTATATTGATATTTATTGCATTATGGGATGTTATTACACATTATATCACAATACGTATACCTTTTTTCTCTTATTTTACAAGGTTTACATGAAGAGGGAGAATGCCGATAGCTAGAATTCTGGACTGTAAAAGGAGCAAATCTGAGATACCTATTCTGCACAACTCCAAAAGTCCTGAAACTTCACGGAGAATATTTTTGCAATATATAAAAAATATTGGGCGAAAGAAGCACCAGAGGGGGGACACCAGCCATCCACAAGGGTGGGGGGCGCGCCCCTACCTTGTGGCCCCTTGGCAGGTCCCCGACGTCCATCTTCTGCTATATGATGTGTTTGGACCTGGAAAAAAATCATAAGGAGGTTTTCGGGATGAAGCGCCGCTGTCTTGAGGCGGAACCTCGGCGAAACCAATCTAGATCTCTTGCAGGGCTGTTCTACTGGGGATACTTCACCATTATGTGAACGTTGACCTTGTATAAGTAGTCATGTGAATTTGGTATTCGTTCGATATTTTGATGAGATGTATGTTTTCTTTCCTCTAATGGTGTTATGTGAACGTCGACTAAATGATACTTCACCATTATCTGGGCCTAGGGGAAGGCATTGGGAAGTAATAAGTGGATGATGGGTTGCTAGAGTGACATAAGCTTAAACCCTAGTTTATGTGTTGCTTCGTAAGGGGCTGATTTTGATCCCTATGTGCTATGGTTAGATTTATCTTAATACTTCTTTCGTAGTTGTGGATGCTTGCGAGAGTGGTTAATCATAAGTGGGAGTCTTGTCCAAGGAAGGACAACACCCAAGCACCGGTCCACCCACATATCAAATTATCAAAGTACCGAATGCGAATCATATGAGCATGATGAAAACTAACTTCACAACAATTCCCATGTGTCCTCGGGAGCGCTTTGCTTTATATAAGACTACATCCAGGCTTGTCCTTTGCTAAAAAAGGATTGGGCCACCTTGCTGCACCCTGTTTACTTTTGTTACTTGTTAGCCGTTACGAATAATACTATCACACAACTATCTGTAACCGATAATTTCAGTGCTTACAGAGAAAACCTTGCTGGAAACCACTTGTCATTTCCTTCTGCTCCTCGTTGGGTTCGACACTCTTACTTATTGAAAGGACTAAGATAGATCCCCTACACTTGTGGGTCATCAAGAGTCTTTTCTGGGGCCGTTGGTGGGGAGTGAAGTGCCTTTGGTAAGTGGAATTTGTTAAGGAAACATTTATATAGTGTGCTGAAATTTATTGTCACTTGTTACTATGGAAAATAATCCTTTGAGGGGTTTGTTCGGGGTATCTTCACCCCGACCAGAAGAACAAAGAGTTTCTCCTCAACCTACTGCATCTACTGAAAATATTTACTTTGAAGTTCCTTTGGGTATGGTAGAGAAACTGCTAGCTAATCCTTATGCAGGAGATGGAACATTGCATCCCGATTTACACCTAATCTATGTGGATGGAGTTTGTGGATTATTTAAGCTTGCAGGTATCCCAGAGGATGTTGTCAAGAAGAAGGTATCCCCTTTATCTTTGAACGTAAATGCATTGACATGGTATAGGCTATGTGATGATATTGGATCATGGAACTACAACCGATTGAAATTGGAATTTTATCAGTAGTTTTATCCTATGCATCTTGTTCATCGTGATCGGAATTTTATATATATATATATATATATATATATATATATATATATATATATATATATATATATATAAATAAATTTTGGCCTCGTGAAGGAGAAAGTATCGCTCAATCTTGGGGGAGGCTTAAGTCAATGTTATATTCATGCCCCAATCATGAGCTCTCAAGAGAAATTATTATTCAGACTTTTTATGCTCGGCTTTCTCATAATGATTGATCCATGATCGATATTTCTTGTGTTGGTTCTTATATGAATAAGAATATTGAATTCAAATGGGATTTATTGGAAAGAATTAAATGCAACTCTGAAGATTGGGATCTCGACAAAGGTAATGAGTCAGGTATAACCCTTAAGTTCGATTGTGTTAAATCTTTTATGGATACCGATGCTTTTCATGAATTTAGCACTAAATATGGACTTGACTCTGAGATAGTAGCTTCTTTCTGGGAATCATTTGCTACTCATGTTGATCTCCCTAAGCAGAAGTGGTTTAAATATCATCCTCCCATTGAAGTTAAAGTAGTTGAACCAATTAAAGTTGAAGAAGAAACTATTACTTATAATGTTGATCCTGTTATTCCTACTGCTTATATTGAGAAACCACCTTTTCCTGTAAGAATAAAGGATCATGCTAAATCTTCAACTGTGGTTAATAAAAGTAATATTAGAGCACCTAGACCACCCGAACAAATTAGAGTGAAACATAGTATTGCTATGGTTAAAGATCTCTTGGCTGATAATATTGATGGGCATGTTATTTGATTTTGTGATGAAGCTGCTAGAATTGCCAAACCCGATACTAAGGATAAACATATACCTGTTGTTGGCATGCCTGTGGTTTCTGTTAAAGTAGGAGATCATTGTTATCATGTCTTATGTGATGTGGGTGCTAGTGTGAGTGCAATCCCTTTTACCTTGTACGAATAAATTACGAATGAAATTGCACCTCCCGAGTTAGAAGAGATTGATGTTACTATTAAACTTGCCAATAGAGATACTATATCACCAATTGGTATTGCTAGAGATGTTGAAGTTTTGTGAGGGAAAATAAAATATCCTACTTATTTTCTTGTTCTTGGTTCCCCACAAGATGACTTTTGTCCCATTATATTTGGTAGACCTTTCTTGAACACTGTTAATGTTAGGATAGACTGCGAGAAAAATATTATTACTGTTGGACTAGGGGATATGTATCATGATTTTAATTTCTATAAATTTCGTAGACAACCCCATGATAAAGAATTGCCTAGTAAGGATGAAATTATTGGTCTTGCTTCTATTGTCATGCCTCCTACTGAACCCTTAGAACAATATTTGCTAGACCATGAGAATGATATGTTTATGAATGAAAGAAGGGAAATAGATGAAATATTATTTAAACAAGGGCCTATTAAGAAAAACAATTTGCATGTTGAAATCCTTGGGGATCCTCCTCCACCTAAGGGCGATCCTGTGTTTGAGCTTAAACCATTACCCAATACTTTGAAATATGCTTATCTTGATGAAAAGAAGATATATCCTGTTATTATTAGTGCTAACCTTTCAGAGCATGATGCAAAGAAACCATTGAAAACTCTAAAGAAACAATTTGAGGAAGGAGATGCAGCCTATGCAGAAGCAGTATGTGCCATAGAAGAGTTGAAATTTTATAAAGATAATGTTGATCCGGCAGATATGACTCCGCTGAAGAAGCCAACTACCGAGCATGATCCGGCGTTGAAGTTTAAATCAGCAGAAGAGACCAAGCAAGTTGATTTTGTGCCGGGAGATTCATCTAAGCAGTTCACTATCACCGCTAACCTTGATCCCAAATAGGAAAGCGCGCTCATCGAGTTCATCCGTGAGAACCGGGATATCTTTGCATGGAAACCTTCTGACATGCCAGGTATACCGAGGGAACTCGCTGAGCATAGTTTAAATATTGATCCGAAGTTTAAACCGGTCAAGCAGTATCTGTGCCTCTTCAATGAGGAGAGGCGCAAGGCTATAGGAGAAGAAGTGGCTAGACTTTTGGCCGCAGGGTTCATAGTAGAAGTTTTTCATCCGGAGTGGTTGGCTAATCCGGTGCTGGTGTTGAAGAAGAATGGGAAGTGGAGGATGTGTGTGGACTACACAGATCTCAATAAAGCTTGCCCAACTGATCCTTTTGCTCTCCCTCGCATTGATCAGATCATCGATGCCACAGCGGGATGTGAGCGGCTAAGTTTTTTGGATGCATATTCAGGGTATCATCAGATCAAGATGGCAGTTGAAGACCAAGAGAAGACAGCTTTTATAACTCCTTCTGGTGCTTTTTGCTATGTGTCTATGCCTTTTGGACTTAAATGTGCACAAGCAACTTATCAACGTTGCGTTCAGAATTGTCTAAAAGGGCAGATAGGGAGGAATGTTCATGCCTATGTGGATGACATTGTAGTCAAATCAAGGAAGGAAGGAACAATGATAGAGGATCTTCAGAAACTTTTGATAATCTTCGAGCTTATAAGATGATGCTTAATCCGGGGAAGTGTGCCTTTGGTGTTCCGGCAGGTAAACTACTGGGATTCTTGGTCTCAAATAGAGGAATAGAAGCCAACCCAGAGAAGATCAAGGCCATCACATCTTTGACTAAACCAGCCTGCATCAACGATGTTCAGCGCATAGCTGGCCGGATCACAGCATTAAGCCGGTTCATCAGCCGTTTGGGAGAGAAGGCGATCCCACTTTACCAGATGTTGAGGAAAACAGACCGGTTTATATGGAGTGATGAGGCGAACGCAACGTTTGAGGATCTGAAACAGCAATTGGCAAAACCACCGGTTTTAGCTGCTCCTATTGACAAAGAGCCGTTGCTGTTATACGTCGCTGCTAATGCACGGGCAGTTAGCGTTGCAATTGTGGTCGAGCGCAAGGAAGCAGCGAAGGAGTACTCGGTTCAGCGCCCGGTTTATTACGTGAGTGAAGTACTCATTGAATCCAAGCAGAGATATCCTCATTGGCAGAAGTTGGTATATGGTGTGTTCATGGCAAACCGGAAGTTGAAACACTATTTCCAAGGTCATCCAATAACTGTGGTTAGTTCAGCACCATTGGGGGATATAATCCAGAACAGGGAAGCTACGGGCAGAGTAGCGAAATGGGCCATTGAGCTCAGCCCACATGAGTTGAAATATGTACCACGCACTGCTATAAAATCTCAGGCATTGGTAGATTTCATCAATGATTGGACAGAGTTGCAGACTCCTGAGGAGAAGCCGGATCTTACTTATTGGATGATTCACTTTGACGGTTCAAAACAGTTGGAGGGCTCGGGGGCTGGAGTTGTCTTAACTTCCCCCAGAGGTGATAAATTTTGTTATGTCCTCCGCTTATTGTTTCCTTGTACTAATAATGTAGCGGAATATGAAGCACTACTTCATGGTTTGCGGCTAGCAAAGGAAATGAACTTGAGCCAGGTTAAGTGCTTTGGCGACTCAGATCTGGTAGCACAGCAAGTTTCTGGCAAGTGGGATTCAAGGGATCCCCTCATGGCGGCTTATAGACGAGAAGTTGAAGCAGTTGCAGGATACTTTAAAGGATATCAGGTGGATCATATTGACCGGTGAAGGAACGAAGCGTCCGACGCTTTAAGCCGGCTGGGGTCTCAACGTAAACCGGTGCCACCAAACACTTTTTTGGATGAATTGCACAGTCCTTCGGTTCAGATACCGTCTGAGGAAGACTTGGCTGTTCCTGACCCAGAGGCATAGTTAGTTGCAGCGCTCCATATTATTCCAGACTGGACGCTGCCCTATTTGGCATACCTGAGCCGAGGAGAGTTACCAGATGATGAAGAAGAAGCGCGACAGATAATCCGGCGCTCTAAGTCCATGACAATTGCAAACGGAGAACTTCACCATCGCAGTACTTCTGGAGTATTTCAGCGATGTGTATCAGCTGAGGAAGGTTGTGAGATTCTTCGCGAGATTCATGAAGGGGATTGTGGTCATCATGCCGGTTCAAAATCATTGGTGGCTAAAGCATTCCGACATGGTTTTTATTGGTTAACTGCTCATGCAGATGCGACAGATCTGGTCCGGAAGTGTGACGCTTGTCAGAAATTTTCAAGGCGTGCTCTAGTTCCGGCACAGGAGCTCCGGATGATACCAATAACTTGGCCGTTTGCGACTTGGGGGCTGGATATGGTGGGACCTTTCAAGCGATCCCAAGATCAGAAAACTCATCTGCTGGTAGCAGTAGACAAGTTTACAAAATGGGTTGAAGCGGAGCCTATAAGCAAGTGTGATGCGGCAACGGCAGTTAAATTCATCAAAAAAGTAATTTTCCGGTTTGGCTTTCCACACAGCATCATCAAAGACAATGGCACCAATTTATCTCAGGGTGAGATGGAAGAGTTCTGTCAACGAGAGCATATTCGTTTGGACGTGTCTTCTGTGGCTCACCCCCAATCCAATGGTCAGGCTGAAAGGGCAAATCAGGAGATTTTGCGAGGTATCAAACCCCGGCTTATGACGCCTTTGCAGAGAACCCCAGGGTGTTGGGTTGAGGAGTTGCCATCTGTTCTTTGGAGTATCAATACTACACCAAACCGGTCTACAGGTTACACACCTTTCTTCATGGTTTATGGTGCTGAAGCAGTCCTTCCGAGCGATATACGTCATGATTCACCAAGGGTGACGGCTTATGTGGAAGCAATCAACGAGAGAGCAAGACAGGGCAGTTTAGACCGGCTGGATGAAGAGCGTGATATAGCTGCAGCACGATCTGTGATTTATCAACAAGACTTACGCAGATATCATAGCCGCCGGATTAGAACAAGGACGTTCCAGGAGGGTGACTTGGTACTCCGGCTCATCCAAGATCAAACAGATATGCACAAGCTGTCCCCGCCTTGGGAAGGGCCCTTTGTGGTCAGCAAGAATCTACACAATGGTTCATATTACTTGGTGGACGTTCGAGAACACAAGGACTCACGGACATCAGAAGAGGAGACGAAGAGGCCGTGGAACATCACCCATTTACGGCCATACTATACTTGAGCTACGTGCTCCAATGTATCCTATGTATATATTATGAGTAATGAATAAACCGGCACCCTCGGTAAACCGGGGGCTTAGCCCTTTTTTCCATATACAAAAATCCTTTGAGAACAACCACGCAAGTTTATTATCAGATATTATATTTCAATATATTGGCCGGTTTAGAAATTAATTTTTTGCAGAGTATGCAAAGGAGCAATAAAACTCTCTAAAAGAAAAAAAACATGAGATCATATCCGGTTCGAAGAGAGGAGGCTTCACAATTTACCCACCGGTTCAGGAGGAACCCTGGAGACCCTCTGAAAAGTTGGATAATTCCACGTTCAGTGATTGGTTTAAATTTACCCACCGGTTCAGGAGGAACCCTGGAGACCCTCTGAAAAGTTGGATAATTCCACGTTCAGTGATTGGTTTAAATTTACCCACCGGTTCAGGAGGAACCATGGAGGCCCTCTGGGAGTGGTAACGCCCACTCCCATTGATTGGCTTAGTTTTCATAATTCTATCGGCCCTCTGAAAAGTTGGATAATGCCACGTTCAGTGATTGGCTAGGCCCTCTGGGAAGAGTTGGATAAACCACGTCCCATTGATTGGCTCAGTTTTTATTTGCGGTTCTTTCGGCCCTCTGAAAAGTTGGATAATTCTACGTTCAGTGATTGGCTAGGCCCCCTGGGAAGAGATGGACAAACCACGTCCCGTTGATTGGCTGAACCTTGCTTTGAGCCTGGCAGCTCTTAAAAAGCCTCGACTACATGGTCTTATTTGCAAAATTTGCATCTTTTTTCGTTTGTGTTTTATAACCCTTTAAACCGGAGTGGAGCAGCTACAGAAGCTGACCACATGTCTATAAAGTGGAAAGTCTGGGTCATGAAAACCAGCATGAGTAACCCGATGTTCACTACAGCCCGGATCATATATCAGGCAAAAAACTACAAATTCCTGAACAAAGTCTTGGAGAACAAGATGAACCAGAATTTATCATCAAGATGAACCGGAGTTTTTCGGGTTTCTAATTGGATCCATGAAGGTCTTCATCAAGCGACTTTAAAAGTCCTACCGGATTAAGAATATTGAGTATATATAATCTCAGGTATAAAGTTATCTATAGTATAAAGATATACTTATTTAACATTTTAAGAGAACAATTTAATCCATCCAGTGGTAAGCCACTAGGACATATTTTCAGTATTATTTCTGCAGGAGTAGAAGATAGGCAAGGTAAACAATATCAGACAACATTTCAATCGGCAAGTATTTAATAAAGACAAAATATCCGGATTAAAGCAGATCAAGTTTCAGCTATCCTATTACAAGGCATAGCAAGCCCGACGGATTGGAAATATTGTTTAACGAAACACAGACTGTGATTACAGGAATAAATTTAAAGTTATGCTCCTCCTTGTTGAGACGGCTGGCCATCACCTTGATCCGGAACATCTTCATCTTCTTGAAGCGGTTGGAAGTCCGGCACACGCCAGTCAATCTTTGTTAAAGCCCGGAAATACATCTCTTCATTGATCAGTTCAAAAGGTTCGATATCTGGAGCGAAGGTATGAGGACGAACCGGCGGGATTAAATTCACGGTATCATAAACCGGCCGCTCCACCCGTTCGTTTTGCAAGTCATATCCAGGATGATACCTGGATAAATCGGATTCAGCCGCAAGCTTGCTGGCGAGGGGACGCATCTCCTTTGTTAAGGCATAAAGATCCTTTGCAGTAAAAGCCGAGCCGCCGTCTTTTGTGTCAGGAAAACCGGTCAAAGCTTCCTCCGGATCAAGATCCGGGACTCAAGCCTTAGCCCTGGTAAGAGCCAGAAGAGCACCCCCCCGGGCGGCAGATTTTTTGACTTCTTCAAGACGAGCCGGCAAAACAGATAACTTATTCAACGTGTCTTGGATCGTCGTAGGGGGCGGTTTTCCAAAAGAAGTTGCACTAATGATCCTCTGAGCGCCGGAATACAGCTGCTCAACCAAGGTGTAACATGCTTTAAGTTTTTTCCGCAAATCATCCCCAAGATGGGAGACACGGCGACCTGCATATAGATATTATGGTTAAACCGGCACAGATGAAAATTACAGGGATAAAAGCAGGAGTTCAGATTGTATTTACCAAATACTGCAGAGGTCATCAGTTCAATCTGCCGTTTTAACCCGGTTAATTCTTCGGTAATCGGATTAAGCGCCCCTTCAGCGTCCTGAACCCTTTTCTCCAGATCTTTCTTTTGGACCTCAAAAGCGGTCCGCTCTTCTTCAAAGTATTTCTTCAGATCTTCAGCAGTCTTTAAACTCACCTGAAGATCTTTTTTAGCCTTTGAAGCGGCAGATTCTGTTTCAGCAAGACGGCTCCGAAGTTCATCAATTTCAGCAGTGTTCCGGGTTAACTCAGCCTGCAGGCACAGATTAAAAGACAAGAGGTAAAAATCAGACAAGTCTCAAGCACACAAACAAGTTGTATACTTGACACTTGGGGGCTAATGGCAGTTGAAGCAATAAGTAACAACAATTCAAAGATTACAAGTCTCAAACACACAAACAAGTTGTCTACTTGACACTTGGGGGCTAATGGATGGTTGAAGTGTCATCAGAAATTTTTACAAGTATCAAATGCATAAACAAGTTATCCACTTGATACTTGGGGGCTAATGGATGGATCAATTGTTCAAACTATAAAAGTTCCGGTTCACCTTCAGCACACAGCTAAACAGGAACTTGGGGGCTGTTATGGGATAGAAGCATATCAAAAATACAAAATCAGAAGAAGAGGTTTACCTCATATTTCTCCCTCATTAAGTTAACCAGGCTTGCTTCATAGTCTCGGCTGCTGTGGAGCCGGTTTAGATACCCAGAATAAATTTCTTGGGCGCTCATATCGGAAAGATTGGATATCTCAGTACTCCATTTCCCCTTCTCTTTAGATAGCTTCTCCATTTTAGCCGTATGCTTGGCTAAAACGGTGGGCTCAGCCGGAGCAACGAAGGCAGTCCCAGTTACCACAACATCTGGAGAAGCGGGTACATTTGGGGGAGTTGCAGTATGGGCCGGATTGGGAGACGTCGGATTAATCTGAGGAGAGTTGACCCGAGCCGGACTTGGTGGATTCTGGGCATCTTCAGCAGTAGGATTCTTAGGAACGGAGATTTGATCTGTAGGCACAGGATCCTCAAGAGGAGCTACGGGTTCGCCTTCTGGAGGAACGGTCGTTGCTGGATTAATCACCGGATTATCTGCAGAGGTCTCAGCCGGAGGCTTATTTGCCTTGGGTTTCTTGCTGGGCTTTGGCTTGCTGGAAAAGTTTGCAAATAAGTTAAACTTTATAAAACAAAGAGGAATTATAAACCGGAAAGGTTAAAAAGTTACCCTGGGACGGTTTTCAGGGGAGGAAGCTGCGTGGCAGTTGATTCACCAGAAGAAGAAAGCGGAGTTTCCTGATAATCAGGATCAGATGGTTTAAGAGGTTTTCGGATAAGCCCGGCCTTGGGATGAAGAAGAGTCGGAGAAAGTATCACCTCAGCACGACGTTTTCGAACCGGAGTTAAAGAAATCCCGGATGATTCCACGGCGAGGCCACTATGGCGAGTGGTCCGGCGAAGAGCTTCATGTTGTTGCTTCTTCAAAATAAAATTAGGATCCAACTGAGCATAAGGGTGAGAAAATTGGTATTTCCGAACGGTCCGACGACTTTTTTGTGGAAGAGGTTCTGAATCAGAAGAAAGAATGGTTACCTCAATTTCGGCCGGATTATCACCTTCAGCCAACTCCTGTAGAAAGGATATTATTAGATACAGATATAAGTTTAAAAAAAAAGCAAAATTCAAATCGGATTAAATCATACATCGGAATCCGGATCATCATCTTCAGCGGGAGAACTGGCATCAACAGCTGCTTTTCTTTTCTTATTGGCAAAGGTTTTTCGGCGCATTTGCTTGCCGGTTTTCTCCTGAGGCTTCCTCTTCCAGAAAGGATCATCAGACTATTCAAGAGAAAGAAAGACAATTGAAGAGACGGTTTAAAGGAACGGATTACAAATACAGGGCAAAGTAAAACTTACTGCAGGCAGCTTATTCTTCTTATAATAAGGAGCTAGTCCGACTTGGCTGCATTCTGCCAAGGAGACATTGAGCATCTTTTTCGCCGATTCAATAATCTCCGATTCAGATAATTTTTCCTTGCTAAACCGTTGAGGATCGTCCGGCTTACCAGAATATTGGCACATCAGCTGTGATCGCTGACTCAAAGGAAGAATACTCCAAGACAGCCAGCAGCGCATAAAATCAGTTCCGATCAAACCATTGGCTATGAAAGCCTTAACCTGGAGAGCTGTGATGAAAACCGGGTCCGCTCAACCGAGCTGAGCCGCTGTGGTAGAGGATGATTTTCCGGAATACGGGTTTCGCGATAACCCGGCAAAGGGTTCTCCCCTTCAGGAGAAGTATCAATGCAATAAAACCATGATTTATTCCAATCTTTTGGATGTGTGTGTAAAGCGGCGTGAGGGAAAACAACGTCTCTCCTCTTTTGAATACTAACGCCACCAAGCTCCTGATGCGGTCCACTGGTGAACTCTGTGCGCCGGTTCAGGTGAAAGAAATCCCGAAACAGATTGACAGACGGTTCTTCTTGCAGATATACCTCCGAAAACACTTGAAAGTCACAGATATTCGAAACTGAGTTGGGTCCAATGTCTTGAGGATGGAGTTGGAAGGCAGCAAGAACATCCCGGAAAAACTTTGAACCGAGGGGGAGAGAAGCCTCGAGATATATGATCAAAGAACACAATAACCTCCCCGGACCTGGGAGTAGGAGGACATTCATTTCCCGGGGCCCGCCACTTCAAAACAGACTGAGGGCCTAACGTACCAATTTCAGAAATTTTGACCAAATCTTCCTCAGTAATGATAGAAGGGACCCAGTCGCAAGAGACATACTGCTTGGCCATTGCAACGAAAGGACAAGTACTGGAAAAGATAAAGTGCAGAAAACGGATTATGAAGGTACAGCAGTATAAACCGGAAACTGTCTATGAAAGTTACGCAACGGTTTGAACTGAGGACTAATGGCATGGTTAAACCGGCAATTACAGCAAGCTACACCATTTCCGGTTCACGGCAATAAAAGAGGAACGGCTAAACCGTCGCGTTCAACAGTTTAAATCGGAGTACATCTAATGGATCTACAAAGGAAAAGAAACAGTTTCCTTATAAACAGCTAAGTAGAACAGATCTGGACGTGCAAGGAAAAGGAAAATAAAGTGCAAGAAAATAGGAGAAGAAACGCAAGGGATTTTAGGCGGAACAGATGAATCTATAGGATTGAATATAAATGGCGAGATCTAAGCTAATACTAAGCGGAAGATCTGTTGACTGGGCCTAAAGGTCACAAATTTTCTATGAGGTATGTATCTACGAAGAAAAAGGCGAAGCTTTCATTGGAAGCCCTAATGGCGGAAGAACAAGGGGGAACACTGGCAGATGCAGATCAATAATGAGGAAGAAAGGACGTACCTGAGCAATGGAGGACAGCGGCAGAGTTTCTCTGGACGAATCAGGTTGATGCAGCGGCCGGGGAGATCTTGATTCGACGAGACGACGGCGACGCTTCGAGCTCGGCTGACAATGGAGTCTTGAAGCTCAGGCGGCGGATGAAGGAAGAAGAGGCGAGAAGAAGGAAGAATAAAGGGGGACGGTGATATTTATAAGCGAAGGGACAGATGCGAAGCGACACGTGCGGGATTCGAGGAGGCAAAGATTGGATAAAGATCCCTTTGACACCTCGATTTTCGGATAACCATTAAACAAAGCTACAGTACAGCTCACAGCGTTAAATGCGGAGATGATGTCACGGTCAGATCTGGTGAATCTCGAAGATGACGTCAGAGCCGGTTTACAAGAGTGGGAATACAGAATAAATTACACAAGACAAAGAAGTCTGATGTGAACAAGTTCAAATCATTCTGGGGCCTAATGTCAGGGATATGACTAGCAGGTATAAACCGGCTAGTGTAAACCGATTTAGTCATATTATACTTGGTTGTAATATTTAGTAAAGGCTACGGCCCATGAGATCTTAGGGCCCGTGTGTAGAGTTAAGGTTTGTAACCCGCCAAGTGATGTAACTTGAGAAATAAGGAAGAAAAGACAGAGACCGAGGCGGACACAAATATGAGCCGGCCTCGGGACTCTGTAAACCGGACCAGGCGTACCCTCTATATAAAGGGACGACCCGGCGACGGTTCAAGGACAAGCAACAATCAACCCGTCGAGACACAGGCAAGCGAATCCGCTCCCTGTAATCCGACGCCCAAGCAATACTAAACCAACTAGACGTAGGCTTTTACCTTCATTGAAGGGGCCGAACTAGTATAAACCCTTTGTGCCCTTTGTGTGCTATGAACCCCTTCAAGGTAACCCGTGCGATGGCTTCATCTTCAAGTCCGCTAAACCGGACATCTGCCGTGCTATTTCCACGACAATAACAAAACCAATCTTTACTTTAGGTACTGTAGAAAACCAATTCATATTTTGTAATTGAATTATATATATTGTATTCTAACTTTTCTATAGCAAAAACTCATCAAAGGAAACCATATAATCATCAAAACAAGCACATAACACAACGAAAAGAGAATCTGTCAAAAGCAGAACAACCTGTAAAGATGCGATTTTTACCATACATCTGTAACTCTAAAAATTATTAAAAAATAGGATAACATGGGAAATTTGTATATTGATAACACCAAAAAAATTCAAGAGTTTATCATGCTCCAGTAATCGTTGGAAATTCTAAATCTGGATGCAAAAGTTTCTGAATTTCCAACGCGATCAAATCAACTATCAACAAAATCATCCCAAAGGCTTTGCTTGGCACAAACATTTATTTAAACCACAAAAACACATCAAACCAGAGGTATTATTGGGTATTTTATTGAAAACAGCAAGAAAAACAAAAAAATCAAAAAGATACAAGTTGGGTTGCCTCCCAACGATAGCTATCATTTTATGCCCTTACCTAGGCATGGTACAAAGATCTCAAGTGTTGTCATCCTTGTTGGTTGTTTGATACGTCCATTTTGCATCATGCTTTTATATTGATATTTATTGCATTATGGGCTGTTATTACACATTATATCACAATACTTATACCTTTTGTCTCTTATTTTACAAGGTTTACATGAAGAGGGAGAATGCCGATAGCTAGAATTCTGGACTGGAAAAGGAGCAAATCTGAGATACCTATTCTGCACAACTCCAAAAGTCCTGAAACTTCACGGAGAATATTTTTGCAATATATAAAAAATATTGGGCGAAAGAAGCACCAGAGGGGGGACACCAGCCATCGACAAGGGTAGGGGGCGCGCCCCTACCTTGTGGCCCCTTGGCAGGTCCCCGACGTCCATCTTCTGCTATATGATGTGTTTGGACCTGGAAAAAAAATCATAAGGAGGTTTTCGGGATGAAGCGCCACTGTCTTGAGGCGGAACCTCGGCGAAACCAATCTAGAGCTCTTGCAGGGCTGTTCTACTGGGGATACTTCACCATTATGTGAACGTTGACCTTGTATAAGTAGTCATGTGAATTTGGTATTCGTTCGATATTTTGATGAGATGTTTGTTTTCTTTCCTCTAATGGTGTTATGTGAACGTCGACTAAATGATACTTCACCATTATCTCGGCCTAGGGGAAGGCATTGGGAAGTAATAAGTAGATGATGGGTTGCTAGAGTGACATAAGCTTAAACCCTAGTTTATGTGTTGCTTCGTAAGGGGCTGCTTTTGATCCCTATGTTTGATGCTATGGTTAGATTTATCTTAATACTTCTTTCGTAGTTGTGGATGCTTGCGAGAGTGGTTAATCATAAGTGGGAGTCTTGTCCAAGGAAGGACAACACCCAAGCACTGGTCCACCCACATATCAAATTATCAAAGTACCGAATGCGAATCATATGAGCATGATGAAAACTAACTTGACAACAATTCACATGTGTCCTCGGGAGCGATTTGCTTTATATAAGACTACGTCCAGGCTTGTCCTTTGCTAAAAAAGGATTGGGCCACCTTGCTGCACCCTGTTTACTTTTGTTACTTGTTAGCCGTTACGAATAATACTATCACACAACTATCTGTAACCGATAATTTCAGTGCTTACAGAGAAAACCTTGCTGGAAACCACTTGTCATTTCCTTCTGCTCCTCGTTGGGTTTGACACTCTTACTTATTGAATGGACTAAGATAGATCCCCTACACTTGTGGGTCATCAAGAGTCTTTTCTGGGGCCGTTGGCGGGGAGTGAAGTGCCTTTGGTAAGTGGAATTTGTTAAGGAAACATTTATATAGTGTGCTGAAATTTATTGTCACTTGTTACTATGGAAAATAATCCTTTGAGGGGTTTGTTCGGGGTATCTTCACCCCGACCAGAAGAACAAAGAGTTTCTCCTCAACCTACTGCATCTACTAAAAATATTTACTTTGAAATTCCTTTGGTTATGGTAGAGAAACTGCTAGCTAATCCTTATGCAGGAGATGGAACATTGCATCCCGATTTACACCTAATCTATGTGGATGAAGTTTGAGGATTATTTAAGCTTGCAGGTATCCCAGAGGATGTTGTCAAGAAGAAGGTATTCCCTTTATCTTTGAACGGAAATGCATTGACATGGTATAGGCTATGTGATGATATTGGATCATGGAACTACAACCGATTGAAATTGGAATTTTATCAGTAGTTTTGTCCTATGCATATTGTTCATCATGATCGGAATTATATATATATATATATATATATATATATATATATATATATATATATATATATATATATATATATATATATATATAAATTTTGGCCTCGTGAAGGAGAAAGTATCGCTCAATCTTGGGGGAGGCTTAAGTCAATGTTATATTCATGCCCCAATCATGACCTCTCAAGAGAAATTATTATTCAGACTTTTTATGCTCGGCTTTCTCATAATGATTGATCCATGATCGATATTTCTTGTGTTGGTTCTTATATGAATAAGAATATTGAATTCAAATGGAATTTATTGGAAAGAATTCAATGCAACTCCGAAGATTGGGATCTCGACAAAGGTAATGAGTCAGGTATAACCCTTAAGTTCGATTGTGTTAAATCTTTTATGGATACCGATGCTTTTCATGAATTTAGCACTAAATATGGACTTGACTCTGAGATAGTAGCTTCTTTCTGGGAATCATTTGCTACTCATGTTGATCTCCCTAAGGAGAAGTGGTTTAAATATCATCCTCCCATTGAAGTTAAAGTAGTTGAACCAATTAAAGTTGAAGAAGAAACTATTACTTATAATGTTGATCCTGTTATTCCTACTGCTTATATTGAGAAACCACCTTTTCCTGTAAGAATAAAGGATCATGCTAAATCTTCAACTGTGGTTAATAAAAGTAATATTAGAGCACCTAGACCACCCGAACAAATTAGAGTGAAACATAGTATTCCTATGGTTAAAGATCACTTGGCTGATAATATTGATGGGCATGTTATTTGATTTTGTGATGAAGCTGCTAGAATTGCCAAACCCGATACTAAGGATAAACATATACCTGTTGTTGGCATGCCTGTTGTTTCTGTTAAAGTAGGAGATCATTGTTATCATGTCTTATGTGATGTGGGTGCTAGTGTGAGTGCAATCCCTTTTACCTTGTACGAATAAATTATGAATGAAATTGCACCTCCTGATTTAGAAGAGATTGATGTTACTATTAAACTTGCCAATAGAGATACTATATCACCAATTGGTATTGCTAGAGATGTTGAAGTTTTGTGAGGGAAAATAAAATATCCTACTTATTTTCTTGTTCTTGGTTCCCCACAAGATGACTTTTGTCCCATTATATTTGGTAGACCTTTCTTGAACACTGTTAATGTTAGGATAGACTGCGAGAAAAATATTATTACTGTTGGACTAGGGGATATGTATCATGATTTTAATTTCTATAAATTTCTTAGACAACCCCATGATAAAGAATTGCCTAGTAAGGATGAAATTATTGGTCTTGCTTCTATTGTCATGCCTCCTACTGAACCCTTAGAACAATATTTGCTAGACCATGAGAATGATATGTTTATGAATGAAAGAAGGGAAATAGATGAAATATTATTTAAACAAGGGCCTATTAAGAAAAACAATTTGCATGTTGAAATCCTTGGGGATCCTCCTCCACCTAAGGGCGATCCTGTGTTTGAGCTTAAACCATTACCCAATACTTTGAAATATGCTTATCTTGATGAAAAGAAGATATATCCTGTTATTATTAGTGCTAACCTTTCACAGCATGATGCAAAGAAACCACTGAAAACTCTAAAGAAGCACCGTGCTGCTATTGGGTATACTCTTGATGATCTTAAGGGTATTAGTCCCACTTTATGCCAACACAAAATTAAGCTGGAGCAAGATACTAAACCAGTTGTTGATCACCAACGTCGATTAAATCCGAAGATGTAAGAAGTGGTAAGAAATGAAATAATAAAGCTTCTGGAGGCAGGTATTATTTATCATATTGCTGATAGTCAGTGGGTAAGTCTTGTTCATTGTGTCCCTAAGAAGGGAGGCATTACTTTTGTTCCTAATGATAAAATATCAATTGATCCCGCAAAGAATTGTTACATGTTATAGAATGGTAATTGATTTTCGCAAACTGAATAAAGCTACTAAGAAAGATCATTACCCTCTACCTTTTATTGATCAAATGCTAGAAATACTATCCAAACATACATATTTTTTGCTTTCTAGATGGTTATTCTGGTTTCTCTCAAATACCTGTGTCAAAAGAGGATCAAGAAAAGACCACTTTATTTGCCTTTTCGGTACTTTTGCTTATACACGTATGCCTTTTGGTTTATGCAATGCAGCTACTACCTTTCAAAGATGTAGGACTACTATATTCTCTAACTCTTGTGAAACGATTGTTGAGGTTTTCATGGATGATTTCTCTGTTTATGGAACTTCTTTTGATGATTGCTTATGCAACCTTGATCGAGTTTTCATAGATGCCAAGAAACTAATCTTGTCTTGAATTGGGAGAAGTGCCACTTTATGGTTAATGAAGGCGTTGTTTTGGGGCATAAGATCTCTGAAAGAGGTATTGAAGTTGATAAAGCTAAAGTAGATGCTATTGAAAAGATGCCGTGTCCTAAAGATATCAAAGGTATAAGAAGTTTTCTTGGTCATGCTGGTTTCTATAGGAGATTTATTAAAGACATCTCTAAAATTTCTAGGCCTCTCACTAATCTCTTGCAAAAAGTTGTTCCTTTTGTTTTTGATGATGATTGTGTAGATGCATTTGAAATACTTAAGAAAGCCTTGATCTCTGCTCCTATTGTTCAACCACCTGATTGGAATTTACCCTTTGAAATTATGTGCGATGCGAGTGATTATGCTGTTGGTGCTGTTCTAGGACAAAGAGTTGATAAAAAAATTAATGTTATCCATTATGCTAGTAAAACTTTAGACAGTGCCCAGAGAAATTATGCTACTACTAAAAAAGATTTTTTAGCAGTTGTTTTTGCTTGTGATAAGTTCAGGTCTAATATTGTTGTTTCTAAAGTGACTGTTCACACTGGTTATGCTGCTATTAAATATCTTATGGAAAATAAAGATGCTAAACCTAGACTTATTAGATGGGTTCTCTTGCTACACGAATTTGATTTGCATATTATTGATAAAAAGGGAGCTGAGAACCCCATTGCAGATAACTTGTCTAGGTTAGAAAATGTTCTTGATGGCCCACTACCTACTGATGATAGCTTTCCCGATGAACAATTGTGTGTCATAAATGCTTCTCATAATGTTCCTGGTATGCTGATTATGCTAATTACATTGTTGCTAAATTTATACCACCTAGCTTCACATACCAACAAAACAAAAAAATCTATGATTTAAGACATTACTTTTGGGATGACCCACATCTTTATAAAGAAGGAGTAGATGGTGTTATTAGACGTAATGTACTTGAGCATGAACATGAACAGATCCTATGCAAGTGTCACTCTGAGGCCTATGGAGGACACCATGCTAGAAATAGAACGACACACAAGGTATTGCAATCTGGTTTTTATTGGCCTACTCTCTTCAAAGATGCACGTAAGTTTGTCTTGTCTTGTGATGAATGTTAAATAATTAGTAATATTAGTAGATGTCAGGAAATACCTATGAACTGTTCACTTGTTATTGAACCATTTGATGTTTGGGGCTTTGATTATATGGGACCTTTTCCTTCCTCTAATGGGTATACACATATTTTAGTTGCTGTTGATTACGTTACTAAGTGGGTAGAAGCTATTACAACTATGTCGGATCTAAGGTTCCGGCAAAACCCTTAAGGTTCGAACTCTAGGGTGCGCACGAAGATCTCTCCTTTTGCCCTAGCCCGTCTACTCAACAACCCTAGGCCTAGCTCGTGAGATCCGATGAACACCAGACGCAAGATTTATACTGGTTCGGGCCACCGTTGTGGTGTAATACCCTAATACAGTGTGGTGTGGTGGCTTGCCTTGTAGGCTGAGGAAGAACTAGCACATGGATGAACTGCCTCTCGTGGAGAGGTGTTCTTGGGCTCGAGTGAGCTGGTGGTGTGCGAGAGGTCTCGATGATCCGATCCCTTCCCAAGGTGGTGGCTAGTTCTATTTATAGTGGGACATGTCGTCTTCCCAAATATTGAGTGGGAAGGAATCCCACAACGGCCAAATTTGAAGGGGGACAGCTAGTACAAGCTATCCTGACAAAAGGTGGTCTTCGCCAGCGAAAGGCTCTTGTGGTGATGCCTCCGTGGGCTCCACGATGACCTCCGTCCTGCCATCCTCCTGGTCTTGATCTCGTTGCACCAATATGGAAACCTTTTCCTAACGCCTCGAGACTCTTCGTCTGCACCTGCTCCTTTAGCACCAAAGGGGAAACTGGCACCCTACGCCCGCTGGCGCCCTCCTGGCCTTGGTTGTCACTGCTCACGTCACGAGGACCTCGTGAGGTGCCCCTCGCCTCGATATCTTCGATCCTCACGAGCCGGCCTAGTGAGGCCGCCCTAGGGGATGCCTTGTGTCGTCCGCCCCGAGGCTTGGCCCCTCGCGAGGGTCTTGAGTTGTCGCTGAAGATGCTGGGCCGTACCAGGCCGCCTGGTGAGCCATGCCCTGGGCCGCAGGCAGGCAAGTGTGGGTACCCCCGTTCCCAGAACGCCGACAGTAGCCCCCGGGCCCAAGGTGCGCTTGGGCTTGGCTTCGCGGTGAAGCCAAGGGCTAAGCGTGGAGCGCCATGGGTCCTCAAAGCCTGCAGCCTTGATTGACGCATGGAGATTGATGGGACGTGGACGTCTCCACTTCCCCATGCCGCCTCGGCGATCGCGCTGCTTGATAGGTCCTTTCATGCATAGCAGATCATCATTACCTGCGATTACAAAGTCTGGCGGTTGGCCTCCTTCTGGCTATAAATAGGGTGGTAAGCATAGTCCTTGCTGCCCATCTTGTCCCTCCGTCCCTCTTGCTTCTTCATCTTCCTTGCCCTTTGCTTGGCCGATCTGTCCATGGCACCGACCGAGAAGTTTTCGTCCGTGGAGAAGGGGAAGGTCCGGCAAGAGGGGTGTGCTTTGCCACCAGCCAAGAGGGGACGAGGCCGTCCCTGCAAGCATGCTGGCACTCCTGTCGAGGATGCTGGCGGACGCGAGCAGAACCCCACAGTGCCCATAGCCATCGTTGGTAACCGCGGCGGTGGTTCCCCGAGCGGCGGGGACCGCCGTGGTGTCGGCGGTCCTGTGATTGATGGGAGGCGCTCCTAGGGCGTCAGGCCTCCACAGCCACGCTCCAAATTGGAGGAGGTGATGCTGGAGTTCGTTGTGTGGTCAGAAGGCCCGACCGGCACTCGGCTCCAGCTCCCGCGCTCCCTGGTCGGCGAACTCCGTGCCGCGAGCTCCAGCGGCTTTCGGCTGCAGGCGGATGGTTGTTGCAGCATGGCTTCTTGGGTCGCTGTCGAGATCTCCGCCTCAGGTGCTGTGACTCTGGCTTGTGGCTGGCAGAAGTTCGCCCCCGCGCGTGGCTTGGGCGGACGGTGCACCCTCCATTTTAGGTAAGGCGATGACTCGACACTCTTCGTGAGGGTGTTTGGAGAAGACAAGCGCCGCGCCAGTGCAGCCCCGAGGACAATGAAGGAGGTGAGGTGCTTGGCCAGGGAGGTGGCCACAGCTCGCCCAGCTGCAGCGGCTCCTTCCTCAGCGGCAGCTCCAGCAGCGGCGGCTATGACCAGCCGCCACCCCTCTGTGCCCGCCTGGAGGGTGGTGCCGGGTCGTCCCGTCGTCACGCTTGGGTGAAGAGTGAGGAGGGATCCGGCTGAGCTCGGGGCGTAGGTCCTCATGAGCATCCGTGCCCCGAGGGCCGCCGTCCATCGTTCTTGGCCTCTTTGTTTTCCTGCATCGGTTCGAACAAACAAGCATGGAGCCCCGGGAGGGCATGTAATGAACTGCGGTATTATAACATTTAGTACCATGCATAGTGTCCCTGTCCATTATCGTACGTTCTGTGTATTGTGCGTCCTTAGGGTGAGGAGATTTATCTTGATTTGCTCGAGATTGTAATCATTTCGTGACATTTGATCCTTCGCGAGGCTGCAAAAACTCGTTAGGTGGCTATTGTCCTTTATTACCCGAGGCCCTTGACGCGGGCCAAGCCTGGTCGGCCACCCATGGTCATGGTACCCGTGGGGCACAGACATCAGGATGTGGGGTGTGCCGACCTCAAACCCTGGTTTGGGCGCCTCGTGAAGGCTAAGGGGGGAGCACTGGGGAAAGCGCCGTGCAACTGCCGCTCCCCCTGAGCTAGCCCAAAAAATGAGAGAAGGACCACAGAGGGGAATCAAAATCAAGAAATCGAGGAATGCCAGAATCTTCAGAATCCATTAAAAAGAGAAGATAGGAACAAGCCAACTCGAGAAAGAAAATGAACGGCCGCATCCGGCACCCAATCTAGTCTTCTCACCAGCGCATAGCTAAGTGCTGCCACTAGGACGTGGGAGGGAGCCCCCGAGGCCCGAGGGCGGCTCTTCGAAGACTCCGGGGCGTGTACAGCCCCCCACTCATTATTACGTGAGAGTGTCACGAGCGGAGATCTTTACATGCCGGAGCCTTGCTTCACAGCCACCGGGCCTTGGCTTCTCAGGCGCGAGGGCCTTGTTCCTTGCAGGCACAGAGCCTAATGTTTTCAGGAGCAAGGGCCTTGTTCCTCGGAGGCATGGAGCCTAGTCCTCTCAGGCGCAAGGGCATTGTTCCTCGCAAGCACGCAGCCTAGTCTTCTCAGGCGCAATGGCCTTGCTAATCGCAGGCACAGAGCCTAGTCTTCAAAGGCACAAGGGCCTTGTTCCTCGCAGGCACGTAGACTAGTCTTCTCAGGCGCAAGGGCCTTGTTTCTCGCTGGCACGGAGCCTAGTCTTCTCAGGCACAAGGGCCTCGTTCCTCGCACGCACGGAGCCTAGTCTTCTCAGGCGCAAGGGCCTTGTTCCTCGTAGGCATGGAGCGTAGTCTTCTCAGGTGCAAGGGCCTTGTTTCATGGGTAGAACCTCCAGATGTGCCGTATATTCCATGCATTCGGGACGGGGATGCCGTCCCCTGTTTCCAGGCTCACGGTGCTGGGTCTGGAGACGTGGGTGATCTTGAATGGACCTTCCCACATGGGTGAGAGCTTGTGCAGTCCCTCTCTGGAGAGGACTCTCCTTAAAACGAGGTCACCTACCTCAAGCGTCCTGGGGCGAATGCTGCTGGTACTACCGCAACGCCTGCTGATATCTTGCTGCTCGGAGTGAAGCGTCACGCCGGTGCTCCTTCCCCAGCACGTGGTCTGTCCCCTGCATGGCGCCTTGTTGCGCCTCGTCGAATGCTAAGACTCGCGGCGACCGGTGCCTGACCTCATGAGGGAGGACCACTTTGGCTCCGTAGACGAGGAAGAATGGGGTCTCGCCCGTCGGCTTGGTGGCAGTGGTGCGGATGGACCACAACACAGACGGGAGCTCATCGTGCCAACCCCTCCCGCAAGCTTCGAGCTTCTTCTTGAAGGTCCTGGTCTTGAGGCCCCTAATGACCTCCGTGTTGGCGCGCTCGGCCTGGCCATTGCTCCTGGGATGCACTATAGAGGCGTAGCAAATTTGTGTTCGAAGGTTAGCACAGTATGTCTTGAAAAGGTTACTAGTGAACTCCGAGCCGTTGTCAGTGATGATGCGGTTAGGGACCCCAAACCGGTTTACGAGGCCCTTGGTGAACTTGACTGCGAAGCCGGCTGGGATAGTTCAGACTGCTTCCACCTCAGCCCACTTGGTAAACTTGTCGACGGCGACGTAAAGGTATCGGTAGACCCCGGGCGCTCGAGGGAAAGGGCCCAAGATGTCCAGCCCCCAGACCGCGAACGGCCAGGAGAGTGGGATGGTTTGTAGGCCCTGAGCTGGTTGGTGGATCTGCTTGGCATGGAACTGGCAAGCCTCGCAAGACTTTACCAGCTCGGCGGCATCGTTAAGTGCCGTGGGCCAGTAAAACCCACTACAGAACGCCTTGCTGACCAAGGTGCGCGATGATGAGCGATGTCCGCAGTCCCCGGCGTGGATGTGAGCTAGCAGCTCGCCTCCCTGCTTCCTGGAGATGCATCACAAAGAAACGTCATTTGGTCATCTCCTGTAAAGCTCACCGTCTTGGATACAGTATGTCGTAGCCTGTCAGGCTACGCGCTCGGCATCTTCCTCCTTTTCCAGCAACACTCCTCGCACCAGGTATGATTTTAATTCCTCGGTCCAGCATCCCTCTTGAGGCTTGAGCACCAGGAGCAAGCGAGCTCCTGAGGCTGGGCCACAGGTGGGGGCTCCCGAGGTTGGCGGCTGGGGGAGTTCTTCCTGAGGCTTCGTCGGTCCTTCCCGCGGGGGTGACACCAAGGGCCTGAGGAGCCTTTCCTCGAAGACGCCAAGGGCCTGTGGCAGTCGCCTGGACGCTCTCTTGGCGATGTCGTCGGCCTCCTTGTTGGTGCCGCGAGGCACGTGCTCTAGCTCCAGGCCCAAGAACTGCTTCTCCATCTTGCGTACCTCCGTGAGGTAGCCTCCATATGTTCGTCCCTTGGCTCATACACCATGTTGGAGAAGTTGACGAGGAGCTGGGAGTCACCCCTGATGACGAGGCGTTTCACCCCTAGGGCTAGCGCCGCCCTGACGCCGGCGATGAGGCCCTCGTATTCCGCGATGTTGTTGGAGACCTTATCGCCTGGCTGAAAGCAGAGTTGCACGACATAGTAGAGCTTGTCTTGAGTGGGCGAGATGAGCACAGCCCCTGCCCCAGCGTCGTGGCAGGCGAACGCGCCATCAAAGTACATGACCCAGCCATCCGGTGCTTCGCTCCCCGGTAAGAGGGATTGGTTCGGGCTCGCTTCGGGCCCTGGGGCGTCGGTCCATTCTGCCACGAAGTTAGCAAGAGCGGCCCCCTTGATGACTCTCATGGTGCTAAACTCTAGCTGGAATGCCTGCAGCTCTATATTCCATTCCGCAACCCTTCCTGTCGCGTTTGGGCTCCGGAGTACTCTTTCCAGAGGGTAAGCTGAGATGACCTTGATGGGGTGGCCTTGGAAGTAGTGGCGCAGCTTACATGAAGTGATGAGGAGCTCAAGCAAGAGCTTCCGTGGCATGGGGTAGCGTGCTCAGGCATCACGGAGCATCGTGCCGACGAAGTATACCGGATGCTCGACGAGGGTGAAGTCCAGACTCTCCTGCAGCTGTGTGCTCTGAAAAGGTGCTCCAGGGGCCTGGTCGTAAGTTGGGGCAGCTGCCGCCTCAGGGAGGTCATCTTGTATGTCGCGGTCGTCTTCCAGCCCTAACGGGGCCTCGGGAGTGCCACCCTTGGGTTGCAAGGTCTTGTCTTGACGCTCCTCTCAAACAGCCACCAGCGTTGCGCTAGCTGAATGTGGTGTTGCGGCCAGGTACAGGACCAATGGCTCTTGAGGCTTGGGTGCCACCATCACTGCTGGGCTGGTGAGGTATCTCTTGAGGTTTTCGAACGCTGCATCAGCCTCACGTGTCCATTCGAACGGCCCCTTCCTTTTCATCAGCTTGAAGAAGGGGAGGGCTCTCTCCCCTAGCTTGGAGATGAAACACCCCAGCGACGTTACACAGCCAGCCAACTTCTGCATATCCTTGAGGTTCTTGGGCGGACTCATCTTTTCTATGGCCTCGACCTTATCGAGGTTTGCCTTGATTCCTCAGTGTGACACGAGGAAGCCCAAGAGCTTGCCTGAAGGGACCCCGAACACACACTTCTCCGGGTTGAGCCGCAGGTCTACCTTGCGAAGGTTGGCGAAAGACTCTTCCAGATATGTGATAAGGGTTGTGGCCTCCTGAGATTTTACCACAATGTCATCTACATACACCTCAGCGTTTGTCCCGAGCTGTTTTCCCAGTGTGATGTGCATTAACTACTGAAAGGTTGCTCATGCATTCTGTAACCCGAACGGCATGCAGGTGTAGCAGTACACTCCACATGGGGTGAGGAAGGCTGTCTTCTCGACGTCTTGCAGCGCCATCTTGATCTGGTGGTAACCTGAGAAGGCGTCCAGGAAACACAACAAGTCACACTCGGTGGTGAATTCGACGATTTGATCGATGCGCGACAGAGGAAATGGATCTTGCGGGCAAGCTTTGTTGAGGTTGGTGAAGTCGACAAACATGCGCTCTTTTCCTCCCTTCTTGGGTACGATGACGGGATTTGCCAGCCACTACGGGTACCGAACCTCGCGGATGACACCCGCCGCCTCCAGCTTACGAGTCTCCTGCATGATGAAGGACTACTTCTCCGTGGATTGGGGCCTGGCCTTCTGCTTAACAGGGCGCATGTTAGGGCATACATTTAGTTGATGCTCGATCACCTCTCTCGGGACTCCCACCAGATCCTTGGGTTCCCACGCGAACACGTCCATGTTCACACACAGGAATCCAACCAACGCCTCTTCTTGAGCTGGGGGAAGGCTAGCTCCAATGGTGAAGGAGACACCCGACAGCTCATCTTCATCCACCGGCACCTGCTTTGTCTCGGCTTGGTCTTGGGAGAAAAGTTGCTTCTTCTTGGCATGGCAGTCCCCTCGGTCCCAGGGGCAGCTTCCCCGGTAGGGCGCGCCGACGCAGTGGTCCGGAAGACGCGCTTGAGGGCTGCCAGGGCTTCCTTGGTGTCCCTCGTCACGATAAGGACTGCGCTGCTCCCTGGCATCTTCATGATGTTATAGGCCGGATGGGTTGCGGCCATGAACTGAGCCAGCATGGGGTACCCAAGGATGGCGTTGTACGTGAGACTGATTCGGGCGATGTCAAAGTCGATCAGCTCAGTGCAGTAGTTGTTTCGGGTGCCGAAAGTGACCGGGAGGCGTATCTATCCCAGAGAGCTGGTGGAACCGCTGCTGACCCCAAAGAAGGGTCTGGTGGGGCGTAGCTGTTCGAGTGGCACTTGGAGCAAGCTGAAAGCTTCCACCGAGAGCACGTTGAGGCCAGCCCCACCATCGATGAGGGTCTTGGTAACTGCCACGTTGTAGATGGTGGGGGTGCAGAGCATCGAGAGAGCGCCGGAGCTTGCGGTGGAGGCGGGGTGGTCTCCCGAGTCGAAGGCGAGGTCGGCCTTTGGCGCCGCCCATCCAGGAGGAGCCCCCTGGCATATGGAGGCGACGCCCGCCTGGCAAAAGATCTGCTTGATGTGTCGGCCGAAGGGTGGCACTTGGGAGCCGTCAAGGAGGGCAGTGACGGCGTGGGCGCTGGCGCCTCGAAGCATGTGACAAAGAGGTCGCACAGCTCTTCCCAGGATGCCATGGACGATTCCAGCTGAAAAACCAGGCACGCGACACACCGTTGAGTGCCATGGGGAGCCAGCTGGCCATAACCTTGTCGTTGCCGCTAGCCACCGAGATGGCCCCTTCGTAGGCCTGGAGGAAGAAAAACGGGTCTGCCGCCCCTTTGTAGCGCGGTGGCAGATCCGGCATGAACCTGGGTGGCCACTGTACCCGCCATAAGGCGGTGGTGAAGGCCCGGTGGCCGAGAGCGCCACCGCGCGTGGCCACCAAGCCCGTTGGAGGAGGTAAGCCCGCCATGAGAACTTGGTGAGCAGAGAGCGGGACAGATTGGGAGGAAACTTCAGCACACCCCTACCTGGCATGCCAAATGTCGGATCTAAGGTTCTGGCAAAACCCTTAAGGTTTGAACTCTGGGGTGCGCACGAAGATCTCTCCTTCCGCCCTAGCTCGTCTACTCAACAACCCTAGGCCTACCTCGTCAGATCGGATCAACAAGAGACGCAAGATTTATACTGGTTCGGGCCACCGTTGTGGTGTAATACCCTAATCCAGTGTGGTGTGGTGGATTGCCTTGTAGGCTGAGGAAGAACTAGTACATGGATGAACTGCCTCCTGAGGAGAGGTGTTCTTGGGCTCAAGTGAGCTGGTGGTGTGCGAGAGGTATCGATGATCCGATCACTTCCCAAGGTGGTGGCTAGTCCTATTTATAGTGGCCCGGGTCCTCTTCCCAAATATTGAGCGGGAAGGAATCCCACAACGGCCAAATTTGAAGGGGGGCAGCTAGTACAAGCTATCCTGACAAAAGGTGGTCTTCGCCTGCCAAAGGCTCTGGTGGTGACGCCACCGTGGGCTCCGCGATGACCTCCGTCCTGCCGTCCTGCTGGTCTTGGTCTCGTTGCACCGATATGGAAACCTTTGCCTCACGCCTCGGGACTCTTCGTCTACACCTGCTCCTTTAGCACCAAAGGGGAAACTCGCACTCTGCGCTCGCTGGCGCCTGCGTGGCCTTGGTCGTCACTGCTCACGTCACGAGGACCTCACGAGGTGCCCCTCGCCTTGATATCTCCGATCCTCACGAGCCGGCCTGGTGAGGCCGCCCCAGGGGATGCCTTGCGTCGTCCGCCTCGCGGGGCTTGGCCCCTCGCGAGGGTCTTAAGTTGTCGCTGAAGATGTTGGGTCATACCAGGCCGCTTGGTGAGCCACGCCCTGGGCCGCAGGCAGGCAAGTCTGGGTACACGCGTTCTCAGAACACCGACAAACTAGTAGTGCTGATCATAACACCTCTATTAAGATGCTTAAAGAAGTTTTTTTCCGAGGTTTGGGGTCCCTAGATATTTAATGACTGATGGTGGTCCACATTTTATTCATGGTGCTTTCTGTAAGATGCTTGCTAAATATGTTTTTAACCATAGAATTGCATCTCCTTATCATCCTTAGTCTAGTGGTGAAGTAGAGTTGAGCAATAGAGAGATTAAATTGATTTTGTGAAAGACTGTTAATAGATCTAGAAAGAATTGGTCTAAGAAACTTGATGATGCATTATAGGCTTATAGAACTGCGTATAAAATCCTCATGGGTATGTCTCCGTATTGTATGGTTTATGGAAAAGCATGTCGCTTACCTCTTGAATTAGAACATAAGGCATATTGGGCTATTAAAGAGCTCAGTTATGATTTCAAACTTGTCGGTGAGAAGAGGTTATTTGCCATTAGCTCACTCGATGAATGGAGAACCCAATCCTATGATAATTCCATATTGTTTAAAGAGAAAGTTAAAAGATGTCATGGCAAGAGAATACAAAAGCGTGAGTTTAACGTAGGTGATCATGTATTGCTATACAACTCTCGTTTAAGATTTTTTGCAGGAGAGCTTCTCTCTAAATGGGAAGGCCCTTACATTATCGAAGAGGTCTATCTCTCCGGAGCCATCAAAATCAACAACGCAGAAGGCACAAATTTGAAAGTGGTAAATGGTCAAAGAATCAAACACTATATGTCAGGTACTCCCTTAAATGTTGAGACCAATATAATTGACACCGTGACACCAGAGGAGTATATAAGTGAAAGTGCAACTAATCTCCGGGTGGTTTTGGTAATTCATAACAACATATAGCTCATTGAACTAATATCCTTTCAAGATTAATGTTTCAGAAAGTTCAATAATTGGTATGGCATGGAGTAGAGATGTGGACCCCTCAAAATGTAAGGACACATATTGGCAAAAGCTCAAGACTCTACATTTTCATTTTAGTGATCCAAGATCACATTGAGTCTATAGGAAAAGCCAATAGTATTAAAAGGTGATGAGGTGTTGCTTAATGGCTTACTTGCTCAAAATGCTTAGTGATATGCTCCAAAACCCTCAACCAGTTTCTCATTTCCACATATGTCATAAACCTAAAGTCAGACTCGACCCCACCGATTTGATCTATCCGGCGCCACCGAGTTCACTTGACATAGCCAATGCCAGAACCCTAATTAGTTCGGTTTCACCGATAGGGATCTCAGTCTCACCGAGATGGGATTGCAAACTCTCTGTTTCCCTTCATAACATTTCGGTCTAACCGAGATGAGCGATCAGTCCCGCCGAGTTGGCAATGCGAACTCTCTGTTTCCTTTTCGTAATGTTTCGGTCTCACCGAAATGAGCGATCGGTCCCACTGAGTTTGCCTGACCAAGTCTCTGTTTGCTTATTACTAAAATCGGTCTCACCGAGTTCTTGTGGTCGGTCTCACCGAGATGAGGTTTCTCCGTAACCCTAGCGCATCGGTCTCACCGAGTTGGTATTGTTGGTCCCACCGAAAAGCCTAACGTTCACATTTTGAACGAGGTCGGTCTCACCGAGTTTCACTATTCGGTCCCACCGAGTTAGGTAAATTGTGTGTAATGATTAGATTTTGTGTGGAGGCTATATATACCCCTCCACCCCATTCTCCATCAGAGAGAGAGCCATCAGAAAGTGCCTACACTTCCACTACTCATTTTCTGAGAGAGAACCACCTACTCATGTGTTGAGACCAAGATATTCCAATCCTACCACAAGAATCTTGATCTCTAGCCTTCCCCAAGTTACTTTCCACTCAAATCATCTTTCAACCATATCCAAATCCGTGAGAGAGAGTTGAGTGTCGGGGATACTATCATTTGAAGCACAAGCAGCAAGGAGTGTTAGTGTCAAAACCGACAGATCTCGGGTAGGGGCTCCCGAACTATGCATCTGAGGATCGATGGTAACAGGAGACTGGGGACACGATGTTTACCCAGGTTTGGGCCCTCTCGATTGAGGTAATACCCTACTTCCTGCTTGATTGATATCGATGAATATGGGTTACAAGAGTTGATCTGCCTCGAGATCGTAATGGCAAAACCCTAAAAATCTAGCCTATGTGATTGCTATGATTTTGCTGCCGTCTCTACAGACAAAACCCTCCGGTTTATATATGCACTGAAGGGACCTTGGGTTTGTACATGATCACCTTGCAGAGGAAGGAAAGTATTACACCCGGACTATTAAACTTGCTCTTTTACACATATTGGAGTCCTATCCGGATACGGGAGATAGTCTTCATCGATAATCTTCATGGCCCACCAGTTCGGCCCATAACGAACGATCCGGCCACCTGAGGACCCCTTAATCCAGGACTCCCTCAGTAGCCCCTGTAGCAGTCTTCGATGACGATGAGTTCGGCCAGCGTACTGTCTTTGGCATTGCAAGGCGGGTTCCTCCTCCCGAACATATTGAAGCAATATTTGCTACAAAAGGTACTGTGTCCGGCTCTGCATAGTTAGTACAACCCTTAGCCTCGATGGCAAGGTATCGAAAAATGGATACTGTGTCTTTACTGACAACCTTTTAGTGAAGCGTCATGTCTGTCCCTTTCATATATATCGAACTGTTTTCTTGGCCCTGGTTTCGCGTTTCGAGGTATAAACTCATTGGCATGTCTTGTCAAAGTATATATCGTGCCCGCTTTTTACGGGATCCTTATCAATGTGACATGAGCATCTTAACCGCACCTTAGGCATGAGCTCATTGGGAACTGGCGAGGTTTACGGATGGAATGGGGGGCGTTTAGCATTCACCACTTACAAAAGGACGCAAATCATTCCCATTATCCTCACGCTTTCCTCAAGCCCTAGCTCTCCAATCTCCTCAGCCCCCAGTGCCCACATCTCTTGTGCCCTCAATCCTCAACTCCTCCACCACCGCCGCCTTTCCCTGCAATGGCTGGCTCTGGCTCTAAAGGTAAGTGGGAGGCATCTACTGTCATAAAAAAGACCGTGAAGATCCTCCAGAGCGCGGGCTATCTCACCGATGATGTGGCGCATCGAATCTCCGAGAAGGACCAAGTAATCCCCGCCCCTAAGGTGGGTGAGAGGGTTGTATTCCTCTGGCACTTCATTCACGGGCTTGGATTTCCTCTCCACCCCTTTGTACGGGGCCTCTTGTTTTTCTATGGGCTAGATTTCCATGATCTAGCCCCGAATTCAATTCTGCACATATGCGCTTTTGTCGGTGTCCTGGGAACTAGGGTACCCAGACTTGCCTGTCTACGGGCCACGACACGCTCCAACAACGGCCTGGTATGGCCCAGCTGAGCGACCCCCTGTCCAAGACCCTCACGAGGGGGCTAAGCCTCGCGAGGAGAACAACGTCGAGACTCCCTCAGGAGCGGCCTTAGGAAGGTGCTCCGGAGGGGTGGAGAATCCAAGGCCAAGTCTACCTCAGGAGGAGGCAAAGATGTCAGCATTGACGCACCACGCCAGCGGGTGCCAGTGCCCGCCAGCGGCGCAGTTGCCATTTCGGTGCAAGGGGGACAGCGCAGCCTCAGGTTCGTGGGGAGCGGGACAAAGGTTTCCCCTTTGGTGCAACAAGACCGAAGACAGCAAGGACGACAAGGAGGATGTCACCGTCGAGCCCACCACCGCGTCACCGCCTGATCCTTTTGCAGGCGAAGACCGCTTTTGTCAGGATATGAGCGTCCTTGTGTTTCCGCTCAAAAATGACCGTTGTGCGATCCCTTCCGGCCTAAACATTTCGGGGGAAGAGGACACTGGCCGCCTATATATGTAGCTAGGACCCCCACTGTGGAGGGACAAGTCGAACCAAGCCCAACCAAGTAGAGCAGACCCATAAACTCTGCCACCACGCAAGGAGCAAGAACACTTGCCTCCTGACCCTCCTGAGCTCGCCTCCTGAGCTCAGGAACCACTTTACTAGTTCATATTCCAGCCCTCCCGAGGCTAATCCACAAAAGAAGGAAGTAGGGTTTTACACCACACGGTGGCCCGAACCTGGGTAAACTCTTGCGTGCTCTATCTGTTGTTTGCTTGAATCTCTTCACCAAGACGAGAGCGAGACACTAGGTAGGCGCGAGTGGGAGAGATCTTCGTTCACGCCCATGTGTTCGAACTTCTTGGGTTTTGTGGAGCCCTAAATCCGACAATTGGCGTGCCAGGTAGGGGGCGTCTCGAGATCTCGCTTCTCCGACGACCTCGTCCCGCTCTCGTCGTCGACTTCGCTCCACAGCCATGGTGGACACACGCCGAGCCCGCGCCGCCCGCCGCGCCGCGAACGTCGCTCAGACGGCGCCCGCGGGCAACAGTGCACCGCTCCGCCCCAACTCACCGGTCGCCAACGCCGCCACCAACCCGGTCGTCCACGAGCACCAGGACTCGTCGCTGCCACCATCCATGCGGCGTGATGGCCGCACGACGACGCCTTCACCCTCACCAGCCGTGGAGTCATCCTCGCTGGTCCATCGCGGACCGGTCTACCAGCAGCCTGCACTACTGATGGCGTGGGAGCTCTTGCGCTACCGCCCGGCAGATGACCTCTACGACGAGTGGCTCCACCGCATCACCGAGCTCATCAACGCCGCTAGAGAAGCACCTACACCAACGCGCTCCTCCCGTCCCCCGTCGCCCCCGGCGGGGAACGAAGGCCATGGAGTCTCGGCTCTGCCTCCACTCTACGGTGCCGGCCAGGAGGTCCGGCGAGAGGCTCCGCGGCATGAGCCGCCCCGCAGAGCCCATGCGCGCGACGAGGAGAGCTGCCAGGTGATTCCGCATCCCCAGGCGGGGGCTCGCGGGCCCCCTGGCCCGCAGCGCCAAGACCGCGCGCCACAGGAGGTGGTGGCGCCAGCACCCCAAGAACCAGCACCGCAGGCGCAGGGGGCACCTGCGATAATGAGAGAGGCTGGATGTCGCGCCCTAGCTCCTGAGCTACGGCGCCTCGTCTGGCCCGGCAAGTTCAAGTCGGACCTGCCTCCATAGTACGACAGCACCACCGACCCCACGGAGTTCCTCCAACTCTATGAGCTGAGCTTGAGGCATCTATCGGCACCTAGCAGGTCATGGCGAACTGGTTCCCCATGGCTCTCAAAGATGGCGCACGCTCCTGGCTCCTGAACCTCCCCGTGGGATCCATCTCCTCCTTGGAAGAGCTTGGCGAGCGTTTTGTCGCCAACTTCCAAGGCACCCGTGACCGAGCCCCGGCAGCTGCTGATCTGCGCCGCGTGAGGCAGCAGCCGAGAGAGACCCTGCAAAAGTACATCCAACGCTTCAACACCATGCGCCTCCGGATCCCTAGGGTCTCGGACGAGGCCATCATCTCGGCATTCTCCGACGGCGTCCGTGACGTCAGGATGAGGGAGGAGCTCGCCATCCACGAAGACCTGTGCACAGCCCTCGAGATGTTCAAGCGTGCGGCAAAGTGCGCCAGGGCGGAGGAAGGACACCTCTCCCTCCAGGAGCTGCCTGAGGCGGAGGTGGACGACAAGAAGGCCAAGGCCAAAGAAACGAAGTGCAAGGGACCTGTCGTGCTGGCTGCGGAGCTAGAAGTGAAGCGTGTTTGCGGCTATGATGACCTCCCGAGAGACAACCGACCGTACTGCATCTTCCACAACGTCCACAACCACAACACTAACGACTGCTAGGAGCTCAGGGCGATGCGCGGGCGGGTGCGTCGGGCAGCGCCCTGAGCGCGACAACCGTGGCTACGGTCGTGGAGGAGGCCGAGGTGGAGGACGTTGGGATGGCAGGAACTCCCGCCAACTGTGGCGCGAACAGCCTCGTGAAGACCACTGGCAGGAGCAGCCTCGTGACGCCCCATGGCGCGACCAACCTGTCACACCCTGCATTTTGGAACTTGTCATTTGCATCAGTAAAGCATGAAAATTTGGACCAGCAAATTATTTTGGCATCATTTGGCTTTTATTTGGAATTAAGTTTTTCTCTCTGTGATTTTCAAGTGCTCTTTAAAGTCAACTACTCCCTCTTGTAGATTTCATCTCCTTACCCCAAAACTTCTGCCCAATGATCATACCAAGTGTATATAGCAGTATAGTATTTTCTTAAAAAATTAATTTGGCCAAAATGTATTTTCGAAAATTAGTTTTCCAAAAACCCCCTGAATTGAGGTTTGCACTGCAAGTGCTTGATTTAGGGCGAGAAAAATATTTCGAAGAGTATATTTGAAACCTAATAGATATAGGACTCCCATAAAGCACAAAATTATAATTTTAAAAGTTATTTTCCTATTTTATTAAAAGGCTTTTTCTTAAGGCCATAAATGGTCTTCAATAGGGAAAAATTATTTAACTATTTCAAAAATATTTGCCAAAATTCAGGGAGACTCATGGGACAAATATTGTCCATATATAAGAGTTTCAACACTTGGTCATGTTCAAATATTGGACAAATCCCTCAGAAACCCTTTCTGGATATTTCAAGCTTTTGAAATATTTACAAAGGAAATATTCTCTAAAAATTCCAGGGAGATTCTATCATGTCATATATGACATATTTGATGATCTTGCCAAGCCCCATGCCTTGGGAAGCAAGAAAACATCATCAAAACCCCTCAAAACCATTATGTCCATATTTGAAGTTTGAGCAACTTTACATTGCCAAACTTGTCCAAATGCTCTCAAACTTGGTACACATGATAGAATGGTCAAATAAGGCATCTAGACCAAATGTCACAAGCTTTGGAGAAGGGTAACTTGATCAGAGTACCCCAAAACCATTTCTGTTCAAATTCAAATTAGAACAACTTTACATTACCAACTTTATACTTGGCGTTTCAAACTTTGTGGGCATGATCATAACCCCAAATGATGACACTACACCAAGTGGTGCATCAAGGAGGGATGATTAGCTTGACTCAAACATGGTAAAACCATTTCTGTTGATTTCTAGGGTTCACCAAAGTTGCATTGGCAAGTTTCTTCAAATAAGTCCAAACTTGGTGAAACACCCTATTTCCATATGCCATTTAATCCTGTTAAGTATCATGGCTAGTGGAGATCATTTGATTGCTCAAAACCACATCAAACACCATCTGGTGATTTTCCAAAGTTACCATTTTCACCTATTCTCTTGATCTCCTTGAGCCCAACTTTTCACCACAGCTTCCCTAGGTTCCCTTGCGCCTCCAGTAACTTCCCCATGGCCAGAGCTCAATAATTGAGGGGTGAAAACCCCATTTTACTCTGCTGGACAACCCAATTTTCACTCTCCCTCAACCTCCCTCCTCTTCCATTGGGTAACCAAGGCATCCAAGGCCACAACCCACTTGTTTACTCCTCACCTCACCCCCACACAAGGTGCCTCCAGCAAGCCAAAGGCATGCATGCAATAGGCGTGCTCCAGAGCGCGCTACAGTGCACACCCGCACTGTAGCCTCCTCCAATCAGTAGCCCCCGACCACCTCGTGCTTCCCCCTCGCGCCAGTCGATGCGCCTCGACGTCCTCAACACGCCCCAGCACTGTCCCCCTCCCCCTTCTCCCTCCTGTGGCTGCCCTTGCACGCGCGCCGGCCGCCCGCAAGCTCCAATCTTCGGCCTCGCACGCGCGCTGCTCTGGATGCTTCCCCCGCTCTCTCTCTTCCTCTCCCCGGCTCTGGACCGCATCCAGCAACACCACAGACACCACCCCATCTCCTCCTGAGCCCTGTGGCAACGGGCAGAGGCTCGCCGACGCACGGGTCCACGGTACCTTGCCGTTCGCCTATAAAAGGACACCCCGCGCCCCTCCTCTCCTCACCAACCGCTCTATCACCCACCTAATCTTCCCCCCTACGCCACTCACCCCACTCTAGACAGGCCCGAGCTCGAGATCGAGCTCGAGCTCTACTGCGGCGGCTCGCCGTCGTCCGCTCGGTACAGGACCTCCCCGCCGCTCCTCTCGGTCGATCTAGCACCACAAAGCCCCATTGATCACTTTCCCCTCGTTTCCCCTCTCTGCAGCTGCCGGAAACGGCCGGAACCACCACCACCCGAAGCTCCTCCGCCGTGTGACCTCGCGGCCGGCGAACCAGGCCACCCCGGTGACAAACTCCACCTCCACCAGAACGGCGACTCGACGCTGAGTGTAGCCGTGCCCTCGCCTGCCCTCGCCGTGCCCCGAATCGCCACCGGTGAGCTCGCCGGCCCTCTGTTGGAGGGTTAGGGATGATAGGCTGGCCCCGCCTGTCAGCCTCCCCTCGCCCTCGCCTCTCTCTCCTCTCACTGACGCCGGGCCCCGATCTTGCACATGAACCTTTTCCTTTTTCTTTTCTGTGGGATTTTCAAATAATTCCATAAGATTAAATATTTAACCAAATAAATTAATTACAGTTACTAAAAACTTGTAAAAATCCAACCTATTTAATGATGTCACTTTCCCCATATCCATGGACCTTTTCTGTTATGTTCAATTTTAAATCTATATTTGAACATTAGAAACCCTGTTCAAAAATTCATGTACCTCATTCTGTCACTTAAAATTTAAAACTAAGAATTTTTGCCATCTTAGTTTTCCCTCTAGTATTTTATAAAAATAAGTTGACATTTTTCTGAGCACTTTGGTTTTTCTGTTTTTATTATGGTCTTATATTCCCGTAGTTTATTGCGGCGATTAGATACCATGTTTGACGAGGTTGCTGAAGAAGAAGGAGGGGAAGGATTTGAAGACTTTGAATACCAAGCCAATCCAGGCAAGCAGCCCTTTGACCATGATACCCTTGTGTTCCTCGGAACCCCTTTTTATTTCTGAATGCATGATGATAAGAGTGACGGTGGTGAACTAGTGAAAGCCACCACATGATGCATACCCTACTCATGATCTTTATCATGAGCTTAGATGCAATGATAAATGAATAGTTGTGATGCTTAGTGATGCATATGAGCCATGAATCCTTCGTGGTTGCATTCTTTTCGAAAACCCCATCGGGTGCCCCTAATGCCCGAGGGTGATGTTGAGTTAGGTCATCACTTGAGGAAGAAGTGGTGTGCCAAGAAAGATCTCGTGTGTGGGAAACATGATGGATTAGATTTATGTGTGACTACCGTCCCAACCAAACATGTGCAACCGCTCTACCCCTTATGGGACGGGGCATTATTGATTACTTAGGCTGATACTAGCATGGTGCCCACATTACTACTGACGGGGAAGACTTGAGGTCTCTCCCGAGACGGGGTCGTGCTTGGATAGGCGACCATGACTGTTTTCACAGGGCACCGGACACACCGTTGGTCCCTTCGTGTATGCGTGACATTGTAAAAAGGGCAAGTCCCATGATTTACCGTTTGTACACGAGGGCTGTGCACCAACGAGTGGACCCTATGTTAGTGTCGTCTAGGGACAGGTAATGACCGGGTGCTTCCCCCGAGTACTTGAGGTACTGCGGGGTCGTGGGTGACACGAAAGCTTCCCGTATCTTGTGGGTAAAGTGCGCAACCTCTACAGAGTGTAAAACTATCCGAATAGCCATGTCCACGGTCATGGATAGTTGGGAGGTGCTACTTAAACTATGTCCAGAATTTTACAATCTCGGTGAAAGTATGTGTGTGTTTAGTCAAGGTGGTGACTTGACTCGTTGATAAAGAATTGAACTCTATTCATGTTGATATCTGTAACCTGTCTTCAAGGTTACCCAAATTTATTGATGCATGTTACATGATGGTGGAATATTTAATCTAGCTTGTAGCTAGGTTGATCATTGTTGTACAATTGCATTGTTACCTTGAACCAAATCATGGGTTGCTTGCGAGTACATTCAAAGTACTCATTGGCTTTCCACTGGTTATTTAGTTGGCCAGGCATGGAGGAGCAGGAATTTGAAGACGGATTCTATGGAGACGAACATGCGAACTAGGACGCTTTCCTAGTCAGAATGCCTGTAGGGTTAAGGCAGATGGCATGGGTTCTACTTATCTACGAAGACTTCCGCTATTCGAGTTTATTTGCTATTCAGCCCTTGAGGCTTTATCTATGTAAGACTTGGCCATAATGGTCATAATTTGTGTAAGACGGTATGTATGGATGTTAGACTCTTGTTATTCAGCTTGTGTGTGTTTAGTGAGCATTGATCTCTGGGATCACTGTACACGTGCATTCGGTGATCTCGACTCTTAAGTCGGGGTCCCCACGGAGCTGGTATCAGAGCCATCCTGACTGTAGGAAGCCTTAGTTAGCATGGGCGTTAGTTAGATGAGACCCTTTTCAAAAACCTTCTGAACCTCTCTTCTTTTCTAAACCTTACCAAATCTGAGATATCATCAGCTTATTAACCTCTCCTATTCAACCTTTGTAGATGGCCGCTGTACCTGAAGAGCACCTGACCACCGGGTTCCCCTTGCTTCTCGAGGATAGCCTCCAGGAGTGCCAGTTCCACCGAGCACCCATCCTCACCTACCATGAGCATTGGGTTAATGACACTGAGGTGGAGTACCATGTGGAAGTGATCGTGAAGGCAAACGATCCTCCCACAAGTTGGTTCTTCGAGGGACCCCAGATGGCAACACTACCCCTCGCTGTCGAGGCTGCTGCACTTAAGGCACTAACCCGTCTCCGCGAGCTTCTTCCGGAGATGGCAGCCAATATGACAACCTGCTTCTTGCCTTACCGGAAGGAAGGTGAAGACGAAAGCAGCGCGCAAGCCCCTCCACTGAAGGAAGGACTTTCACTTCGATTCCAGACCTACTTCAGCCTATGTGCCGACAGCTTAGCACAGGATTTGGCCTCGGAATCGATGAAGCTCCGAGAAGAACTTCACAAGACCAAGGCACTTCTTCGTCGAGCACAAGAGAAAACATATAGGATCAAGAAGGAAGGTGCGCCTCTTGGACAGTCCGTTATCACGTATCGAGGCGGAAGGCCCTCAGGAGATGTATCTTCCAAGGATGAAGAGCCACCCCGGCGACGCCGTATGACGACAAGGGAATATCGCAAGCTTTTCCCTGCACCGCCGACAAAACACCGCCGTATCCAACTCCTCCACTCCCCCACACCCTCAAGTGATAAGGGGGCCCAGACACATGAAGACAAGGAGGAAGACCTAGAAGAGCCAGAATACGCGACCGAGCATTCCACCGCTTAGGCATTATTCGCAACTCGGATATGCCAGTTCGTGACCTCTACGGTAGGATAGGTCGTGTAACCCCTATGCGAAGTTGAGTCCTTGTATGGTTCATATGAAGACATCTAGTAGTTGCTTTTGTTGTGTTTTGATGTACATCGTATCTTCCCTTCAGGAATATGTAAATGACTGCATCACCCATTTGGATTTTAATGAATGTGTTTGGCCCTTTCGGCCCTTGCATGAAATGATTAGTGACACACCCACCCCCTTACTAGGCACCCATCTTCATTGCTTTCCCTCTTCCAAATCATGAGACCTTTTACCGCTCCAACAGGATGCCTGTAGTAACTCGTACTGGTACCTCTACCCAACAGCCTGAAACCGGAGCATCTGCCCAATCAGGGGCCGGCCAAGACCAAACCCACGACCAAGCTCCACCACCACCTCCTCCGAACATGGACATGGCTCAGCTTCTCCAAGCTTTCCGAGAGGAACGCCAAGCCAACACCGCAACCCTTCAGATGATTGCTCAAGCTGTCACCAACAATCGCTAGCCGGCGGGGAATGGCAATGGACGTTCCACGTTGGCAGAATTCAAGAAGCATGCACCTCCAAGTTTCATCGAGACTGCTGAACCCCTAGATGTAGACGACTGGGTCCGCACCATTGGGGACTTGCTGGAACTAGTCGGTTGCACCGAAGACCACGAGAAGGTGGCTTATGCTGCCCACTGCCTCGGGGGGACTGCTAGAGCTTGGTGGGATGGATTCAAGGTCATGCATGGAGGGCAAGACATCACTTGGGACAACTTCAAGGCAGAATTCCGCAAGGCCCATATTCCTTCCGGAATCATGGCTATCAAAAGCGTGAGTTTCGAGCCCTGAAGCAAGGAAGTGGCACTGTCAAGGAGTACATGCAGAAGTTCAATGTTCTGTCAAGGTATGCTCCTGAAGATGTCAGCACTGATGCTGCAAAAAGGGAGAGCTTCATGGAAGGCCTTAATCAGACTCTGCAGTACTCGCTTGTCGTGTGCGACTGCCCAACCTTCCCTGACCTGGTGAACAAAGCACTCATGCTTGAAGACAAGCGGCATGCTCTGGAAGACACTCGCAAGCACAAGATGGTCAACAAGGGAAGTTCCAGCAACCAGAAGCCTCGCCCGTGGCAGCCAGCCCCGGTCAAGCCAACTTACCAGCAGCCAAGAGCTCCTGCACCTCGCACCAACTATCAGCCTCAGCAGTATGCCAACCCAAGGCCAGCATTCAACCCCAATAACAGTGGTGACAACAAGATCAATAATCCAAACCAAGTCACTTGCTTTGGATGTGGTTAGTCAGGACACATCTCAAGGGTGTGCCCCAACAAGAAGCCTGATGCCCCGCGCCCCAATGCGCAGAACCCAGGACAAGGCCGCGGGATGCCACCAAGGAACCAAGCTCCTCACAACCCGCCTAACCATGGGAAGGGGCGTCTGAATCACGTCACTGCCGATGAAGCCCAGGAAGACCCGGACGTCGTGCTGGGTACGTTCCTTGTCAACTCAGCACCTGCAACTGTCTTGTTTGATTCTGGAGCCACGCATTCATTTGTCACTCAAAGATTTGCATTAAAAAGTGGCATGACCCCTACACCCCTGAATAACCCCATGGTGGTACAAACCCCCGGAGTAGAGATGAGAGCCAAGATAGGTTGTAAGGTAGTCAGTATTTCCATTAACGGAGTAGACTTCCTAGCAGACCTTATCATCTCAAGATCGCAAGGCTTGGATGTGATCTTGGGAATGGATTGGCTCAGCAAGCACCAAGGCTTGTTAGACTGTGCCAATCGGACTGTCACTGTGACCAATGACCAAGGAGTCGAAGTTAAGTTTGCTTCCAACTCCTCTTCTGCTCAAACCGCTCAAGTCAATTGTCTATCTGATGTTGGACTGGAGCAAGTACCGGTAGTATGCGAGTATCCTGATGTCTTTCCGGATGAGCTACCGGGAATGCTCCCTGACCGTGACATTGAGTTCATCGTCGAGCTCGTGCCCGGGGCAGGACCCATCTATAAGAAGCCTTATAGAATGGGGACGGAAGAATTAGACGAGTTGAAGAAGCAACTGGAAGAGCAGCTAAGGAAGGGATTTATCCGCCCAAGTGCCTCCCCTTGGGGATCACCTGTTCTGTTTGTGGCAAAAAGGGACGGTACCATCCTCTTATGTATTGACTACCGTTCCCTCAATGAGGTTACAATGAAGAACAAGTACCCACTTCCCAAGATTGAAGATCTGTTTGATCAACTCAGCGGAGCCAATGTGTTCTCCAAGATCGACCTCAGATCTGGGTACTACCAGCTGAAGATCAGACCCCAAGATATTCTGAAGATGGCATTTGTAACAAGATATGGCCTGTATGAGTGCACGGTCATGTCCTTTGGGTTAACCAATGCCCCAGCTTACTTCATGTATCTCATGAATAAAGTCTTCATGGAATATTTGGACAAGTTTGTTGTTGTCTTCATCGATGACATTCTTGTCTTCTCAAAGACGGAGGAAGAGCACGAGCAACATTTGAGGATGGTCCTAGACAAGCTTCGAGAGCACCAACTATACGCCAAATTCAGCAAGTGTGAGTTTTGGCTGCATAAAGTTGGATACTTAAGTCATGTCTTGACCGAAGAAGGATTGTCAGTTGATCCCGCAAAGATCTAAGCTGTGACCCAATGGCAATCTCCAACGACCGTCAAGGAAGTCAGAAGCTTCCTCAGACTTGCGGGCTATTACTGCAAATTCATGGAAGGATTCTCTAGCATTGCCCGGCCAATGGCTCAGCTCCTGAAGAAGGACAAGAAGTTCCAATGGACGCCAAAATGCGAAGAAAGCATCCAAGAGCTCAAGAAGAGATTGACCACCGCCCCAGTTCTGGCAACACCTGATATTCACAAGGAGTTCGTGATATATTGTGATGCCTCTCGAACCGGATTGGGAAGTGTTCTGATGCAAGAACGACGAGTCATAGCTTACCTCTCAAGGCAGCTACGACCTCATGGAGAGAACTATGCTACTCACGATCTTGAGTTAGCAGCAGTAGTTCATGCCTTGAAGACATGGCGACATTAGCTCCTAGGGAAACGATGTGAGATATACACGGACCACAAAAGTCTGAAGTACATTTTCACCCAGAAGGAATTGAACATGAGGCAACGAAGATGGTTGGAACTAATCAAAGATTATGACCTCAGTGTTCAATATCACCCCGGGAAGGCTAACGTGGTAGCCGATGCCTTAAGCAGAAAGGCTTGCTCCCTGAATGCCATAATTCAAAAAAGGCAGCCAGCCCTATTTGAAGAGCTGGAACAGTTCAGTTTGGAATTGGTCACCCCTGGATTTCTAGATCATCTGGAATTCAAACCAACCCTGGTGGACGAAGTCAAGAAGGCACAAGGTGGGCACACAAGCATTGAAGGCATCAAGAAGAAGATGAAGCTAGGCAAGGCCCCAGGATTCTCCGAGGACGAGCACGGGATTGTTTTCGTACAAAGGCCGCATCTGGGTACCAATGAAGATGGAGCTGAAGAACCTAATCCTGCAAGAAGCCCACGACACTCCGTATTCCATCCACCCCGGAGCAACCAAGATGCATCAAGACTTGAAGGAAAGATTTTGGTGGCACGGGATGAAAAGAGAGATTGCAACCTATGTTGCAAAGTGTGATGTGTGCCAAAGGGTCAAGGCTGAATATCAGCGACCCGCTGGATTGCTCCAACCACTCAAGGTTCCTGAGTGGAAGTGGGATAAAGTCGGAATGGACTTCATCACTGGATTACCAAGGTCGAATAAAGGACATGACTCCATCTGGGTCATAGTCGACCATTTGACCAAGGTAGCCCATTTCATTCATGTCAAGACTACCTATGATGGCAACCGGCTGGCAGCTCTCTACATCGACAGAATCGTAAGCCTTCATGGTGTTCCCAAGGAGAATGTGTCAGATCGAGGAACCCAGTTCACCTCGAGGTTCTGGAAAAAGTTCCAAGAAGCCTTGGGAACCAAGTTGTCTTTCAGCACGGCTTTCCACCCGCAGACTAGAGGTCAGACAGAGCGAGTAAATCAAATTCTCGAAGACATGCTCCGAGCCTACGTCTTGGCATATGGAGCCAAGTGGGAAGATTGCCTCCCTTTTAACGAGTTCTCCTATAACAACAGTTATCAGTCGAGCCTTCAAATGGCACCATTTGAGGTGCTGTACGGACGCAAGTGTCGCACACCCCTCAACTGGTCAGAGACCGGAGAAGGACTAGTCTTTGGACCAGATATTCTCCGCGAAGCAGAAGAGGAAGTCCAACTAGTCAGAGAATGTTTGAAGGCAGCCAAGTCAAGGCAGAAGAGCTATGCTGACACTCATCGCCAAGATATGAGTTTCCGTGTCGGAGACCACGTATACCTGCGAGTAACTCCTCTGAAGGGAACCAAGCGTTTCCACGTTAAGGGGAAGCTCTCACCAAGGTTCATTGGACCCTTTGAGATCACTACACGACGAGGAGAAGTGGCTTACCAGTTGGAACTACCACCTGAGCTATCCGATGTGCACAACGTATTCCACGTGTCACAACTCCGGAAGTGTCTCCAAGTTCCAAACAAGCCTGATCTCTACAAGGATGTTGATCACAAAGACATTGATCTTCAGCCTGATTTGACCTACCGCGAGAAGCCCATTCGCATTCTGGATGAAGCAGAACGACGGACGCGAAGCCGCACCATCAAGTATTTCAAGGTCCAGTGGAGCAACCACACAGAAGCAGAAGCAACCTGGGAATGTGAAGACTATCTTAGATCCGAGTATCGCGATCTCTTTTAAAACCTAGTTTAGGAATCTCGGGGACGAGATTCTTGTAAGGGGGGTAGGTCTGTCACACCCTGCATTTTGTAACTTGTCATTTGCATCAGTAAAGCATGAAAATTTGGACCAACAATTTTTTTTGGCATCATTTGGCTTTTATTTGGAATTAAGTTTTTCTCTCTGTGATTTTTAAGTGCTCTTTAAAGTCAACTACTCCCTCTTGTAGATTTCATCTCCTTACCCCAAAACTTCTGCCCAATGATCATACCAAGTGTATATAGCAGTATAGTATTTTCTTATAAAATTAATTTGGCCAAAATGTATTTTCAAAAATAAGTTTTCCAAAAACACCCTCAATTGAGGTTTGCACTGCAAGTGCTTGATTTAGGGTGAGAAAAATATTTCAAAGAGTATATTTGAAACCTAATAGATATAGGACTCCCATAAACCACAAAATTATAATTTTATAAGTTATTTTCCTATTTTATTTAAAGGATTTTTCTTAAGGCCAGAAATGGTCTTTAATAGGGAAAAATTATTTATCTATTTCCAAAATATTTGCCAAAATTCAGGGAGACTCACGGGACATATATTGTCCATATACAAGAGTTTCAACACTTGGTCATGTTCAAATATTGGACAAATCCCTCAGAAACCCTTTCTGGATATTTCAAGCTTTTGAAATATTTACAAAGGAAATATTCTCCAAAAATTCCAGGGAAATTCTATCATGTCATATATGACATATTTGATGATCTTGCCAAGCCCCATGCCTTGGGAAGCAAGAAAACATCATCAAAACCCCTTAAAACCATTATGTCCATATTTGAAGTTTGAGCGACTTTACATTGCCAAACTTGTCCAAGTGCTCTCAAACTTGGTACACACGCTAGAATGGTCTAATAAGTCATCTAGACCAAATGGCACAAACTTTGGAGAAGGGTAACTTGATCAGAGTACCCCAAAACCATTTCTGTTCAAATTCAAATTTGAACAACTTTACATTACCAGCTTTTTACTTGGGGTTTGAAACTTTGTGGGCATGATCATAACCCCAAATGATGACACTACACAAAGTGGTGCATCAAGGAGGGATGATTAGCTTGACTCAAACATGGTGAAACCATTTTTGTTGATTTCTAGGGTTCACCAAAGTTGCATTGGCAAGTTTCTTCAAATAAGCCCAAACTTGGTGAAACACCCTATTTCCATATGCCATTTAATCCTCTTAAGTATCATGGCTAGTGGAGATCATTTGATTGCTCAAAACCACATTAAACACCTTCTGGTGATTTTCCAAAGTTACCATTTTCACCTATTCTCTTGATCTCCTTGAGCCCAAATTTTCACCACAGCTGCCCTAGGTTCCCTTGCGCCTCCAGTAACTTCCCCATGGCCAGAGCTCAATAATTGAGGGGTGAAAACCCCATTTTACTCTGCTGGACAACCCAATTTTCACTCTCCCTCAACCTCCCTCCTCTTCCATTGGGTAACCAGCGCATCCAAGGCCACAGCCCACTTGTTTACTCCTCACCTGACCCCCCAGACAAGGTGGCCGCGTCCAGCAAGCCAAAGGCATGCCCTGGCATGCAATAGGCGTGCCTCCAGAGTGCGCTACAGTGCACACCCGCACTGTAGCCTCCTCCAATTAGCAGCCCCCGACCACCTCGTGCTTCCCCCTCGTGCCAGTCGATGCGCCTCGACGTCCGCAACACGCCCCGGCGCTGTCCCCCTCCTCCTTCTCCCTCCTGTGGCTGCCCTCACACGCGCGCCGGCCGCCCGCAAGCTCCAATCTTCGGCCTCGCACGCGCGCTGCTGGATGCTTCCCCCGCTCTCTCTCTTCCTCTCCCCGGCTCTGGACCGCATCCAGCAACACCACGGACACCACCCCAGCTCCTCCCGACCCCTGTGGCAACGGGCAGAGGCTCACCGGCGCACGGGTCCACAGCACCTCGCCGTTCGCCTATAAAAGGACACCTCGCGCCCCTCCTCTCCTCACCAACCGCTCTATCACCCAACTAATCTTCCCCTTACGCCACTCACCCCACTCCAGACAGGCCCGAGCTCGAGATCGAGCTCGAGCTCCACCGCGGCGGCTCGCCGTCGTCCGCTCGATACAGGACCTCCCCGCCGCTCCTCTCGCTCGATCTAGCACCACAAAGCTCCACTGATCACTTTCCCCTCGTTTCCCCTCTCTGCAGCTGCCGGCAACGGCTGGAACCACCACCACCCGAAGCTCTCCGCCGCGTGACCTCGCCGCCGGCGAACCAGGCCACCCCGGCGACCAACTCCACCTCCACCATAACGGCGACTCGACGCTGAGTCTAGCCGTGCCCTCGCCGTGCCTCGAATCGCCGCGAGTGAGCTCGCCGGCCCTCTACCGGAGGGTTAGGGATGACAGGCGGGCCTCGCTTGTCAGCCTCCCCTCGCCCTCGCCTCTCTCTCCTCACACTGACGCCGGCCCACGCCCGTCAGGTTTGAAACCTGGCGCGCGCGCTGGCGCCCGTACGGTGGGCTGATTCCCCCATGGGCCTGCTGCACTGTGGCCGTTCTGGCCCAGTTGCACAGGAACCTTTTCCTTTTTCTTTTCTGTGAGATTTTCAAATAATTCCACAGGAATAAATATTTATCCAAATAAATTAATTCCAGTTCCTAAAAACTTGTAAAAATCCAACCTATTTAATGATGTCACTTTCCCCCATATCCATGGACCTTTTCGGTTTTGTTCAAATTTAAATCTATATTTGAACATTAGAAACCCTGTTCAAAAATTCATGTACCCCTTTCTGTCACTTCAAATCTCAAACTAAGAATTTTTGCCATCTTAGTTTTCCCTCTAGTATTTTATAAAAATAAGTTGACATTTTTCTGAGCACTTTGGTTTTTCTGTTTTTATTATGGTCTTATTTTCCCGTTGTTTATTATGACGATTAGATACCGTGTTTGACGAGGTTGCTGAAGAAGAAGGAGGGGGAGGATTTGAAGACTTTGAAGACCAAGCCAATCCAGGCAAGCAGCCCTTTGACCATGATACCCTTGTGTTCCTCGGAACCCCTTTTTATTTCCGGATGCATGATGATAAGAGTGACGGTGGTGAACTAGTGAAAGCCACCACATGATGCATACCCTACTCATGATCTTTATCATGAGCTTAGATGCAATGATAAATGACTAGTTGTGATTCTTAGTGATGCATATGAGCCATGAATCCTTCGTGGTTGCATTCTTTTCGAAAACCCCATCGGGTGCCCCTAATGCCCGAGGGTGATGTTGAGTTAGGTCATCACTTGAGGAAGAAGTGGTGTGCCAAGAAAGATCTCGTGTGTGGGAAAATGATGGATTAGATTAATGTGTGACTACCGTCCCAGTCAAACATGTGCAACTACTCTACCCCTTATGGGACGGGGCATTATTGATTACTTAGGCTGATACTAGCATGGTTCCCACATTACTAGTGACGAGGAAGACTTGAGGTATTCCCGGGACAAGGTCATGCTTGGATAGGCGACCATGACTGTTTTCACAGGGCACCGGACACACCGTTGGTCCCTTCGTGTATGCGTGACATTGTAAAAAGGGCAAGTCCCATGATTTACCGTTTGTACACGAGGGCTGTGCACCAACGAGTGGACCCTATGTTAGTGTCGTCTAGGGAAAGGTAATGACCGGGTGCTTCCCCCGAGTTCTTAAGGTACTGCGGGATCGTGGGTGACACGAAAGCTTCCCGGATCTTGAGGTTAAAGTGCGCAACCTCTGCAGAGTGTAAAACTATTCGAATAGCCGTGTCCACGGTCATGGACAGTTGGGAGGTGCTACTTAAACAATGTCCAGAATTTTACAATCTCGGTGAAAGTATGTGTGTGTTGAGTCAAGGTGGTGACTTGACTCGTTGATAAAGAATTGAATTCTATTCATGTTGATATCTGTAACCTGTCTTCAAGGTTACCCAAATTTATTGATGCATGTTACATGATGGTAGAATATTTAATCTAGCTTGTAGCTAGGTTGGTCATTGTTGTACAATTGAATTGTTACCTTGAACCAAATCATGGGTTGCTTGCGAGTACATTCGAAGTACTCATTGGCTTGCCACTAGTTATTTAATTTGCCAGGCATGGAGGAGCAGGAATTTTAACAAGAATTCTATGGAGACGAACATGCGAACTAGGACGCTTTCCCAGTCAGAATGCCTGTAGGGTTAAGGCAGATGGCATGGGTTCTATTTATCTACGAAGACTTCCGCTATTCGAGTTTATTTGCTATTCAGCCCTTGAGGCTTTATCTATGTAAGACTTGGCCATAATGGTCATAATTTGTGTAAGACGGTATGTATGGATGTAAGACTCTTGTTATTCAGCTTTTGTGTGCTCAGTGAGCATTGATCTCTGGGATCACTGTACACATGCATTCGGTGATCTCGACTCTTAAGTCGGGGTCCCCACACAGCCTCGTGAGGGTCGCCCTCAGGGCAATGTAGGTCTGCCTCCGCTGCCGCCACCACCAAGAAGGAATGACGACGACCGCCAGGGAGACGGAGCAGGGGGCTTCCAGGAGCCGCATGCAGTTGCATGCATCTTGGGAGGAGCCCATGCTCCAGCTTCCCACCGCATCTTCAAGCAGTTCGCCCGTGAGGTGAACGCGGCTCTTCCTAGGCCTGACGCCGCACGCAACCTCAGGTGGACCAAGCAAGTCATCTCCTTTGACCCCAAGTACAATCTCAAGTGCACCGCAGCCCCAGGCGCTCTCCCGATGCTCTGCATCCCGACCATCAGCAATGTCCTCGTGACCAAGACCCTCATCAACGGCGGAGCAGGACTCAACGTCCTCTCCATCCAGACCTTCGAGACGCTCCAGGTTCCCTACGATCAGCTCCACCCGACCAAGCCATTCTACGCAGTCACGGATGGCTCCACACTCCCGATGGGGAAGGTCCGCCTTCCTGTCACCTTCGGTGACTGTGACAATTACCACACCGAGCTCATCGACTTTGACGTCGCCAATATCCACGTCCCATACAATGCCATCCTTGGGTATCCTGCCCTCGCCAAGTTCATGGCGGCGAACCATCATGGCTACAACGTCCTCAAGATGCCAGGGAGCGGCGGAGTCATTACGATCGCCTCCGACGAAAAGGAAGTGGTGCGTTCCCTGGAGCGCGCCTACCAGACTGCGGCGGTCGAATGCTCCGATGAGGATGGAGCCGTCCTCGCCCTGCAGACCGCCCCCAAGAAGAAGAAGAACCTGCCCGTCAACGGACCTCGGGAAGCAGGGGCTGCTGACAGCCCGGCCTCAGGACCCGCGCCTGCTGATGAGGCTCCCTCGGCCCTCGCATAGGGAGGCGCGCCCAACGCCCCTCTCGTGACGGGCTCGGGGGCTCTCCTCTGGAGTGTCTCCGGACTCACCAACATCTCGAGGGGGGTGTTCGGGCACCACCTGCAAGCGTCTCTTGATGCGCATTTTTGTGAGCCTAGCATGAACCGCTCAGCGCTGGGGGCTCAGGACTTCATCAACCAAGTTACCGAGGAACTTCAGTACGCAAGACTCATCCGCGATGGGCGTAACCGCACAACCCCAAGCTCACCTGCTCGCAGCCTGAGCGACTGTTTCCGCGTGTACGTTGACATCGCGGGTCTCAACCGAGCCGCCTCTTAGGAGCCTTCTGGCCGACGGCGGTCGGCCGGAGGAGGGCCCTCCCCTGCAACTACGTCCGCACACTCTTCGGCTTCCGCAACATAGCTGCCACATTCCAGCATCTCGCGCAACAGGCCTTGGGGGCTCGGGAGGCTCAGTGGCAGGCGGTCCGGACGGAGCAAGAACCGAACCCGCGCGACCACTGAGAGCCTTCGGAGCCCCTGGGCCTCAGGAGCCCGATGATCCTCAGGAGCAACCCGCATGGCTCGCGTCTTCAGCTAACCCAACTCTTCTTCGACAAGTATCAGGTGACGTCTCAGTTATCCGATCGAGGGCGCCCCCCCGGGCTGCATCATCCTTGGACTGCTGGGGGCTATTCCCCCGTAGTTGTCTCCCCTTTTTTGCATGATCAAGGCTAGTTGTTTCTTTCCATTCGCGTTATCTGCATGCTTGGCGTCCTCACCGCCACTAAGGTCATGAGCGCTTGTGAGCCCACTCCCAACCGCCCCATGATTAAGGACTGGCACGGCGTCTGTGCTCGGGTCCATCCCTGCTGCGTTGCTAAACCCAAGGGCTAAGCTCTGTCTCGTAAGCCATTCCCGTGACGTCACCTCTCGTGGTCCTTGGTGCCTTGTTCTCGCATGGGCGAATTGTGGATGGGTAAGTAGGGATCTGTGGTAGGTGTCTCGCTCACGCGGGAACCGCGCGCCGGTTGTTTTTCTTTTGGATCGTTGTATGAGAAGACTGGGCACGACGGCTGTGCTCAGGTCCGTCCGTGCAGCATCGACAAATCCAGCGGCTGATCTCTGTCTCACGAGCCATTCCCGTGACGTCACCTCCTGGGGTCACTGGTGCTGCGGCCTTCTCATGCGATACCCTCTAGAGATGCACTCGGCGCAGGTCAACACAACACCTCTCTTTTCACATTTTGCAGAAGAAGACTCAGGCGCAACCCGCCTCAGGGTAGGGTCTCGCGAGTGATGCGTAAGCTCACGAGAACTTCCTCAGAGTCGTTCAGCTTGTCCAGAGGAGGGCCCATATACACCTTAGCTATCCTACTGTGCAAGCCACGTGTCAGGACGGGGCTGTACATGCCCCGGAGTCTCTCCCGGTGGGAGGCTCCCTCCCACGGTCCAGTGGAAGTACCATGCTCCATGCTGGCAGATCCAACTAAGGAGCGGTTATGCCCACGAACTAGTGGAAGCACCAAGCTCCGCGCTGGCCGCTACGACCGAGGCGCGGTTATGCCCACACTCCGCGCAAGTGTGGTAGCTCTATGCTCCGCGCTAGTTATAAACAACTGAGGGCGGCCCCGAGTGGTCGCACCAACCTCAGGGAGCTTTTCAGCTCACGACGCTCATAGATTCTCCTTGGATGGGTGTCGCGAGGGGGGCTAGGCACGGGGGCTATGCTCAGGTCACGCCTGGCAGACATCACCCTACCAGGTGCCCAGACACCTGGCCTTCTCGCGCCCCCATCCCAGGTGAAGGCTCGTGAGCAAGGTACGGTGCTCGTTCTCCTTCATGAGAGCAGTTCGTATGTCAAAGGGGACCCCTGGGCATCACGACCCAGGGGCCTACGTAGCTCATCCCTTGAGTCTAGTTATGACGATAACCCCGGTCACCCGGAGGGCTCAATGGCGATCAAGGTATGCGCGGGGTTGGGCCCTGCTGACGCAGAACGCAAACGGGATCGCTTGAATGTCAAGGGGGACCCCTGGGCATCGCGACCCAGGGGCCTCACTAGCCACGTAGCCCCTCATCCCTTGAGTCTAGTTATCGTGATAACCCCGATCACCCGGAGGGCTCAATGGCGATCGAGGTATGCGCGGGGTTGGGCCCTGCCGACGCAGAGCACCTAAGCAAACATGAAAGGAAGCAAACATGAAAATCATCTATCTATTACAATAAATACCAAGTTTTTCAATTCAAACAAAGTTCTCACGCCTCCCCGAGGCACTCGCACTTCCCTCTCTCGACAGGAACAAATCAGGCATCACCTATCACGTCATCACCGGTCTCTTCCTCTCCGGCTGCGGTAGCAGCGGCCTGGAGGAACGCCTCCACCAGCGCCGTGACCTTTGTCCCCAGGGCCTCGGAGCGACTACTGTCAAATCCTCGTGAAGACAGCCCGGACACAGAATCTCGCCCCGAGGGAAGGGTAATGAAAAATCAAGTGCCACCGCCACCTGACCACAGGGGATCGCTAAGATAAGTTTTTGACGCCACATCTACTCGCGTACCTACACCTCCATCCACTATAATCACGAATCCGTTGGGACATGAAAACCCTTCACGATGGACTGGTGGGCGGTTGGCTGCACGCCAGGAGGGACTTCCTAAGCATCGCGCCTCGGGGGTTCTTGCCGGACCATGGATCACTCACCTCCTGGCCTTGACCACGGCATCGCGGCCTAGCACCAGCGCAGGCTGAGGCTTGTCCGGGGACTGGGTCTCGCAGGCGTAGGACCCTAAACTACCGCGGGGACAGAAGGAAGGGAAAGTCATTCTCTAACAAAGGGTCTCATGAAGGACATAAGTTTATAATGTCAGCCAATAGCAAAAGTATTGCAAGAATTTACATGCCTTCATGAAGCCTTCCATGATCTCTCACATTAACTAAGCTAAGAAGTTCGCTCTCGAGGAATAAGACTTGAACTCCTTCAACAACGACGGCGCCGGGAGGACACTGTTTCTCTACGACGATAGGAGAGGCGACTTGGCAGCTCGTAGCTCTCGTCGGAGCTCGAGGCCGTCTCAGGGGTAGCGTAACTGCTACCAGAGGAGTCGGAGGCGCAACCAATGGCGAGCGCCTCGCTACCCTGACAACATGGGGAATGGTTGCCGACGAGCCCGTCCCCCGCGAGACACGACAGCCGGCGGCCGTGCGCCCCAAAGACCTTGAAGGTCATCGTGCCCATCCTATCCAGCGCGAAATGAAGAATGTGCCTCCCGGTGGGGGCGCAGGCGCGGCGCACCACACCCCAACCCCAGGTCATGAAGACCTGGCCAGAGGAGATCACTTCCACATCGGCATACGAAGGAGGAAGGCGACACCCCTCGTGCCTCAGCTGCATCGTCACCCGGCCGCGAGCCGGGAGAACCTCCTTCAGGAATGGAGGAAGAAGGATCCATGAATGCGGAGGGGCCCCCGCCCATACGATAAACTCGCAGGCATCACCCTTAGAATGGGACAGTAGCAGGGCGCGAGGAGTCGGCCGTCTCTCCGGGCGGCTAATGGCGCCACCCCTGTCACCGTCCCCGCTTCGTCCGCTTGCCGCTGGAGCATACAAGGGAAGATGAAATCCTGGCGGCACCCGTGTGCACCATGTGCGGGCGTCCACCGGCCTCAGAGACGCACTTGGAGAACTATGGCGCCTCTTCTTCGGGGGAGCCGCTCAGGCTCTACCATCGGGCTCTTCCCCTTTTCTGCGGCCGAGAACCTGCATATCGGCAGCATGGAAGCCCTCGGAGTAGTGGGAGCAGCAGGGATTGATCTGCAACAGTCGAGTGAGAGGCATGGTGCCTTACCCCCTATTTATAGACCAAGAAGATCAACCGGCGGCCACTCATGAGCGGCCATAATGGCCCCACCGCCCGCGCCAAGGAGTTTTCTAGTCGCACGATTGCCAAGACTGCGTGGGAAGCGGAGTCGCCCGCGTCCCATCCAACCGTCACGCGCCAGCTTGGCCCGCAACCTTTTTGGGGCCCGTGGAGCTTCATCCTCGACTAAGGCTTCGCCCCAAAGCCGACTCTGCACGCGCCTTGGGCCCGAGGGCTACTGTCGGCATCCTGGGAACCAGCGTACCCAGACTTGCCTGTCTGCGGGCCGCGACGCGCCCTACAGCGGCCTGGTACGGCCCAGCTGATCGACCCCCTGTCCAAGACCCTCGCGAGGGGGCTAAGCCTCGCGAGGAGAACAACGTCGGGACTCCCTCAGGAACGGCCTTGGCAAGGTGCTCCGGAGGGGCGGAGAATCCAAGGCCAAGTATGCCTTAGGAGGAGGCAAAGACGTCAGCAGTGACGCACCACGCCAGCGGGTGCCAGTGCCCGCCAGCAGCGTAGTTGACGTTTCGGTGCAAGGGGGACAGCGCAGCCGCAGGTTCCCGAGGAGCAGGACAAAGGTTTCCCCTTTGGCGCAACAAGACCGAAGACCGCAAGGATGACAAGGAGGATGTCACCGTCGAGCCCACCACCGCGTCACCGCCTGATCCTTTTGCAGGCGAAGACAGCTTTTGTTAGGATAGGAGCCTCCTTGTGTTCCCGCTCAAAAATGGCCGTTGTGGGATCCCTTCACGCCTAAACATTTCGGGGGAAGACGACCGTGGCCGCCTACATAAGTAGCTAGGACCCCCACTATGGAGGGACAAGTCGAAGTAAGCCCAGCCAAGTAGAGCAGACCCATAAACTCTGCCACCATGCAAGGAGCAAGAACACTTGCCTCTTGACCCTCCCGAGCTCAGGAACCACTGTACTAGTTCATATTCCAGCCCTCCCGAGGCTAATCCACAAAAGCAGGAAGTAGGGTTTTACACCACACGGTGGCCCGAACCTGGCTAAACTCTTGCGTGCTCTATCTGTTGTTTGCTTGAATCTCTTCACCAAGACGAGATCGAGACGCTAGGTAGGCGTGAGTGGGAGAGATCTCCATTCACGCCCCTGTGTTTGAACTTCTTGGGTTTTGTGGAGCCCTAAATCCGACAACTTTCATATTGGTAGGTGAGGCATTCCTCCGAGTCCCCCCACACTTCGGCCTATGGCTAAAAACCTACAATTTGAAGCCGAAGGTGGTCGACGGTCAGCACGCGGAGTGCGGGGGTGCCACGATAAGGAAGCTCCCCAACGCCACTTGCCCAAAGGGGACGTTCGTGGAGACGAACAAAATTTGGCAGCAGGAGTGGTTTTATATCACTGAGCCCCGCGACACCAAGTGGGTTGCGGCACCCGCATTCAGATCTAGACCCCTGGAGAGGCTGACCTCTTGGACTGACAAGAGTCCAGATTGGGGGTCTCAGGCAGAGGTGCTAGCGCTCCAAAGCCGCATTTCTGGTATGATTTCAAAGGGCGCCCTACTCACAAACGTGGTTCAGGCAATGCTCGCCTGTCTCGTCCTTCCCTGCCAACGTCGGGACTCTTATCTGTGGGAGTTCAATCCGGAAGAGTCCTGACCATTGAAGCACCTCTTTGGCACTATGCACGAAGACATGTAGAAGCACCTCTTGAAAGCCCAGAAGGGGTGGCCAACGGAGACAGAGGACAGGGGCTTTAGTACTGCACTCACCGCATCAGAGGTAATCGAGATTTCTGCCGAATATATACTCCTTCCCTGCTTTAATTATAACAGGAGTTAGAGTTCCTGCGTTCTACCAAGTCTGGAAGAAAGAGACAGAGAGGATCAATAGTACGGCTCCCCTACCAGACGACCCAGAGACGCCTCGGGTGACGGCGATGCTAATCCCACTGCCCTAAAAGGCGCCGGAGAAGAAGGCCAAGAAGAAGGGCAAGGAGGTCAAGAATGACCCCCACACTGCTGGCCCTGCGGGCACAAGGTCCGAGGAAACAGGCTCCCAACTCTCTCCCGAAGAAGAAGAGGAGGAGGAGTAAGAATAAGAAGACTCTCCCGTCCTGGCAAAGGGGAGGAAAAGAGCGGCCCCTGCTGACGCAGGGAAGGCCGTGCCCAGGTAGAAGCTGACTCTTCCTGTTAGTTCAGACTCATCGTCCGAACACAGCTATTGGGTTCAGCCCAGGATCAAGCCCCTGGCCGAATCGTAAGTATTTGAACTACTTATATTCAGATATTTTTCCTTTTCAGCATCTAATATTCATTTTACCTTTATATAGCCCTCCACACGACATCCCTGTGGCTCCAAACAATTCGGGCCCTGCCGAACACTATTCCGGAGTCTAGTGCGGCTCCGGAATCAAGGGACCAGGCCCCCCTCCCCCGCGACGGGGGAGAGATCCGCTGCTCCTGCGGCGCCTACCGTCAATCCGGAGGCGCCAAACATTCTAGAGGGAGCACTGCAAAGTGCTTCCATCATAGAGGAACACCGCACCCTAATGAGTGCGGTCATGGGGAAGATTCAGTCCGTCAATGGCGGACTAGACAGAGCCTTCAACAACCTACTAACAGGCTTTGAGGTATGCGAGGTAATGTTCTTTAAAGAGAACTTTTTTATTATATATATATATATATATATATATATATATAGTAGTCCATGATGCTTTGTTTGATTCTGGATAGAATCAGACGAAGTATCCATGTTATAGCATATTAGAGAGCTAAACTGTGCACTTTGTGTTTTGAACATGCTTCCTTACTGGCGGAAACTGCCCAAGCCATAGAAGTTTCTCAGATAAATCGGAAGCTTAAAATAGCTGATGAAGATCTCGACCGTGTTAACAAGCGTTTTGATGAAACGCAAGGTATGCGGGTTTAGGAAATCTAAGTTTTAACACACTATATGTGTGATCGTGAGCTAATTTTTGCTATGTGTACTCGTGAAATAGCTGATGCAGCTACGGTCGAGGCTCTGAAGGGAGAGATTGCGATGGCCAAGGAAGAGGCCAGAGCGAGCAACATCGCCGCTAACAAAGTGGCTGCCGACCTGGAGGCCAAGAAGGCCTTGGGTCAACATCACGAGGCTCGGGTGACCGACGTCGAGGTCGAGCTGCAAGATGCGATTCGCAAATGCGATGCATTGGAGCAGGCAAATTCGGAAGAAGCATCCGAACTGGCTGCGGTAGTTAATGCTGCCAAGGCGGCGCTGACCGAATCGCGTAGTGCTCAGGAGGAGATAAAACAAGTGCGTCAAATTGCAACTGGTAAGGTTTTTCTCTTGCAGAGCATCTTCGGCGGTCAGAGGTATCTTGGGATGACACGATTGTGGAGTTCTCCAGGCGTGTTTGCGGATCTCCCGAGGAGCATCGCCGACGCCGCCCAATACTTCCATGCGGAGGAGGGGAACAACACGAAGAAGCTATTTTGGTCGCAGTTCCTTGTGCCAAACCATCCGGTGCCCCTCAATGACCAGATGAAGCACCTGGTCGAGCTGCACAACATGGCGACTACGGCCATGAAAGACTTGATAGTCCGTCTATGGCCCATTGATCCAATCCCAAGTAGCTACTTCGGATTGATGAAGAAGCTCGTCGAAGCGAGTCTGCGTGTCGGTGCTATTAAGCGTTCGGCTTGCATAGAGGGTGCTCGGATGGCCTTTGCCGCGTGAAGGTGCATTGGGCGAATATGAAGGCCATGGAGATAGCCACTGCTGGCCCTCCAGAGGGCAAGGACCACCGCAAGTTGGAAAGGTAGTTTGGTGACGTCCTAGAAGGAGCCCGCCTTGTAGAGGGCCAGATCTCAAAGGATATAATCTTTGAGTGATTGTATTCGGGTTGTAAGGACTAAGCCTATGTGTCGATGTATATAAATTTTGTGCTCCTATATTTGTGAGCGACTTTGTCCTCCTGTACGGCTGTTTATTTAAATTTGGAAGTTTCCAGTCGTCGGCTTCAGCACCCATGTAAATTTTACAAGGGTTTTCGGTTAATACGCATAAACACTTTTTATCCAACGTCTTGGTCTGTATAGGAGGTGTATGCGGAGCGAACTAGGCAATCAGACTATGCGGCTTTATTGCTTTCACTTAGCCACATGAGCTTGACTAGCGGGACTAGGTACTAGCCCCTGGTGCGTACAAGGCTTTTCGAACTATAGTGCCTGTCTGACGTGGTGGGCGAAGAGCAGCCCCTCATATAACAAGGAGTGGATCACTATCGATCATAGTATTACTTTAGGTCACCGGATCGCTTGACCCGCTCTCACCTCATCATGACAGCCAGCTTTCAGCTTTCTCTACTAAGGTACTTAACCGGACGAACCATAAGTACAATCACAGTAGTTCTCCCTTTACTACCTTAGCCGAACAAAGCAGAACGTAAGGTGGCAAGCACAGGAGTCGGGCAACCCAACTATAGACCAAAGGCATGATTTGGAGCCAATGAATATAATGCAATATCCAGGATGCCGAATAGTTCCCTATAGGTGTTCGGACTTTTTGGGAGGTGTGCCAGGCTAGGTACAGCCCCTGGTGTTAAGTACAGGTATTAAGGCATATGCGGTGATCTGACATGGGGGGTGGAGAATACAGGTGGTAAAAATAGAAGCTTCTTTTATATCCCGCTTAATACAGCCAGCCGTGAGGTTATAGATAACGCCGATAACAGCCTCGGGCATTTGACATGCTGAAAAGTAAAAGAGAAAAAGAGAAAAAAGGTTTACACATAGCCTGAATCTAGAAGAAAGAAATTCAACACGTGGCCCTGCTGCACGTCTGCTCCTTTTTCTCCTTGGTAACGTGTCCTTGAGAAGGAGAATTATGACGAGTGCCTGTAAAAAAATAAAAGGAAAAACATGATTCTAGAACATCCTGTACGGTCGTAAACAGTGTAGGTTCTTTTAAACGAACCCAAAAAGGAAGATGTATTTTAGAGTCCGAATAGGGTCAAGTCAAACTATGGACTATTTATATGCTGTGTGCCCCTAGCACCGCCCAAGGTATTTAAAGGGCATAATTGTGCAAGCGAGGTACATATGCTACCACCTTATGGGGCAGTCGACAGGGGCGCAATTGCTAATCGAGCTTAGGTTCATCTGAGCTGCCGCATTGTAGTGCGGATCGGACATGTTTAGCCGTGTCTGTGGTCTTGATGACCAATGAGCTATTTAACCTAAATAGGCCGCTATGAACCTCGGCCGCTAGGGACGCAGTGTCTTCCTTCGTACGGAGGGAGCGCTCCATGTTTCCATTGACCGTGATGACGCCGCGTGGTCTAGGCATTTTGAGCTTTAAGTAGGCATAATGCGGGACCGCATTGAAGTGGGCGAAGGCTGCTCTTCCAAGTAGTGCGTGATAGCCACTTCGGAATGGAGCGATGTCGAATATTAACTCTTCGCTTCGGAAGTTATCGAGGGAGCCAAACACCACTTCCAATGTTAATGAGCCTGTGCAGTGGGCTTCTACGCCTGGTATCACTCCGTTAATGTAGTGCTGCCGGGGTTAATTCTTGACAGGTCGATCCCCATCTTGCGGATAGTGTCTTGGTATATTAGATTGAGACTGCTGCGCCGTCCATAAGGACTCGAGTAAGATGGTACCCGTCAATTATGGGGTCGAGCACTAATACCGCTGAACCTCCGTGACCCCTACGATCAAAGGTGATCGGACAAGCCGACCATGGGTTGAATTTTGGGGTGACAGGCTCGACGGCGTATACGTACCGGATTGCACGCTTGCGCTCCCTTTGGAATGTGGGTGGCATAGATCATGTTCACGGTTTTTACCACTGGTGGAAATTTATTTTTCCCCCTGTGTTCGGCTGGCGAGGTTCATCCTCGTCTTCGCTTTGAGGTCCTTGTCCCTTGTGTTCGGCGTTTAGCTTGCCAGCCTGCTTAAAGACCCAATAGTTACGGTTGGTATGATTTGCAGGTTTATCAGGGGTGCCATGAATTTGGCAGGGCCTGTCTAGGATTTTGTCCAAACTAGATGGACTATCTTTATTGCCTTTGAATGCCTTCTTTAGTTGACCGGGCCTGGAGCCACTGAATCCGGCGTTTACCGCCGTGTCATCTGTGTTTCCAGTATTGTTTCGATGCTTGTTTTTATTGCGCCATGGCTTGCCATTGCCTTCCCTGACTTCAGATGTGCCGAGGTCACTAGTGTTGTTGCTGCTACGAGCCAGCCATCTGTCCTCGCTCGAACAAAAGCGGGTCATGAGAGTAGCTAAGGCCAACATTGTTCTCGGCTTCTCTTGGCCGAGGTGTCTAGCCAGCCATTCGTCTTGGACGCTATGTTTGAATGCCGCTAAGGCTTCGACGTCCGAACAGTCTACAATTTGGTTCTGTTTAGTTAAGAACCGATTCCAAAGCTTACGGGCTGACTCCCCGGGTTGCTGGATTATATGACTTAAATCATCAGCATCCTGGGGCCAGACATAAGTCCCCTGAAAGTTGGCCTGAAAAGCATCCTCAAGTTCTTCCCAGCTTCTGATAGAGTTCTCTGGGAGGCTGTTTAACCAGTGCCGAGCTGGTCCTTTCAGCTTGAGAGGTAAGTATTTAATGGCGTGGGGATCATCTCCACGAGCCATGTGTATGTGAAGAATAAAGTCCTCTATCCATACAACTGGGTCCGTTGTTCCATCATATGCCTCGAAGTTTACGGGTTTAAACCCTTCTGGAAATTCATGATCCATCACCTCATCGGTGAAGCACAGAGGGTGTGAGGCACCCCTATATTTTGTGATTTCATGGCGTAGTTCGGACGGTATTGGTGTTCGATGTTGACTCCGAACTGGAATGTGACCGGTCTGTTGGGCTTGAGAGCCACCACCCCGTGCGTGGGTACGTTCCCCTGGTCCGTAGATTGATCTAGTTTGCCCAACTTTTTTATTCAGGTCCTGACATAGGTCATACTTATGGCCCTGAGCCGCTTTATCCTTGCCTTTACGGCGAGGAGGTGCGGGCTTGTGTACGGCGTTGCTGGCCGCTTTGTCCCGTCCACGGGGTGGTCGGTCCGGTTGATCAGACTGATAATACTTCGGCGAAATTGGAGCTGGGGCCTAGTCATCGAATTGGGGCAATAGTTTGCGCTTGGGATAGCTCTTTGTCTGGCCTTTATAGGCGTATCGTTCATCAGCGTCTAGCACATCGTTCCATCTGTTGTTGAGCATATCTTGCTCGGCTCTATGCCACCGCTGCTGCTTCTTCAGGCTCCTTGTCATGTCAATGAGTTGTTGTTGAAAACGCTTCTGTTCGAGCGGTTCTTCGAGGATGATGTATTCTTTGTCTCCCAGGCTAATGTCCTGTTCGGAGACAGGTTGATAACTACTATCATCCGCATCGCTGTGATCGGCCAGCTGTTCCTTTGGAATGTGTTCGCCATCCTCCCGCTCGTCCTGCTCTACCGCTGGCTCCGCGGGGTCATTGGCTTGTTTTGGATCATCATAGTCTTCAGTGACAGTGTTGCTCTCTTTCCCTTTAGGGGATCGAGATCGAAGCTTCTGACGTCGGTGTTTGGGAGGTTCATCGACAGGCTTGTCCTCGTCCGATTGATATCACTGTCGCCCTCCTCTTTGTTGGGTGTGTCCACCATGTATACATCGTATTAGAAGTAGCCGTCCATTGCCCGGTTGCGGGCGGGTTTGCACTTAGATCGGCTTCGACATTGTGGTCCATCCCGTCGATGTCTTCGAAAGCATAATCTAATAGATCGGTTAAGTCATCGACTGTGGCTACCAAGTGGGTGGTGGGTGGGAAGCGAAATTCCCTATCCTCAGCCCCCAGTTCGAACTGGGCATAATTCTGCTGGGAATCCTCCGCTGGGGAGAGAGATTTTAGTAAGTCTAGTGCTTCGTCTAAGGGCGAGTGCCGGACAAGTGTTCGGATGTCTGCAAGGCTGAGTTCAGTAACAGCCGCTCGACCGAGCCCTAAAGACGCAGATCCTGAAAGTTCGGAACTTGTAGACGGAGACGAGTCCAGAGTTCCGGTGAGGGGACTCCCGCACAAGGCCGGGCCTGTGTGCGGCTCAAGCGCCGCCGAGTCTGCGATCTCTGTGGCGGGGTTAATCTTCTCGTCCTCGGATGAAGCAATTTGCTCCTGATCTAAGGCCAGAGCTGTAGCAAGTGTTACCCCCTGGACGAGGTCCGATGACAGATCTAGGTCATGTACATCCTGGTGGCTAGGAGCACTGGCCATGGGTGCGAATCCATCGAAGATCAAATCTCCGCGGACGTCAGCAATGTAGTTTAAATTTCCAAATCTGATCTGGTGACCAGGGGCACAACTGTCAACCTGCCCGAGGTGGCCTTCAGTGTTGGCACGAAGCACGAAGCCTCCAAACACAAAAAGCCGACCGGGGAGGAAAACTCGCTTGGTGGTGGCGCCATCGTTGTTGACTAAGAGAGCCATTAATCCTTCAGTTGACGACATAGTGGAACTCTCAATGAAAGCACCAATGTCGGTGTCAAAACCGGCAGATCTCGGGTAGGGGGTCCCGAACTATGCGTCCGAGGATCGATGGTAATAGGATACTGGGGACACGATGTTTACCCAGGTTTGGGCCCTCTTGATCGAGTTAATACCCTACTTCCTACTTGATTGATCTTGATGAATATGGGTTAAAGAGTTGATCTACCTCGAGATCGTAATGGCTAAACCCTAAAAGTCTAGCCTATATGACTGCTATGATTTTGCTATCATCTCTACAGACCAAACACCCCGGTTTATATATGCATCGGAGGGACCTAGGGTTTGTACATGATCACCTTGCAGAGGAAGGAAATTATTACACCCGGACTCAAAACTTGCTATTGAGAAATAGTATAACTAAGCGACCTAGGAGCCTCCACAGCGCTTTACCTTCGCTGGCCGTCCGATTACGTTGATCGCATGCTATGTGGATGTCCTGACGTTTCTCACGGGCCGCTGCTACGTGGAGCTATCTGGGCCAATTATGATTGATCGGGCTGCTGGGCTCGCTTTGGCCGATGAAGTGTAAAACATGGTCATAGCACAAAAAAGTACTCTGAGTAGGTGGGTGCATTCATCATCCCAGCGGCCATGACCAGTCAAATCACCCTTGTTTGAACATCAACAATGAGTCAATTATCCTGCTGTTAAGTCTGGATATAATTTGTCAAAAGAATTCTGGAGATGATTGCTCCCGAAAAAAAGGCTGGGCAGAATTGCTCTTACTTATATGTCCCGGGAAACAATTTTATATCCACCTATTGAGCTAAATTGTGAGATGCTTGATTATTGTGGTAATTTTTGGAGTCAAGCGCTTTTTTCTAGCCATGTGTGTGCTACACATGCGGATTTGCCCATCGCCTTTAGGGGTTAAGTCAGGTATGTCAAGAAGTATCTCCATAAAAATCTCCCATTATGTGCAAAACTATCATTTTCATATATATTCTCCAAAAGTGAAAACACATGTTTCAAAAGGGTATAGATGAACATTTCGCTATTCAAGTACTAGATATTTAGAAAACCTCCAAGGTTTTGAGCCCTGAAAAGGCGGATGTCAAGAAAAGTGCACGGCTTAAGAGAGTTTTCTCTAGCACCCATTATGTAAACCATACCATAACCATATTAACTAACATATATGAGGTGTAAAGAGGGATCTCGAACAACCATATTTTTTGTGAAAATTGTCACTCATTATTATGTCTAAAAAATTATTATTTAGAATTATTTTCAAAGCTTAAACATTTTATGTATTATGTCACCAGAAAAATGTTACCCTCTATGAAAATTGTCACTTGTTGTGTCTTCCTATGAAAGAACGAAAATGATATTTTTGTAAAAATAGCCATGTCTTTGTTTCGAGTCTATGAATTTTTTCTAAAATAATTATGTTGGTGATCCTTTAAAGCTTGGGTGGGTAATTATATTTTATACAAGCATTATTAGTGTATGTGCCATTTGACCCATTAATGCGATGGCGTGCAATGGGAACAAGCCTAAAAGTTTTGCCCCTTAGCAGCAACATCTTGTATATTTAGAAGAGAATTATTTACTACTATAGTCTAAGTAAAATATTATATTGGTATAATTGTCTAATATAGGATAGTTTATGTTTTTAAATAGTTATATAATATTTTAATATTTTTTAAATGAACGGGCGCAGCAACGCGCGCCATCATGATCTAGTTTTACACATATGGGAGTCCTATCCAGATACGGGAGATAGTCTTCATCGATAATCTTCATGGCCCACTAGTCCAGCCCATAACGAACGATCTAGCCACCTGAGGACCCCTTAATCCAAGACTCCCTCAAGGAGTTCATCATCAACACACCATCTATTACCTTTTGGAGAGTGGTGTCTCCTAGATTGGTTAGGTGTCACCTGGGAGCCTCCATCAAGATTGTGGAGCTGAACCAAGGAGTTTGTAAGGGCATGGAGATTGCCTACGTCATGAACATCTACCCGAGTGAGGCAAGTCCTTCATGGGCGATGACCATGGTGGGATAGAAAAGGTTGCTTATTCATGGAACCTTCATGGGTGGAGCCCTCCGTGGACGCACGCAGCCGTTATCCTTCGTGGGTTGAAGTCTCCATCAACGTGGATGTACAATAGCACCACCTATCGTAACCACGCAAAACATCTCCGTGTCTACATTGTGTTTGCTCCCTCCAAACTCCTCTCTTTTACCTTCATATGAAATTATTTACATTCCACTTACACTATTAGAATTGCATGTGTAGGTTGATCGTTTGACTTGTGTTAAGTTGCTAAAATCTGCGAAAACTTATAATTGGGAGAAGGCTAGATTTTTATTTGGTCAAGTAGTCTAATCACCCCCTCTAGACATACTTTCAATGCTACAAGTGGTATCAGAGCTTTGGTCTCCATTTGCCTTGATTTCCATAGCTTTGGTGATCATAGCCTTGGTTTCACAACCTAGGAGAGTATGGTGTCTAGTGAGGGAAATTACCACCGTAGATGTCCTTTGATGGTACTAATTTTGCTAGTTGGAAGCATAAGATGAAAATGCATATTCTTGGACATAACCCCGCCGTTTGGGCCATTTTGTGTATTGGTCTACAAGATGAATTGTTCGATGGAAGGGAACCAAATTGTGAAGCTACCACTGAAGAATTGAAGATGTTGTAATACAATGCTCAAGCTTGCGATATCCTCTTCAATGGATTGTGTCCCGAAGAATTCAACAAAACCAGCCATCTTGAGAATGCAAATGAAATTTGGGATACTTTAATTGATATGCACAAAGGTACCAACTCCGTCAAAGAATCCAAATTGGATGTGCTTCAAAGTCAACTTGACAAGTTCAAAATGAAGGATGGTGAAGGTGTCGCTGAAATGTACTCTAGGCTTTCTCACAAATGAGATTGCCGGCTTAGGAAGTGAAGAGATGACCGATAAATCCATCATCAAGAAGATCCTAAGAGCCTTGGATGGAAAATATGATACCGTGTGCACACTGATCCGAATGATGCCCAATTACAAAGATCTCAAGCCAACAGAATTCATTGGTAGAATTGTTGCTCATGAGATGTCACTCAAGGACAGAAAAGAGCTTCACAATAAGTCTAGTGGCGCTTACAAAGCTTAATGTGATGCTCCTACATTATCAAGTGAGAAACAAGTCTTTAATGAAGAATTGAGTTTAATGGTGATGAACTTCAACAATTTCTACAAGAGTAGAAGCAAAGAAAGAAGTTCCAAGTCAAGGTCCTAAAATGACAAAAGATCTTCTAGTCATGACCGCAATTGCTAAAATTATGGGAAACTCGTACACTACTAAAATGAGTTTATGGCTCCACACAAGAGAAGAGAAGATTCACACAAAATAAGAAGTAAAAGAGATGAATCACCACCAAGAGAGAGAAGGAGTAGAGATGATCGTTATGAACGAAGACCCCCTCGTAGAAGCAAGGATTCGGAAAGGAAGGAAAAATCATCAAGGAGCTATACAAGACGGAGTCATCAAACTAATGTTCTTGAATGGGTATCCAGTTCCGACTTTGATGACCACTCCGAGAGAAACTATTACCCCGACTCCGAAGATACTCAAGATGAAGGTGCTGCCAGAATTGCTCTTGTGTAATCCAACTCCTACGATATATTTGAATCACCCAATGAAGGAATTGGAAGATGCTTCATGGCTAAAGGCCCCAAGGTATCACACCCCGAGTATGTTGATTTCAATATATAGTGATGAAGATGATTTGCTAGGAGATGATGATTTACTTGTTGGTAGCACTAGTAATGAAAACTATGATGAAGTTGCTATTAATAATGCTAATCAAGATGAAACTAATGATAATGATAATAAGGAAACTGAGTGTCTAACTAAAGAACTACACACTCTTAAGTTAGCTCATGAAACTAACTTAGAGGATCATCGAGAGCTTTTAAAAACTCATGAGAAGCTACGCTTTGAAACCCTCAACCTAAAGCAAGAACATGGGTTCTTAAAAGCTATCAATGATGATCTTCGTAAGAAAAGTTCTTCTTACATTGCCAAGCGTTTACTCTTGTCTACTTACGTGCCACAAGTGAATTCTAACAACAAGAGTAAGAAAGATTTCTAGTAGTAACAATAATCATGCTAAATCCAATATCGTTGCTTCCAGTAGTTCTCTTGATTTCACTAATGATTCTCTTAGCCAAGTTACACTTGAGCAAGAAAATAGCTTATTGAAGGGAATTATAGAGAAAGGTGTTTACAAGAGCATTGCCGGAAGTAAGCAATTTGAGGAAATTGTACGCAAGCAAGGAAGGCACCGGAATAATCAAGGTGTTGGTTTTGAACGAAAGTTCAATGCCAATGGATTTGAGTGGGAAGAAGATCTATACCCCAATACGAAGTTTGTTCCCCAACAAGAGAAGTATGATCATACTTCCTTCTATGGGACACAAGCTCAAGGTGATCTTCCACCACAAGAACACAAGCTAAAAGGCAAGGACAAGCTTCAAGAGGAGATTGATGCATTTGAAGAAGTTCCTAAGGCCTTGGTCAAGTGGGTTCCCAAGACTACGTCAAGTTCTACTTCATCAAGTATGACTACAACTCCAAGGATTCCAATCAAGATGATGTGGATCCCGAAGAAGAAGAACTAGAGAGTTCTTGAGGGTGACTCCGCCAACATACTTCACTCATATTCATATTGGCAAGGACAAGTGCAATCAAGTTCCACATCTTGCACTAGTTCAAGGAGTCACAAACCCTCATGTTGGTAAGTCCAGGGACAAGGTAACCTAATGCTTTCATGGACATCATCTTGTGTGTACTTCACTCTATGTCCATGGATATCCTCGTTTGTTCCTTGTGGGACTAACCCATGTAGGTATTGAAAGTACAACTCACTCCAATGCATTGCTCCAAATGATCTACATCAACATTGAGCATCTACATCTTCAACATCTACATGAAGTCATCATTGACAAAACCCAAGGTTAGTTCATCCCTCTTAGGGGCGATATCACATCTAGGGGGAGATTTACTCTAAGATTTGAGCTAAATCAACTCTTATGGTGTGAACACAACAATGCTTTATGTAAAAGTGGTAACCCCACTTGTGCTTAAACGGTGAGTATGACCTATGATCAAATGTTCTCATTTGACTCCTAAGTTAATATACTCATATATAGATGACCTACTCATCGCCAATTGCTTGATAGATGCTAGAGTGTTTGTGCATGCTTTGCCACATATTTAATTTGCCATCTTATTGTGTGAGCATGCTGGATGCATAATTTTCTTCATTCAAGGACATCCATTTGTTACTTTGATTGTTTGGTCTTTTCTTTTACCAAATGGAAGGACAAGAATGCCTAAGTACTCCCTCTAGCTATCTATGTGTTTCTCGTCTCAAACTCTATTCATGCTACATCACAAAGATTGATCAAGTCAGATTCGAACTCCCTGGGTGAGGAGCACTCGGAGCCACCGATTCGTCATAGACTTAAAATTCCAAAACCTCTTAGTGTATTTCGGTCTGACCGATTCATTCCTTTCGGTCATACCGAGTTCATTGAGTTGATTTAGGTTTCAATCTCGGTGCAACCGATTTGAATAGTTCGGTCACACCAAGTTGCAGTAACCGCTTGCGATTCTTCATCTTCGTGCCATCGAGGTCTGGATATATATACCCACGGGTCGAATTTCGGAAATTTCTCCGAAACCCTTCGCCGTGCCTGTCCTGCTCTGCTGACTCGAGGTCTCCGGATCGTCTCCTCATCGCCAGCGACCCCCTGCCGCTGGTCTCGCCGCTGTCAACGGATATCTTCGCCGTTGTTGTCACCGTAGCAAGCTCATCGCCAAGTTAGGGTATGAGTTCGATCCTTTGTGCTTTCTCACTCCGATTCTTAGCACGAAGACAATGCCATGATTCTTGCCACATTTGAGATTATTCTATCTAGCAAAAACTTCCTTTAGATTAGATTTGATCCCAAATCTTAGGGTTAGGGTTCTGCCGAATTCATCTCAGACTGACCAATTTGTAGAAATCGGTCTCACCAATTTGGCCTAGGCCATTGCACTTTTGATTTTCGTTCTGACCGAAACTTACAAATCAGTGTGACCGAGTTCGATTCTCATTGAAACCATAGCAATCTTGGAGTGACCTAACTATGTCTCGGTCTGACCGATTCCACTTGTTTATACTCTAATATTTTTTCAGTGTCACCGAGTTTAACAAATCGGTAGCTGCGAAATGCTTTCTGTAGAAAACTAAAACTAAGTTTTTGACTCAATTGTTTTGCAAAATCTCTGCACTTTGTGATGCTCATCCACTCTATATCAACTATATCTATTCACAGGGTCAGCTTGCAATTTCAGCTATATCAGACAACAGTGACAGTCAAAACAGGTCTGAGGAACAGGTTAACTTAAGTCAAGGCACTAATACCTCTGACAGCTATGATGATGGAAGCTGAAGTACTCCAATCAACCTGCCTAAGGCTGTTACTAGGCAGAGGAGGAAAAGAAATTCAGATTCTACAGATGAGGACATTGTCATTGAGGAGGAAGTCACCTCCAAGAAGAAAGTGCTGAGAAAGGAATATGCTGTTGCTACTGCAACCAAGCCTAGGTTGCATAAGAAAGCTCCTACCAAGAGAGTGCCAATATCCAAAGCCAGAGCTTCCACACAAGAAACCATGGAATTTACTCTTGAAGCAAGAGATGATGAGCCTGCTAGAACAAAGAAGAGAGCTAGGAAGACTACTGCCAGAGTGATTGGAAGGTCATCTATGAGAGATGATGCTAATGATGATGAGGATGCAGATGAGCCTGTTGCACTTGATGCAATGACTCATAAGTTGATGGGTGATGCCATCAAATCCAGGTCTGCTCCATCAAAGCCCAAGACTGTCCCAAGGTTGCTGTTGTTGCTGAAGCTTCTAAGTCTGCAGCACCCAAGAGATCGACTAGGAACATACTGGCTGCTGAGAAGAACAAGGCCCCAGTGCCTGAAGTGGAGGAAGAACAAGAAGAAGCCCAAGTGCTTAGAAAATTGAAGCCCAAGATCCTAGATCATGATGATACACATCTTGTAGTTGAGAACACGAAGCAAAGGAAGGATGCGGGTCTCAGGCTATGGAGGCAGACAGACCCATATGCCACCAGAAGGAGGACTGCTGTAGACTACACGTTCCACACGAAGGAACAACAATATTTCCATGAGACTATGCTCTTGGACAATGTCGGCGTTCTGGGAATGGGGATACCCAGACTTGCCTGCCTGCGGCCCAGGGTGTGGCTCATCCAGCGGCCTGGTAGGGCCCAACCTCTTCAGCAACCAGTCAAGACCCTCGCGAGGCGGACGACGCAAGACCTCCTCTGGGGCAGCCTCAATACGATGGCTCCTGAGGAGCGGAGATATCAAGGAAAGGGGCACCTCACGAGGCCCTCGTGATGTGAGCAGTGACGACCAAGGCTAGGCGGGTGCCAGCGGGCGCAGGCTGCAAGTTTCCTGTTTGGTGCCAAAGGGGCAGGCGGAGGTGAGGAGTCCCGAGGCGTTAGGCAAAGGTTTCCATATCCATGCAACAAGACCAAGACCAGCAGGACGACAGAGCGGACGTCATCACTGAGCCCACGACGGCTTCACTACCAGAGCCTTTGTCAGGAGAAGACTACCTTTTGTCAGGATAGCTTGTACTAGCTATCCCCCTTCAAATTTGGCCGTTGTGGGATCCCTTCCCGCTCAATTTTTGGGAAGAGGAACCGGGCCTCTATAAATAGGACTAGCCACCACCATAGAAGGGGATCAGATCATTGAGACTGCCCAGACACTCACAAGCTCATTCGAGCACAAGAACACCTCTCCTTAGGAGGATGTTCTCCCCATCTACTAGTTCTTCCACAGCCTACAAGACAATCCACAACACCACACTGGATTAGGGTATTACACCAGAACGGTGGCCCGAACTAGTATAAACCTTGTATCCCTTGTTTTTCGGGTCTGACAAGCTAGGCCTAGGGATCGGCGAGTAGACAAGCTAGGGTGAAAGGAGAGATCTTCGTGTGCACCCCATAGTTCGAACCATAAGGGTTTTGACGGAACCCAATATCCGACATTTGGCATGCCAGGTAGGGGGTGCGCCGAATCTTTTCTTCCGTTGTTTGGTTCGTTACCACTCCGCAATCCCGATGGCCGACGATCAGGGGGCTCATGACGACCGTTGGATGGCCTGGCCCATGCGGGCGGTGCCGTCCACCCATGGAGGCCTCAACCCCGCACTCCAGGCGGCCCCCGCACCGCCTGGCGCCGCCGGCCGCGGACAGCGTGGACCTGCAACCTCCGCCTCGGCGTCACGGCGTGCATGCTCCATGGCGCGATCTTCGAAACACGCCGCGGCAACAACACCCTACACGCGATGGGATTGAGGCTCGCGACCTGGGGCAGGCGAATACGAGGGCTGCGCTCGTCGTGGCGCGAGAGCTGTTACGATGCAAGTTGTACGAGGGCGGCCACGACGTACTGCTGGAACACGTCGCCGAACTACTGAGCTGCGCTTGCAAGGGCACACCACCGTTTTGTTCCTCACCCCCGCCCTAGGTCGCGAGCGAGGAACCAGTGAGGTCCCGACAGGCTCGCGTGCCCCCTGGGGTGATGGGGAGACTTGACGACACCAACAGGAGCGCTGGCACCATCCGTCCGACTGCAGCGACTTCGTCACATGCGGGAGCAAGCGCCGGCGGCCCCTTACGAGGGTACGCCAGAGTACAAGTCAGCGGCCGCCAAGGCCAGGTGCCACAGCTGGAGGCTCAAGGCGCGGGGCACTCAGACGATGCCCCCGATGGGGCAGCCGACGAAGCTTACATGCCCCGCATGGTGGACCTGACGTACATGTTCGGGGAAGGCCCCAATCCCTTCCTCGGTCCGAGATGGAACGGCGGGATGCTCGAGGAAGAAGATTACCACTAATTGCCCAGAGGCTCTGTCGACCCCTTCAGTGACGCCGACAGAGCACAGTAGGTATCACAGCAGTAGGCATGCGCTAACAATGGACTGCAGGTGAGTCAGACCACGGCGATGGTCGAAGACCAAAGAGTGGCCGCTCCGCCCTCGACCGGAGTAGAACACTGGGGGCTGTGCGTGGAGGGCCTGGAGCCGAGGCCGCCCCTGTGACGCACGGAGCAAGGAAGTATGTGAAAGTACGTCCTCTACCGGGGCGAGCA
>LR738714.1:133282265-133381447 GCA_902687465.1 Secale cereale
CCCCCGGCAGAGGGCCCGTGGTCGCCGAGGGCGCCGCTAGCATCCCCCTTGCCTCCTTGGTCCTGTCCTGGTTTCCGATCGCCCCAATGGAGGTCGGGGGTGGCGCAAGGCGGGTCCCTCTTCCGGCGATATGAAGTAAGGCTCACGACTGTGAAGGTCTCCGCTCGTGACACTCTCACGTAATAATGAGTGGGGTTGTACATGCCCCGGAGTCTCCGGAGAACCGCCATCGGGCCTTGGGGGCTCCCTCCCACGTCCTAGTGGCAACACTTAGCTCTGCGCTGGTGAGAAGACTTGAAGCATAGATAGGTGCCGGATACGGCTATTTGCTTCCCCCGCCTTTCTTTGTAATTGGATTCGCCGCATCTTTTGAATTGAATTTGAAGTCTTGCTCGTTGCCAAAATGTGTGGGGGGGGGAGTTTTCGTTGATTTCTGTTGGATTTTGCCGCCTCTAACTGTCTTGAAGATCTTACCCCGGGGCCTCCGGCTCGGGGATGAGAAGGCCGATGCCACTTGGCGGACCATTGTAACCTCGGTAGGAGCCCCTCGAGGCAAGAGCCTACGCGCCGCAAATTAGCCACGTAGGCATCCTGCCGCGGCCAGCGGAACACCCCTGGCCCTGCTCCCCGGAGCAGGGCCACATGTTGCTCAGGAGACTCAAGGCTGTGGACCCCTAGCGATATACCCTAGGAGGGAGGCTAACCTACGGCCTCGTAACCCGGGCGAGGCCAGGCAAGATCTAGGTGAGTTACAATGACAACTCAGCTCAGAAAACTCGAGGACGCACGTCCTGGTTCTGGATTCAAGCAGCAAAAGAAGGAAAGTGGTATATCAGTTTACACACATAGGGGGCTCCCCCCATCAAAACGCTCTCATGCCCTACGGGGCCTTGTGCAAGTTTATGCGTGCAGGGTCAAGGCAAAGGAGTACAAGCTCAACTGGACACATCGCTCGCCGCGCCGTCCGAGTCGCTCTCATGTATATTGCCAGTGCTGTCGCTGGCCACATCTTCACTGTCGTCAAATTCACCGCCTTCATCTGCCATGACCACTGCTTCGTCATCATCGGTGGCAAAGGCCCTGACCAGAGCATCCACATGGTCGTCGACCCAGTGCGCCAGGTTGTCCCGGACGGCCCCATGCACTGGGGCAATGGTGGCGTCGAAGTCAAAGTCAGGTTCAATGTTCCCGAGGTAGCTGAAGACCCGGGAGAACGCGTGCCCAAGGAGGCTTTGACTCTTTTCTTCAACAAGATGGTGGGCCCTCGCAGCCCGGCTCTCCAGGCGTGTCACAACCTCGGTGAAGAAGACAAGACGGCCAGCGTAATCCTCCGAGTGGGGGTGAGGGGTGTTCTCCTCGTAGATGGCCCCCAGCGCCCGGTTAGCCTTCACCCGAAGAGCCTGGAGCATGGGGGCATGCTCATGCCGCAGTAGTAGTCGACGGCAAGCCTCATCCTTGCTCTGCTGTACGAGAGCTGCGGCATCATCAACTTGTCGCCGGAGCAAGGCTAAGTCGGCCCGCACGGAGTCCAGCTCAGCCTGGGCAGAAGACTGGGCTGACGCGGCGGCCCTCTTGTGCTGCTCTACTTCTTCCAGCTTCACCCTGAGGGCAGCAGTCCTCTCATCAGCCTCCGCCTGTTGGAGCTCCAACTTCAAGTCGTACCCCTTGGCAAGGTCTGCGCGGGCCTCCGCCACCTTCTGGTCAATTTCCTCTTGGACTCTGGCCTCGCGAGCGGAGATGACATCTTCGGCCAGGGTCATGTGGCGCTCCCTCACCTCCAGCCGCTCGAGCTCAAGGCTGCGCTCCATGGCTTCTAACATCAGTGCCTCCTCACGCCGCAAGATCTCCGCCTCTTCGGAGGGTGTCCCCCTCATCGACGCCAGGGCGGTCCTGCACGCCTCAACTCGCTCTTCCAAGCTGGTGTTCAGGGCCTGAAGCTCGAGCATGCGCCTCTCTGTAGCCTCGCGGTGGCAGTCTGCCTCCCTAGACTCCTCCATGGCTCGGGCATAGGCTTCTCGCAAGGCTACGAGGGACTCCTCAGCCTTCGTGTTGCCGCACTCGTGCTGGAGGCGCCCAAGGTCAATGGCCACCCCCAGTCGGTGCCACTCGTCCATAAGATGAAGGCCCTCAGCTTCGAGACAGACGTCAACTCCCTCAAGCTCTCCCCCAAGTCGATTCAGCGCATTCATCGCCTCCTGGAGAAGCTCACGGCGGGCGGCTCCCCGCTTGCGCGCTAACTCAAGCGGGAGGCCAGGACCCTCCTTGGCACCAAGACCTGTTGAACAAGCCCGAGGAGACTCGTCTTCCCCCAGAGGCGGGACCACGGACTCCTCCGCCCCATTCTTCTCTCGGGCCTCGGCTGGGGCCCGGAGGGGCTGGGACTCGCCACTCGAAGAAGACACCATGGCCAAGGTGGCCCTACTACATTCAACGACCATGTGGGGAGCCCTCGGCACGCCTCCCGCTCCCCAGACGGAGGTGCGAAGAAGGAACGGCAAAAACGCAGGGTCGAGGCGCCAGGCCGGCACATCCGACCTCGTGGGTGACCTCGTGCCAGAGGTAGCGCATCGGCTGAGGGCGCCCAGGATTGGCGGGGAGCTCGGGACCGCAGGGGCCTGCTTCTCAAGATATTCCGTCGCCTTGGCAGGAGGGGCCCTGAGGAATCGCGGTCTGGAGGGAAGGCATCACTCAAGGTATTACAAAGATAAGCTACTCACTCGTCTATGGCAATGTACTTCCTCTGCTTCAATGGCCGGAAGGCGTCATCACTGCAGCTTGAAGACCTCTTCCTCTTGCGGAGAGCTTCGAAGTTCGGCAGGAGCCAAGCGAAGCCCCGGAAGCGGTCGGCAGAATCAGGCATGACCAGGGCGGCTCCCGAGGAGGCGCCCCCAAAAGCGCTAGGCTGGGCGGGGCCCTCTACGCCTCGCCTCAGGGCGACGTGAGGGGGCCATGGGGGTTTCGGCCTTAGGAGCACCAGGCAGCACCTGCACCGCAGCCGTCCTCTCTGGGTGGCTCTCCTGAGCCCCAGGGGAAGGCGCTTCAGGAGCCTCAGGAGACGCCAACATCGAAGTAGTCGCGCCACCAGCACTCATCAGCGATCGTCCCCTTGCGCCCCCTTCTTGGACAATCGCCGCGACAGCAGTAGGCAAGGGAGACACACAAACGGGGTTCTCACGAGGCCCGACAAGGACGGACGGACGAAGCCCCCATTCGTCAAAGGAGGGCATCTGCCTCATGAACTCCACCTTGTTTGAGCAGCAGTATAGAAGACAACCTTCCTCCGGCAAGCGGGCTGGTGATGGGTCGCCTGTCAGGAGCTGGAGCACCGTGCACCGTACCTCGCGAGGAAGAGCAGGCGCTTGGAGTCTCATGCGGTCCCCGTAGCCGGAGAAGGCCCACATCGGCCGAGAGTGGCGCTGAAGTGGGGCGATGCGGCGCTGGATGAACTCCTTCACCACCATGGGCGCCGTCACCCCAATCCTCTGCAGCCTGGTCAACCAAAGCCAAACGCGAGCCAGCTTCCGGTCAACGAGCTTCTCATGGTTCCAGCCGGTGCTCGGGGCGGCTGGAATCCGTGGTGGGAGCAGCAGGGGGTTGTGCACCCCGACATCGATGAACACCCACCGCCTCCTGAAGCTGCCGCCGACCCTCGAAAGGTCAAAGTCAATGACCGAGCCAGCCGTTGCTGCGGTGGCCTGGAAGGACATGCATCTGGAGCACTAGAGCGCATCTGTCACATGCAACGAGAAGTGGTGGAGCAAGGCCACGGAGGGGGAAATGCCCACCATGGCTTCACAGACAAAGGTGAAAGCAGCAAGGAGGATGATGGATTGAGGATCAAGATGCAACGCGCTGATGTGGTAGTGCGAGAGTACCTCATTGAAGAAATTGGAAAAGGGAGGGATCAGACCTGCCCAGAGGGCGTGAAGGTGGAGGGGGACCTCGGTGGCCGACCTATCAATTCTGGCGCGGGAAGTGGGCCATGCCACCGTCGCCCCCCACTCATTGGAATCGGCGGCGAGTGTCGGGCGCACCTTATCCATCATCTCTTCGTTGATCACCACCGACCGCTCGGTGGCGGGCCCGAAGGCAAGCGGCGAGGGGGCCAATGTACAAGACTCCGCCCCCTCTTTTTTCTCTTGGCTGGAGACCATGGTGGCAGAAGGAGTTGGTGTCGGATCAAGCCGGGGGAAGGGATCAAGAAGACGAGGAAGCCGTCGGGCGCACTACTGGCAAAAGAGGTGGAGTGGAGCAAGTAGCAGTGGCCGTCCAGCCGGGAGAGAATCGAGGCTGTATGGGGAAGTGGAGGCGCCCATGTCCCATCAATGGCCATGCGTCAATCAAGGCCGCATGCTTTTGGGTCCCATGGCACTCCGCATTTGGCCCTTGGCTTCGCCGCAAAGCCAAGCCCGAGCACAGCTTGGGCCCGGGGGTTACTGTCGGCGTTCTGGGAACGGGGGTACCCAGACTTGCCTACCTGCGGCCCAGGGCGTGGCTCATCCAGCGGACTGGTACGGCCCAACCTCTTCAGCAACCACTAAGACCCTCGCGAGGGGCCGAGCCTTGCGAGGCGAATGATGCAAGACCTCCTCTGGGGAAGCCTCACTAGGCTGGCTCCTGAGGAGCAGAGATATCCAGGCAAGGGGCACCTCACGAGGCCCTCGTCACATGAGTAGTGACGACTAAGGCAAGGCAAGCGCCAGCAGGCGTAGGGTGCCAGTTTCCTCTTTGGTTCCAAAGCAGCAGGCGCACGTGAGGAGTCTTGAGGCGTCAGGCAAAGGTTTCCATGTCGGTGCAACAAGACCAAGACCAGCAGGACGGTAGAGCAGAGGTCATCACGGAGCCCACGGCAGCGTCACCACCAGAGCCTTTAGCATACAAAGACCACCTTTTTTCAGGATAGCTTGTACTAGCTGTCCCCCTTGAAATTTGGCCGTTGTGGGATCCCTCCCCGCTCAATATTTGGGAAGAGGACCTGGGCCTCTATAAATAGGACTAGCCACCACCATAGAAGGGGATCGGATCATTCAGACTGCCCAGACACCCACAAGCTCACACGAGCACAAGAACACCTCTCCTGAGGAGGCTGTTCTCCCCATGTACTAGTTCTTCCTCAGCCTACATGGCAATCCACCACACCACACTAGAGTAGGGTATTACACCACAATTGTGGCCCGAACCAGTATAAATCTTGTGTCCCTTGTTCTTCGGGTCTGACGAGCTACGCCCAGGGATCGGCGAGTAGACGAGCTAGGGCGGAAGGAGAGATCTTCATGCGCACCCCACAATTCGAACCACAAGGGTTTTGCCGGAACCCAAGATCCGATAGACAAGAAGACCATAGTCAGTGATATGAGATGGGTGGACTGGAAATACATTGACAACAATGAAGATCACTTTCCTGGAGTTCATGAGAGCTTCAGACTCAAGGGATTTGACAAATTTGTTGGCCAAAAACTCACCAGGTGGAATGATGAGATGGTGATGCAGTTCTATTCCACTGCATATTTTGCCCTGATGGTAAAATTGTTTGGATGACTGAGGGTACTAGATACCAGTCTACAGTTGCTGAGTGGGCCAAGCTTATCAACTCCCGTGAATAGCAAGAGGATGACACAGATGTGTATGCCAAGCCAAGGAAAGGACACAACTCCATGGAACACATGTACAATGAGATTCCTGATGCTGCCCTGGATACTCACAAGTTTGGCTATGTGTACTATCTACCGTCTGGTTTGCCCACAATCAACACTATCCTCAGGCACACATTGTTGCCCAAGTCTGGAGATGAGTGGATGATAAGAGGACATTCCATCAATTTGTTGCACATGTTTGACACACTAGAGAATTTCAAAGGGATGACATTGATTGTAGAGACTATCAAGAGAACTGCAGTAGACCAGAAGAGATCATGTGGATATGCTCCACACCTCCAAATGCTCATAAATTGCAAGATGGGAACATGCACATATTTGTTGGACAGAGAGCACCTTACCTTGAGACCCGAGTTTGAGGACAACACAGTTGTTATGCATGCTTCACATCCAACTTTTGTTGAGGCTCAAGAGAAGAGAGAGAAGGCACGGGCTGAGAAAGCTTCAAAGATCCAAGACCCTTCTACATCCAATCTCAAGACCAAGCAGGACTAGCTCAGTTCTTAAGGCCACTGTGAGAATAGAGAAAGGACTAGCTACCCTGGAATCAAGAGAGCCTTGAGAGGATCTTTGAGACAAAGCTACATGACTTGGATGTCAAAGTCACTGAGATTCAGACTTTAGTGGAGAAGATACAGGAAGACCTTGACGACAGGAGTGACATGACAACCACAGATGCCTATCAGAGGGTTCCTAGAAGACAGAGGTTTGCAGCAGTGCCAGTGATTGACACCAGAGCCACAACCTCAGCTCCTGCAGCCACAACCTCAGTTGCCCCTCCAGTGGCAACCCATCCAACTCCTCAGATGCCAGTCGAAGTCTTCTCAAATGTTGTTCTCTCCACGCCATCTTGGCACTCCGGAGCTCCCCGAGATCATGTTTAGAGTGCCTTATAGCACTGTGCATTTTCGAGCTTTTTCGCAACTTGTTGCGAAAGGGGGAGAAAGTGTATAGATCATAGGCTGAGAGAGAGAGAGAGAGAGAGAGAGAGAGAGAGAGAGAGTGTTTTGCTTTCTTTTGCTGCTTTATTTGACTTCTTGTTTGGTTGATAATCTACTTATGTGTGTGTGAGATACTTATATGTTCATGTGCTTGATCATATCATACTTTAATGCTTGTGCTTGAATGATGATATTCTATCTCTCATGTATGATCATTCACATCTTGTCTTGGTAATGAGTGCATATTTCTTATTATATCATTTTGAGCGCTCCACCAAGATGTATGTGATATGGAAGAGTAACCATGATCCTAATCGATTGTGCATTTGCATTCAAAAGCAAATTCTAAATAATGCACAAATTTATGGGGAGCTCTTGCTTACCACATACTTCTCAAAGCGACGATGTACTTCATTTATATTATCATTTGTTGAAGCTTTGATCTATGTGTTATCATCAATTACCAAGACGGGGGAGATTGAAAGTGCAACTAATCCCCAGGAGGTTTTGGTAATTCATAACAACATATAGCTCATTGAACTAATATCCATTAAGGATTAAAGTTTCAGAAAGTTCAATGATTGGTATGGCATGGACTAGAGATGTGGACCCCTCAACATGCTAAGGACACATATTGGCAAAAGCTCAAGACTCTACATTTTCATATAAGTGATCCAAGATCACACTGAGTCCATAGGAAAAGCCAATGCTATCAAAAGGGGATGAGGTGTTGCTTAATGGCTTACTTTCTCAAAATGCTTAGTGATATGCTCCAAAACCCTCAACCACTTTCTCATTTCCACATATGTGCTAAACCTAAAGTCAAACTCGGACCCATCGATTTGATCTATCGGGCGCCACTGAGTTCACTTGACAGAGCCAATGCCAGAAAGCCTAATCAGTTCGGTCTCACCGATAGGGATCACGGTCTCACCGAGATGGGATTGCAAACTCTCTGTTTCCCTTCACAACGTTTCGGTCTAACAGAGATGAACAATCGGTCCCACCGAGTTGGCAATGCAAACTCTCTATTTCCTTTTCCCAACGTTTCGGTCTCACTGAAATGAGCGATCAGTCCCACTGAGTTTGCCTGAAAAAGTCTCTGTCTGCTTATTGCTGAAATCGGTCTCACCGAGTTCATGTGATCGGTCTCACCGAGATGAGGTTTCGCCCTAACCCTAGCGCATCGGTCTCACCGAGTTGGTATTGTCGGTCCAACCGAAAAGCCTTACGTTCACATTTTGAACTAGGTCGGTCTCACCGAGTTTCACTACGGTTCCAACAAGTTTGGTAAATTGTGTGTAATAGTTAGATTTTTTGTGGAGGCTATATATACCCCTCCACCCCATTCTCCATCAGAGAGAGATCCATCAGAACGTGCCTACACTTCCACTACTCATTTTCTGAGAGAGAACCACCTACTCATGTGTTGATACCAAGATATTCCAATCCTACCACAAGAATCTTGATCTCTATCCTTCCCCAAGTTGCTTTCCACTCAAATCATCTTTCCACCATATTCAAATCTATCAGAGAGAGTTGAGTGTTGGGGAGACAATCATTTGAAGCACAAGAGCAAGGAGTTCATCATCAACACATCATCTATTACCTTTTGGAGAATGGTGTCTCCTAGATTGGTTAGGTGTCACTTGGGAGCCTTGATGTCTACTATGCGACCTTCCTCTTGTAGACGTTGTTGGGCCTCCAAGTGCAGAGGTTTGTAGGACAGTAGCAAATTTCCCTCAAGTGGATGACCTAAGGTTTATCAATCCGTGGGAGGCGTAGGATGAAGATGGTCTCTCCCAAACAACCCTGCAACCAAATAACATAGGGTCTCTTGTGTCCCCAGCACACCCAATACAATGGAAAATTGTATAGGTGCACTAGTTCGGCAAAGAGATGGTCATACAAGTGCAATATGGATGGTAGATATAGGTTTTTGTAATAAGAAAATATAAAAACAGCAAGGTAGCAAGTGGTAAACATGAGCATAAATGGTGTTGCAATGATAGGAAACAAGGCCTAGGGTTCATACTTTCACTAGTGCAAGTTCTATCAACAATAATAACATAGATGTATCATATAACTATCCCTCAACATGCAACAAAGAGTCACTCCAAAGTAACTAATAGCGGAGAACAAACGAAGAGATTATGGTAGGGTACAAAACCACCTCAAAGTTATTCTTTCTGATCGATCTATTCAAGAGTCCATAGTACAATAACACGAAGCTATTCTTTCCATTCAATCTATCATAGAGTTCATACTAGAATAACACCTTAAGACACAACTCAACCAAAAACCTAATGTCACCTAGATACTTCATTTTCACCTCAAGTATCCATGGGCATGATTATACGATATGCATCACACAATCTCAGATTCATCTATTCAACCAACACAAAGTACTTCAAAGAGTGCCCCAAAGTTTCTACATAAGAGTCAAGACGAAAACATGTGCCAACCCCTATGCATAGATTCCCAAGGTCACGGAACCCGCAAGTTGATGACCAAAACATACATCAAGTGAATCAATAGAATACCCCATTGTCACCACGGGTATCCCACGCAAGACATACATCAAGTGTTCTCAAATCCTTAAAGACTCAATCCGATAAGATAACTTCAAAGGGAAAACTCAATCCATTACAAGAGAGTAGAGGGGGAGAAGCATCATAATATCCAACTATAATAGCAAAGCTCGTGATACATCAAGATCGTGCCATCTCAAGAACACGAGAGAGGGTGATCAAACACATAGCTACTGGTAGATACCCTCAGCCCCGAGGGTGAACTACTCCCTCCTCGTCATGGAGAGCGCCGGGATGATGAAGATGGCCACCGGAGAGGGATTCCCCCTCCGATAGAGTGCCGGAACGGGGTCTAGATTGGTTTTTGGTGGCAATAGAGGCTTTTGGCGGCGGAACTCCGGATCTAGGTTATTTTCCGGAGGTTTCAGTATATATAGGAGGTGTTGGAGTCAGGGACAAGTAAAGGGGGTCTCCGGGCTGTCCACGAGGCAGGGGGCGCACCCAGGGGGCACGGGCCCCCATCCTCGTGGGCAGCCCGTGGACCTTCTGGTCCTCCTCCGGTACTTCCTGGGCTTCTTCTAGTCCAAAAATAACCTCCGTTGAATTTCAGGTCAATTGGGCTCCGTTTGATATTCCTTTTCTGCGATACTCTAAAACAGGAGAAAAACAGAAACTGGCACTGGGCTCTTGGTTAATAGGTTAGTCCCGAAAATCATATAAAAGTGTATATAAAAGCCCATAAAATATCCTAGAAGGATAATATAATAGCATGGAACAATTAAAAATTGTAGATACATTGGAGACGTATCAAGCATCCCCAAGCTTAATTCCTGCTCGTCCTCGAGTAGGTAAATGATAAAAACAGAATTTTTGATCTCGAATTCTACCTAACATAATTCTCAATGCAATTTTCTTTATTGTGGCATGAATGTTCAAATCCGAAAGATTCAAGATATAAGTCTATATTGACATAAGAATAGTAATACTTCAAGCATACTAACAAAGCAATCATGTCTTCTCAAAATCGCATAGCCAAAGGAAGTTCATCCCTACAAAATTATATAGTTAGGCTATGCTCCATCTTCGTCACACAAAATATTCCAATCATGCACAACCCCGGTTTCAGCCAAGCACTTGTCTCCTACTTCAATTTTTCAAACTCTTTCAACTTTCACGCAATACATGAGCGTGAGCCATGGACGTAGCACTATGTGGAATAGAGTGGTGGTTGTGGAGAAGACAAAGAGGAAGATGGTCTCACATCAACTAGGCGTATCAATGGGCTATGGAGATGCCCATCAATAGATATCAATGTGAATGAGTAGGGATTGTCATGCAACGGATGCACTAGAGCTATAAATGTATGAAAGCTCAACAAAAGAAACTAAGTGGGTGTGCATCCAACTTGCTTGCTAACAAAGACCTAGGGCATTTGAGGAAGCCCATCGTTGGAATATACAAGCCAAGTTCTATAATGAAAATTCCCACTAGTATATGAATGTGAGAAAACAAGAGACTCTCTATCATGAAGATCATAGTGCTACTTTGAAGCACAAGTGTGGAAAAGGATAGTAGCATTGTCCCTTTTTCTTTTCATTTCTTTATTTATTTATTTATTTCTTTTTTCTTTTTTTGGGACTTTCTTTTTTTCTTTGGCCTTTCCTTTTTTTTCTTTGGGACAATGCTCTAATAATGATGATCATCACACTTATATTGATTTACAACTCGATATTACAACTCGATACTAGAACAAAGTATGTCTATATGAATGCCTCCGACGGTGTACCGGGATGTGCAATGAATCAAGAGTGACATGTATGAAATTATGCATGGTGGCCTAGCCACGAATACGATGTCAACTACATGATCATGCATACATGATCATGCATGGCAATATGACAATGATGAAGCGTGTCATAGCAAACGGAACGGTGGAAAGTTGCATGGCAATATATCTTGGAATGGCTATGGAAATGCCATGATAGGTAGGTATGGTGGCTGTTTTGAGGAAGGTATATGGTGAGTGTATGGTGCCGGCGAGAGTTGCGTGGTACAATAGAGGCTAGCAATGGTGGAAGGGTGAGAGTGCGTATAATCCATGGACTCAACATTAGTCATAAAGAACTCACATACTTATTGTAAAAATCTACAAGTCATCAAAACAAAGTACTACACGCATGCTCCTAGGGGGGAGGTTGGTAGGTGTTAACAATCGCGCGCCCCCGACCTCCACACAAAGGATGACACTCAATGAAATACCTCATGCTTCAAAATTGTCAAACAACAGTTACCATACGTGCATGCTACGAGACTTGCAAATCTCAACACAAGTATTTATCAAATTCACAACTACTCTACTAGCATGACTCTAATATCACCATCCTCATATCTCAAACAATCATCAAGTATCGAACTTCTCTTAGTATTCAATGCACTTTATGTGAAAGTTTTTACTATACCCATCTTGGATGCCTATCATATAAGGACTAATTTTATAACCAAAGCACATTACCATGCTGTTCTAAAGTACTCTCAAATAGATATAAGTGAAGCATGAGAGATCATCAATTTCTACAAAATAAAACCACCACCGTGCTCTAAAAGATATAAGTGAAGCACTAGTGCAAAAAATGAACTACTCCAAAAGATATAAGTGAAGATCAATGAGTAGTTGAATAATTATGTAACTATGTGAAGACTCTCTAACATTTAAGAATTTCAGATCTTGGTATATTATTCAAACAGCTAGCAAAACAAAATAAATCAAATTGACGCTCCAAGCAAAAACACATATCAAGTGGTGAATAAAAATATAGCATCATGTAAAGTTACCGATGAACGGATACGAAAGAGGGGATGCCTTCCCGGGGCATCCCCAAGCTTAGGCTCTTGGTTCTCCTTGGATATTAACTTGGGGTGCCTTGGGCATCCCCAATCTTGGGCTCTTGCCACTCCTTGTTCCATAGTCCATCAATCTTTACCCAAAACTTGAAAAATTCACAACACAAAACTCAACAGAAAACTCGTAAGCTCCGTTAGTATAAGAAAATAAAACCACCACTTAGGTACTGTTGTCAACTCAGTCTAAATTCATATTGGTGTAATATCTATTGTATTCCAACTTATCCATGGTTCATACCCTCCGATACTACTCATAGATCCATCAAAATAAGCAAACAACACATAGAAAACAGAATCTGTCAAAAACAGAACAGTTTGTAGAAATCTGTAACTTTCGAATACTTATGTAACTCTAAAAATTCTGAAATAAATTGGTGGACGTAAGGAATTTGTCTATTGATCATCTGCAAAAAGAATGAACTAAAAATCACTCTCCAGTAAACAATGGTAGCTAATCTCGTGAGTGCTAAAGTTTCTGTATTTTACAGCATGATCACATAAACTTCACACAAGTCTTCCCAAAGGTTCTACTTGGCCCAAACACTAATAAAACACAAAACCACATCTAAACATAAGCTAGATGCAATAATTATTCCTAAACATAAGCAAAAGAAAAGAAAATAAATTTGGGTTGCCTCCAAACAAGCGCTATCGTTTAACGCCCCTAGCTAGGCACAATGATTTCAATGATGCTCGCGTAAAAGATAAGAATTGAAACATAAGGAGAGCATCATGAAGAATATGACTAGCACATTTAAGTCTAACCCACTTCCTATGCATAGGGATTTTGTGAGCAAACAACTTATGGGAACGAGAATCAACTAGCATAGGAAGGCAAAATAAGCATAACTTCGAAACTTTAAGCACATAGAGAGGAAACTTGATATTCTTGCAATTCCTACAAGCATATGACACTCTCTCATAATAATTTTCAGTAGCATCATGAATGAATTCAACCATATAACTAACACATGAAGCATTCTTTTCATGATCTACCTGCATAGAAATTTTACTACTCCCATCAGAAGCAAAATTCTTCTCATTCATAGTAGTGGGAGGAACAAATTCAACAAAATAACTATCATGTGAAGCATAATCCTATTGAAAATTAAAATCATGATGACAAGTTTCATGGTTATCTTTATTCTTTATAGCATACGTGTCATCACAATAATCATCATAGATAGGAGTCATGCTTTTATCATAATAAATTTTCTCAACAAAACTTGGGGGACTAAACATATCATTTTCATCAAACATAGCATCCCCAAGCTTGTGGCTTTGAATATCATTAGCATCATGGGTATTCAAAGAATTCATACTAACAAAATTGCAATCATGCTCATCGTGCACATATTTTATGCCAAGCATTCTATGTAATTCTTCTTCTAGTACTTGAGCACATATTTCCTTCCCATCATTTTCACGAAAGATATTAAAAAGATGAAGCATATGAGGTAACCTTAATTCCATTTTTTGTAGTATTCTTTTATAAACTAAACTAGTGATAAAACAAGAAACTAAAAGATTCGATTGCAAGATCTAAAGAAATACCTTCAAGCACTAACCTCCCTGGCAACGACGCCAGAAAAGAGCTTCATGTCTACTACGCAACCTTCTTCTTGTAGACGTTGTTGGGCCTCCAAGTGCAGAGGTTTGTAGGACAGTAGCAAATTTCCCTCAAGTGGATGACCTAAGGTTTATCAATCCACGGGAGGCGTAGGATGAAGATGGTCTCTCTCAAACAACCCTCCAACCAAATAACTAAGAGTCTCTTGTGTCCCCAACACACCCAATGCAATGGCAAATTGTATAGGTGCAATGTGGAAGGTGGATATAGGTTTTTCTAATAAGAAAATATAAAAACAGCAAGGTAGCAAGTGGTAAACATGAGCATAAACGGTGTTGCAACGATAGGAAACAAGGCCTAGGGTTCATACTTTCACCAGTGCAAGTTCTCTCAACAATAATAACATAACTGGATCATATAACTATGCCTCAACATGCAACAAAGAGTCACTTCAAAGTAACTAATAGCGGAGAACAAACGAAGAGATTTTGGTAGGGTACAATACCACCTCAAAGTTATTCTTTCTGATCGATCTATTCAAGAGTCCGTAGTAAAATAACACGAAGCTTTTCTTTCCGTTCAATCTATCATAGAGTTCATACCAGAATAACACCTTAAGACACAAATCAACCAAAACCCTAATGTCACCTAGATACTCCATTGTCACCTCAAGTATCCGTGGGCATGATTATACGATATGCATCACACAATCTCAGATTCATCTATTCAACCAACACAAAAGTACTTCAAAGAGTGCCCCAAAGTTTCTACCGGAGAGTCAAGACGAAAATGTGTGCCAACCCGTATGCATAGATTCCCAAGGTCACGAAACCCGCAAGTTGATCACCAAAACATACATCAAGTGAATCAATAGAATACCCCATTGTCACCACGGGTATCCCACACAAGACATACATCAAGTGTTCTCAAATCCTTAAAGACTCAATCCGATAAGATAACTTCGAAGGGAAAACTCAATCCATTACAAGAGAGTAGATGGGGAGAAGCATCATAAGATCCAACTATAATAGCAAAGTTCGCGATACAGCAAGATCGTGCCATCTCAAGAACACGAGAGAGAGAGAGAGAGATCACACACATAGCTACTGGTACATACCCTCAGCCCCAAGGGTGAACTACTCCCTCCTCATCATGGAGAGCGCCGGGATGATGAAGATGGCCACCGGAGAGGGATTCCCCCTCCAGCAGGGTACCGGAACGGGGTCTAGATTGGTTTTCGGTGGCACCAGAGGCTTTCGGCGGCAGAACTCCCGATCTAGGTTATTTTCCAGAGGTTTCAATATATATAGGAGGTGTTGGAGTCGGGGACAAGTAAAGGGGGTCTCCGGGCTGTCCACGAGGTAGGGGCACGCCCAGGGGGGCATGCGCCCCCGCCCTCGTGGGCAGCCCGTGGATCTTCTGGTCCTCCTCTAGTACTTCCTGGGCTTCTTCCGGTCCAAAAATAACCTCCGTTGAATTTCAGGTCAATTGGGCTCCGTTTGATATTCCTTTTCTGCGATACTCTAAAACAAGAGAAAAACAGAAACTGGCACTGGGCTCTGGTTTAATAGGTTAGTCCCAAAAATTATATATAAGTGTATATAAAAGCCCATAAAACATCCTTGAAGGATAATATAATAGCATGGAACAATCAAAAATTATAGATACGTTGGAGACGTATCAAGCCTCCGTAAAGATTGAGGAGTTGAACCAAGGAGTTTGTAAGGGCAAGGAGATTGCCTACTTCATGAAGATCTACCCGAGTGAGGCAAGTCCTTCGTGGGCGATGTCCATGGTGGGATAGACAAGGTTACTTCTTCGTGGACCCTTCGTGGGTGGAGCCCTCCGTGGACTCGCGCAGCCGTTACCCTTCATGGGTTGAAGTCTCCATCAACGTGGATGTACGATAGCACCACCTATCGGAACCACACCAAAAATCTCCGAGTCTACATTGCATGTGCTCCCTCCAAACTCCTCCCTTTTACCTTCATATGCAATGATTTACATTCCGTTGCTACACTTTTAGAATTGCATGTGTAGGTTGACCGCTTGACTTGTGTTAAGTTGCTATAATCTGCCAAAACATAAAATTTGAAAAAGGCTAGATTTTTATTTGGTCAAGTAGTCTAAGCACCTCCCTCTAGACATACTTTCGATCCTACAATAAGGGACATTATCCAGAACGTTTCAGAATCCAAAAAGGAATAGGTATGTGGTATGGTAAGGAAACCGACTCCAAAACGTTCCAAACAACAATTTTTCTCCGTTTTGGAATATTTTAAAAAATAGGAAAATTAAAACTAGTCCAGAAGAGAAACGGGACAGCCACAAGGGTGGAGGGTGCGCCCTACCCCCTAGGCGCGCCCCTACCTTGTGGCCACCCCATGTGCCCTCCGGACTCCGTTTTCTTGCATGATACTTCTTTTTGCCGGTAACAAATCATTATATAATCTCCCGAAGGTTTTGACCCCAGTACCTCAGTAGAATCCTCTGTTTTCGTTTTCGAGTTGTTCCCGCAGCAGATTTAGAGCAAGATGTTGTCCCAAGATTCGGAGGGAGAGAGCTATGTAGCTGATTATATCGAAGACCCCAAGGTATATGGGGATTTGGAGCAATATGGTTGGACCATCGAGGAAGAAGAAGACTATGATCTGAAAGGAAAGGAAGAGACAAGTTCCGATGAAGAGGAAGTTACACTACCCCAACCTGGGGACATGCACGTGGAGTTCACGAAGTCAAGTCTCCTGAATAAAGCAAACAAACCAAAGATTGAGTTTATCCCTTTTAGTCTTTTGCAGGAGAACAAGCAAGAATTATGTAGGAGGGTATTAACATTGTAACAGGAGATATGTGAGCTGAAGAAGGAAAATTCCATACTTAAGCATAAGATGAGGGAAAATGACAAGCCTACTACATCAACAACCCCCTCATCGCCACCTCCGAAGAAAGAATCATAAATACATAGTTATGGTCACTCCCCTTGGCCTCTGCCAAGCTTGGAGGAGGTGGCCCGGTATCGTATCACCATCACACCGTTATCTTTACCGCTTTTTCTTAGTTCAATCCTTTTTGTTATATCTTGATCTAGTAGAATAAAGTTTTAGTATGATTTAGCGTTGTGTCCTTGAGTTATATATAATTAAGAGTAGTTTTGAGTTGAGGGCTTGGCTATGTTTCTATGATCTTGAGGGAACAATTAAATAAAGAAAAGAAGAGAATAAAAAGAAATAAACAAAGACCATCTGTTGATCTTATGAGAAGTAATGACTTCACATATAAAGAGTATAATGAATAAAAGTTGTTGAGTGTTGACAAACTTAGTTTTGGTCATTGTTGCAATTAATAGGAAGTAATAAAGAAAGAGAAGTTTCACATATCAATATACTATCTTGGACATCTTTCATAATTGTGAGAACTCGTTAAAATATGACATGCTAAAAAGTTGAAGTTGGACAAGGAAGACAACATAATGGGTTATGTCTTTTATACATCCTAGCATAAGTTATATTGTCTTAGATCCTCCAACACGTTGAGCTTGCTTTCCCTCTCATGCTAGACAAAATTCATTGCACCAAGTACATATAGTACTTGTGCTTCCAAACACCCCTTAAGCCAGTTTTGCCAAGAGAGTCCACCATACCTACCTATGGATTGAGTAACATCCTTCAAGTAAGTTGTCATCGGTGCAAGCAATAAAAATTTCTCTCTAAATATGTATGATCTATTAATGTGAAGAAAATAAGCTTTATACGAGCTTGTGATGTGGAAGAAATAAAAGCGACGGACTGCATAATAAAGGTCCATTATCACAAGTGGAAATATATAGTGACGTTCTTTTGCATTAAGATTTTGAGCATCCCACCCTGAAAGCGCATGACTACCTCTGCTTCCCTCTGCAAAGGGCCTATCTTTTATTTTTATCTCATCCTTATACAAGAGTCATGGTGATCATCACCTTCCCTTTTTACTTTTATCCTTTGGCAAGCACAATATGTTGGAGCTAGATCTAGATATATATACCCATGTGGATGTAGAGAGCCATGAACCATTATTGTTGACATTACCCTTGAGGTAAATCGTTGGGAGGCAAAACTATAAGCCCCTATCTTTCTCTGTGTCCGATTGAAGCTTTGAACTCATTAGTATCGTGTGTGTGTGAAAGACTAAATGATAGTGGAGTATGTCGACTTGCTGAAAAGCTCTTATATTTGACTCTTTCCAATGTATGATAAAATGCAATTGCTTCAGTGACTAATATCATAGTTTGTTGGCTATTAATAAAGTTTCTAATTCATAATTTACCTTGTGAATGAATTGTTACTTTAACATAAGAACCCATATGACAAGTTGTGTTGTTGTTCTAAATATGATCACGATTCCCTCATGTCCGTATTTTATTTTTAATGACACCTCTATCTCTAAACATGTGGACATATTTTTCGATATCGGCTTTTCGCTTGAGGACAAGCGAGGTCTAAGCTTGGGGGAGTTGAATAGGTCCATTTTGCATCATGCTTTTATATTGATATTTATTGCATCATGGGCTGTTATTACACATTATATCACAATACTTATGCCTTTTCTCTCTTATTTTACAAGGTTTACAAGAAGAGGGAGAATGCCGGCAGTTGGAATTCTGGACTGGGAAACGAGCAAATCTGAGATACCTATTCTGCACAACTCCAAAAGTCCTGAAACTTCACGGAGAATATTTTTGGAATATAAAAATAATATTGGGCGAAAGAAGCACCAGAGGGGGCCACCAGCCATCCATAAGGGTGGGGGCGCGCCATACCCCCCTGGGCGTGCCCCCCTACCTTGTGGGCCCCTGACAGCCCCCCGACGTCCATCTTCTGCTATATGATGTGTTTTGACCTGGAAAAAAATCACATGGAGGTTTTCGGGACGAAGCGCCGCCATCTCGAGGCGAAACCTAGGCGAAACCAATCTAGAGCTCTGGCATGGCTGTTTTGCCGGGGATACTTCCCTTCGGGAGGGGGAAATCAAAGCCATAGTCATGAGAAACGATCCTATCATCGAGAGGGGGGCAATCTCCATCAACATCTTCACCATCACCATCTCCTCTCAAACCCTAGTTCATCTCTTGTATCCGATCTTTGTCTCAAAACCTCAGATTGGTACATGTGGGTTGCTAGTAGTGTTGATTACTCCTTGTAGTTGATGCTAGTTTGTTTATTCGGTGGAAGATCATATGTTCAGATCCTTAATGCTATTCAATACCCCTCTGATTATGAACATGAACATGCTTTTTGAGTAGTTACTTTTGTTCGTGAGGACATGTGAGAAGTCTTGTTATAAGTAATCATGTGAATTTGGTATTCATTCATTATTTTGATGAGATGTATGTTGTCTTTCCTCTAGTGGTGTTATGTGAATGTCGACTACATGACACTTCACCATTATTTGGGCCTAGGGGAAGGCATTGGGAAGTAATAAGTAGATGATGGGTTGCTAGAGTGACAGAAGCTTAAACCCTAGTTTATGCGTTGCTTCGCAAGGGCCTGATTTGGATCCCTATGTTTCATGCTATGGTTAGATTTATCTTAATACTTCTTTCGTAGTTGCAGATTCTTGCGAAAGTGGTTAATCATAACTGGGAGGCTTGTCCACAGAAGGACATCACCCAAGCACTGGTCCACCCACATATTAAATTAACAAAGTACCGAACGCGAATCATATGAGCATGATGAAAACTAACTTGACAACTATTCCCATGTGTCCTCGGGAGCGCTTTGCTTTATATAAGAGTACGTCCAGGTTGGTCCTTTGCTACAAAAACGATTGGGCCACCTTGCTGCACCTTGTTTACTTTTGTTACTTGTTACCCGTTATGAATTATACTATCACACAACTATCTGTTACCGATAATTTCAGTGCTTGCAGAGAAAACCTTGCTGAAAACCGCTTGTCATTTCCTTCTGCTCCTCGTTGGGTTCGACACTCTTACTTATTAAAAGGACTACGATAGATCCCCTAAACTTTTGGGTCATCAATGTTCTATAGGTTGCCCTAATTATTGATTCATAAGGCAATTTTATCTTTGTTCTAGGGAAGTGTTCCATGCCCTTTCTCAAGGGAAATTGAAATTTAATATTCCTTTCTTTCGTATCAATCACTGCACCAATCATGCGCAAAAATGGTATACTAAGTATAATAGGGCAAGACGGATTGCAATCGATGTCAAGAACAATAAAGTCTTCCTATTTGCAAGAATAAGAACATCATTGATCCTTCCCAAAGGCTTTTTAATAGTAGAATCCACCAAATGCAAATTAAGAGAACAATCTTCAATATTGGTAAGACCAAGAACATCACAAAGTGATTTCGAAATAGTGGAAACACTAGCACCAAAATCACATAAAGCATTGCACTCATAATTTTTAATCTTGATTTTGATAGTAGGTTCCATTCATCATGTAATTTTCTAGGGATAGATACTTCTAATTCCAACTTATCTTCTAAAGCTTTCATCATAGCATCAAGAATATGTTTAGTAAAAGTTTTATTTTGTTCATAAGCATGAGGTGAATTTATCATGGATTGCATCAAGGAAATACAATCAATCAAAGATGAACTATCATAATTAAATTCCTTGTAATCCAAAAGAGTGAGCACATCACTACTTAAAGTTTGGACCTCTCCAAACCCACTTTTATCAAATTTCTCAACAAGATTTTCACCCCCCGCATCATCGGGACGCCTTCTAACTAAAGTTGACTCTTCTTCAGTCCCTTTATCATCAAGTTGGACTTTACTAAACAAGGAATCAATGGAAGAAACACCAATCATTTTAAGATCTTCATCATTTTTATGAAATCAATCACTAGAAAACACTTTTTCTAAAGATTCTCTTTTAGCTCTAAGCATAGCGGTTCTTTTCTTACTTTCATCTAGAGAGACATAAAGGGCCTTAATTGATTCCTCAACCTTAGACACAAAAAATTTCAACTTGAGATTTTCCACATCATGATAAATTCTATCAATACCTCTAGAAATATCATAAATCTTATTCAATTTTTCTTGTATAGAAGCATTGAAAACCTTTTGAGTATTGATAAATTCTTTAATATTGTTCTCTAGATTAGAGGCATTCCTAGTATGATTAGAAGAATTACCATAATTATTTGAGGAATTTCCAAGGAAAGGCCTATGATTAAAATTTCCTCTATAAGCATTGTTGCTGAAACTATTTCTGGAGATAAAATTCACATCTATGGCATCACTATTTTTCTCAATCAAAGTAGACAAAGTCATACCATAAAGATCACTAGGAGCACTTTTACTAGTAACCATTTTCATAAGAGCATCAAAATTTTCACTCAAAGAATCAATTTCAACCGAATTAACTTTTTGGCTAGTAGGCGCCCTTACGGTATGCCATTGCGAGTAGTTCACCATAATTTCCATAAAGGTACCACCCGCAGCGGAGTCCAAAAGATTTTGATAAACAAAATTCAACCCCTCATAATTTTTTTGTATGACCATCCAAAGATTTAACCCATGAGTTGGGAAATTCCTTAGCATCAATTTGATCCTTTCCCAAGATTGTTCAACATGCTCATGTTCAAGTTGCTTGAAATTCATGATCTGGGTTCCAAGGGAAATAATTTTTGCGTGCGGAAAATACTTAGTAATAAAAGAATCTTCACATTTATTCCCAGAATCGATACTATTTCGAGGCAAAGACGAAAACCAAATTTTAGCGCCATCACGCAAAGAGAACGGAAAAATTTCAACTTCACGATATCGTTGTCCACATCTTTTTTCTGTTGCATATCGCATAAATCCACAAAGGTGTTAAGATGGGACGCGGCATCCTCATTAGGAGTACCGGAAAATTGATCTTTCACAACAAGATTCAACAAAGCAGCATTAATATCACAAGATTCCGCACTAGTGGAGGGAGCAATTGGAGTGCTAATGAAATCATTGTTGTTGGTATTGAAAAAATCACACAACTTAGTGTTCTCTTGCATCGTCTTGAGCAATTGTAAACAAGAACACTAGGAGGTAATAGACCCTACCGGAAAACGATGAACGAAAAAGAGGGCGAATAAACACGGCAAAGTTTTGTGAAGTGGGGTAGATGAAAATGAGAGGAAAATTGAAAATAATGTAAATTTCAAGGAGATGAGATTTGTGATTAGGAACCTGATAGATGTTGGTGATGTCACCTCGGCAACGATGCTAGAAAGTTCCTTTGATGTCGCTTAGATGTGTCGGTGTTTCCCCAAGGAATAAGGGAGGATGCAACACATCAACAGAAATGAGTTTCCCTCAGTGATGAGACCAAGGTTATCGAACCAGTAGGAGAACCACACAACACTACGTAGACAGTACTTGCACATAAATAACAACCACATGCAACCCGACGTGTTAAAGAGGTTGTCAATCCCTTTCGGGTAGCGATGCCAAAAAGTGATGTAAGGATAGGATAAAATTGTAGTAGATTGGTATTTTTGGGCTTTTGATAATATAGATCTGAAAATAAATGATGCAGATAAAAAATAGCAAATGACAATATGGATCTGAAAGTATATGATAGGAAAATAGACCCGGGGGCCGTAGATTTTACTAGTGGTTTCTCTCGAGAAAATAACATGCGGTGGGTAGACAAATTACTGTTGGGAAATTGATAAGAAGGCAAATAATTATGATGATATCCAAGACAATGATCATGTATATAGGCATCACGTCCAAGATTAGTAGACCGACTCCTACCTGCATCTACTACTTATTACTCCACATCGACCGCTATCCAGCATGCATCTAGTGTATTAAGTTCATGGGAAAACAGAGTAATGCAATAAGAACGATGACATGATGTAGACAAGATCTACTCATCTATGAATAGACCCCATATTTTTATCCTTAATAGCAATGATACTTGCATGCCTTGCTGCCACTTCTGTTAGTGGGAAAGGACACAACAAGATTGGACCCATTACAAAGCACCACTTCACATTGCAAGATAAATAGATCAAGTTGTCCAAACAAAACCCAAATATCGGAGAAGAAATATGAGGCTATAATAATCAAGATTGGATATTAAAACAAGGAAAATCTGGTCATGAACTCACAACTCATCAGATCCCAACAAACACACCGCAAAAAGTCATTTCATCAAATAGATCCCCGAGAGACCATTGTATTGAGATACAAAGAGAGAAGAAGCCATCTAGCTACTGACTACGGACCCGTAGGTCTATGGTAAACTACTCACGCATCATCGGAGAGGCATCAACAAGGATGATGAACCCCTCCGTGATCGTGTTCCCCTCCGGTGGAGTGGCGGAAAAGGGCTATAGATTGAATCTCGTGGTTTGCGGCGCTGGAACAAAATTTCGTCGACTCCCCTAGGGTTTATGGAGGAAGGAGGTATTTGTAGAGCGAAGAGGCGGTGCGGAAGGCCACCAAGGTGGGCACAACCCACCTGGGCGTGCCTGGGGGCCCAAGTGCGCCCTCGTGGGTTGTGGAACCCTCCCGGCACCCCCTAAGTGCTTCTCTAGTCCATCTGGTGTCTTTTGGTCCAAAAAAATGCACAAAAAGTTTCGCTGCATTTGGACTCCGTTTGATATGGTTTTTTTGCGATGTAAAAAACAAGCAGAAAAAAACTCACACTTGGCACTATGTTAATAGTTTTAGTCCCAAAAATGATATAAGATGATTGTAAAAATATTGTTAAACATCCAAGAATGACAGCATGGAACAATAAAAAATTATAGATACGTTGGAGACGTGTTAGTTCATAACTCCATGTGGCACGTATTGCCTTGTACGAATGCCTTTTGGGTTGAAGAGCGCTGGATCCATTTTTGTGAGAGCAGTAGAAGTTCGGTTTGAACCCCAGTTGCACAGAAATGTGGAAGCTTACATGGATTACATAGCGGTCAAAACCAAGGACTGATCAACACTCATTCAAGATTTGGAAGAGACCTTTGCAAATTTATGCAATATCAACCTGAAATTGAACCGTGAGAAGTGTGTGTTAGGCGTACCCTCCAGCAAGCTACTTGGTTTCATTTTCTCTCACCGAAGGATAGAGGTCAACCCCGACAAGATCAGGGCAATTGAGAAGATACAAGCACCCAGGACTGTCAAGGATGTAAGGCGCCTAACTGGATGCATTTCCGCGTTGAGTAGGTTCATTTCCAAGTCTGCCAAGCGTGCCTTGCCTTTCTTCAAAACTTTGAAAAATGCAGGGCCAATGAAGTGGACCCCGGAGGCAGAAGCAGCACTACTAGACCTTAAAGCATACCTTTCATCTGCTCACACCTTACTAGCTCCAAAACCACAAGAGTTGTTGCTGTTGTTTTTTGGCGCAACGAACCAAGTGGTTAGTGTAGCACTGGTGGCGCAGCGGGAAATGAATGAAGAAGTAGCGGTGAAACTGAACTAGTCGTGGCAGGATCAGACACAGATCAGGAGAAAGTAGAGCACGTTAGCAAAGGAAGTTCAAAGACCGCGACAAGGAAAAAAGTGGTGCAACGGCCAATATACTTTGTCAGCTCCCTATTGCATGGGGCTAGGTCAAGGTACTCTTGGATGCAAAAGCTGATCTTTGGCCTTGTCATGGCCTCAAGGAAGCTACGCCACTATTTCCAAGCCCATGAGATCACGGTTGTCACCTGTTTCCCACTGCAGCGCATATTGAGGAACCCCGAAGCCACTGGCGGGATAGTTGAATGGGCACTAGAGCTATCGAGCTTTGACCTGAAGTATGAAAGCACCTCAACCATTCAGAGCAAAGCATTAGCAGAGTTGATTTCAGAATGGATGCCGACTCCAGATGCAGAAATATCGGAGATAGTTATCCCTCGTAAGGAGACGCCTCAGGAATGGATCATGTATTTTGATGGAGCTTTCTTGCTACAGGCCGCCGAAGCTGGCATGCTCCTTGTTGCACCCGCCGGAGAGCATCTCAAATATGTGGTTGAAACGCACTTTCCCCGGGAGAAGGCCACCAATAACACTGCCGAGTACAAAGGGCTCCTTACCAGGGTCAGAATTGTAGTGGAGCTGGGAATCAAGAAGCTAATCATCCACGGAGACACGCAGCTCGTGGTGAGGCAAGTCAATAAGGATTATCAGAGCTCATTGATGGAGGCGTACATTGAGGAAGTGAGAAAATTGGAGGAGCACTTTGATGGATTGCAAACAGAGCACATGCAACATGCAGTGAACAACATTGTTGATCATTTGTCAAAGTCCGCTGCACAAAAGCTACCTGTGGAACCAGGAACTTTTGTCCTCCAACTGACTCAACCCTCAGTATCCCCCTTAGTGATGGCCAGGAAAAGAAGGAAGTTGGACTCAGGCAAGTATCTCCTAACAGGGCTTCCTGAAGCCGTCGGTAGAGAGGCTGCCGAGAACAACTTCAATTCGGGTGGTAAGTAGCATTCTCTGGCGGAACTACAAGTTCTTGCGGTCGAGGTAAGCACTCCCACGAATGAAGAGGTGCCGTTAGTCCTTGTTGTTGAGCCATGGGCTCCAACTTCGGAACATCACAAAGTCCACTACCTTCGAACAGGAGAACTTCCCGGCAAGCCAATATGCATCGGTTTGTCCATGACACACTATACAGAAAAAGGACTAACCCTGAAATTGAAGTGCATTTTCCTAGAAGATTGACAAGAGGCTACTAATAGAAATACACAAGGGAGTGTGTGGCTACCACATTGGATCAAGAGCCATGTTTGGAAAAGCTTTCCCTTAGGGTTTCTACTGGCCAACGGCCCTCCAAGACGCGATTGAGTTATTTACCGAATGTGAAGCCTGCCAGTTCCATTCCAAAAACATCCATCAACTAGCTCAAGCTGTCTAGACAATTCCTTTATCCTGGCGCTTTTCGGTCTGGGGGCTCGACATCTTGGGTCCCTTCCCCCGTGTTGCTAGGCGCTTTGAATTCTTGTACATTACAGTCGACAAGTTTACATAGTGGCTGGAAATGGAGCTAGTGAGGATGGTAACTGCACAGTCAGCTATCAAGTTCTTGAAACGTTTGGTGTGCCGTTTTGGAGTACCCGCCAGGGTGATCACCGACAACGGCACCCAATTTACAAGCCGCGCTGTCGGTGTACTAAGGTAGGGGTACCTCAGTACCCCAACTTGTGCACGGGCGGTTGCAGCTTCCCGCGGCAGGGTTTACCGCGTGCTCGCCGGAGACCTTCCTGCTCCCTATTAAGCCATTCAAAAACAAAGTATACAAGAGAGAAGATCGAGACCCCGGCAAGAGGAGCTTGCCGGGAAGGCCGTACCAGGCTCAAGACTACCCCACTAGCACAAGGCCCTGGCAAGAGGATCTTGTCAGGAAGACTAGAAGACAACGCCTCGGCGCTATATGCGCCCCGGCAAGGGCCCGGGGAGTGGCAAGCTCCCGGGCCCGGCAAGATCAAGGCCCCGGCAAGGTGCTTGCCGGGAAGGCTGCGCTGGGTGCCCGCGCTCCAGCTCATCGGCCCACGCGTCGCCCTGGGGCCTATCCAGGGACGCGTGGCGGATGGCTGTGCAGCCTGGGGGACACGGTGGCACTCCACGGTGGTGGATCCTTCGCCGTGGCGGACGGAGACGCTAAGGCGGGAGCTTTTGGGGTCGACGGCGACGGGCATTAAATGCCCTTGTCCCCCACTGTTAAAGTAGGTATAGACCACTGTTCTGCACTGTAGCTCCACTGTTCCCGCACTGTTACAACTACCACCTATTTTACGTTTTTACCCCTTTCTCCTACGTTGACACCTGTCGGTGACCCCTTGCACTATAAAAGGAGGCCCATGCACAACGTGGAGGGGGTTCGGAACCTAGATCACTCTCACGCTCGGTGTAGCTGCTTCTTCAAGCTCCCGAGCGCTCAAACTCAATACACAACTAAGCAGGAGTAGGGTTTTACGCGTCTACCGCGGCCCGAACCTGGGTAAAACTGCCCGCGTGCTCGCTACGATCTGCTCTTTGTGCTCCCTCCGCCCTCGTACCGCACAGACAAGGGGCTCCGGTCCCATAGGTGTTCGTGGCGGACAGTTTCCCCCGACATCTTTGGCGCGCCAGGTAGGGGGCGTCGAGGTTGTGCGAACCTGATCCGGCGTTCGCGCGGGCGCATTCTTCATCAACCTCTCCGAATTCGTCAACTTCACCAGCAACAGTTCCATGGCCCCGAAGAAGAAGGCTTCGGAGGTCGGAGGCCCGTCTGCGTCTCACCCGCCGCCACCAGAGCCAACGGTGGGCGGGGGAGATGCCGTCGGAAGGGTGGCCGCCGGTGAGGACACTCACGGCGCCACCAGATCCAAGAACAGGACGGATGACCGAACCTCGGTCTCCGTGGACGCGCCGCGTCCCTCCCAGCACACGACAACCCAGCAGCGCCATACCATGGGAGGTGGTATCCGCTTGCTGGGGCAAGGCCAAACCGGAGGCTCGCGGGACGCCCCGGACCCCCGTCCGGGCACAAGCAAAGCGAAGGCGCCGGCGCGGGACCCCGCTCCTTCTAACGTTGTTAGAAGTCCGAGCGTATCCCGCTCCTCGCACCGCTCGCCCGCGTTCCCCTCCACTCCGGCAGAAGCGCTCGCAAGGGCGCAACTGCTCCTCGACTTCCCTCCAGCGGCCGACAAGGCCGAAGAATGGAGAGCCACCATCCGGAGCCTGATAGACTTCGCCAACAACGATTCTCCACAGCAGCCGTCGACCTCACGACCGCGGCAAGCTGATAAGACGAAGGCTGACGGCGACAAGACTGCCGGGGGTGCGGCAAGCGTGCACTCCCCGCCGCAGAAGCAGAAGACGCCGCCCCGCCGGAACAACGCCGACGAGGGCTCCACGGCCTCGTCGGACCCGCGGGCTCGTCGGGACCAGCGCCAAGTCCTCGACGACCGGCGAGAAGAAGACGCTCGGACCACAATCGAGCGCCGCCGAGAAGCTCGGCGACAATCAGACAAGAGAGCTGGAAACACTGTCGACGCGCACGCGCCCGGTGAGCCAGGCGACTTGCCGTACGCGGCAGGCTGCCCTGCGTTCACCCGCGAGCTGCGGCGCGTCCAGTGGCCCAGCATGAAGAATTTTAAGCCCGACGTACCGGAGAAGTACGACGGCAAGACGCACCCCTCGGAATTCCTCAGCGTCTATACCATCGTAGTGCAAGCTGCCGGGGGGCGCGACGAGAAGATCTTGGCGAACTACTTCCCGCTCGTGCTAAAGCCGAACGTCCGTTCGTGGCTTATGCACTTGCCGAAAGGTTCTATATCTTCTTGGGCCGACCTTTGCCACCAGTTTGTTGGCGCCTTCACCGGCGGCCACAAACCTCACGGCCAGGAGAGCGATCTCCACATTCTGGCCCAGAAGGAAGGCGAAACCCTGCGCAAGTACATCCAACGCTTCAGCCGTGTGCAGCACAACATCCCTGATGTCCACCCTGCCGCGGTTATCAGCGCGTTCCATCAGAACGTGCGTAACCGCCGCATGCGTGAAGAGATGGCGATGACGAAGATTCGGGATGTCAGCGAGCTCTATGCTCTGGCTGACAAGTGCGCACGCGCGGAAGAGGGGAGGAGACTCCCCGGGGAGGATGCTGGCGCAGGAGGAAGCGACAGCGACGACGCCGCCCCGGCAAAGAAGAGCCGGCGGCGGAATAACAGAAGGAAGGGCAAGAAAGAGGTGCTTGCCGTCGAGAAGTCCGGCAAGGAGCCCCCCGCCAAGCAAGCGCAGGCTGGCGGCTCCGGCAAGGAGCCTGCCCCTGCAGCGGCGGCCGACAAGCCGGGCAGCTCCGACAAGCAATACTGTAAGATCCACCGCACCAAGGGTCACGATCTCTCCAACTGCAAGCGCGTCGAATATCTCGTCGAGCAGCAGAAAGCTGAGTACGAGAGGCGCAACAAGGAGAAGGCCCAAGGTGGCGGGGAGGAGACAAGCAAGAAGCGGCCGTTCAACGGCCGGGGAGGGCGCCGCGGCAAGGCCAAGCAGCGGCAAGGGGATCGACCTCCCCGGGGCCGCGACAAGGACGAAGAGGACGACGATGAAGACATGGAGGACGAGGATAACAGCGAGCAGGAGTTCCAGAAGGCCACGGAGGTCCTGTGCGTCGACGGGGGCGCCTCTCTGCACACCTCCCACCGCCAACTCAAGCAGTGGGTGCGTGAGGTGAATGCGGCGGAGCCGCCCGTGGAGTCGCGCAGGCTCCTCAAATGGTCCAGCACGCCCATCGTTTTTGATCTTGAGGATCACCCTGACCGCACCACTGCGGTCGGGTGCTTGCCGATGCTGGTTTCGCCCACCATCCGCAACCTCAAGGTCACCAAAATGTTGGTCGACGGCGGGGCCGGGCTGAACTTGATCTCCTCTGCTGTGATCAAGAAACTCCAGATTTCAGATGGCGAGCTCGAAGAGACCGGTTCATTCCAAGGAATCAACCCGGGAAGGAGCAAGCCCAAGGGAAAGATCACTCTGCCGGTGACCTTTGGCGGGGAGCTCAACTTCAGAACTGAGCGCATCACTTTCGACGTTGCCGATATTCCGTTGCCCTACAATGGAATACTCGGCCGTCCTGCTCTCGCCAAGTTCATGGCAGCTTCCCATTATGCTTACAACGTACTCAAGATGCCGGGGCCGATAAGCGTCATCACTGTCCAGGGCGACAAGAAAGATGCGCTTGTCTGCGCCGACAAGATCTACCGGGATGCGGCAGCTGCGGCCGAGAAGGATACTCTTGCCGCTGAAGCTCCCGGGGGGAAGAAGACGAAGACCAAGTCCGGCAAGTGCTCTGGGACCCACTCCGGCAACCGCACCTCCTCGGAGTGCTGCGCTGCCGTCGAGGATGTTCCATCGAGCTCCACCGGCAAGAGTAAGAAAGGAATGGCTGCTCCTCCGGCAACCAAGAAAGTGTCCGCAAAGGAGGACGGCACTGGTGGTACCTTCACCATCAGTGCCACCCTTGACAGCAAATAGGAAAGCGCGCTCGTTGCCTTCCTGCGGGCGAATGTCGATGTGTTTGCTTGGCAACCATCTGCCATCCCCGGTGTTCCCAGGAAGGTGATTGAGCACAAGCTTGCTGTTTGTCCTCATGCGCGGCCCATCAAGCAGAAAGTGAGGAAGCAAGCCGTGGAGCGCCAAGAATTCATCAACGAAGAAATCAAGAAGCTAGAAGCAGCAGGCCTAGTTAGAGGTGTGATCCATCCGACGTGGTTGGCGAATCCAGTCGTCGTGCGCAAGGCCAATGGGAAATGGAGACTGTGTATAGACTTCACCGATGTGAATAAAGCATGTCCCAAGGATCCATTCCCTTTGCCGCGCATTGACCAGATCGTTGACTCCACTGCCGGATGTGAGCTACTCTGTTTTCTTGATGCATACTCAGGCTATCACCAGATTTTCATGGCCAAGGAAGATGAAGAGAAGACTGCATTTATCACTCCATGTGGCACTTATTGCTTTATACGCATGCCATTTGGGTTGAAGAATGCAGGCTCAACCTTTGCAAGGGTAGTGTACACTGCTTTTGAGCCACAGATCCACAGAAATGTAGAGGCCTACATGGATGACATCGTGGTGAAGAGCAAGAGCAAGGAAACCCTGATCCAAGATCTGGAGGAGACGTTTCAGAACCTGCGCAGGATACAGCTCAAGTTGAACCCCGAGAAGTGCGTCTTTGGAGTCCCCTCCGGCAAGCTTCTCGGGTTCTTTGTATCACAGAGGGGGATTGAAGCCAACCCCGACAAGATTAAAGCCATTGAGCAGATAGAGGCCCCAAAGCGCGTCAAGGATGTCAGGAGGCTTGTAGGTTGCGTGGCTGCCCTCAGTAGGTTCATTTCAAAGTCTGCAGAACGCGCCCTACCTTTCTTCAAAATCTTGAAGAAGGCAGGTCCCATGAAGTGGACTCCGGAAGCGGAGGCGGCGCTGCAGGATTTGAAACGGTACCTGTCCTCCACTCCAATACTTGTCGCACCTAGACCACAGGAAAAGTTGTTGCTATACTTAGCGGCAACCAACCAGGTGGTTAGTGCTGCGTTAGTAGCGGAGAGGGAGTCCGACGAGGAGTCAGCACCACCGGCAAGCGAATCCAGCGACAAGCAGGGGGCTGTCCCGGCAAGCTCTGGCCCCGACAAGGATGACTCTGCGCAGGAGCAAGGAGAGGTGCGGAAGAAGATGGTGCAGCGCCCAGTGTATTTTGTAAGTTCCCCTCTCCAGGGGGCTAGGTCAAGATACTCTGGTGTGCAAAAATTGCTTTTCGGCCTCCTCATGGCCTCGAGAAAGCTGCGCCATTACTTCCAAGCCCATGAGATAACAGTGGTCACTCGCTTTCCGCTGAAGAGGATATTGCACAACCCAGAAGCAACAGGCAGGATCGTTGAGTGGGCACTGGAGCTGTCGAGCTTTGGACTCAAGTTTGAAAGTACTTCAACTATACAGAGCCGAGCCTTGGCAGAATTCATAGCTGAGTGGACCCCAACGCCCGATGAAGAAGTTCAAGAAACAAGTACACCCGTACAAGAAGCTACAAGTGAATGGGTAATGTATTTTGACGGTGCCTTCTCGCTGCAAGGCGCCGGTGCTGGTGTGGTACTCATTGCGCCCACCGGGGATCACCTCAAATACGTCATTCAGATGCACTTTCCCAGGGAGCAAGCGACAAACAACACTGCTGAATATGAAGGCTTGCTTGCCGGCCTCAGGATTGCGGCCGAACTTGGGATCAGAAAGCTGATTGTGCGGGGAGATTCTCAGTTGGTGGTCCGACAAGTTAACAAGAGCTATCAGAGCCCTTTGATGGAAGCTTATGTCGATGAAGTGAGGAAGCTTGAGGAGCACTTTGAAGGTCTACAGATGGAGCACGTCCCGAGAGCTCAAAATGAAATTGCAGATGGCCTTTCAAAGTGTGCTGCGATGAAGTTACCTGTGGAACCAGGGACCTTCTTGCTCAAGCTGACTCAACCATCCGTTACACCATCAACTGGGCAGTCCAAGAAGAGAAAGTTGGTCTCCGGCGACTACTTGCCGGCGGATCTTCCGGAAACCGCCGCCAAGGTCCCCAAGATCAACAACCACAACGTTGAGGAACAGTTTGCTCCTGTAGATCCTCGGGTCTGTATAGTTGAAGCAAGTGTTCCCGACAAGCCTCGCCCCGGCGAGCTTGCCGGGGGACTTTCAGCTCCGGCAGAGCCAGAGGTTCTTGCCGTAGAAGCTGAGGTCCCCGCAGTGGCCCTCGAGCCTTTAGTCCTTGCCGTTGAGCCTCAGGCTCCGGCATGGGCGCAGCAGATCGTCCGCTTCCTTCAAACTGGAGAACTTCCCGACGACCCAGAAGAAATAGAGAAGATAACCAGGCAGTCAAGTATGTACCAGTTCGTGGATAACGAGCTGTACAGAAGAAGACTCAATGGTGTCAGGTTGAAATGCATCTCCAGGGAAGATGGACAAAAGCTGTTGGCAGAAATACACGGAGGCATATGCGGCCACCACATTGGCGCAAGGGCGCTTGCCGGGAAAGCTTTCCGGCAAGGGTTCTTTTGGCAAGAAGCCCTCCAAGATGCAACTGCACTAGTAACCAAGTGTGAAGCGTGCCAGTTCCATGCAAAGCAGATTCATCAGCCAGCTCAAGCTCTCCAAACAATCCCTTTGTCCTGGCCCTTCTCGGTCTGGGGGCTCGATATCCTCGGCCCCTTCCCCCGAGCCGTCGGGGGCTTTGAGTACTTGTACGTTGCAATCGACAAGTTCACAAAGTGGCCAGAAGTGGAGCCGGTGAGAAAGGTGACAGCACAGTCAGCAGTCAGGTTCTTCAGGTCAATTGTTTGCCGTTTCGGGATCCCTAACAGGATCATCACCGACAACGGTACGCAATTTACTAGTCGCACCTTCATGCAGTACGTCCAAGACCTTGGCGCCAAGGTCTGTTTCGCTTCTGTTGCTCACCCGAGGAGCAACGGTCAAGCGGAGAGGGCCAATGCTGAAGTGCTGCGCGGACTCAAGACAAGGACCTTTGACAGGCTGCGCAAGTGTGGAAGAAATTGGATAGAGGAGCTACCGGCGGCTCTTTGGTCAATCAGAACGACACCAAGTCGAGCCACCGGCCAGACACCTTTTGCTCTAGTCTATGGAGCAGAAGCAGTTCTCCCCACGGAACTCGTATACGGATCTCCTCGAGTGCTCGCTTATGATGAGATCGAGCAAGAGCAACTGCGGCAAGATGACGCATTGCTCCTCGAGGAGGGACGTCTCCAGGCTGCTGTACGAGCTGCTCGATACCAGCAAGCTTTGCGTCGCTACCATAGCCGCAAAGTCAAGGCCAGGAGTCTCGAGGAAGGCGACCTTGTTATTCGGCGTGTTCAGTCCGCCAAGAATTCCAACAAGTTGACGCCGAAGTGGGAAGGCCCTTATCGGGTGAGACAAGTCACGAGGCCCGGCGCTGTCCGCCTCGAGACCGAAGAAGGCTTACCGGTGAGCAACTCCTGGAACATAGAGCATCTTCGCAAGTTTCACCCATAAGGCGCGGTTGCCGTGATCCGCTCCGGCAACCACCTTTTGTACAAGCTTTGCCGCTGTTGCATGTAACCCTTTGTACAAAGCCGGGCGCAGACCCCGTGCATCAGTAAAGTCTTTGTGTATTTCGCACCGATTGCCTTTCGCATGCTTTCCTTTGCTATTTGCATGTTTTGTTTGGCATTTCGTGCAACACTCAAGTATACGGTAAGCATTAGCACGCCGAAAGGCCATATACTTGTTTCCCTCTCCCTTTTCTTTCCTCTTAAGCAGAAGGAACGTTCCTCGCGCACAAGTTTGCCGGGGGGGAAGGAGGTGGAGGAGGAACCAAGTGCTGTTCAAGAAAGAGAAGCCTTACCGGAAAGCAAGCGATATATGAAAGCTAAGTTGTTAGAATTTGACCAGTTCAAATTTTAAATTTTAGTTGTCTTCCTTGAACAATCACACTTTGTATGGAAAACCTGTGCGCGGAGGAACCTACCCGTAGCTTGCCGCACCCTTATCTTGTTTTCGAGTTCGCTCAACGATTTAAGTGAGCTGCGACAAGTGTCGCGCCCTTGCTTCGTTTCCGAGTACGCTCAGCAAGCTAAGTGCGTTGCGACTAGCTGCGGCAAGGTTGCTTGCCGGCGAAGACCTTGGCCAGCAGGCTGCTCAGAGTCCAGCACTCAGCGCTCGCGGCAAAGGCCCCTTGCCGGCAAGCTCCCCGGGAGCGTAGGGTGAAAAACATACAAAGTCAAGGATTAAGACAAGGAAGATAACATTGCACTGATTGATCAAAATGAGATAAATATCTTACAAAGGATAACTTGTCGCAATGGACTAATAAGTTCATGACATAATGTGCAGCAGTAAAAAGATAAAGATAATGGAGGTCTAATCTACGCGGTCGCCCTCCTTCCTGCCGAGCTTAGCCACTTTGGCGATGATGTGGGCGACCTGCTCCTTCAGGGCCTCCGTGTCCGCATCAGCCGGCAAGCTGCGAAGAACGTTGGTGAGATTGATCCCCGGGTTGCGGTACACGATCTTCGTCAGCACCCGCTCCAGAGTTCCCGCGCAGAGCAGGCGCGACTCCTCGGCCAGCTGCGCGGGGATTTGGTTCCGGAGACCTGCAAGGGCTGGCGCGATCCCTCTGAAGAAGAGGCTGAGCTTGGCGCTGTGCGGGAGATCCGGATCCGGCGAGTAGATGAGATGTTCAACCTTCAGCGCCAGCAGCTCCTGGTCAATGTTGGACGCAGAGGATACCAAGTCTTCGGTCCATACCTCAATGGTCTGGCGGAAGAGCTCGGATGCTTTGTTGACGCTGTCCACAAGGTTCGCTCCTTGCGGAGCTCCTCCTTCAGCTTAGTCTCCTGAGCCCGGGCAGCGTCGAGCGAATCCTTCAGAGTAGTGACCTTCAGCTCCAAGTCCTCGATGGAGTCCTTGGCGGCCTTCAACTCGTCGCCCCTCTTTGAAAGGCTCACCTGGAGCTCTGAATTTGTGTGGGCGTCCTTCTCGCGCTCCGTGATGAGCGCGGCAACCTTCTCCGCGCTCACCTTCAGCGCCTTCTCCAGCTGTACGACCTTGGCGGCGAGCTCTTTCTTGGCGTTTTCCGCGGCAACCGTGGCGGCTTTCGCCTCCTTCAACTCCCCGCCAAGGGCCGTCTCGCGAGCGGCAAGGTCCTCCTCATGGGAGTCGAGCTCGACCTTCCGCTGCACGAGCTCTCCTTCTCGCCGGGACAGCTCCACCCCGGCGAGCCGCTGCTGTTCCTCAGCTTCGGCCTTCTCCAGCACCCATTCTTGGTACTCGCCGGCGAGACGCTCGCGCTCCTCCGCCACCTCGCGGAGGGCCGCCTGGTTGGCGGCGCTGAGCTCTGCCGCGCGCTTCTCCATCTCCGCGGCGGCCTTGGCGGCAAGGGCTTCCCGGGAGGCGAGCTTCGCCTGCCTGGCCCGGTAAAGGGCCAGGAGCTGGTGGAGCAGCTTCTCCTCCTCGGGCCCCTCACTCCCGCCGGGCGCCTCGACGATCTTCAGGCCCGCGGAGGCGAGGACTTCTCCGTCAAACGCCTCGCCCTCCGCGGGAGCTCGCGATGAAGACCCCCAAGGCATCTGGATGAAGACGCCGTTGGGGGCCTCAAGGTAGTACCCCTGCTCCTTGCTGGCGGAGGGGTCGGCGGCCGGCGCAGCATCCGATGCTCCCGCCGCCTCCGGGTCGGCGGTGCGGTCGCCGTCCCCCTCCCCGGCCGCTGCGTCCGCAGCCGGAGCGGTCTCCTGCGCGGCCGGCTCGGCGGCTCTCGTCGCGTCCTCAACAACAGGAACGTCACCGCCGCCGCCCTGCGCGCCTTCCTCGTCCTCGATGTTGATGACCTCAGTCTCCATCGGCTCGGGAGGAGGAGGATCTAAAAAGAGAAAGAAGAAAAAGAAGTTCAAGTTCAAGCAAAGATCCAAAAAGAGACGAAGCCAAGAAGACAAATCACAAGGCATACCTTGGCGGACGTCCTCAGCGGCGGGCTCCCTCGCCGGGGAGCTCGGCCTTGGCGGAGTGGCCGCCCTCGCCGGGCTGCTCGCCCTTGGCGGGGTACTCTGCCTTGGCGGAGTACCCGCCCTTGGCGGAGCACTCTCCCTTGCCGGAGAGTTCTGCCTTGGCGGGGACGGCGGGGCCTCCGGCTCCTCGACGACGGCCTCCGGGCGCTCTTCCCGCTGTGGCTCCACCTCTGCACAAATCAAGATAAGAAACATCAGGATGATGAAAGAAGACGAAATCCTCAGGCGTACCCCGACAAGCGAAAGAATAAACCCCAGACTTACGCTGGGGGCTGCGCTGGGGGCTGCTCCTCGGAGCAGCGCTCGGGTCCGGCAGGCTCAGCTCCGGCGCGCCTCCTGTCGCCGCGGCGGCTGGGTCTTCCGCGGCCTCGACCACAGGCGCCTTGGCCTTCTTCGCCGCGCGCTGAGTCAAGGTCCTGAAATTAAAGCAATGAACAGAGTCAGCATCAACAGAAATCAAGACAAAACTCAAGAAGGCGTAAGGTCCTGGATCCTTACTCCTGGTCCTCCTCGTCGTCCTCGCTCAGGGCGGAGAAGTCGTACTCCACCGTGGGCGCGTCGGCGCGAGGAGCGGAAGACGAAGATTCCCTCAGGCGCTTGGCGGTCCCGGGGGCTGGGGGCTGCGAAGACCCAGCCCCTGTGGTAGCCGGAGCCCGGGGAGCGGGCGGAGCCGATGCTCCGCTCCGAGAAGACCCCTGTCGGCTCGGCGCCGGCCTGCGAGGCGCCTCCGTCGCGGCCCGCGCGCGGGCCGCCTCTGCTGCGGCTGGTACGCCGGTCGCCCTTGGCGCGGCTTGGCTCCCCCGGGGAGCTGCCCGGCGAGCTGGTTGTTGCCGGGGCGCCTGCGCCCTCTCCCCCGTCGCCGACTTGCGGAGACGCTTCGGCGGAGACTGCCTTGGGCTTGCCGGGGGCGGGGAGCTCTCCGACGAGGAGAGGTCGTCGGCGTAGAGCTCCGTGGATCCGCCGGAGTCCTCGGCCTCCTCCCCCTCCTCTTCCCCGGCCGGCTCGCTGGGCCCAGCGCCCTGCGCTGCGGCCTCTTTTCCCTTGCCGCCTCCGCTTCCTCCGGCGCCTCCGCTCCTCGCGGCGCCTCTGTTCCCTCCGGCGGCACCCTCCATTGCCGCGGCCTCGGCCACGATCCCGTGGATCCCGGAGTGCCTCAGCGAGGGGACCCCGGCGAGCGCGTCGGGAGGGAGCTGCAGCAATCTGCGGATCTCCGCCTCCTCCGCCTGGCTGGACGCGTCCGCAGCCTCCGCCTCAGCAGGCATGTACCCGAAGTCTCCTGCCGCTGCGGCTGCAGCGGCCTCCTCAGCCCGAGAAGCCATATAGGCAATCTCCTGGTCGGTGGTGTCCCGCGTGTGCTCCTTGATGTCGCTCTTGTTCTTCGCCACCTCCACGAGGTTGTCGTAGAAGTTGAGGACGTCGATGGGCTTGGGCGCGATCCACGTGCGGTCCACGCCGTGCGAGTCGCACGCGGGCATCATGGCGAGGATACGGTCCCGGACGATGTTGTTGCAGAGCGGCACCACTCCCCGGGGAGCTCGGAACCACTCAGGGTGTGCCGGGTCATACTTGAAGAGTTCCCTGACCATCCCCCTCAGCTCGAGCGTCGTGAAGTTGAAGTTGAGCCCGGGGCGCAGCCTCATTATGTCCGCCGGGCCGCCGTACTCCCAGGCCGGCCTCTTCCTGTCTTGGAGAGGGGCGATGCGGCGGCGAAGGAAGTCTGCGCCCACCTCAGCAACAGACAGTTGTGCCACCCGAAGACGAAGAATCCGGACGAGGGCGATGTCGAGCTTGATGTCGTCCGAGTCTAACTCGCTCCAGTCCCTGCCGCGCACGATGGGCGTTGTGCGCGGCGCGGTGAAAGCTTGCGGCTGGTCTTCGACGACCCAGCACCACTCCGCACGCCACTCCTCCCACTTGCCGCGGAGCTCCCCCGGCAAGTAGGATCCCTTCTTGTTCAGACGAAAGACCCAGGAAATTCCTCCGGAGAGGGGGGCGTCGGCCTCTGCTCTAGGAGTGAAAAAGTGCCTAAAAGCGCTACATTGGGCTGTACCCCTATGAAGTTTTCGCACATGTGTGCGAAAACCGCCATGGTGAGAATGGCGTTGGGGGTGAAGTCAAGGAGGTGGAGGCCGTAGGTGTGCATGACATCACAGAAGAAATTCGAGAAAGGAGGACACAGACCGCAGTGAAAGAAAGCTGCAAAGAAGTAGTACCCGCCGGGGTAGCTGTCCTTGGCGGCGGCCGGATATGCTCGCGTGCGGGGGTGCGCCTTGGTTTCCTTGGCCCAGAACAAGTAGTACTTGTTCCAGAGCTCCCGCGCGCCAAGCCTCGGCGGGAAGACGAGATGCTGCTTCCGGTACGCGGCGAGCTTCGCCGCTTGCTCCGATTTCTCCCTCTTGGACTTCTCCGCCTTCGCCTTGTCGGTCTTTGGGGCCATGGCGGACGCGGCGGAAGAAGGGGGACGAAGAGCTCGGCGGCGGCGGAGGTGTGGAGGCAGAGCGCAAGAGAGATCTCTGGAGGAAGGAGACGATGCAATGAAAGCGCAGGAAGGGGAACCGCGCCTGCTTCCTCTGCTTTTATGGGGGAGTGGGGGGCGTTTCACCCTTTCCATTAAGAGATCGTGGGCACGTCCCATCCCACGATGCCGCGATCGACGCGTGCCGTTACGGGGGGATGCGGCGGATACGGAAGTGGATTCGGCGCGCCGCGGGCCGCGGGTGCCCATGCACTGTTTTGGGCCTGGCCCAACAGCGCTCGGCACAGTGTGTGGCCCAGGCCCGGGGGCTCCTGTCGGTGTACTAAGGTAGGGGTACCTCAGTACCCCAACTTGTGCACGGGCGGTTGCAGCTTCCCGCGGCAGGGTTTACCGCGTGCTCGCCGGAGACCTTCCTGCTCCATATTAAGCCATTCAAAAACAAAGTATACAAGAGAGAAGATCGAGACCCCGGCAAGAGGAGCTTGCCGGGAAGGCCGTACCAGGCTCAAGACTACCCCACTAGCACAAGGCCCTGGCAAGAGGAGCTTGTCAGGAAGACTAGAAGACAACGCCTCGGTGCTATATGCGCCCCGGCAAGGGCCCGGGGAGCGGCAAGCTCCCGGGCCCGGCAAGATCAAGGCCCCGGCAAGGTGCTTGCCGGGAAGGCTGCGCTGTGTGCCCGCGCTCCAGCTCATCGGCCCACGCGTCGCCCTAGGGCCTATCCAGGGACGCGTGGCGGATGGCTGTGCAGCCTGGGGGACACGGTGGCACTCCACGGTGGTGGATCCATCGCCGTGGCGGACGGAGACGCTAAGGCGGGAGCTTTTGGGGTCGACGGCGACGGGCATTAAATGCCCTTGTCCCCCACTGTTAAAGTAGGTATAGACCACTGTTCTGCACTGTAGCTCCACTGTTCCCGCACTGTTACAACTACCACCTATTTTACGTTTTTACCCCTTTCTCCTACGTTGACACCTGTCGGTGACCCCTTGCACTATAAAAGGAGGCCCATGCACAACGTGGAGGGGGTTCGGAACCTAGATCACTCTCACGCTCGGTGTAGCTGCTTCTTCAAGCTCCCGAGCGCTCAAACTCAATACACAACTAAGCAGGAGTAGGGTTTTACGCGTCTACCGCGGCCCGAACCTGGGTAAAACTGCCCGCGTGCTCGCTACGATCTGCTCTTTGTGCTCCCTCCGCCCTCGTACCGCACAGACAAGGGGCTCCGGTCCCATAGGTGTTCGTGGCGGACAGTTTCCCCCGACACGCGCCTTCATGCATTATGTTCAAGCCCTCAGAATCAACGTTTCCTTTGCCTCTGTTGACCATCCTCGGGGCAATGGACAAGCTAAGACGATGATCGTTGAAGTGTTGTGTGGATTCTAAACAAGAAATTTCGATAAACTGTAGAAGTGCGCAAGTGCTGGATCGACAAGCCGCCGGTGGTTCTTTGGTCCCTCCTTACGACATCAAATCGAGCCAGCGGACAGACTCCCTTCTCCCTAGTGTATGAGGTAGAAGCAGTGCTCCCAACAAAACTCATATACGGGTCACCTCGAGTACTTACCTACGATGAAGTAGAGTAGGAGCAGATCCGGCATGACGATGCCGTGCTCCTTGAGGAAGATCATCTCTGGGCCGCTGTACGTGTTGCATGCTATGAGCAAGCCTTGCGCTGCTATCATAGCCGCAGGGTTCGTGCTTGGAGCTTTGAGGAAGGCATCCTTGTCCTTAGGCGCGTTCAATCCACCAAGGGTTCCAACAAGTTGACGCCAAAGTGGAAAGGCCCTTATCGGGTAGTTTGAGTTATCAGACCTGGCGCAGTCCGTCTGGAGACCAAAGATGGTATTAAGGTGCAAAACTCGTGGAATATTGAGCATCTTTGCAAGTTCTACCCGTAAGGCGCGGCTACCGGGCGCAGCCCCAGTAGCCACCTTTTGTACAAGCCTTGCCGATGTGCATGTAACCCTTTGTACAAAGCCAAGCGCAGACCCTATGTAAAGATAATAAAACAAAGCGCTCGCGCCTAAAAACTTGCATGCATGTTTAGTTTAGCATAAAATTGCCATTATCATTTAGGAAGGGCCATATGCTGCTATGTTTTCCCTCTGTACTAACTACAGGACCCCAGCCGTGGATGCAATCCCAGAAAGGAGGAGTGAGAACGAGCTTGCATATCGGCCCTCCACGATGACACAAAATAGATAAGTCCCTTTTTCTTGCCATCCATATTGTACTCTCATATGGTGAACTTATGCGTAGAAAAACCTTGCACCCTCCAACATTTGTGGTTCCATCCTTCGATCCAAGGATTACTTTGATCAGGATGGTCATAGTGACATTTGGAACAAAGGGGTGTCAAGGGGCCGGCTCCCTCCATAATCCTAACCCCCCAGGCTAAGCCTCCCGGCAACAATGGAAGGGACCGGCAAGATGTGTTGCCGGTAGACCTTGTTTACTTGAAGGTATAGAAGAATCGTTCCTCTGCATGGACTTGCACATGCACAAGTTCCCGGCAAACATATCTTTTTTTTCATTAATACGCGGAGAAACAAGTACAAACCTGACAAAGTACAAAGTTGGGTGGAGGATTACGTAATTTGAACGAAAATTTGGCGGATGCCTACATATTTTAGATTGGAAAAAATATAAGTGCCCCGTAATCCCTTTTTTGTCCCACTCCTCCTATGGAATACAGTGGGAGGTGAAGAGGGCAAAAGGAGCGCCTCTAAAGAAGCTCAACCTGACCCCGTCAGGGCCCGTGGGACGCAGCTTGACAAGATCGAGAGAGCACAGACGAAGGTGCTGGATGGAGAGAGTGGCTAGGTGATGCCCTAGGCATCAGCGCCAGGACCAGAGGATCACGACAAGAGGGACACCGACAGGAAAGACGAAGCCGGAGTCCACGAGGAAGCCTGTCGAGGTCCAGCTGGGGGAGGCGAAGACATCCACACCCAACACCCCATCAAATCGCTCTGCAAGGGGAAGAAGACCCAGGTGCAGATGATGATGTTGCCAATGCTTAGCTGATGGTGATGTATATAGGCATCACGTCCAAGATTAGTCGACCGACTCCTGCCTGCATCTGCTACTATTACTCCACCCATCGACCGCTATCCAACATGCATCTAGTGTATTAAGTTCATGGGAAAACGGAGTAATGCAATAAGAACGATGACATGATGTAGACCAGATCTATTCATGTAGGAATAGACCCCATCTTTTTATCCTTAATAGCAACGATACATGCGTGACTTGCTACCCCTTCTATCAGTGGGAAAGGACACAGCAAAATCGAACCCATTACAAGGCACCACTTCACATTGCAAGATAAATAGATCAAGTTGTCCAAACAAAACCCAAATATCGTAGAAGAAATATGAGGTTATAATAATCAATTGGATATTAAAACAAGGAAAATCTGGTCATGAACTCACAATTCATGGGATCCCAACAAACAAACCGCAAAAAGTCATTACATCAAATAGATCTCCGAGAGACCGTTGTATTGAGATACAAAGAGAGAAGAAGACATCTAGCTACTGCCTACGGACCCATAGGTCTGTGGTAAACTACTCACGCATCATCGAAGAGGCATCAATGAGGATGATGAACCCCTCTGTGATCGTGTCCTCCTCCGGTGGATTCCCAGAAAAGGGCTATAGATTGGATCTCGTGGTTCTGGAACTTCCGGCGGCTAGAACAAAATTTTGTCGACTCCCCTAGTGTTTATGGAGGAAGGAGGTATTTGTAGAGTGAAGAGGCGGTGCAGAAGGCCACCGAGGTGGGCACAACCCACCTGGGCGCGCCTGGGGGGCGAAGCGTGCCCTCGTGGCTTGTGCCACCCTCCCGGCACCCCTAAGTGCTTCTCTGGCCCATATGGTGTCTTCTGGTCCAAAAAAAATGCACAAAAAGTTTCGCTGCATTTGGACTCCGTTTGATATGGTTTTTTCGCGATGTAAAAAACAAGCAGAAAAAACAACTGGCACTTGGCACTATGTCAATAGGTTAGGCCCAAAAAATTATATAAATGACTATAAAAAGATTGTTAAACATCGAAGAATGATAATATAACAACATGGAACAATGAAAAATTATAGATACGTTGGAGACATATCAGTTCATAACTCCATGTGGCACGTATTGCCTTGTACGGATGCCTTTTGGGTTGAAGAGCGCTGGATCCACTTTTGTGAGAGCAATACAAGTTGGGTTTGAACCCCAGTTGCATAGAAATGTGGAAGCTTACATGGATGACATAGCAGTCAAAACCAAGGATAGATCAACACTCATTCAAGATTTGCAAGAGACCTTTGCAAACTTGCGCAATATCAACCTGAAATTGAACCCTGAGAAGTGTGTGTTCGGCGTACCCTCCAGCAAGCTACTTGGTTTCGTTTTGTCTCACATAGAGATAGAGGCCAACCCCGACAAGATCAGGGCAATTGAGAAGATTCAGGCACCCAGGACTGTCAAGGATGTAAGGCGCCTAACTGGATGCATTGTCGCATTGAGTAGGTTCATTTCCAAGTCCGCCGAGCGTGCCTTGCCTTTCTTCAAAATTCTGAAAAAGGCAGGGCCAATGAAGTGGACCCCAGAGGCAGAAGCAGCACTACTAGACCTTAAAGCATACCTTTCCTCTGCTCTTATCTTAGTCGCTCCTAAACCACAAGAGCCATTGCTGCTATATTTTGGGGCAACGAACCAAGTGGTTAGTGTAGCACTAGTGGCACAACGGGAAATGGATGAAGAAGTAGTTGCGGCAGCTATTCCCTCGAGAGGTGAAACTGAACTAGTCGCGGCAGGATCAGACAAAGATCAAGAGAAAGTAGAGCAAGTTAGCAAAGGAAGTTCCAAGACCGTGGCAAGGAAAAAAGAGGTGCAACGGCCAGTATACTTTGTCAGATCCCTATTGCAGGGGGCTAGGTCAAGGTACTCTTGGATGCAAAAGCTGATCTTTGGCCTTGTTATGGCCTCAAGGAAGCTACACCACTATTTCCAAGCCCATGAGATCACGGTTGTCACCCGTTTCCCATTGTAGCGCATATTGAGGAACCCCAAAGCCACTGGCGGGATAATTGAATGGGCACTGGAGCTGTCGAGCTTTGGCCTGAAGTATGAAAGCACCTCAACCATTTAGAGCAGAGCATTAGCAAAGTTCATTGCAGAATGGACGCCCACTCCAGATGAAGAAATATCAGAGATAGTTATCCCTGGTAAGGAGACGCCTAAGGAATGGATAATCTATTTTGATGGAGCTTTCTTGCTACAGGCCACCGGAACTGGCATGCTCCTTGTCTCACCCGCCGGAGAGCATCTCAAATACGTGGTTAAAATGCACTTTCCCCGGGAGAAGGCCACCAATAACACCGCTGAGTATGAAGGGCTCCTTACCGGGCTCGGAATTGAAGTGGAGTTGGGAATCAAGAAGCTAATCATCCGTGGAGACTCGCATCTCGTGGTGAGGCAAGTCAATAAGGATTATCAAAGCCCATTGATGGAGGCTTACATATAAGAAGTGAGAAAATTACAGGAGGACTTTGATGGATCGCAAACAGAGCACGTGCCACGTGCAGAGAACAACATTATTGATCATTTATCAAAGTCCACTGCACAAAAGCTACCTGTGGAACCATGAACTTTTGTCCTCCACCTGACTCAACCCTCAGTATCCCCTCAGTGATGGCCAGGAAAAGAAGGAAGTTAGACTCGGGCAAGTATCTCCCAATAGGGCTTCCCGAAGCCGTCGGTAGAGAGGCTGCCGGGAACATCTCTAATTCGGGTGGTGAGCAGCATTCTCCCACAGAACTACAAGTTCTTGCTGTCGAGGTAAGCGCTCCCACGAATGAAGAGGTGCCTCTAGTACTTGTTGTTGAGCCATGGGCGCCAACTTGGGAACAACACATAGTCCACTACCTTTAAACAGGAGACCTTCCCGGCAAGCCTGTATGTATCGGTTTGTCCATGACACACTATACAGAAAAAGGCCTAATGGTGTGAAATTGAAGTGCATTTGCCCAGAAGATGGATAGAGGCTACTTGCAGAAATACACAAGGGCATGTGTAGCTCGCACATTGGATCAAGAGCCCTGGTTGGAAAAGCTCTCTGGCAGGGTTTCTACTGGCCCATGGCCCTCCAAGCGCGATTGACTTATTCACCCGTTGTGAAGCCTGCCAGTTCCACTCCAAAAACATCCACCAGCTGGCTCAAGCTGTCTAGACAATTCCTTTATCCTGGCCCTTTTCGGTCTAGGGGCTCGACATCTAGGGCCCCTTCCCCCATGATGCCAGGGGCTTTGAATTCTTGTACGTTGCAGTCGACAAGTTTAAAAATTAGCTGGAACTGGAGCCAGTGCGGAAGGTAACTGTACAGTCAGCTATCAAGTTCTTGAAAGTATTGGTGTGCCATTTTGGAGTACCCGCTAGGGTGATCACTGATAATGACACCCAATTTACAAGCCGCGCCTTCATGTATTATGTTCAAGTTCTCGGAAGTAAGGTTTCCTTTGCCTCTGTTGCCCATCTCCAAAGAAATGGACAAGCTGAGAGGATGAACGTTGAAGTGCTGCGTGGACTCTAAACAAGAAATTTCGATAAGCTGTAGAAGTGCGCAGGTGCTGGATCGACAAGCCGCCGCTCGTTCTTTGATCCCTCCGTACGACATCAAATCGAGCCAGCGGACAGACTCCCTTCTCGCTAGTGTATGAGGTAGCAGCAGTGCTCCCCACAAAACTCATATACGGGTCACCTCGAGTACTTGCCTATGATGAAGTAGAGTAGGAGCAGCTCCGGCATGACGATGTTGTGCTCCTCAAGGAAGATCGTCTCTGGGCCGCTGTACGTGCTGCATGCTACGAGCAAGCCTTGCGCTGCTATCATAGTCGCAGGGTTCGTGCTTGGAGCTTTGAGGAAGGCGACCTTGTCCTTAGGCGCGTTCAATCTGCCAAGGGTTCCAACAAGTTGACGCCAAAGTGGGAAGGCCCTTATCGGGTAGTACGAGTCACCAGACCTGGCGCAGTCTGTCTAGAGACCAAAGATGGCATTAAGGTGCAAAACTCATGGAATATTGAGCATCTTCGCAAGTTCTACCCATAAGGCGCGGTTGCCGGGCGCAGCCCTGGCAGCCACCTTTTGTACAAGCCTTGCTGATATCCATGTAACCCTTTGTACAAAGCCAAGCGCAGACCCTGTGGAAAGATAATAGAACGAAGCGCTCATGCCTAAAAACTTGCATGCATGTTTAGTTTAGCATAAAATTGCCATGATCATTTAGGAAGGGCCATATGCTGCTATGTTTTCCCTCTGTACTGACTACAAGGCCCCTGCCGTGGATGCAATCCCAAAAAGGAGGAGTGAGCACAAGCTTGCATATCGGCCCTCCACGACAACACAAAATAGATAAGTCCCTTTTTAGCCATCCATATTGTACTCTTGTATGGTGAACTTATGCGTAGAAAAACCTTGCACCCACCGACATTTGTGCTCCCATCCTTCAATCCAAGGAAACTTCGATCAGGATGGTCATAGTGACATTAGGAACAAAGGGGTGTCAAGGGGCCGGCTCCCTCCATAATCCGGACCTGCCAGGCTGAGCCTCCCGGCAACAATGGAAGGGACCAACAAGATGTCTTGCTGGTAGACCTTGTTTACTTGAAGGTATAGAGGAATCGTTCCTCTGCATGGACGTGACACATGCACAAGTGCCCGACAAACATATCTCTTTTCCATTAATTCGCGGACAAACAAGTACAAACCTGACAAAGTACAAAGTTGGGTGGAGGATTACATAATTTGAACTAAAATTTGGCGGATGCCTAAATATTTTAGATTGGAAAAAAGATAAGTGCCCTGTAATCCCTTTATTGTCCCTCTCCTCCTATGGACTACAGTGGGAGGTGAAGAGGGAAAAAGGAATGCCTCAGAAGAAGCCCAACCTTACCCCGCCAGTGCCCGTGGGACACAGCTTGACAAGATCGAGAGAGCATAGACGAAGGTGGTGGATGGAGAGAGTGGCTAGGCGATGCCCTGGTCACCAACGCCAGGACCAGATGAGCATGACAAAAGGGACACTGACAGGAATGATGAAGCTGAAGTGCACGAGGAAGCCTGTCGAGGTCCAGCTGGAGGAGGCAGAGACATCCATACCCAACACGCCAACAAATCGCTCTGCAAGGGGAAGAAGACCCAGGTGCAGATGATGGTGCTGCCGGCGCCTAGCTGACGGTGATGGTACGGCTGGTGTTCAGCTTGAGTCTGTGTTGTAGCCTTCGTGCTTGACGACGGAGACTCACAGTCGTCGTCTTCCCCACAGGTGTCCTCCTTACCATTGTCGCTCGCGGAGGAGCTTTCATCTTTGGTCGAGCTTTCCACGCAGCACCCTAAGCGAGCACCCGAGCACCCAAAGACTTTGAAGGAGAGCAGCGTGGCCTCCATTAATTTGAAAGGGAGAACGTGCCCCGCCGCCAAGCTATGGGCATGAGCAAAAGTTCCCCATCCACACTAGAGAAGCATGACATGAGGCGCAGGGTACTCTACGTTCGCCTGCATGCTGCCATTACAGCAACCCCTTATGTGTAGCCGCAACCCTGGTGGTTGTTCTACTTCCATAACTCTTGCAAAAGGAGTGGGGAGCTGAAGGCGGCTGCACGGAGGCCCGCGCAGCTTGACAATGAACTCCAACGGCTGATCCCCGACGTGGCCTTCATTCGAAACTAGGGCGACTAGAGGAGGGGCAATCAGGGCAATGGTACGCCCTCCTCAGCCCCGGAAGCAACGACGGCCGCGCCCTCATCTTGCGCCACCACCTTGTGCGCTTGACTCTGCCCCTGCATCTCCAGCAGGGGTAGGGAGGCACTGTCGAGCGGAAGCCCTCGTCGCCACCGTTGGAACACCACCGCATGCTCTCCCCCCCACCATGGTGGAGAAGGGATACAAGGAGAAGAAGAAGAAGGACCTGTGTGTGGGTGAGCCCTCTGCTCGCACCCTCTTTTTATAAGGGAACGTGGCCGGGGGCTGGCTCCACGTCACCAAGAGAGAAACTGCCTCGCTCCGCCAACCCAGCCCCTCTGCATCACCGACGACGTCCAGAATCAACGACCACCCTCCTGCGCCTATCTGCGGCACTGGGTTTTCTGCCATGGCACTCATTACCACGCCGTACGCATCGCCACCATCCCTGCGCAATGCATGCAGCGTATGCGGTGGAAACAACATGGGTAGTGGGATGAGCAAAAGGGCAGTTACCTTCCCACAAAGGCGAGAAACCCGCGGTCCACTATGTGGATTACCCCACGCCGTTCAGGCATGACTCACGGGGAAATCGGAAACTAATTCAATCACAGGTTAATGAAGAAGCAAAGAAGATATCAAAAAGAGACATAAACCTAATAGCAGCTTGGCTCAGGTGCTCGCTTGTGTATTTGTTGGGGCCTACTGCAATGATGCCAAGCGACATGTACGGGCCAGGCCCGGGGGCTCCTATCAGTGCAACAAACATTTGTGTTTGCTGCCCGGACTTGTACACAGGTGTGCTGGCATTGCATGCCCAGCACCAGCATATAAAGCAATGCCAAGACAAAAGAGCATCTCTTTGTGGGATCAAGGAGCGGGCCAAGACAACCAAGACAACAGAGCATCACCTTGGGAAAGCCTCCCTTGGCGGGCAGGAGAGCCTGGACGGGTTGAGGCCGCCCCAAGGACAAGTCCAACATTTCCCTGGTAGGCTTGCCGGGTCCGCCAATGGCGACTCTCCCCGTCAAGGCATCACCGCTGCAGTGCACCATGACGCAGGTCAGTTATCAGTGCGGTGTCGATCCCCCAAGTGATTAAGTGGCTTCCACTAAGCACGTGGCAGCCATTTGGAAGACATATTACCCTCATATGACACCCTTCCAGAGGCATGTCGATCAGATAAGCAGAAATTGATTAAAGCGGCGCGACAGGCTTGCCGGGTAGCATCCTCAGCGTGACACCTAGCAGCGCATTTAATGCACTTTGTCCTAACTGCCAGAGTTAGGTATGATAGCACTGTCGGCTATCTAATCATGAGATAAAGACCATTTTGCCACTATGGTCACCCCTTAAACTATGAAAAGGAGGTCTGAGGCAACCTAGAAAATGGATTCATACCCTCATACACTTGTACACACGTAGTTGCTCTCCCTGAGGCCACCTTGCCGGGCTTGAGCGCTGCGTGTTCTTGGCATCCTTTCATCCAATTCAACATAAACAGGAGTAGGGTTTTACGCCTCATGGCGGCCCGAACCTGGGTAAAAACCACCAGTTTCACCATCGTCATGTTGCTTCATGGCCTCCGCTCTTTGTGCAACATGAGCTTCCCCCTTGCCGAACCACAAGGGGCCGACGGCCCCATAGGTGATCGTGTTTCTCCACGACACTCAGATTACCAAGAATTTCTTATAATTTATCAATCCAAGACGGACTCTCCACTACCCTTTCATTAGTTTTGGGTTGTTTCTCTTTTAGTATATTAATAGCATCCCCTATTTTCAAACTGATTCAATTAGCAAGATCATGGATCCTTTTATCCAATTTTTCAACATGTTCTTTCGTAAGCATTTTATTTTCAATAGCATCTACCCTTTGCATGACATGCTCAAGAGTTAAAATTGTTTCATTGATAATGATATGTCGAGATCCCATTAAAATTCTCAAAGCATTCAAAGCATCAAGAGGAGGACAACTCAAAAAATCCCGCTGATGATAGTGTCAAGAACAAATCTATGCCAAGTGGTGATTCCGACATTTTTTTGGAAATAGAACGATAGTAGATTGCTTGTGAATAGATCTATTATGAGCATTGCAAATCCTATACGAAGCACCTTTCAGAATTTCTCCTCCCATTTTCTTAAAATTGAGAACTTCATTCTTAGGAGAGCACACAATGAGGGCATAATTAGCTATAGCGTTAGAGCAAACAATGGCACCAAAAAAGAGATCCAGCAAAAAGATAAACGAAAAGAGGGTAAATTAGATGGCAAATATTTTTGTGTTTTTGTAAAAAAGTTATAGAAGCGAGGGAGATAAAAACGAGAGGCAAATGGCAAATAATGTAAGTTGCAAGGAGATGAGAGTTTATGTGTGGGAACCTGATAGATCTTGACTTGATCCTCCCCGGTAACGGCGCCAGAAATTCTTCCTGCTACTTGTGAACCGCGTCAGTAAATTCCCCGAAGAGGAGGGGATGATGCAGCACATCGGCGGTAAGTATTTCCCTCAGTTACGAAACCAAGGTTATCAATCCAGTAGGAGAACCAAGCAAGCTATGTAAACAACACAAACAACAAATCCTCGCAACCCGATGCTTAGAGGGGTTGTCAATCCAAAATATCGAAGAAGATAAATCAATCAAGTTGGCCAAACAAAACCGAAATATCAAAGAAGAAATACGAGCCTATAATAATCATGTATGGCTAAAAATAGATCAAATCATAAACTCACAATTCATCGGATCCCAATAAACACACCCGAAAAGAGTTTGATAAAATATATCTCCGAACAGAACATTGTATTGAAGATCAAAAAGAGAGAAGAAGCCATCTAGATACTACCTACAGACCCATAGGTTTGTGCTAAACTACTCACGCATCATTGGAGAGGCACCAATGAGGCTGATGAAGCCCTCCGTGATCGTGTTCCTCTTCCGCAGAGTGCCAGAAAAGTTCTCTAGATTGGATCTCGTGGTTTTGGAACTAGTGGCGGCTGAAACCGTTTTTCTCCGACTCCTCTAGGGCTTATGGAATATTTGAGTATTTATAGAGCTCAGAGGCGGTGGAGGGGACTCCCATGGGTCCCACTACCCACCAGGGTGCGCCAGGGGCCTGGGGTGCACTTTGGTGTCTAATAGGCACCATGTGCCTTCCCTCGTGCACTTCTTTGACCTTCTGGATGTCTTTTGGTCCAAAAGAAATCTCCAAAAAGTTTCATTGCATTTGGAGTCCGTTCGATATTGATATTCTGCAAAGTGAAAAACAAGCAGAAAATAACAACTGGCACTGGGCCCTATGTCAACAGGTTAGTCCCAAAAAATGATGTAAAGTTGCTAGAAAATGACTATAAAACATCCAAGAATGATAATACAACAGCATGGAACAATAAAAAAATATACGTTGGAGACGTATCAGCATCCCCAAGCTTAATTCCTGCTCATCCTCAAGGAAGTAAATGATAAAAACAATTTTTTTTATGTAGAATGATGTCTAACATTTTCATCATATTCTTTTCTTTGTAGCATGGACATATGGACTTTCAGATGATTCAAAGCAATAGTCTATGATGTGACATGAAGACTTTAATACTCAAGCATATCAACATGCAACCATGTCTTTCAAAATATCAACGCTAAAGAAAGTTATCCCTAGGCCATTATGATCAATCATTGACCCATTCATGAAACACATCCAAATATTAGCTACCTCCAATGCTCAAGTGTGATAATAGTGTTTCGTAGTTGGTGCTTTATAAGAGAAGATGGAGACTCAATAAAAATTGCATAAAAGTAAATAGATACGCCCTTCGCAGAGGGAAGTATAAATTTGTAGAGGTGCCAGAGCTCAAAGCTTAAATTGAGAGATAATTTGTTTTGGGTGGCACGCTTTTCCCGTCAATGAAAATGACTAAGAGTTCCCAATATCTTCCATGCTAAATAAATCATAGGTGGTTTACAAACATAAAATAAAGTTTGTTTTCTTTCCTCCATTCTATCACAATCCATGGCTAGATGTACCCACGGGTGCCTTCCATACCAACTATTACCTCCACACTCTCGTGCAATGACAAGTGAACAAGCACTCATCTTGAGTATAACCTACTTAGCATGGACATTATTTGTTACCCCTCGCCACTTCATGATCTGTAAGGGCACACAAAAGAGAAGTTTATCTTGAAAATTAGAGTTGGCACATACAAATTTACTTAGGACGACATGGAAATTCGACATATAGGTAGGCATGGTGGACTCATTTGGCACAACTTGGGTTTTAGGATTTGGATGCACAAGCAGTATTCTCACTTAGTACGGCTAGCAAATAGATTGAGAAGCGACCAACGAAGGAACGAAAACAATCTTAAAAGAACATTAATCATAATTAACACCAAATAATGCAACACAAGTAGGATGTAATTTCATTGCATAACTATTAACTTAACGTGCTTGCATAGGGAATAAAAACCTTAAACACCAATATTATTAATAAAGAATAATTACTAACAAACATAATTCACATACATTATCAGCATATCACAAAACTACTGCAAGGAATCAAGTTTTGATGTCCAATGATCTTCATGAAAGTTTTTATTATATCTTCCCTGGATATTGATACGTCTCCAACGTATCTATAATTTTTTATTGTTCCATGCTATTATATTATCCATCTTGGACGTTTTATATGCATTTATATGCTATTTTATATGATTTTGGGACTAACCTATTAACCTAGAGCCCAATGCCAGTTTCTATTTTTCCTTGTTTTTGAGTTTTACAGAAAAGGAATACCAAACAGAGTCCAATCGACGTGCCAATTTTTCATGGTTTTTTATGGACCAAAAGAAGCCCCCGGAGTAAAAGAGTTGGGCCAGAAGAGTCCCGAGCCATCCACGAGGGTGGAGGGCGCGCCCTACCCCCCTGGGCGTGTGCCCCCATCTCGTGGATGACTCGGAGACCCCGCTGATGTGAGACCGACGACAAAATTTCCTATAAATACAGAAACACCCGAAAAGAAACCTAGATCAGGAGTTCCGCCGCCACAAGCCTATGTAGCCACCAAAAACCAATCGGGACCCTGTTCCAGCACCCTGTCGGAGGGGGATCCCTCACCGGTGGCCATCTTCATAATCCCAGCGCTCTCCATGACGAGGAGGGAGTAGTTCACCCTCGGGGCTGAGGGTATGTATCAGCAGCCATGTGTTTGATCTCTCTCTCTCGTGTTCTTGAGATGGCACGATCTTGATGTATTGCAAGCTTGGCTACTATAGTTGGATCTTATGATGTTTCTCCCCCTCTACTTTCTTGTAATGGATTGAGTTTTCCCTTTGAAGTTATCTTATCGGATTGAGTCTTTAAGGATTTGAGAACACTTGATGTATGTCTTGCGTGGGATACCCGTGGTGACAATGGGGTATTATATTGATTCAATTGATGTATGTTTTGGTGATCAACTTGCGGGTTCCTTGACCTTGGGAATCTATGCATAGGGGTTGGCACACGTTTTCTTCTTGACTTTCCGATAGAAACTTTGGGCCACTTTTTGAAGTCCTTTGTGTTGGTTGAATAGATGAATCTGAGATTGTGTGATGCATATCGTATAATCATGCCCACAGATACTTGAGGTGACAATGGAGTATCTAGGTGGCATTAGAGTTTTAGTTGATATGCGTCTTAAGGTATTATTCTAGTATGAACTCTAGGATAGATCGAATGGAAAGAATAGCTTCGTGTTATTTTACAACGGACTCTTGAATAGATCGATTAGAAAGAATAACTTTGAGGTGGTTTCGTACCCTACAATAATCTCTTCGTTTGTTCTCCACTATTAGTGACTTTGGAGTGACTCTTTGTTGCATGTTGAGGGATACTTATATGATATAATTATGTTATCCTTGTTGAGAGAACTTCCACTAGTGAAAGTATGAACCCTAGGCCTTGTTTCAACGCATTGCAATACCGTTTGTGCTCACTTTTATCATTAGTTACCTTGCTGTTTTTATATTTTCATATTACAAAAACCTATATCTACCATCCATATTGCACTTGTATCACCATCTCTTCGCCGAACTAGTGCACCTATACAATTTACCATTGTATTGGGTGTGTTGGGGACACAAGAGACTCTTTGTTATTTGGTTGCTGGGTTGTTTGAGAGAGACCATCTTCATCCTATGCCTCCCATGGATTGATAAACCTTAGGTCATTCACTTGAGGGAAATTTGCTACTGTCCTACAAACCTCTGCACTTGGAGGCCCAACAACGTCTACAAGAGGAAGGCTGTGTAGTAGATATGAAGCAATTTCTGGCGTTGTTGCCGGGGAGGCTAGGTAAGCGACACTCACATCCTGTTAACGAAGCAATTTCTGCGCCGTTGCCGGAGAGGTGAGTGCTTGAAGGTATATCTTTAGATATTGCAATCGAATATTTTATTTTCTTGTTTTATCACTAGTTTAGTTTATAAAAGAAAACTACAAAAAATGGAATTGAGGCTGCCTCATATTCTTCATCTTTTTAATATCTTTCATGAAAATGATGGGAAGGAAAATTGTGCTCAAGTACTAGAATAAGAATTACATTGAATGCTTGGCATAAAATATGTGAATGATGAGCATGATTGCAATGTTGTTAGTATGAATTCTTTGACTACCCATGATGCTAATGATATGCAAAGCCACAAGCTTGGGGATGCTATGTTTGATGAAGATGATATGATTAGTCCCCCAAGTTTTGATGAGCAAATTTATTATGATGAAAGCATGGCTCCTATGTATGATGATTATTGTGATGACACGTAGGCTATAAAGAATAAATATAACCATGAAACTTGTCATCTTGATTTTTATTTTCAATTAGATTATGCTTCACATGATAGTTGTTTTGTTGAATTTGCTCCTCCGACTACTATGAATGAGAAGAATTTTGCTTATGTTGGGAGTATTAAAATTTGTATGCTTATGGATCATGAAAAGAATGCTTTACGTGATGTTTATATTGTTGAATTCATTCATGATGCTACTGAAAATTATTATGAGAGAGGAACATATGTTTCTACCTATTGCAATAATATCAAGTTTCATCTGTGTATGTTGAAAGTTTTGAAGCTATGCTTGTTTTCCCTTCCTATGCTAGCTGATTCTCATTCCCATAAGTTGTTTGCTCACAAAATCCCTATGCATAGGAACTGGGTTAGGCTTAAATGTGTTAGTCATACTCTTCACGATGCTCCCGTTATGTTTCAATTCTTATCTTTTATGCGAGCATCATTGAAATCATCATGCCTAGCTAAAAGGCATTAAAGAATAGCGCTTGTTGGGAGACAACCCATTATTTACCCTTACTGTTTTTGTGTGTTCACATGATTAAGCTACTGTAGTAATCATGTTTGATAGCTTTTGTTTCAATAAAGTGCCAAGTAAGACCTTTGGGATGATTTGGAAGATATTAGATTGGTTTTAGTGAAAAAGAGAAACTTTTGCGCCCAGTGTTTGAATTATTTATGATTACTAGACGTGATGAATTCTTGAATTTTATACAGAACTCTGAACTACAAATTTCCCACGTTTTCCTAATTTCTCAGAATTTTTAAATATGCAGAGGTTTTACATGAATTCACATCTTTACAGAGTACCCTATTTAAGACAAATTCTGTTTTCTTGTGTTGTTCGCTTATTTTGATGTATCTATGGGTAGTATCATGGGGTATGAACCATGGAAAAGTTGGAATACAGTGGATATTACATCAATATGAAACAAGAATGAGTTCACAATAGTACCTACAAGTAAGGATTGGATTTATATTACTAACGCATCTCACAAAGTTCCGTTAAGTTTCGTGTTGTGAAGTTTTCAAGTTTTGGGTAAAGATTCGATGGACTATGGAATAAGGAGTGGCAAGAGCCTAAGCTTGGGCATGCCCAAGGCACCCCAAGGTAAAATTCAAGGACAACCAAAAGCCTAAGCTTGGGGATGCCCCAGGAAGGCATCCCCTCTTTCGTCTTCGTCTATCGGTAACTTTACATGAGGCTATATTTTTATTCACCACATGATATGAGTATTGCTTGGAGCGTCATTTTATTTTGTTTATATTTGCTCGCTGTTATATTGAGGCATTTTTCTATCTTTTGTTTCAATAAAATGTCAAGTCTAGCCTTTACCATGCTTATTTTGCAAGTCATTGTGTTGCTGCTTGAAAATAGAAAGTTTTCTATCATTGTCTGAATTCTTCTAGAGAGTCAGAACGTGATAAAATCTTGAATTTTTTTCATGGTGAGCATGAATAAGTTCTCTGTAACGTGGTATTTTTTTAGGATTTTTTGAGTTAGGGAAGTATGAGAACAATTCCACTCTGTATAGACTGTCCTATTTAGACAGATTGTTGTTATGTTTGCATATGTTTGTATGTTTAATGATTCTATTTGAGGATAGGAGTATTAAATATCCAGAGGCATTTAGTATGCAATGTCAAATTACAGTTTTAGTGATTTTCTATAGTAGAGAACGTTAAGGTTTTGATTTGATTTATACTAACTTACCTCACGTGTTCTTGTTGAGTTTTGTGTGCATGAAGTTTTTAAGATTCCCGAAACTATGATATGAGAGGAATTAAGGAGACATAAAAGCTCAAGCTTGGGGATGACCAAGGCATCCCAAAATAATATTTCAAGAAGTCTCAAGCATCAAAGCTTGGGGGTGCCCCAGTTGGCATCCCACCTTTCATCATCGACAATTATCGGTTAGTATCGGTTGAGCCTAAGTTTTTACTTCTTCACATGATATGTGCCATCCTTGAAATTTTATTTAATTTTGTTTTTCTCGCTGTTTTAGTAATATCCCAAGATATGAAATTCTTAAATGTTAGAGATTCTTCACATAGTTACATAATTATTCAACTACTCATTGATCTTCACTTATATCTTTCAGAGTAGTTTGGTGCTTGCTCTAGTGCTTCACTTATATCTTTTTAGAGAACAACGGTGGTTTTATTTTGAAGAAATTAATGAACTCTCAGTGCTTCACTTATATTATTTTGAGAGTCTTTTAGAACATCATGGTAATTTGCTATCGCTATAAAATTAGTCCTAATATGATAGGCATCCAAGATGGGTATAATAGAAACTTCCATATAGAGTGCATTGAATACTATGAGAAGTTTGATACTTGATGATTGTTTTGAGATATGAGGATGGTGATATTGGAGTCATTCTAGTAGAGTAGTTGTGAATTTGAAAAATACTTGTGTTGAGGTTTGCAAGCCCCGTAGCATGCACGTATGGTAACCGTTGTGTGACAAATTTGAAGCATGAGGTATTTCTTTGATTGTCATCTTTTGTGTGGAGTTTGGGATTGCGCGATGGTTAACTCCGACCAACCCTTCCCCTAGGACCATGCGTGTAGTACTTTGTTTTGATGACTTGTAGATTTTTGTAATAAGTATGTGAGTTCTCTATGACTAATGTTGAGCCCATGGATTATACGCACTCTCACCCTTCCGCCATTGCTAGCCTCTCTTGTACTGCACAACTTTCGCCGGTACCATACACCCACCATATATCTTCCTCAAAACAGCCACCATACCTACCTATTATGGAATTTCCATAGCCATTTCGAGTTATATTGCCATTCAAGTTTCCACCGTTTTGTTTATTATGACACGTTTCATCATTGTCATATTGCCTTGCATGATCATGTAGTTGACATCCTATTTGTGGCAATTCCACCATGCATAATTTTTCAAACATGTCACTCTTGATTCATTGCCCATCCCGGTACACCGCCGGAGGCATCCTTATAGAGTCATATTTTGTTCTAGTATCAAGCTGTAATCTTTGAGTTGTAAATTAATAGAAGTGTGATGATCATCATTATTAGAGTGTTGTCCCGGAAAAAAAGGAAAGGCTAAAAATAGAAAGGCCAAAAAAAAGAGAAAGGCCAAATAAACAAAAAAGGGAAGGCCCAAAAAAAGGGGACAATGCTACTATCTCTTCTCCACACTTGTGCTTCAAAGTAGCACCATGATCTTCATTATAGAGAGTCTCTTGTTTTGTCACTTTCATATACTAGTGGGAATTTTTCATCATAGAACTTGGCTTGTATATTCCAACAATGGGCTCAAATGCCCTAGGTCTTCGTGAGCAAGGAAGTTGGATGCACACCCACTTAGTTTATTTTGTGGAGCTTTCATACATTTATAGCTCTAGTGCATCGGTTGCATGGCAATCCCAACCCACTCACATTGATATCTATTGATGGGCATCTCCATAGCCCATTAATACGCCTAGTTGATGTGAGACCATCTTCCTCCTTTTTGTGTTCTCCACAATCACAACTCTATTCCACCTATAGTGCTATATCCATGGCTCATGCTCATGTATTGCGTGGAAGTTGAAAAAGTTTGAGAATACTAAAGTATGAAACAATTGCTTGGCTGAAATCGGGGTTGTGCATGATTTGCATATTTTGTGTGTCAAAGATGGAGCATAGCCAAACTATATGATTTTGTAGGGATGAACTTTCTTTGGCCATGTTATTTTGAGAAGACATGATTACTTTGTTACTATGCTTCAAGTATTATTATTTTTATATCAATATTAAACTTTTGTCTTGAATCTTATGGATCTGAATATTCTTGCCACAATAAATAAAATTACATTAATAATTATGTTAGGTAGTATTCCACATCAAAAATTCTGTTTTTATCATTTACCTACTCGAGGACGAGCAGGAATTAAGCTTGGGGATGCTTGATACGTCTCCAACGTATCTATAATTTTTGATTGTTACATGCTATTATATTATCCATCTTGGATGTTTTACATGCATTTATATGCTATTTTATATGATTTTTGGGACTAACCTATTAACCTAGAGCCCAGTGCCAGTTTTTGTTTTTTTCCTTGTTTTTGAGTTTTATATAAAAGGAATACCAAACGGAGTCCAATTGGCGTGCCAATTTTTTATGATATTTTGTGGACCAAAAGAAGCCCACGGAGTAAAAGAGTTGGGACAGAAGAGTCCCGAGCCGTCCATGAGGGTGGAGGGCGCGCCTTACCCCCTGGGCGTGTGCCCCTCTATCTTGTGGACAACTCGGAGACCCCCCCTGACGTGAGACCGACGCCAAAATTCCTATAAATATAGAAACCCCCGAAAAGAAACCTAGAACAGGAGTTCCGCCGCCGCAATCCTCTGTAGCCACCAAAAACCAATCGGGACCCTGTTTCGACACCCTGCCGGAGGGGGGATCCCTCACCGATGGCCATCTTCATCATCCCAGCGCTCTCCATGACGAGGAGGGAGTATTTAACCCTCAGGGCTGAGGGTATGTATCAATAGCTATATGTTTGATCTCTCTCTCTCTCTCTCGTGTTCTTGAGATAGCACGATCTTGATGTATCGCGAGCTTTGCTACTATAGTTGGATCTTATGATGTTTCTCCTCCTCTACTTTCTTGTAATGGATTGAGTTTTCCCTTTGAAGTTATCTTATCGGATTGAGTCTTTAAGGATTTGAGAACACTTCATGTATGTCTTGTGTGGGATACTCGTGGTGACAATGGGTTATTCTATTGATTCACTTGATGTATGTTTTGGTGATCAACTTGCGGGTTCCGTGACCTTGGGAATCTATGCATAGGGGCTGGCACACGTTTTTGTCTTGACTCTCCGATAGAAACCTTGGGGCACTCTTTGAAGTTCTTTGTGTTGGTTGAATAGATGAATCTGAGATTGTGTGATGCATATCGTATAATCATGCCCACGGATACTTGAGGTGACAATGGAGTATCTAGGTGACATTAGGGTTTTGGTTGATTTGTGTCTTAAGGTGTTATTCTAGTATGAACTCTAGGATAGATCGAACGGAAAGAATAGCTTCGTGTTATTTTACTATGGACTCTTGAATAGATCGATCAGAAAGAATAACTTTGAGGTGGTTTCGTACCCTACAATAATCTCTTCGTTTGTTCTCCACTATTATTGACTTTGGAGTGGCTCTTTGTTGCATGTTGAGGGATTGTTATATGATCTAATTATGTTATCCTTGTTGAGAGAACTTACACTAGTGAAAGTATGAACCCTAGGCCTTGTTTCAACGCATTGCAATACCATTTGTGCTCACTTTTGTCATTAGTTGCCTTGCTGTTTTTATATTTTCATATTACAAAAACCTATTCTACCATCCATTTTGCACTTGTATCACCATCTCTTTGCCGAACTAGTGCAGCTTGTCGGCGTACTGGGAACCAGGGTACCCTGACTTGCCTGTCTGCGGGCCGCGACGCGCTCTTACTATGGCTTGGTATGGCCCAGCTGATCGACCAGTTGTCCAAGACCCTCGCGAGGGAGCTAAGCCTCGCGAGGAGAACTACGTCAGGACCTCCTCGGGAGCAGCCTCAGCAAGGTGCTCCGAAGGGGTGGAGAATCCAAGGCCAAGCCTGCCTCAGGAGGAGGCAGTGATGTCAGCGGTGACACATCGCGCCAGCAGGTGCCTGCGCGCGCCACCGGCGAAGTTACCATTTCGGTGCAAGGGGGACAGCGCAGCCGAAAGTTCCCGAGGAATGGGGCAAAGGTTTCCCCATTGGTGCAACGAGACCGCAGACCGCAAGGACGATAAGGAGGATGTCACCGTCGAGCCCACCACTGCGTCACTGTCTGATCCTTTTGTAGGCGAAGACTGCTTTTGACAGGGCATGAACGTCCTTGTGTTCCCGCCCAAAAATGGCTGTTGTGGGATCCCTTCCCGCTTAAACATTTCGGGGGCAGAGGACCGTGGCCGCCTATATAAGTAGCTAGAATTCTCACTGCAAAATGGATTGACCCATACACTCAGCCACGACACAAGGAGCAAGAACACTTGCCTCCTGACCCTCCTGAGCTCGCCTCCTGAGCCCAAGAACCATTGTACTAGCTGATATCCCAGCTTGCCCGAGGCTAACCCACCAAAGCAGGAAGTAGGGTCTTACACCACACGGTGGCCCGAACCTGGATAAACTCTTGTGTGTTCTATCTGTTGTTTGCTTGAATCCTTCCACCGAGACGATAGCGAGGCGCTAGGTAGACGTGAGTGGGAGAGATCTTCGTTCACGCCCCTTTGTTCGAACTTATCGGGTTTTGCGGAGCCCTGAATCCGACATTTGGCACGCCAGGTAGGGGGCGTGTCGAGATCTCGCCTCTCCGACGACCTTGCTTACCCTCTCCGGTTCACCGCCTCTACGATGGCTGCGGCCTGCCACTGCCGCGCGGGAGCTGGCTCCCTCCCCGTTGACCGAGAAATATCAGCGGACCACGCCACTCATGGGGGCTCCTTCTCCATCCTCGATGACGCTCCTGCCGGCCGGGCCACCGGAGGACAGCCTGCACCGCCACTCCCGCCTCCTGTGGCCTCGCCGGTCACGCTCTTGATGGTGCGACAGAGGGCCCAGCACCGGCCGCCCGCCGGGAACCGCGGCACACGGACGGCCCACAGCTGCGAGCTGCGCGGCGTCGCCTGCAGGGAGCAGCTTTGCCGCGGGGTCGCCTGCATCCTTGGTGGGTCCCAAGCACCGGCGTCTGCCCGACACGCCAAGTCGCACTTTCGGTAGGTTGGGGCTGCCGCCCAGCCGCGGGAGGCCTTGCGGGCGCAGAGCGAGCCGGGGCCCGCCATCACCTTTGGCCCCGGCGACCTCGCCTCCGAAGCGGCCGGCACCGGCGCTCTCCCCATGGTATGCATGGCCACCATTTGTGGGGTGGCCGTGACAATAACCCTCATCGACGGTGTCGCCGGCCTCAACATCATCTCTCCCGAAGCCTTCGGTCATCTGCCCGTGTCCTACAGGCAGCTCCTCCCCACCAAGCGCTTCTCAGGGGTCGCGGGCTCGGCCGTTCCGCTCGGCCAGATCCACCTCCCGGTCACCTTTGGCACACTGGCTAACTACCCGACTGAGTCCATCGAATTTGATGTTGCGCCCATCCACCTGCCTTACAATGCCGTCCTCGGTTTCCCAGCCTTGGCAAAATTCATGGCGGCGACTCACCCGGGCTACAACACCATCAAGATACCCAGGAGCAGCGGTGTCATCACCATCAAAGGGGATCCCAAGGCCGCCCTTCAGGTCCTTAGGCGCGCTTACAAGGCCGTCGCTGCCGCAGCTCACCCAGGGGCGAAGGGGGCTCCGGAGGCCACGCCCACCAAGAATAAGCAGCTCTTTTCTCAGGACCCCGCCGAGACGAAGCAAGTGCTCGCCGATGGAGATGGCTCAGGATCCACCTTCACCGTCGGCACGGGCATGGATCCGGAGCAAGAGGCGGCGCTGGTGAGCTTCCTCAAGGCCAACAAGGACGTGTTCGCCTAGAGGGCCGTAGATTTGGTCAGAGTGCCTAGGCATGTCATTGAGCATCACCTCACCGTGTGCCCCAATGCGCGCCCTATCAAGCAGAAGGCGCGTAGACAAGACCTGGAGAAGCAGGCCTTCATCGTTTAGGAGGTTAGGAAGCTGGAGGAAGCATGTGTCGTATGGGAAGTACGGCACCCGGAGTGGCTGGCCAATCCCGTCATCGTCCCGAAGAAAGGAGGCAAGGAACGCATGTGCGTCGACTTCACGAGCCTCAACAAGTTCTGCCCTCAGGACCCGTTCCATCTTCCGCGCATCGACCAAATCGTGTATTCAACGGCTGAATGCGACTTACTCTGCTTCCTTAACGCCTTCTCGGGCTACCACCAAATCAAGATGGTGGTAGAAAACATGGCGAAGACAGCGTTCGTGACCCCATGTGGGGTCTACTGCTACACCTCCATGCCTTTTGGGCTGAGGAACGCGGGCGCCACCTTCTAGCGCCTGATGCACATCACCCTCGGCCCTCAGCTCGGAAGGAATGCAGAGGCCTACATCGATGACTGCGGTTAAAACCAAGGAGGCCACGACCCTCATCCGGGACTTAGAAGAAACATTCGCCAACCTGCGCAAGGTGAAGCTGTGCCTCAACCCGGAGAAGTGCGTGTTCGGCGTACCCTTCGGCAAGTTGCTAGGGTTCCTGGTTTCGCACCGGGGCATTGAGGCTAACCCGGAGAAGATCAAGGCCATCGAAAGAATGAGGCCGCCCACAAACCTGAAGGAAATGCAGAAGCTCGCCGGATGTGTGACATCCCTGGGGCGCTTCATCTCTAAGCTTGGGGAACGCGCCCTTCCGTTCTTTAAGCTCATGAAGAAGAAAGGGCCCTTTTAGTGGACTCCGGAGGTTGACGCCGCCTTCCGGGATCTCAAGGAATACCTCACCAGCTCGCCGGTTATGGTAGCACCACGACCCTTGGAGCCCATGACACTCTACCTCGCCGCAACGCCTCATTCCGCCAGCGCAGCACTAGTCGTAGAGCGCGAGGAAAGGCTCCGGATTCCAAGGCCACCGGGCGGCTCGGAACCTTCAGGGCCCACGCCACCCCCCGATGCGGCCTCAGGGGCAGATTCGACCATGGGCAGTGACGTCGCCATCACTCAACAAGAAGCTCCTAAGGTTCCTGAGGCGCCAGCGGACCCTGCTACGCAGACCCTCGTGGAGCACTGAGTGTACTTCATCAGCACAGTACTGCGTGACGCGTGTTCGCACTACCCGATGCCCAGAAGCTACTCCTGGCGCTCCTCGTCACCTCCAGGAAGATGCGCCACTACTTCCAAGGCCACCCCATCAAGGTTGTTTCGTCATATCCCCTCGAGAAGGTGCTGCGGGGCCCGAATTTAGTCGGGAGGGTCACCGAGTGGAACATCGAGCTTCAAGCATTCCAGTTGGAATTCAGCACCACGCGGGTGATCAAGGGAGAAGCTCTAGCAGACTTCATGGTGGAATGGAATGACGCGCCGGCGCGGGGGGGGGGGGGCGGCGAAGACCGCTCGCTAGCCCCCAGTGATGATGCCCCAGACAGATGGGTAGTATACTTAGACGGCGCCTTCTCACGCCTCGGCACGGGGGCTGGCGCCGTGTTGGTATCTCCCACTCAAGATAACTTATACTACGCTGTGCAGCTCTGCTTCTAGCAGGGCGAGAAGGTCTCCAACAACATCGCCGAGTACGAGGGCCTAATTGCCGGACTCAAGGCCGCCGCTGCGCTGGGGGTCAAGTGCCTCACCATCAGGGGCGATTCGCATCTCCTCATCGACTTCTCCAACAAGAAATACAAGCCCAAGGACGAGCACATGGGGGCATATCTGGAGGAGGTGCGTAGGATGGAGAAGCGATTCCAAGGGCTGGAGGTGCAACACGTACCAAGAGGTACCAACAAAGAAGCAGACGACATCGCCAAACAAGCCTCCAGACGAGAACCTCAAAGGCCGGGCGTCTTCGAGGAACGGCTCCTCAAGCCGTCGGCGGCACCACCAGCCCCTAAGCCGGCCTTCCCTCGGCAGGGGTTACCAGCGGCGCCTCCCGATGGTGCCCCGCCCTGCGGGCCATCCTCCGGAGCCCGCCTGCTGCTCGCCGCTGAGCCCGAGGAGGGTTGCTGGACCTAAGAACTCAAGATGCACCTGCAACACGATACCCTGCCGGACAAGGAAGAAGACGCAGAGCGTGTAGTCCGACAGGCCTCAGCTTACTGTATCCAAGACAGAGAACTCTACAGGAGGCGCCCCAACGATGTCTCATTGAAATGCATCTCGAGGAAGCAAGGGCGCGAGCTGCTGGCTGATATCCACGGTGGAGACTGCGGCCATCACTCGTCGTCCCGCACCCTCGTGGGCAAGGCCTTTCGTAGCGGCTTCTATTGGCCCACGGCGCTCAACGACGCCACGGAGCTCGTGCAAGCTTCTGAGGCGTGCCAGTTTCACGCCAAGCAAATCCACCAGCCGGCAAGCCGTCCAGATGAGTCCGCTTTCCTGGGCCTTCACGGTCTGGGGATTGGACATCCTGGGTCCATTTCCTCGGGCAGCAGGGGGCTACCGCTTCGTGTACGTCGCCATCGACAAATTCAACAAGTGGGCGGAAGTGGAGCCTGTTTGCGCGATCCCAGCCGGGTCAGCTGTCAAGTTCATCCAGGGCCTCGTGAGGCGATTCAGGGTCCCCAACCGCATCATCACGGATAACGGTTCGCAGTTCACAAGTAATCTCTTCAGGTCATATTGTGCTAACCTTGGAACACAATTCTGCTACGCTTCGGTGACTCACCCCAGGAGCAACGGCCAGGCCGAGCGCGCCAACGCGGAAGTCTTGTGTGGCCTCAAGACACATAGCTTGAAGAAGAAGCTTGAGGCTTGCGGCTGGGGCTGGATCGACGAACTCCAGTCCGTGTTGTGGTCAATCCAAACCACTGCCACCAAACCTATGGGGGAAACTCCCTTCTTTCTCGTCTATGGGGCGGAGGCGGTCCTCCCTCACGAGGTCAAGCATCGCTCCCTACGGGTCTTGGCCTTCAATGAGGAATGCCATGACGACGCCTGGCGGATGGACCTCGTGCTTGGCGAGGAGGGTCGCCTCCGAGCTGCCCTCAGGGCGGCACGTTATCAGCAGGCGCTGCGGCGGTACCACTGCCGCGACGTCCGTGCAAGAACAATTGAAGTTGGTGACTTGGTCCTGAGGCGGTTCCTCTCCCGTGAGGGGCTGCACAAGCTCTCGCCCATGTGGGAGGGCCCGTTCAGGATCGCCCGTGTCTCTAGGCCTGGTGCTATGCGACTGGAGACGCAGGATGGGATACCTATCCAGAATTCCTGGAACATCGAACAACTAAGGAGGTTCTATGCATAATCAAGGCTCCATGCCCGTGAAGGTCTCTGCCCGTGACACTCTCACGTAATAATGAGTTGGGGCTGTACACGCCTTAGAGTATCCTGTGCGTTGCCTACGGGCCCTCAGACGGGGCTCCCACCCACGCCCTAGTGGCAGTCCTTAGCTCCGCACTTTGAAGAAGACGTAGTGTAGGGGTCGGACGTGACCTTTTTCCTTTTTGCTTGGTGTTTGGCTGTCAGCCTTTTCTACTTCCTTGGCTGTCAGCCCTTCCTCTACCCCATGCTATGAAGTTCTCATGTTTCTCGTGCTTCCTGCATTTTGTTGAGAGTTTCGTGTTTGGGATCTTTCTCGCCGGTTTTAAGTTTAGTTGTGCCACTTGCTCTCCTTCGCGCGCCTCACGCGTGGGGGCTGGGGCACAGTCGGTCACCGGCCCTCGTCCGTCGTGGCCCCGTGACCTCGCCTGGCCAACCCTGCTCAGGCTCTAGCGCTGGGCTTCTCAGCCCACACAACCTATCTTACCGAGCCGCTCAGGCTTTGGTGCTCTAACCCGCGCTCGGCACTCTCAGTAGATCTCAGCGACTGACCCCTGCTCGGGGGCTGTACGAGCCCGTCAGACTCGGCCACCTCACCACGACCCGATGGGGCTCATGATGCCGGAGTCAGGAGGACTCCACCTCAGGCGACACGATGCATAAAAGCTAAGTAATTTCACCCAGGCAACAAAAAAACATGACAACGAGTTCTCGCTTCTTGCATATATCACAGCCCATTACACGCCTACTCGAGGCAACTTGGAATTTTGGTACAGAAAGGACATGAAGGAAAAGAAAGGAGAAGAAGCAGAAGCCGCTCCCACTCAGTCAGAGTCTTCCAGTTCCTCCGGCTTCACCGAGCCACAGCGACGCGGCAACCCCCTCCCCTCGCCGGGCCGGCCTCAATGGCGTGGTGGTTCGTCTCGGCCACCACCGCTGGAGGAGCTGCTGCTGCCACAGAGGGGGGGACCCACGGCGCCCCCAGGACTTAGGTCGTCTTCGGAGGAGGAGCTTCTTCTCCGGATGCCTTCCTCGTTGTCCTCCTCGTCATCAGCCTTGGGACAGCATCCAAGGCGCCTCCCTTCCTCCGAGAAGACCCTGACGAACTGCGTGGAGACGCCATCGTACCTAAAATGGAGCGCGCACCTCCCCAATAGCCGGTGTGTGCCAACCGTGCGAGCGAACGACTGCCAACCGTGCTCCAGGAACACGTCGCCCGAAGGAGCCACATCAACCTCCACCCAGGACGCACCAGTGCAGCAACCATCAGCCTACAGCTGGATACCGCCGAGGCCTCCGGCTGGTAGCACGTCGCCGAACAAGCAGGGTAGCCTGAACCACCGGCCGCCGGGCTTCTCCGCCCACACCATGAACTCCGACGACACATCGAAGGAATGGAGCTGTGGGCGTGGAGGACGCGCGACCGACAGGTACCGTTGCGCGCCTCCTCTTCCTCCGCGGCCCGGACCACCTTCACCACGGGAGGACACCCCGCGCCGTCCACCCACGTCCGCGGCGGGGCTCAGAAGGCCACGTCCGCCTCCCCGAGAAGCCGCTGCAGGCGCAGCGGCATACTTGCAGGGATGACCGCGACCCCTCTTCGACGGCAGTGGGACTGGATCCTTCCGAGTCTTCCCCTTCTCCGTGGCGGACGGTTTCCTCAGCGGTGCCATGGAGATCTCGCAACAAGAGAGGGAGCGAAGAACAAGCAAGGAGAAGATGGCGCTGGCTTGGAAACGGCTTGGGGGCTCCCCCCTAGTCCCATTTATAGGGTGGAGGAGCCCCACCGTCAGCCACTAGCGTTGCAGCCATTTGTCACACCCTGATTTTCATATCACATTGCTTAAGCTAATTTTCATGTCAAAAATGTGGATTTGCAAAAACTTTTGAGTGTTTTTGACTTTGCTTGATTTGACTTTTGTCTGTTGTTTGCTAGTGCTCTAAAAATCAAATAAATCCTCCAACTCTTATACTTCATCTCCTTGACCCAAAACCTTTTCCCAATGATCATGACATGTGTATAGACCAGTATAGAATTTTCTTATAAAAATATTTTGGCCAAATGGTATTTTCTGAAATTAGTTTTCCAAAAACCCCTGAATTGAGGTTTGCACTGCAAGTACCTTATTTAGGGTGAGAAAAATCTTTCAAAAAGTTTATTTGAATCCTATTAGATATAGGACTCCCAGAAACCACAAAAGTATAATTTTAAAAGTTATTTTTATATTTTATTTAAAAGCTTTTTCTTAAGGCCAGAAATGGTCTTTAATAGGGAAAAATTATTTAAACATTTCAAAAATATTTGCCAAAACTCAGGGAGACTCATAGGACATATATTGTCCATATATAAGAGTTTTAACACATGGTCATGTTCAAAATATTGGACAAATCCTTCCAAAACCCTTTCTGGATATTTCAAGCTTTTGAAATATTTACAAAGGAAATATTCTCCAAAAATTCCAGGGAAATTCTATCATGTCACATATGACATATTTGATGATCTTGCAAAGCCTCATGCATTGGAGATCAAGGAAACATCTTCAAACCCTTTCAAAACCATTCTGTCCATATTTGAAGTTTGAGCAACTCTACATTGCCAAACTTGTCCAAATGCTCTCAAACTTGGTGCACATGCTAGAATGACCTAATAAGGCATCTAGACCAAATGGCACAAGATTTGGAATAGAGCAACTTGATCAGATCACCCCAAACCCCTTTCTGTTCAAATGCAAATTTGAACAACTTTACATTGTCAACTTTTTATCTGGAGCCTCAAACTTTGTGGGCATGTTCATAACCCCAAATTATGATGCTACACCAAGTGGTGCATCAAGGGGAGATGAATTGCTTGACTCAAACAAGGTGAAACCATTTCTGTTCATTTCTAGGGTTCACCAAATTTACATTGGCCACTTTGCCCAAATGAGCTCAAATTTGGTGTAGGGGCCTAATTATGTGTGACATTTGATCCTGTTAAGTCCCATGCCAATTGGATGTCATTTGCTTGACCAAACACTGATCAAACACCTTCTGTTCTTTTACCAAAACAAGTGGTTGAACCTCTTTTACTTTTCTCCATGGCCCCAAATTCTTACCACAGCTCCCCCTGATCATCCTCTACCCTCCAGTAACTCTCCTATGCCTTATCTCAATTATTGGAGGGGGTAAAACCCCAAGTTACACTGCTGGACAGCAAGATTCACCCTCTCCCTCACCTCCCTCCTCACTCCAGTGGCTCCTGGAGCATCCAAGTCTGCCTCCCCCTTTCTTTACTACTCCCTATACCCACTAGACATGGTTGGACACAAGAGGACACGGCCAGGACAGCACAGGCACGACCATGCCGGCCATAGACGCGCTCTGGAGCACGCTACAGTGCACCAAGGCACTGTAGCTCGGCCCTCCCGAGGCTTCCAGACAGCCTTGGGCAGAGAGAGCATGTCCCCCGAGGAGGCCTCGACGTCCACGACCTGCAGGACGGTCGGCCCTATCCTCTCCGGCCCTCCTCCTATCTCTCCACGAGCTCGCCGTGCGCGCCCTGGACCGTGCTCACGGTGCACCGTGGCTGCGTCTATTTAAGCCCTCCCCCCGAGCGCCCGTTGCTTCTTCTGGAACCTCCCCTTCCCCGTGCACCTCCTAGACACTCCCTCTCTCCCTCTCCGGCGCTCTCCCTCTCTCCACGGCCGAAGTGCCGCCGCCAGCCACCGCTCGGCATCGGGCACCACGGCCGTTCCCTTCTCCCTCTTCTCTGTTGGCCACCAGGAGGAAGACCCCAGGACCGTGGAGACTCCCCCCACTCCTCCCTTCCTTTCCCCGAGCACCCTCTGGCGCCGCCCCGTCTCGACCCGAAGCCGCCGCTGATGCCTCGGTCGCCGTCGCTCCTGCTCCTCCCGGCCAGCTTGGAGGCCAGGGATGGGCGCGGCTCGGCCTCACGAACCCGCCGGTGCACCGGACGTCGTCGGAGACGGCCGCAGTCGCCGGCACGGGAGACCACCGAGCGCAGGACCCGTCGGCCTCCACGGACGCAGGAAGCTCGCCGCGCCTCCCTGCGACCCCCCATGTGGATGCGGCGAGGCCCGCGGCCCTGACTCCACCACGGTTCGACGCCGGCAGGCTGAGCAGCGCCGGCGGCGAGCAGGCCGGCGCCCTCCTCTGTCTCCGTCGGGAGGAAGAAGAAGGAGCCATGAGGGAGGGAAAGAGCCCGGTGGGCCCAGGCTGTAAGTGACCCAGCGGCCTGGCCCCACTGTTTAAGTGGAGACGTACTCCGTGAAGTCCGTTTCTGGCAAACGGAGACGTATTCCCTTGAAGGCGCTTTTCACGAGGCCGAACCCTGCGCGCTGCTGTGGAGATGGGCCGGCCCGCAAGCTATCTTTCGCCCAGAGCGCAAGATAGGGTATAACCCCTTCTCTTTTTCTTTTTCTTTATTCTGTCAACTTCAAATATTTCCCAAATATTCATATAAACTCCAAATGGCATGATTCAAATTTCTGGTAGCTTCTAAAATCATGCCCTATCACATGGTGCTACATGCACAATATTCCAGAAACTTTTTCTATACAAATATTTATCAAATACCCATATTTCATTTTCTGTGATGAACTTTAGAAAATCACAGAGAGCTCATTTTTGACCCAAATGCAGTGATTCAAATTCCTAGATGCTTGTCATGTCCAAACTTAGTTTTGGAACATTTTTAATAATAGTTTCTGTACCCCAGCAAATAATGAGCCATTTCTTTATATTTATCAGCTTTGGGAAATCCTAGGAAATTCATTTCAATTCCAAATCCATTGAAACCAACTCCTAAATGCTTCTAAAATCATGACTTGATGATGAGTACCTTTGCTCATCATTCAAGGAATTATTTCTGTATACTTTTTCCAAATCCATAAAACCCTTGATTCCATCATATTGGAATGTTCCAACTCATCCATTGATCCAACACCTATGAAACCACCTTGGTCATTTCTAATATGACCAGAGGTATCCTAGAAAAGTCCAACTCCTATTTCTAGAGCACTTTTATTGTTGCTTTGATTGTGTTGCTTATTGTGATTGTTTCCATCGTTAGTTGACGTAATAAACGGAGTATTCGAAGATGGACCAGAAGATTTGAAGACTCTGAAGAATAAGGCAAGCAGCCCTTTGACCATGTTCAAGAAACCTTTTTATGCATGTCTCATAGCACCTTATTATTCAATGCATCGGAATCATGTTGAGGTGGGAACCACTTTGGTTGCTACCATTGCTGCTTACTATTGATACTTGCATCAAACATGACCCTACCTTCCTATGAGGGTTATGTGGGTGGGAGTAGTTAGGTTGCTTTAATAGTAGCTACGCAAGTGGGACGGGTATATGCATGGTGACGGAGGCAGGATACTTTCAATAGACTTTTCGAAAACCCCGTCGGGTGCCATTTATGCCCGAGGGAGATGGTGAGATTGGTAACCACTTGATGACGAAGTGGTGTACCGAGGCAAGTGTGTGTGTTGTTTTGAAAACGGATTGGTTTAAGTTGCGACCGTTATTCCAACCTTACATGCGCAACCACTCTACCCTTATATGGGAAAGGGCACTATTGATTACCTAGGTCGATACTAGCATGGTGCCCGCATTACTAGTGACGGGAGTGACATGAGGTCACTCTTGGGACGGGGTCGCGCTTGGATAGGCGGCCATGACTGTCTTTACAGGGCACCGGACACACCGTTGGTACCCCGTGCTTGTGATATGTGATGAATTCGGAGCGAGACTCCACAAACCTTGAGATGCGAAATGTTTGGCACTGGGGCTGTTACCAATCGAGTGGACTCCATATTAGTGTCACCTAGGGAAAGATAGTGATCGGGTGCTTACCCCGGGTACTTGAGGTACCGCGGGTCGTGGATGACACGGAAGTTCCCCGGATCTAGTGGGTAAAGTGTGCAACCTCTGCAGAGTGTAAAACTATTCGAATAGCCGTGTCCACGGTCATGGACAGTTGGGTAACCGCTCTTGGGCTACGTCCAATGTTTGCGAAACCTGGTGTGTGTGTGTGAGGAAACAACATGGTTCAGTGGTATTGATGAAGTCAATATGGTTCAGTGATATTGTTGATGTGATTGTGAGGAAGTCACAATGAGCTTGAGCATGAGTTGATTACAACTCTTCCTTGAAAATGATGTCTGTGACCTCCTGATACTTGTTACAGACACATGCATATCCTTGTTATATGTTGATCATAAGTGCATATGAAAAACTAGCTTTCCGCAAAACTACCAATTTAGTAGTAGAGCCTTGCATAATTATTCTGTTACCACACTTGGGTTGCTTGCGAGTACATTCAATGTACTCATTGGCTTGCCACTGGTTATTTTATTGGCCAGGCAGGAGAGAACAGGTTACGATGAAGATTTCTTGGTGACGAGCATGCGAGCTAGGACGCTTCCCAGTTAGAATGCCTGTAGGGTTAAGGCAGATGGCATGGGTCCCAGTTGTCTTTGAAGATTTTCCGTTGCTATGATATACTCAAGACTTGACCATTATGGTCCTACTTGTGTAACACGGTATGTAAGGATGTAAGACTCTTGTTATTCAGCTTCTGTGTGTTCAGTGAGCATTGATCTCTGGGATCACTGTACACGTGCATTCGGTGACCACGACTTACGAGTTGGGGTCCCCACAGAGCTGGTATCAGAGCCATCCTGACTGTAGGAAGCCTTAGTTAGCATGGTCGTTAGTTAGGGTAAAACTATTTCCAAAACTATTAGTAGTTTTCAAAACTATCTATACTTCTCTTCCCTTCTCAGTTTTTCGAAAACTAGGCTATACTTGATCTCTTCCCCTTCAAAACCTTGGTCGCTAAAACCCCTATGCCCCTGGCCACTGGATTTTCTGAAATCCTCGTGGAGTGCACCTTGCCGAACACTCACCCACCACTTTTGCACACAAGATTGGTGACACCACGACAAGATGATACCAACGAAAACTACATCCTCGATGAGTGAGGACATGAAGACCCAGAAGATGGTGGTACCCTTGACAGAGCCCCCAAGATTGAGCAACCCTAGCCTACGATGACCAGGGTATAGGTTATGCAAAGTCATGATATGCATCGCTAATAGAGTAATCCTGTCACTACCGTTGTTGTATCGGCAACCACCGGTGGATGAGAACCTCGCCATTTGGTCCGCCTCACTACGGTGAGCAGGAAAACGGTTCTCTTCATCCCCCGCTCTTGGTGTCGATGTTTTCATCAACGAACCCGACATGGTGGACCTCTATTATGCCATGTTATTGTCATTACATATGGATTGCCTACCTGGTACCCTCGACGCCCCAGAAGGCACAAGGGATCGTCATGATTAAAGAGACAAGAGAAGACCAAGTCAACACCAGCCACAAGGAGGCACCTTCACCCCATCACCTCGGCAGGTGGGAAGATGTTGAAGATTCTTCAGGCTCAACCCGGATCATTCATCAAGCAACTACAAGGGACATGGCAACACCTGAGGAAGCTCAGAAGACTGCACGAGGCACAAGTCACGACACATAGTTCGAGAACCCCTAGGGTAGGATGAGTCGTGTACCCCCTATGCGCAGTCGAGTCCATATGATGGTTCGAATAGAACCATGATTGTGTGTTGTTTGTTTTTAATTCGTTTGTGTTTTGATATAAGTCGCACTTTTGCCCCAGGCAACAAGTGCATGGCTATATCACCTCCCTTGCCTTGCTTCCTTTGTTTCTGCCTTTTTGCACCTGTTTGTTGCACCTGCACTATAGAACCCCTTTAGGCATTCCCCTCCTCTACGCTGCTTCTCCCCTCTATCCTCTCTCTCCCCAACTGAAGACCCGCAAGACAAGATGCACCAAGGATTCTACCTCGGCAACCAACTGGCACCGAAGACTTCTGCTACAACCCCCGTGACCAAGTGCAACCCCGTAGAGTTATGTTTAAATCTCCAGACCAGTAACCCCATTCCTAGACCCTTTGAGACTTTCCGAGACACTCCAGCACGAATCCTTAACCATGTGCTTAACCCATGGTAAAGCGAGAGAACCTGTTAAGCCTTTGTAACCTTGCACAACACTGGGTTCGTAAAGGAGCTAGTGGACACGATGAGTGAGCACATTCTCATCCTGACATAGCACGAGGTCTGACGATGCCATAGATAGACCAGTTCGAGGATATTGGACAGATGACTTGGTGGTTTATATCAGTAACTTCGAGGAGCTATCTGAGACCTTGATGGATTGTGAGGTTTTCATATTGGTGGGATCATGACTTTGGGAAAGTATGTAGGAGTGCCCGTTGGACATGAGACTTGGATTTATGTAAGTGATTCTGGTCGGTATAATGCTGGATATGTCTGCATGTTTCGGAGTAAGATTGGATTTAGGCCTATGATCCTGATTATGATATCATGCTTCTCGGTGGACATTAACCTAGGAGATTGGATTATTTGTCGGAGTTGATTCAGGGATCTATTTAGTCGTGATCTTGGAGTTTACTTGACCCGGATGATGGGAATTTGGTGGACTTACTATCGTGATGCATAGTCCTTCCAAGTATTTGGGTATTATAGAGACCTGAGATCTTGTGGATCACCGTAGACATCGGATTTGTAGGATTGTTGGATTATGTGGTGATTGATGGAATTACCAGGCTATTGGAGTTGATCCATAGGAAGGAAACAAATCTTGGAGTGGCATATGACGTGTTTCCTTAGATTAGAGATGCATTATCTTGAGCCTTGCAAGACTAGGTTGAGTGCTTGGATTGTGGAGATTAATTTAGGCTCAGCTGCATGTATGATCTACCTTTGGATTTTAGGGGTAGACGTGCATATGGATTTGGGGATCTTAGACAAGTATGCTTTTGTTAGACCGTCTCTTGAGAGTCATGAGGATATGTATGGCAATGAGTGGTGATTAAAGTTGGTCTATGCGAGAGGCCGCTTTTCCGTTCGGAGTACTAGATAGAGCTATTGGCATCTCAGAAACTGTGCTTAAGGATAAGATGATATAAGTTCATTCACTCACTAGAATCCTTGAAACCCTTAAGCCCCACCAAGCCACAACCTGGTCAGATTCTGACCACAGGCCTTGACTCACAGTCAAGAAGGCCTCTGCTATACTCCTCTGAGACCACCACCAATACCCCAGCTTACCTTGCGTACCCCTTAGACCTCATGGAGTAAATGGACAAGATGGGTAACATCATTATTTGATGGCCTACTTGTCTGCCCGAAGACAAAGAAGAGACGGACAACTGGATAGAAGACATCTGAAGACCGCCCTGTCAAGAAGGAAGATCTACACCGACCATCGACATCAAGAAGAAACTTCCGCATCAAAGACCGGGCGTATCTGCAAACCACTCCTCCCGGAGAAGCCGAGCTTTTCCGTGTCGAAGGAACGCTCACACCAAGATTGTATCAAGACTTGAAGGCACGATTCTGGTGGCACGAGATGGAAAGAGAAATTTGCAACCTATGTTGCAAAGTGTGATGTGTGCCAAAGGGTCAAGCTGAATATCAGCGACCCGCTGGATTGCTTCAACCACTCAAGGCTTCTGGGTGGAAGTGGGATAAAGACGGAATGAACTTCGTCACTGGTTTACCAAGGTCGGATGGAGGACACGACTCTGTTTGGATCATAGTCGATCATTTGACCAAGGTGGCCCATTTTCATTCCTGTCAAAACCACTTATGATGGCAACCGGCTGGCAGCTCTCTACATCGACCAAGTCGTAAGTCTTCATGGTATTCCAAGGAGATCTGTCAGATCAAGGAACCCAGTTCAGCTCAAGGTTCTGGAAGAAGTTCCGAGAAGCCTTGGGAACCAAGTATCTTTCAGCACGGCTTTCCACCCCCAGACCGGAGGTCAGACTGAGCGAATCAATCAGATTCTCGAAGTCATGACTCCGAGCCTGTGTCTTGGCATATGGAGCCAAGTGGGAGGATTGTCTCCCTTTTGCCGAGTTCTCCTATAACAACAGTTACCAGTCGAGCCTTCGGACGGCACCATTTGAGGTGTTGTACGGACGCTGATGTCGCACACCCCTCAACTGGTCAGAGACTGGAGAATGACTAGTCTTTGGACCAGATATTCTCCACGCAGCGGAGGAGCAAGTCCAACTAGTCGGAGAACGTTTGAAGGCAGCCAAGTCAAGACAAAAGAGCTATGCTGACACTCACCGTCGGAACATGAGTTTCCATGTCGGGGACCACGTGTACCTACGGGTAACCCCTCTGAAGGGAACCAAGCGTTTCCACGTCAAGGGGGAAGCTCGCACTAAGGTTCATTGGACCCTTTGTGATCACTGCAAGTCATGTGGTGGATGGCTCCCCAGCTAGATCTACCACCTGAGATACCCCCCGTGCACCAAATCTTCCACGAGCCCCCACTCTGGAAGTACTTCTTACCTCCTAGCTAGCCCGATGGCCGCAAGGACATCGATCACCGAGCCCTTGTCAGCTAACCCAACCTAACCTATGCAAGAGACCCCTCAGCAACCTCCATCAAGGACGACCTCAAGCAAGGAGCCATACCATCAAGCACTTCAAGATTCCAAGGAGCACCGCTCGGAAGCAGAACCAACAAGAAGAAGTGAAGACTACCCCGTATCCAAGACTCCGTTTTTCTTTCCACGCCTAGTCTGGGAATCTCGGGGACGAGATTCTTGTAAGGGGGGTAGGTCTGTCACACCCTGATTTTCATATCACATTGCTTAAGCTAATTTTCATGTCAAAAATGTGGATTTGCAAAAACTTTTGAGTGTTTTTGACTTTGCTTGATTTGACTTTTGTCTGTTGTTTGCTAGTGCTCTAAAAATCAAATAAATCCTCCAACTCTTATACTTCATCTCCTTGACCCAAAACCTTTTCCCAATGATCATGACATGTGTATAGACCAGTATAGAATTTTCTTATAAAAATATTTTGGCCAAATGGTATTTTCTGAAATTAGTTTTCCAAAAACCCCTGAATTGAGGTTTGCACTGCAAGTACCTTATTTAGGGTGAGAAAAATCTTTCAAAAAGTTTATTTGAATCCTATTAGATATAGGACTCCCAGAAACCACAAAAGTATAATTTTAAAAGTTATTTTTATATTTTATTTAAAAGCTTTTTCTTAAGGCCAGAAATGGTCTTTAATAGGGAAAAATTATTTAAACATTTCAAAAATATTTGCCAAAACTCAGGGAGACTCATAGGACATATATTGTCCATATATAAGAGTTTTAACACATGGTCATGTTCAAAATATTGGACAAATCCTTCCAAAACCCTTTCTGGATATTTCAAGCTTTTGAAATATTTACAAAGGAAATATTCTCCAAAAATTCCAGGGAAATTCTATCATGTCACATATGACATATTTGATGATCTTGCAAAGCCTCATGCATTGGAGATCAAGGAAACATCTTCAAACCCTTTCAAAACCATTCTGTCCATATTTGAAGTTTGAGCAACTCTACATTGCCAAACTTGTCCAAATGCTCTCAAACTTGGTGCACATGCTAGAATGACCTAATAAGGCATCTAGACCAAATGGCACAAGATTTGGAATAGAGCAACTTGATCAGATCACCCCAAACCCCTTTCTGTTCAAATGCAAATTTGAACAACTTTACATTGTCAACTTTTTATCTGGAGCCTCAAACTTTGTGGGCATGTTCATAACCCCAAATTATGATGCTACACCAAGTGGTGCATCAAGGGGAGATGAATTGCTTGACTCAAACAAGGTGAAACCATTTCTGTTCATTTCTAGGGTTCACCAAATTTACATTGGCCACTTTGCCCAAATGAGCTCAAATTTGGTGTAGGGGCCTAATTATGTGTGACATTTGATCCTGTTAAGTCCCATGCCAATTGGATGTCATTTGCTTGACCAAACACTGATCAAACACCTTCTGTTCTTTTACCAAAACAAGTGGTTGAACCTCTTTTACTTTTCTCCATGGCCCCAAATTCTTACCACAGCTCCCCCTGATCATCCTCTACCCTCCAGTAACTCTCCTATGCCTTATCTCAATTATTGGAGGGGGTAAAACCCCAAGTTACACTGCTGGACAGCAAGATTCACCCTCTCCCTCACCTCCCTCCTCACTCCAGTGGCTCCTGGAGCATCCAAGTCTGCCTCCCCCTTTCTTTACTACTCCCTATACCCACTAGACATGGTTGGACACAAGAGGACACGGCCAGGACAGCACAGGCACGACCATGCCGGCCATAGACGCGCTCTGGAGCACGCTACAGTGCACCAAGGCACTGTAGCTCGGCCCTCCCGAGGCTTCCAGACAGCCTTGGGCAGAGAGAGCATGTCCCCCGAGGAGGCCTCGACGTCCACGACCTGCAGGACGGTCGGCCCTATCCTCTCCGGCCCTCCTCCTATCTCTCCACGAGCTCGCCGTGCGCGCCCTGGACCGTGCTCACGGTGCACCGTGGCTGCGTCTATTTAAGCCCTCCCCCCCGAGCGCCCGTTGCTTCTTCTGGAACCTCCCCTTCCCCCTGCACCTCCTAGACACTCCCTCTCTCCCTCTCCGGCGCTCTCCCTCTCTCCACGGCCGAAGTGCCGCCGCCAGCCACCGCTCGGCATCGGGCACCACGGCCGTTCCCTTCTCCCTCTTCTCTGTTGGCCACCAGGAGGAAGACCCCAGGACCGTGGAGACTCCCCCCACTCCTCCCTTCCTTTCCCCGAGCACCCTCTGGCGCCGCCCCGTCTCGACCCGAAGCCGCCGCTGATGCCTCGGTCGCCGTCGCTCCTGCTCCTCCCGGCCAGCTTGGAGGCCATGGATGGGCGCGGCTCGGCCTCACGAACCCGCCGGTGCACCGGACGTCGTCGGAGACGGCCGCAGTCGCCGGCACGGGAGACCACCGAGCGCAGGACCCGTCGGCCTCCACGGACGCAGGAAGCTCGCCGCGCCTCCCTGCGACCCCCCATGCGGATGCGGCGAGGCCCGCGGCCCTGACTCCACCGCGGTTCGACGCCGGCAGGCTGAGCAGCGCCGGCGGCGAGCAGGCCGGCGCCCTCCTCTGTCTCCGTCGGGAGGAAGAAGAAGGAGCCATGAGGGAGGGAAAGAGCCCGGTGGGCCCAGGCTGTAAGTGACCCAGCGGCCTGGCCCCACAGTTTAAGTGGAGACGTACTCCGTGAAGTCCATTTCTGGCAAACGGAGACGTATTCCCTTGAAGGCGCTTTTGACGAGGCCGAACCCTGCGCGCTGCTGTGGAGATGGGCCGGCCCGCAAGCTATCTTTCGCCCAGAGCGCAAGATAGGGTATAACCCCTTCTCTTTTTCTTTTTCTTTATTCTGTCAACTTCAAATATTTCCCAAATATTCATATAAACTCCAAATGGCATGATTCAAATTTCTGGTAGCTTCTAAAATCATGCCCTATCACATGGTGCTACATGCACAATATTCCAGAAACTTTTTCTATACAAATATTTATCAAATACCCATATTTCATTTTCTGTGATGAACTTTAGAAAATCACAGAGAGCTCATTTTTGACCCAAATGCAGTGATTCAAATTCCTAGATGCTTGTCATGTCCAAACTTAGTTTTGGAACATTTTTAATAATAGTTTCTGTACCCCAGCAAATAATGAGCCATTTCTTTATATTTATCAGCTTTGGGAAATCCTAGGAAATTCATTTCAATTCCAAATCCATTGAAACCAACTCCTAAATGCTTCTAAAATCATGACTTGATGATGAGTACCTTTGCTCATCATTCAAGGAATTATTTCTGTATACTTTTTCCAAATCCATAAAACCCTTGATTCCATCATATTGGAATGTTCCAACTCATCCATTGATCCAACACCTATGAAACCACCTTGGTCATTTCTAATATGACCAGAGGTATCCTAGAAAAGTCCAACTCCTATTTCTAGAGCACTTTTATTGTTGCTTTGATTGTGTTGCTTATTGTGATTGTTTCCATCGTTAGTTGACGTAATAAACGGAGTATTCGAAGATGGACCAGAAGATTTGAAGACTCTGAAGAATAAGGCAAGCAGCCCTTTGACCATGTTCAAGAAACCTTTTTATGCATGTCTCATAGCACCTTATTATTCAATGCATCGGAATCATGTTGAGGTGGGAACCACTTTGGTTGCTACCATTGCTGCTTACTATTGATACTTGCATCAAACATGACCCTACCTTCCTATGAGGGTTATGTGGGTGGGAGTAGTTAGGTTGCTTTAATAGTAGCTACGCAAGTGGGACGGGTATATGCATGGTGACGGAGGCAGGATACTTTCAATAGACTTTTCGAAAACCCCGTCGGGTGCCATTTATGCCCGAGGGAGATGGTGAGATTGGTAACCACTTGATGACGAAGTGGTGTACCGAGGCAAGTGTGTGTGTTGTTTTGAAAACGGATTGGTTTAAGTTGCGACCGTTATTCCAACCTTACATGCGCAACCACTCTACCCTTATATGGGAAAGGGCACTATTGATTACCTAGGTCGATACTAGCATGGTGCCCGCATTACTAGTGACGGGAGTGACATGAGGTCACTCTTGGGACGGGGTCGCGCTTGGATAGGCGGCCATGACTGTCTTTACAGGGCACCGGACACACCGTTGGTACCCCGTGCTTGTGATATGTGATGAATTCGGAGCGAGACTCCACAAACCTTGAGATGCGAAATGTTTGGCACTGGGGCTGTTACCAATCGAGTGGACTCCATATTAGTGTCACCTAGGGAAAGATAGTGATCGGGTGCTTACCCCGGGTACTTGAGGTACCGCGGGTCGTGGATGACACGGAAGTTCCCCGGATCTAGTGGGTAAAGTGTGCAACCTCTGCAGAGTGTAAAACTATTCGAATAGCCGTGTCCACGGTCATGGACAGTTGGGTAACCGCTCTTGGGCTACGTCCAATGTTTGCGAAACCTGGTGTGTGTGTGTGAGGAAACAACATGGTTCAGTGGTATTGATGAAGTCAATATGGTTCAGTGATATTGTTGATGTGATTGTGAGGAAGTCACAATGAGCTTGAGCATGAGTTGATTACAACTCTTCCTTGAAAATGATGTCTGTGACCTCCTGATACTTGTTACAGACACATGCATATCCTTGTTATATGTTGATCATAAGTGCATATGAAAAACTAGCTTTCCGCAAAACTACCAATTTAGTAGTAGAGCCTTGCATAATTATTCTGTTACCACACTTGGGTTGCTTGCGAGTACATTCAATGTACTCATTGGCTTGCCACTGGTTATTTTATTGGCCAGGCAGGAGAGAACAGGTTACGATGAAGATTTCTTGGTGACGAGCATGCGAGCTAGGACGCTTCCCAGTCAGAATGCCTGTAGGGTTAAGGCAGATGGCATGGGTCCCAGTTGTCTTTGAAGATTTTCCGTTGCTATGATATACTCAAGACTTGACCATTATGGTCCTACTTGTGTAACACGGTATGTAAGGATGTAAGACTCTTGTTATTCAGCTTCTGTGTGTTCAGTGAGCATTGATCTCTGGGATCACTGTACACGTGCATTCGGTGACCACGACTTACGAGTCGGGGTCCCCACACCATTACGCCCCGTCGCCTGCGCCAAGGAGTTGTCAAGTCGCACGATCACCAAGGCTGCATGGGAAGCGGAGCCGTCACGTCCCATCCAACAGTCGCACGCCAGCCTGGCCTGCAGCCTTTAGGGCCCGCGGCGCTTCGTCCTCGACTAACGCTTCGCCCCGAAGCCAACTCCGTGCACGCCTTGGACCCGGGGGCTACTGTCGGTGTACTGGGAACCAGGGTACCCAGACTTTCCTGTCTGCGGGCCGCGACGCGCTCCTACTACGGCCTAGTACGGCCCAGTTGATTGACCAGTTGTCCAAGACCCTCGCGAGGGAGCTAAGCCTCGTGAGGAGAACAACGTCTAGACCTCCTCGGGAGCAGCCTCAGCAAGGTGCTCGAGAGGGGCGGAGAATCCAAGGCCAAGCCTGCCTCAAGAGGAGGCAGTGATGTCAGCAGTGACGCATCACGCCAGCAGGTATCTGTGCACGCCAGCGGTGCAGTTACCATTTCGGTGCAAGGGGGACAACGCAGCCGCAAGTTCCGGAGGAGCGGGGCAAAGGTTTCCCCATTGGTGCAACGAGACCAAAGACCGCAAGGACGATAAGGAGGATGTCACTGTCGAGCCCACCATTGCGTCACCGCCTGGTCCTTTTGCAGGCGAAGATTGCTTTTGTTAGGGCATGAACGTCCTTGTGTTCCTGCTAAAAAATGGTCGTTGTGGGATCTCTTCCCGCCTAAACATTTCGGGGGAAGAGGACCATGGCCGCCTATATAAGTAGCTAGAATGCCCACTGTAAAAGGGATCGATCCATACGCTCAGCCACGACACAAGGAGCAAGAACACTTGCCTCCTGACCCTCCTTGCCCAAGGCTAATCCACCAAAGCAGGAAGTAGGGTCTTACACCACACGGTGGCCCGAACTTGGATAAACTCTTGTGTGTTCTGTCTGTTGTTTGCTTGAATCCTTGCACCGAGACGAGAGCGAGGCGCTAGGTACACGTGAGTAGGAGATATCTTCGTTCATGCCCCTGTGTTCGAACTTATCGGGTTTTTGCGGAGCCGTGAATCCGACACACCTATATAATTTACCATTGTATTGGGTGTGTTGGGGACACAAGAGACTCTTTGTTATTTGGTTGCAGGGTTGTTTGAGAGAGACCATCTTCATCCTATGCCTCCCATGGATTGATAAACCTTAGGTCATCCACTTGAGGGAAATTTTCTACAATCCTACAAACCTGTACACTTGGAGGGCCAACAATGTCTACAAGAAGAAGGATGTGTAGTAGACATCAGATATCTATCACTTTGCGACCAAATTCTTTTAACGCAAATTGCCATTGCAAATAAGAAGCTCTCAAACAAATTTAAGTGAAGAACGAGAGAAAATATTTGTTCAAAGTTTCACCTCTCAAAATAATATAAGTGAAGTATGTGAGGATTCCTTCAAAATTTCAACTAACTCTCAAAATAATCTATGTGAAGCATGAGAGCATAATTCTTCAAAATAACAACACCAATGTTCTCAAAAACGTATAAGTGAAGCACTAGAGAAGTTCCATAGCTCTAAAAAAATTAAGTGAAGCATAAAGAATGATTCTAATAAAGCATAGCATAATTTTGACTTCCTCAAATATGTGTGTCCAGCAAGGATGATTGTGACAAACTAAAAAGCAAAACTGTAGCGACCCGACCTCAAACAGTCAAGCGTCTGTGTATCGGTGCCATCCCTGGATCGGTCTGCTGGCACACACAATACACAAGTGTATATATCAAAGTGCAATCACATGTAAAATAACGTAAAACTTATATATACCTCATAAGTCTCAGCGGAAACAAACATAAGGGTGCGGAGTCCCATCAACGCCAATGGCAAGTTGAGTGTAGACCGTAACCCTACAACACAACTCTTACTCGTCATAGAAATTCCTGCAACATAAGATGTTGCAGCCATGCAGGTAGTACATGGAATGTACTGACAAGTCACATCATAAGAGAATAACTATCCTTCTTGTACATGCAATTAGGCTGCTAGAAAGGCTCTAAGTTTAACTTTGCATAAAGCTGATTTTTCCCTATCAAAAAAATTTATTCTACTCCTACATAATAGCATAAGATTGAGATGGCAACCAAAACTCAATCCATTCCGAAAGTTAATTTAAGACCTACTGTTTAAATTAAGGGTGATCAGATCTCCCAACATTTCCACTTCTAGATGCTCAAGATGTCCATAATCGGGGACACGGCTAATCGATTAGGTTGACACTCTACTGAGGTTTCCGCACTTTTCCCCATAAGACTGGATCGCCTTCCTTGGAGTTCTCGCACTGCCTGGTGTTTGAGAATAGGATGATCGATACATAGTCTTTCGAAATTATTTCCCCTTAACCCACAGATCGGTCGGTACACCTACACAATCTACATCTGCTAGCCAATCCTGGAAGAGGTCGGACTATCTACTCAACTAAGCCAGAGCCCATAATGGCTTGTGGCTGCACACGTAAGCTGCTAGATATGAAAACGCACTTGACCCCTTTGAGCCTAGGTGGACGGACCATTAGTGGTGCACCACCATGGATTTCCCATGCATGCTCCCGCTGTACTTCGCCACCATTCAAACCATTTTCTGCCCAGGTAGTTCATTTAAAAGTCTTGGTCCTGATTACTACTTTGTCACTCATATCTCACCATGAACACTTCCCAATCAACGTCTACATTAGCGAGGCAAAAATAAACTTACACGGTTGTGACAAAGGTTGTATAGTTCAGACCTACCTCAAATGAACTATGATAACCCACAAGTATAGGGGATCGCAATAGTTTTCGGAGGTAGAGTATTAAACCCAAATTTATTGATTTGACACAAGGGGAGCCAAAGAATATTCTCAAGTATTAGCAGCTCAGTTTTCAATTTGACCACACATGGAAATCTTAATATCTGCAACAAACTATTTAGTTGCAAAGTAATATTGAAGTAACCGTAATAGTGGCAAAAGTAACAGTAGCAATTTTATAGTGATGGTGACAGTAGCAGTAACGAAAGTAACAAAGCAAGTATCAATATGGAACGAACTCGTAGGCAATGGATCGGCAATGATAGGTGTCGAATAATATTCATCATGTAGCAGTTATAACCTAGGGTGACACATAACTAGCTCCAATTCATCAATGTAATGTAGGCATGTATTCCGTATATACTCATATGTGCTTACGGAAAACAACTTGCATGACATCTTTTGTCCTACCCTCCCGTGGCAGCGGGGTCCTAATGGAACTAAGGGATATTAAGGCCTCCTTTTAATAGAGTACCAGACCAAAGCATTAGCACTTAGTGAATACACGAACTCCTCAAACTATGGTCATCACCAGGAAGTGTCCCAGCTATTCTCACTCCACGGTTGCCGGATCATAACACATAGTAGGTGATTGTTGGCTTGCAAGATAGGATCAAGAACACAAATATATTCATGAAAAAGAAATCATGGCACTCGGACCCTAGTGACAAGCGTTAAGCATAGCAAAGTCATAGCAACATCTCAGAACATAGTGGATACTAGGGATCAAGCCCTAAAAAAACTAACTCGATTACATGATAAATCTCATCCAACCCATCACCGTCCAACAAGCCTACGATGGGATTACTCACGCACGGCGATGAGCATCATGAAATTGGTGATGGAGGATGGTTGATGATGACGACGGTGATGATCTCCATTCTGCAGAGCCCCGAACGGAATGCAGATCAGGTCTCCCTAAGAAGAATAGGAGGTAGCGGCAACTCTGTATCATAAAATGCGATGAAATCTTCTCTTTTATGTTTTCTCCCCAAATAAGAATATATGGAGTTGGAGTTCACGCCGATGGAGGTCCATGGGGCCCACAAGGTAGGGGGTGTGCCCTCACCCTTGTGGCCAGGGTGTGGGCTCCCTCCGGTAGTTCTTTTCGCCAGTATTTGTTATATATTCCAAAAATATTCTACATGAAATTTCATGTCATTCTGAGAACTTTTATTTGTTCACAAAAATAACACCAAGGAAATTCTTCTTAAAACAACGTCAGTCCGGGTTAGTTCGATTGAAATCATGCAAATTAGAGTCCAAAACAAGGGCAAAAGAGTTTGGAAAAGTAGATATGACGGAGACGTATCAACTCCCCCAAGCTTAACCCATTGCTTGTCCTCAAGCAATTTAGTGGATAATCTGAAAGTGATAAATAATTTTTTTACAAACTCTGTTTGATCTTGTTGTTGCAAATATGTAAAGCCAACATTCAAGTTTTCAACAAAGATTATGAACTAACCACATTAACAATAACATTTACGTCTCATGTTTACTCATATCAATAACATAATCAACGAGCGAGCAATAATAAATCTCGCATGACAACACTTTTCAAAACAATCATGATATAATATGATAAAGTGGTATCTTGCTAGCCCTTTCTGAGGCCGCAAAACATAAATGCAGAGCACCTAAGAAGATCAAGGACTAACTAAACATTGTAATTCATTGTTAAAGAGATCTAGTCACACTCATACTCAATATAAATTAATAACAAAGCATATAAATGATAGAAGTGCTCTCCAACGGGTGATTTTTATAAGAGAATGATTACTCAGCAATAAAAGTAAATAGATAGGCCCTTCGCAAAGGGAAGCAGGGATTTGCAGAGGTACCAGAGCTCAAGTTTTTAATTAGAGATGAATATAATTTTGAGCGTTATGCTTTCTTTGTCAACACTACGACCAATAGTTCTCAATATCTTGCATGCTACATACATTATATGCGGTTCCAATTAGAATGGTAAAGCTTTACTCCCCCTCCACCATCAAACACACTCCACAGCTTATCCGAAACAACGGGTGCCGTCCAAACCAACAACAGTCCTGGGGGAACTTTGTTTAATTATTTGCGATTTTGTTTTTGATCTTTTAATCACAAGACTGGGCATCCCGATTACCAGCCATATTCTCATGAATGACAAGCGGAGTCCACTCATCGTGAGAATAACCCACCAAGCATGGAAGATAAAGACAGTCCCCAAGTCGCCACATGAGCGATTTGGGCATACAAAAAAAATTATTGAAGGTTTAGAGTTTGGCACATGCAAATTTATGCTACCTCTTGTGCTTGCGTTGGTTTTTCCCTGGAAGAGGAAAGGGTAAGGCAGCAAAGTAGAGTAACTATTTCCCTCTGTTTAATAACCAAGGTATCAATCAAGTAGGAGATTACACACAAATCGCCAAATACATGCACAAACAATCAAACAACTTGCACCCAACGCTATAAACGGGTTGTCAATCCCTTCATGGTTATTTTCAAAAGTGAGATTTGATATAGATAGATGAACTAGTAAAGTAAATATTTCTGGGTTTTCGGTTTACAGATTGAAAAGTAAAATATTGCAAAATACTAGATCGGAAACTTATAAGATGTAAAATAGACCCGGGGCCCATAGGTTTCACTAGAGGCTTCTCTCACGATAGCAAATATTATGGTGGGTGAACAAATTACTGTCAAGCAATTGATAGAAGAGCGAATAATCATGATGACATCTAAGGCAATGATCATGAATATAGGAATCACGTCAGTATCAAGTAGACCGACTCCTGCCTGCATCTACTACTATTACTCCACACATCGACCGAAACGATTCTGCATCTAGAGTATTAAGTTCATAAGAACAGAGTAACACATTATGCAAGATGACATGATGTGGCGGACTTAACTAAAGCAATATGACGAAAACCCCATCTTGTTATCCTCGATGGCAACAATACAATACGTGTCATGTCCCCTACTGTCACTGGGATTAAGCACCGCCAGATTGAACCCAAAGCAAAGCACTTCTCCCATTGCAAGAAAAACCAATCTAGTTGGCCAAACCAAACCGATAGTTTGAAGAGAATTACTAAGATATTGAATCATGCATATAAGTATTCACAAGTGACTCAAATAATATTCATAGATAATTTGATCATAAACCCACAATTCATCAGATCTTGACAAACATATCGCAAAAGAAGATTACATCGGATAGATCTCCAAGAACATCCAGGAGAACATGGTATTGTGGATCAAAGAGAGAGAAGAAGCCATCTAGATACTAGCTATGGACCCGTAGGTCTGTGGTAAACTACTCACACTTCATTGGAAGGGCAATAGGATTGACGTAGATGCCCTCCATGGTTGATTCCCCTCCGGCAGAGTACCCGAAAATGCCTCTAGATGGAATCTCACGAGAACAGAATGTTACGACGCCAGAGAAGTCGTTTTGATGGATGTTCTGGGGCTTGTGGAATATTTGGGAAATTATAGGCGATAGAATTAGGTCAGGGGGGTCTCGAGGGGCCCACAAGGTAGCGGCGAGCCCTACCCCCCAGGGTGCGCTCTTCACCCTTGTGGCCACCTCGGAGATCCCCTGGCGTGTACTCCAAGTCCTTTTGGTGTCTTCTGGTCCAAGAAAAATCGTCGTAAAGTTTCGTTCCGTTTGGACTCCGTTTGATATTCCTTTTCTGCAAAACTAAAAAACAAGGAAAAAACAGAAACTGACACTGGGCTCTGGGTTAATATGTTAGTCCCAAAAATCAAATAAAATAGCATATTAATCCATATAAAACATCCAATATAGATAATATAATAGCATGCAATGATAAAAAATTATAGATACATTGGAGATGTATCAAGCATCCCCAAGCTTAATTCCTGCTCGTCCTCGAGTAGGTAAATGATAAAAAATAGAATTTTTGATGTGGAATTCTACCTAATATATTTATCAATGCAATTCTTCTTCAATGTGGTATGAAAGTTCAGATTTGTAAGTTTCAAGCAAAAGTTTATGTTGACATGAGAACAATAATATTCCAAGCATACTAGATAGTAAATCATCAAGCTTCAAAAATAATATGGCTAAAGAAATTTATTCCTACAAAATCATATAGTCTTATGATGATCCCTCTTCTCAACACAAGGTAATCATGCCCACTGTCGGTGTCAAAACCGGCAGATCTCGGGTAGGGGGTCCCGAACTATGCGTCTAAGGATTGATGGTAACAGGAGACTGGGGGCACGATGTTTACCCTGGTTCAGGCCCTCTCGATCGAGGTAATACCCTACTTCCTGCTATATTAATATGGATGAATATGAATACAAGAGTTGATCTACCTCGAGATCGTATTGGCTAAACCCTAAAGTATAGCCTATGAGGATTTGTGATTCTGTATTAGCCTCTCCGGACTAAACCCTCCAGTTTATATATGCACCGGAGGGGCCTAGGGTTTGTAAATAACCATCTTGCAGAGGAATGAAAGATTAAACTCGAACCTAAAACTTGCCATTACACGAGTACAGGAGTCCTATCCAGATACGAGAGACGATCTACAACAATGATCTTCATGGCCCACCAGTCCGGCCCACCCCGAGCTATCCGGTCACATGAGGACCCCTCAATCCAGGACTCTCTCAGTAGCCCCTGAACCTGTCTTCGATGATGATGAGTTCGGCTTCCGTATTGTCTTCGGCATTGCAAGGCGGGTTCCTTCTTCCAAATATATCTTCTACAAAAAGGTGTATTGTGTTCGGCTCTGCAAGGTTAGTACAACCCTTAACCTCGAAGGCAAGGCTCTTAAAAGAAAATGAATAGTATGTCTTTACTGACAACTTTTTGGTGAAGCATCGCGTCCATCCCAATAACATATCGAACCGTTTTATTTGGTCCTAGTTTTGCATTTTGGGGCATATCCTCATTGACATGTCTTATCAGAATAGAGATCGTGCCCGCTTATTATGGGATCCTTATCAATGTGACGTGAGAATCCACACCGCACATTACGCACGACCACTTTGGGAACCGGCGGGGTTCATGTGGGGGGACGTTTCGTATTCACATCATTATAAAAGGACACCAATCCCTTTCATCTTTTTTTTCGAACACCAATCCCTTTCATCAGCCCCACACTTTCCTCAAGCTCGAGCTCTCCTACCCCCCTAGCCCTAGCATCCTCATCTCTTGCGCCCATCGCTTTTCGTTCCTCCTCCACTACTCCCTTCCCTAGCAATGGCTGGATCCGGTGCCAGAGGCAAGTGGGAGGCCTCCACGGTCACTGAGAAAACCGTGGAGGATCTCCGAAGCGCAGGTTATCTCGCCGCCGATATCGCGCACCGAGTCCCCACCAAGGGCCAGGTGATTCTCGTCCGAGAGGTGGGTGAGAGGGTAGTTTTCTCTTCACACTTTGTTAGGGGGCTAGGGTTTCCGCTCTATCCCTTTGTTCGGGGTTTACTGTTCTTCTACGGGCTAGATTTCCTCAATCTAGCCTTGAACTCAATCCTTCACATCTCCGCTTTCATAGTGGTGTGTGAAGCTTTCCTCCGCATCCCACCACACTTTGGCCTATTGCTTAAAACCTTCAACGTGAAGCCGAAGGTGGTGGATGGGCAGCACACGGAGTGCGGGGGTGCTATGATCAGCAATCTGCCGAATGCGACTTGGCCAAAAGGGTCATTCATAGAGACGAACAAGGTTTGGCTGCAGGAGTGGTCTTATATCACCGAACTCCGTGACACCAAATGGGCAGCGGAACCTGCTTCCAGATCTGGACCCCCGGAGAGGTTGACGTCTTGGACCAAAAAGGTTCTGGACTGGGGTTCTCAAGTTGAGGTGATGAGACTCCAGAGCCGTGTGTACGTCGTGATTTCCAAGGGCCATCAGCTCTCGTCCGTGGTCCAGGTAATGCTGGCCCGGATTGTTCTTCCTTGCCAAAGCCAGGACTCCTATCACAACCCTAGTTCTGGTATGCACTAGGCTAGCTTGGTGTTTGAATCATGTTTAAACTTCAAATGAATCTGATTTGGGGACTTGTGAAACCCTCAGAAACCTTTTTGAAAAATGACCCAGATAAAAATTGCTCCAAAAGGGTCCAAGAAAATGTTCATGTTTCTCTCTGGAAATATTGGTCAGAGGTAAAATTCAAACCAATATTTGTATGAGCTCATAAATATTTATTTTGGGCATTCGGAATTAATGCAATAATTATTTTGCCTTGGATATATATTTGTTATATATTTTATATATGTCCAAAAATTCTGATTTTTATTGTGAGGGGCTTTGGATTAATTCCTAGGTCCCTCCAAAAAAAATGTCAGAAGAAAATAAATGTTTTAGTTTAGAAACTAAATCAAAATAGAATTACAGAATTAGAAAATAGAAAGAAAAAGGAAAGTTCTTACATGCGCCACTTGCTAGCCTGGCGCTGTGCGCCCCAGCTGGGCCGGCCCATCTGCCAGTCGTCGTCCTCCTGGCGGCGATAGGAGGCAGGGGCACGCGCAACCGCCGAGCGCATGGCTGCCACCTCCTCCCTGCCTGCCTGCCCTCTCCCTCGCCGCTCTGGACGCCCTGGAAGACGCCACGCAATGCCCCGGCCGTCTCGCATGCTCACCGTGGCTTTCCCTCCTCTCCCTCGCTCTCTCTCTTGCACCACCGAACGTGGCCGTCGCCGCCGCTCGCCGCTGCCGTGGCCACAAACAACTCCAGGGCCAGCCAACGTGCCCGAGAGCTCCGCCACGTCGTCTTCCTCCTGCCCGTCAAGCCACGCACCGCCGGACGCTCTGAGGAGCTGTCACTGCCGTCTTCTTCAACCTCCAGCGCCGGAGATCGCCGTCGACCCTACGCCGTCTCCGCTGCCTCTCCGAGCCGCTGAGGCCGCCGTTCGACTCGTTGTGAGCATCCGCGTCGAACCCCTCTTCTCCCCCTCGTCCTTGCGAGCTCCAGCCCCGTTCCCCGCTTAGGCCGAGACCTCCTCGCCGCCGTTCATGCTGCTGTTGTGGCAACCGTCACCTAGATCCGCGACTGAGCACACCACCGTGCTCAGCATGGTCCCAGGAGCCCAGAACGAGCTTCTGGTCGTCCTCTTGTCGACCGTAGCGCCGTTTCCGACGAGGCCCAAACTCCGGCGCCGCCGCGAGCTTCGTTCTGGCCAACTCCAGCGCCCCCGCAGCCTCCTGTTGGCTTAGATCGATGCGGACGAGGCTCCGCAGCCCGTAGGTGCTTTCCGCCGCCCAAATGGTCGCCGGAGCGGTGTTTCCGACGCCCTCCGCCGCGTTTGCTGCTGCCGGCGGCTTAACGACGGCGGAGTTTGACCCCGCTGACGCTTTGACCCTATGGGTCAATGACAGGTGGGTCCCCCCCCCCTCAGTTAGTTGACCCCGTTTAGTGTTAGTTAAGTAATTTAGTTAATTAGTATAGCCACTGACATGTGGGCCCAGCCCTGCTGACATTTTGGTTAGGATTAGTTTAGCACTAATTAAACTCAGTTAATTAGTAGAGTCACTGACCAGTGGACCCCACTGTCAGGTTTGACTCTGGTCAGCCTGGTTGACCTGCTGACGTCATGCTTTGGTCATGCTGACGTAGTAATCCATTTTTGGGATTGAAATAAATCTTAAATGATTTATTTATTTTAGAAATTGGTTTAAACTTCAATAAAACACAGAAATTCAACCGTAGCTCAGAATGAAATAATTTATATATGAAAAATTATCAGAAAAATTCAACCTATCCATCTGTACCATTTTCATGCATGACAAATGAAGTTATACCTACTGAATATATGAAAACACATAAATGGCATTTATAAATGTTTAATTTGGAGTTGCATTTGAACCTTGGTTCAAATGGACTTCAACCAAATAAAAGCTAGTTGAATTAGCTCAAACAACATCATATCTTCATGCCATATTCATGCATAATATTGTTGCATATGCTTGTGTTTGATTGTTGGCACCGTCCTTCTCGATAGGTCCTGCTCCGGAGACCGTTCCAGAGTACCTGTCAGAGGAGTAGTGCCCCCCTGTTGATCTATCAGGCAAGCAAAACCCCTTTTTTCATTTCGATACAATCCCACTCTCTCGCTCCTGCTCTCTGTTATTGCATTAGGACAACAACAATTCAACTGCTACTTTACGCTGCGGTAGTTGAACCCATTCCTCTGCATGACCTATCATTGCCATAGTAAATAGTTGAAACCCACTAGCATGTGTAGGAGTTGATTGAAGCCATGTTGTGTTATTACCATGCCTTGCTTGCTATTCTTAGAGTGTGTCAGGTCTGATTCATTGGGAATGAATTGGAGTGCAGTGATATGTTCTGATGCTGAGCGTTAAGTGTGTGAATACGTTTTGGTAAAGGTAGCAGTGAGAGGCCATGTAGGAGTACATGGTGGGTTGTCTCACTGGAACCGTCCTTAAGCACTGAGTTCTGTGTATGTTGTCCAATGACTAGCTACTACCACACATTGGGTTCCGGTAACTCGACCCCTCTAGGCTTATTAATCAACTTGATCTCTGTCTAGGAGTCGCAACTAGTTTTTGGTGTTTGTAGGTAGTGTTATTTTTCTACCAAGTGGCACCCCGCAAGGTGGGCTTGGGACAGACTAGGCACACGTGGCCCGGTGTACCGAGTAGCACCCGGATGGTGGGCTCGGGAACCCTGTACACATCGTTTGGGGCCGTGATGGAAACCTCGGCCGGACTCCCTTGCGGATGGAACTCGAATAGGCGATAAACCTGGACTAGAGTCTTGTGTGGTTAGTCAGGTCCTGGCCGACACCCTCGTCAGGCTTCCGCTTGAAGGTTGCTGAGATACACGACATGTACATGTCGGTAATTGGTGAGAGCGTGTGTGAAGAAGTACAGCCCTGCAGGGTTTAACATGATCTATTCGAATAGCCGGGTCCATGGTTATGGACTTCTTGGATGCTTACGTGGTACATAGACAACTGGAAGTGGATACTCTAAAATACACAAGACAAGTGTGAGTGCTATGGATGGCCTTCTCACAGGGAGACGGGGATGAATCCATAGTGGTGTATTGAGTGGTGATTAGTGGACTCGTGTGCGCCACCTCAAAGAGTTACCAGCAGTCGTAGTACAGGATAGCCACTGAGTCAAAGCTGGCTTGCTGCAACTAAACACCACTTTGCCTTCTTGATACAAATGAATGTATGATAGGTTCTGATGTAAGTCTTTCTGAGTACCTTGTACTCATGTTTGCTTAATGTATGTTTTGCAGATGAGACTTCTGTCTCACTAGTAGTTCCGCTTGGACTTCGACAAGTAGCTTGTTACCTCAGCTACGATCTTGTACGAGTGTTGTAGATAGTTAGGCTCTTCAGCCTTTTTCATTTGTAGTTGTCTGTACTCAGACATGTTATGCTTCCGCTTGTTGCTTGTATGCTCTGAATGTTGGGTCATGAGACCCATGATTGTAATATCTGGCTCCTCGGAGCCTAATGAATAAATACTTTGTTTCATAGAGTCTTCTTGTGATGCCATGTTGTATTTGCACATATCGAGCATATTGTGTGTATGTTATTGAAATGCTTGGTATGTGTGGGATCCGACAACCTAGTTGTTTCCTCTTGGTAGCCTCTCTTATGGGGAAATGTCTCCTAGTGCTTCCACTGAGCCATGGTAGATTGCTACTGCTCCGGAACACTTAGGCTGGCCGGCATGTGTCATTCTTCCTTCCTGTGTCTGTCCCTTTGGGGAAATGTCACGCGTTGTTCCTTTAAGTCCTTGTAGCTTGCTACGACATGGGTTCATACGTTGATGACCGACACGTTCGTTGCTGGCTCATGTATGCATGTCCCTGTAAGTTAGCGCCACCTCGGGATAATAACTAGTCATGTTGGCCCGGGTTCTCTGTCAGATGGATGCTAGCGACACTATCATATACGTGAGCCAAAATGCGCAAACGGTCCCGGGCCAGGTAAGGTGGCACCCGTGGGGATACCGTGCGTCAGGCCGCAAAGTGATATGGTGTGTTAGATGCTAGACCGGTGTGACTTAGGATCGGGGTCCCGACAGCTTTGGTATCAGAGCCTGAGTGCCTGTAGGATTACCAAGCCAAACTGGTCGAAGTTGAGTCTAGAAATTCCTTAGTTATATAAGGGAATTGATTGTGGGAAGGAACGTAAGGCTCTTTTTACTCCTTGTACCTTATGCCCTTCTGATCTAAGTCATCTTATCTTTCCTACGGGGTTGAGAAACTAGGCTTTCTCTTCCGTCTATCAGGATCACGAGTTACTACTGCGTAGTTCCATAGGATTGGTTGAACAGAGTCATACTCCAGTTTTCAAGTTCTTCCGGTGTAGATTGTTTAGTACTATCACAGAACCTTGAGTGATGTTGTTGAGTATGGTACTGCCCTATTGTTGCAGGATGACCCTTTTGAGCATTTTACTACCGTTATGCTGCCGGAATTATCCTAGGAGTTCGAGAGATACCCATTTCTTGTCCTACCTTCTATAGCCTGGTTGATGCTGATTCTGTCCTTGGTTTCATTTCTCAGGATGTCGTCAGTTACCCGAGGTTCAGTTGCTCGTAGAGAGAACCACGGAGGTGGTAGGGATGAGGAGGATCCTCCCGACCAGCCTTCGTTGGCAGAGGTCATGTTAGAGATGGAGATAAACAGGCGAGAGTCTAACCGCTTGTTGGCACGTATTGAGGAGAACACCACACATCAGTGCAAAGAGTCAGCGACCATCCATTAATTCATTCGTCTGAAACCACCCACCTTCCATCATCCCATTGAGCCACTCGATGTAGATGACTGACTCCGTAGTATCACTCACAAGCTGCGTTCTGCGAACGTAGCTAAAGGTGACAAGGTCATCTATGCCACATATCACCTCGAAGGTTCTGCTAGTCTTTGGTGGCAGAATTATGAGGCCATGGTTCCAGCTAGCCAGATTCCTACCTGGAGAGATTTCACTGAGGCTTTTCGCGAGCATCACATTCCTCAAGCCCTCATCGATCACAAGAGAGAAGAGTTCTGTAGTCTTACCCAGGCTAAGATGGATGTTGATGCTTACAGTAGAGAATTTGAAAAGCTCGCTCGCTATGCAACAGAAGAAGTGTCCACGGACGCCAAGAAGCAGGCTAGGTTCCGGAAGGGTCTCAACCCCAAGCTGCGTCGTGATCTTCACTTGCATCATTGCAATACATTCCAGGCTCTTGTGAACAAGGCCATCAATGCAGAGACCGCTCAACTCACTTACGAGGAGTCTCGTAAGCACAACCGTGATTTGGGATCTTGCTCCGGCACTAGTTCCCAGAGGCGCCGGATTTGGGTTCCAAACTCCACTTTTCCACCCAGATATTCTCCGACGCCATCTTATGAGGTGCCTCATCCAGCTCAGTCTTATGCTCCACCCAAGCCTATTGGTAAACCGCTTGTCAATGCGGGTCCACGTCCTACCTCAGGGACTTGCTTCACATGCGGAAAGCCAGGACACTATGCACGTGACTGCTCTCAGGCCACTCTTACTCCACCCCAGCCCGAGAAGTCCATTTTTCGTGGTAAGTCCCTGAGGCCAATCTCAGGTCAGTCTTGCTTCACATGCGGAAAGCCAGGACACTATGCACGTGACTGCTCCCAGGCCAGTCTTACTCCACCCCAGCCCGAGAAGTCTGTTTTGATTGGACCCCAAATGTCGTTCTTGGTACACTCCTTGTCAATTGCCATCCAGCTTCAGTTCTATTCAATACAGGAGCATCTCACTCCTTCGTCTCTGAAGGCTATGCCCGTTTGCACGACATGTCATTTTGTGATATGCCAACTCCGCTTGAAATCCAAACCCCAGGGTCTAGATGGCAAACTACTAGAATAAGCCATGGTAATGGAATCCTTGTTGACAGACTTGTATTCCTTGCCTCACTTATAGCCCTCAAGTCTTCGGATTTTAACATCATCTTGGGTATGGACTGGATGATAGCTCATCATGCAAAGATTGATTGTTACACTAGGTCTGTTCAACTTACACACCCATCTGGCAAGATAGTCACTGTCTCCACTAGAGTTGCAAAGTGTCAACTCTATTCTCTTAATGCCAGCCCCCTCCCAGACCTTGAAGATATCCCAGTAGTCCGTGACTTTCCGGATGTCTTTCCAGAGGAACTGCCAGGTGTTCCACCTGACAGGGTTGTAGAGTTTGTCATAGATCTTATCCCAGGAACGGTTCCAATTTCTAGGAGACCTTACAAGATGGCACCCCTAGAATTAGCTGAGCTTAAGGAACAACTTGATGAGTCCTTGAAAAAGGGTTTCATCCGTCATAGTTCTTCTCCTTGGGTTTGTCCCATCCTCTTCGTCAAGAAGAAGGATGGTACGGATCGGATGGTTGTAGATTATCGTCCAATTAATTTGTTCACGATAAAGAACAAGTATCCACTCCCCAGGATCAACGACCTGTATGATCAGATCTATGGATCCTCAGTCTTCTCCAAGATGGATTTGAGGTTAGGCTACCATCAAATGAAGATCAGAAATGGAGACATTCCTAAGACGGCTTTTGTCACTCGTTATGGCCAGTACGAGTACACTGTCATGTCTTTCGGTCTAACCGATGCTCCAGCCACATTCTCCCGCTTGATGAACTCGATCTTCATGGAGTACTTAGATAAGTTCGTCATGGTTTACATCGATGATATTCTTATCTACTCGAAGAACGAGGAAGAGCATGCCGGACATCTTAGACTTGTGCTGGAAAAACTCAGAGAACACCGCCTTTATTCCAAGTTCTCCAAGTGCGAATTTTGGTTGCCAGAAGTGACCTATCTCGGCCACGTAATCTCTGGTAAGGGCATTGCTGTCAATCCCGAGAGAGTTCAGGCCGTTCTTGATTGGACTCCACCTGAAACAGTTAAACAAGTTAGGAGTTTCCTTGGTCTAGCCAGCTATTGTTGTTGCTTTGTTGAGAATTTCTCTAAAGTGGCCAAACCTCTCACGGAACTTCTCAAGAAGGATAAAAGTTTGAGTTGTCCCCGCAGTGTGAGCACAGTTTTCAGGAACTGAAAGGACGCCTGACTTCTGCTCCCATACTTGTGCCACCGGATTTCACTAAGGACTTTGTTATCTACTGTGATGCCTCACGATAGGGACTAGGTTGCATTCTTATGCAAGATCGTCATGTGATTGCCTATGCATCTCGATAGTTGCATCCACACAAGGAAAATTATCCTACACACGATCTAGAGCTTGCAGCTGTAGTCTATGCACTTATGACATGGTGACATTACCTTCTTGGTAATCTTTGCGAGATCTACACCGATCACCAGAGTCTCAAGTATATCTTCACCCAGCCAGATTTGAACCTTAGGCAAAGACATTGGTTGGAGTTGATCTCAGATTACGAATTAGGGATTACTTATACCCCAGGCAAGGCCAGTGTCATGGCTGGTGCTTTAAGTCGTAAGTCATATTGAAACAATCTCATGTTACAGCAGGGCCAACCACTTCTCCATGAGGAATTATGTAAGCTTAACCTTCACATTGCTCCTCACGGATTCCTTTCAACCTTGGTGGCGAAACCTACTCTTATGGATCATATCATAGAAGCCCAGAAACATGATACAGGGATTACTCGGATCAAGAGAAACATTGCCAAGGGTATTGCTGGTAGTTTCTCCATAGATGATCGAGGTGTTGTTTTCTTCCAGAACCGACTGGTGGTTCCCAAGAAGCAACATCTGCGACAACTGATCCTTAAGTAGGCTCATGAATCTCCTCTCACGATTCATCCCGGTAGTACTAAGATGTATCAGGACCTACGCTAGTGGTTCTGGTGGACTAGGATGAAGAGAGAAATTGCTGAGTTCATTGCTAAATGTGACATTGGTCGTCGCGTTAAGGCGGAACATCAAAGACCTGCTGGCACCCTTCAGCCTTTAGCTATTCCTAAGTGGAAATGGGATAAAGTTGGTATGGTCTTCATCACCGGTTTTACCAGGACCAAGAGAGGGAATAATGCTATCTTCGTAGTCATTGATCGTCTGTCCAAAGTAGCTCACTTCCTACCTGTTCGAGAGAGTATCACTGCTAGTCAGCTCACTGACTTGTATATTTCTCGGATAGTGTCACTTCATGGTGTTCAACTAGATATCAATTCAGACCGTGGTAGTCTTTTCACTTCTCATTTCTGGGAGAGTTTCCAGACTGCCATGGGCACCCATCTTTCCTTCAGTACCGCTTTCCACCCTCAATCAAGTGGTCAGGTGGAACGGGTCAACCAAATTCTCAAAGACATGCTTAGAGCTTGCGTTATCTCATTCGGTATGGATTGGGAGAAATGTCTTCCTTTCACTGAGTTTGCTTATAACAATAGCTATCAATCCAGTCTCAAGAAAGCTCCTTTTGAGATACTCTATGGACGAAGATGTCGAACACCTTTGAACTGGTCAGAAACCGGTGACAGACAATTCTTTGGATCGGACATGATCCAGGAAACAGAAGAGCAAGTTCGCATCATTTGTGAGAATTTGAAAACAGCTCAATCTCGTCAAAAGAGCCAGTATGATCGTCATCATAAGGAAATGGCTTATGAAGTTGGCGACAAAGCTTATCTTCGGGTTACCCCTTTGAAGGGTACCCATCGTTTCGGTATCAAGGGCAATTTGGCTCCTCGTTACATTGGTCATTTTCGCATTCTCGCTAAACGAGGAGAGGTTGCCTACCAGATGGAACTACCCCCACATCTTTCTCGAGTACATGATGTCTTCCACGTCTCTCAACTCAGGCATTGCTTCTCGGATCCCATCCGCGGAGTGGACCATGAAACGCTTGATCTCCAAGATAACCTCACATATCGAGAGTACCCCGTTTGCATTCTGGATCAAGCAGAGCGTGTCACTCGACATCATAACATCAAGTTTCTCAAGGTTCAGTGGTCTCATCATTCCGAGAGAGAAGCTACTTGGGTGCGAGAAGATCGTCTCTGACTGGAGTACCCCACCTTCTTTCCGCTGACTCCAGAATCTCGGGACGAGATTCTTTCGAGTGGGGGCGAGTTGTCACAACCCTAGTTCTGGTATGCAGTAGGCTAGCTTGGTGTTTGCATCATGTTTAAACTTCAAATGAATTTGATTTGGGGACTTGTGAAACCCTCAGAAACCTTTTTGAAAAATGACCCAGTTAAAAATTCCTCCAAAAGGGTCCAAGAAAATGTTCATGTTTCTCTCTGGAAATATTGGTCAGAGGTAAAATTCAAACCAATATTTTTAGGAGCTCATAAATATTTATTTGGGCATTTGGAATTAATGCAATAATTATTTTGCCTTGGATATATATTTGTTACTCCCTTTGTTCACTTTTATAAGACCTTGAAGACATTTCAGACAATGTACAAAACAACGCATTTTGAGTTGTCTGAAATGACTTACAAAAGTGAACGGAGGGAGTATATATTTTATATATGTCCAAAAATTCTGATTTTTATTGTGAGGGGCTTTGGATTAATTCCTAGGTCCCTGCATAAAAATGTCAGAAGAAAATAAATGTTTTAGTTTAGAAACTAAATCAAAACAGAATTACAGAAATATAAAACAGAAAGAAAAAGGAGTGTTCTTACCTGGGCCACTTGCTGGCGTGGCGCTGTGTGGCCCAGCAGGGCAGGCCCATCTGCGAGTCGTCGTCCTCCTGGCGACGAGAGGAGGCAGGGGCACGCGCCACCGCCGAGCGCATGGCTGCCACCTCCTCCCTGCCTGCCTGCCCTCTCCCTCGCCGCTCTGGACGTCGTGGAAGACGCCACACAACGCTCCGGCCATCTCGCACACTCACCGTGGCTTTCCCTCCTCTCCCCCACTCTCTCTCTCTCTCTCGCACCACCGAACGTCGTCGTCCCCGCCGCTCGCCGCTGCCGTGGCCAGAGACCACTCCACGGCCAGCCAACGTGCCCGAGAGCTCCGTCAAGCCACGCGCCGCCGGACGCCCTGAGGAGCTGTCACCGTCGTCTTCTTCAACATCCAGCGCCGGAGATGGACGTCGACCCTACGCCGTCTCTGCCGCCTCCCCGAGCCGCTAAGGCCTCCGTTCGACTCGCTGTGAGCCTCCGCGTCGAACCCCTCTTCTCCCCCTCGTCCTTGCGAGCTCCAGCTCCGTTCCCCGCCGAGGCCGAGACCTCCTCGCCGCCGTTCATGCTGCCACCGTGGCCACCGTCACCAAGAGCCGCGACTGAGCACACCACCGTGCTCAGCATGGTCCCAGGAGCCCAGAACGAGCTTCTGCTCGTCCTCTCGTCCACCATAGCGCCGTTTCCGACGAGGCCTGAACTCCGGCATCGCCGCGAGCTCCGTTCCGGCCAACTCCCCCCCCCCCCCCCCCCCCCCCCCC
>LR738714.1:133381501-133406833 GCA_902687465.1 Secale cereale
CCCCCGCAGACTCCCGTTGGCTTAGATCGATGCGGACGAGGCTCCGCAGCCCGTAGGTGCTTTCCGCCACCCAAATGGTCGCCGGAGCGGCGTATCCGACACCCTCCGCCGCGTTTGCTGCTGCCGGCGGCTTAACGCTGGCGGGGTTTGACCCCGCTGATGCTTTGACCCTGTGGGCCAATGACAGGTGGGTCCCCCCCCTCAGTTAGTTGACCCCGTTTAGTGTTAGTTAAGTAATTTAGTTAATTAGTATAGCCACTGACATGTGGGCCCAGCCCTGCTGACATTTTGGTTAGGATTAGTTTAGCACTAATTAAACTCAGTTAATTAGTAGAGTCACTGACCAGTGGACCCCACTGTCAGGTTTGACTCTGGTCAGCCTGGTTGACCTGCTGACGTCATGCTTTGGTCATGCTAACTCAGTAATCCATTTCTGGGTTTTAAATAAATCTTAAATGATTTATTTATTTCATATATTGGTTTAAACTTCAAAAAAACACAGAAATTCAACCGTAGCTCAGAATGAAATAATTTATATATGAAAAATTATCAGAAAAATTCAATCTATCGATCTGTACCATTTTCATGCATGACAAATGAAGTTATACCTACTGAATATATGAAAACACATTAATGGCATTTATAAATGTTTAATTTGGAGTTGCATTTGAACCTTGGTTCAAATGGACTTCAACCAAATAAAAGCTAGTTGCATTAGCTCAAACAACATCATATCTTCATGCCATATTCATGCATAATATTGTTGCATATGCTTGTGTTTGATTGTTGGCACCGTCCTTCTCGATAGGTCCTGCTCCGGAGACCGTTCCAGAGTACCTGTCAGAGGAGCAGTGCCCCCCCCCCCCAGTTGATCTATCAGGCAAGCAAAGCAAAACCCCTTTTGTTCATTCCGATACAATCCCACTCTCTCGCTCCTGCTCTCTGTTATTGCATTAGGACAACAACGATTTAACTGCTACTTTATGCTGCGGTAGTTCAACCCATTCCTCTGCATGACATGTCATTGCCACAGTAAATAGTTGAAACCCACTAGCATGTGTAGGAGTTGATTGAAGCTATGTTGTGTTCTTACCATGCCTTGCTTGCTATTGCTTAGAGTGTGTCGGGTCTGATTCATTGGGAATGAATTGGAGTGCAGTGATATGTTCTGATGCTGAGAGTTAAGTGTGTGAATACGTTTTGGTAAAGGTAGGGGTGAGAGGCCATGTAGGAGTATATGGTGGGTTGTCTCATTGGAACCGTCCTTAAGCACTGAGTTCTGTGTATGTTGTCCAATGACTAGCTACTACCACACATTGGGTTCCAGTAACTCGACCCCTCTCGGCTTATTAATCAACTTGATCTCTGTCCAGGAGTCGCAACTAGTTTCTGGTGTTTGTAGGTAGTGTTATTTTTCGACCAAGTGGCACCCGGCAGGGTGGGCTTGGGACAGACTAGGCACACGTGGCCCGGTGTACCGAGTGGCACCCGGATGGTGGGCTCGGGAACCCTGTACACATCGTTTGGGGCCGTGATTGAAACCTCGGCCGGACTCCCTTGCGGATGGAACCCAAATAGACGATAAACATGGACTAGAGTCTTGTGTGGTTAGTCAGGTCGTGGCCGACACCCTCGTCATGCTTCCGCTTGAAGGTTGCCGAGATACACGACGTGTACATGGCGGTTAGTGGCGAGAGCGTGTGTGAAGAAGTACACCCCTGCAGGGTTTAACATGATCTATTCGAATAGCCAGGTCCACGGTTATGGACTTCTTGGATGCTTACGTGCTACATAGACAACTGGAAGTGGATACTCTAAAATACTCAAGACAAGTGTGAGTGCTATGGATGGCCTTCTCGTAGGGAGACGGGGATGAATCCATAGTGGTGTATTGAGTGGTGATTAGTGGACTCGTGTGCGCCACCTCAAAGAGTTACTAGCACTCATAGTACAGGATAGCCACTGAGTCAAAGCTGGCTTGCTGCAACTAAACCCCACTTTGCCTTCTTGATACAAATGCATGTATGAAAGGTTCTGATGTAAGTCTTGATGAGTACCTTATACTCATGTTTGCTTAATTTATGTTTTGCAGATGAGACTTCTGTCTCACTAGTAGTTCCACTTGGACTTCCACAAGTAGCTTGTTACCTCAGCTACGATCTTGTACGAGTGTTGTAGATAGTCAGGATCTTCATCCTTTTTCATTTGTAGTTGTCTGTACTCAGACATGTTATGCTTCCACTTGTTGCTTGTATGCTCTGAAAGTTGGGTCATGAGACCCATGATTGTAATATCTGGCTCCTCAGCCTAATGAATAAATACTTTGTTTCACAGAGTCTTGTTGTGATGCCATGTTGTATTTTCACATATCGAGCATATTGTGTGTATGTTATTGAAATGCTTGGTATGTGTGGGATCCGACAACCTAGGTGTTTCCTCTTGGTAGCCTCTCTTATGGGGAAATGTCTCCTAATGTTTCCACTGAGCCTTGGTAGCTTGCTACTGCTCTGGAACACTTAGGCTGGCCGGCATGTGTCCTTCTTTGTTCCTGTGTGTCCCTTTAGGGAAATGTCATGCGTTGTTCCTTTAAGTCCTTGTAGCTTGCTACGACTTGGGTTCATACGTTGATGACCGACACGTTCGTTGCTGGGTCATGTATGCCTGTCCCTGTAAGTTAGCGCCACCTTGGGATTATAACTAGTCATGTCGGTCCGGGTTCTCTGTCATATGGATGCTAGCGACACTATCATATACGTGAGCCAAAATGCGCAAACGGTCCCGGGCCAGGTAAGGTGGCACCCGTGGGGATACCGTGCGTGAGGCCGCAAAGTGATATTGTGTGTTACATGCTAGACCGGTGTGACTTAGGATCGGGGTCACGACAGCTCCTCCCTATGGGAGTTCGATCCGGCAGGAGATAAGCCTCTGAAAGATCTCTTTGCATTTACGCACAAAGAGATCTGGAAGCATCTCTTCAAGAGCTAGAAGGAGTGGCCGGAAGAAACTGAGGATGCGGGCTATAGCACTGCGGTCTCCGCCCCAGAGGTAATAGAAAATCTCGCCGAACATATATCCCCTTTCTTATTTAATGATAACAGGAATTGGAGTTTTTGCGTGACATACATGGCTGGACGAAGAATGCAACTCGGATCAAGTGTCCGGCGCCTTTGTCAGAAGACCCATAATTGCCTCTACTGACGGCGATGTTGGTCCCAGCGCCGTACAAGCCGCCGGTCAAGAAGCCCAAGAAGAAGGGCAAGGGGACCGGAGACAGCCCCCGCTCTACGGACAAGAAGTCCGAGAAGATCAACATCCTCTCCTCCGAAGAGGAGGAGGACGACAAGGAAGAAGAAGAAGAAGGGCTCCCTGTCGGTGTCAAAATCGGAGATCTCGGGTAGGGGGGCCAAGGTTTGAGTCTGAAGATCGATGGTAATAGGAGCCTGAGGACACGATGTTTACCCAGGTTCAGGCCCTCTCGATCGAGGTAATACCCTACTTCCTGCTATACTAATATGAGTGGATATGAATACAAGAGTTGATCTACCTCGAGATCGTAATGGCTAAACCCTAAGTCTAGCCTATGAGGATATTGTAATGACCATGATCCCTCTACAGACTAAACCCCTCGGCTTATATACACACCTGAGGAGACCTAGGGTTACAAGGGTGACTTGGGGAGGAAGTAATTGATGCATCCGGACTCAAAACCTGCTTTCTATGTACATAAGAGTCGTGACCAAATATGGGGGAAAGTCTTCTGCTTCTTCTTTATGCGGCCCACCAATGCGGCCCAGCTTCATTGACCTAGATGCGTGAGGACCCCTGAATGCAGGACTCCCTCAGTAGCCCCCGGACTTGCCTTCAAGGATGAGATTGTATCCGGCTTCATGTCTTCGGTCTTGCAAGGTGAGTCCTTCTGGATGATAGTTCAGCTTCTTTAAATATTATAATCTGCCGGTTCCTCGCCATCGTCGCCTTGGCTTCAACGTGTCCAATGAATGTGAACCGTAGGGGCATCTTTTTGCAAATACCCGCCTGACTGTTTAGAGAAAACGCCTATATAAGATAATAGATCCACTCGCTTCTCCATCTCATTCCACGCGGATGAAACCCTAGTGCCTGCAAAAAATCTTCAGATATGGCCAGTGTCCCGAGCTCCTCCGGAGGATCTAGTCCTTGTATGGGCCGGACTAACGTCTGTTGACAACCAAGCCCTAGCAAAGAGCTTTCCCAACCCCTCCAATGGAGAGCGGGTATGTTTAGTCCCCTACCTTCTAAGAGGTGTGGGGTTCCCTGTCCATCCCTTTCTTAGGGAACTCCTGGAGTTTTACAGCCTCCAACTGCACAATCTTACTCCAGGGTCAATCCTGCACATTGCGGGTTTTGTCGCTTTATGCATACTGTTTTTGGGCTGCGAGCCCCACTTTGAGCTGTGGAGAAGGTACTTCTGCCGTGTTCCTCGGTCAGAAGAGGGATCCATATTTGAAGTCGGGAGCGCCGAAGTATGGCGTATAGCCGGGACAGGCTACCTGCCCGGTACTTTGAAGAAGGCATCCGAAGAGTGGCCCTCAGAGTGGTTCTACATTGAGGATGTCGCTTTACCGGATCCATTTCGGCAAGGACTCCCTACGTACTCCAGTGCTCCACCAAAGAAGCTTTTTATCTGGCGTCCCCGTGATCCCTCAGAAGAAGAGAGAGCGGAGTTCAACCGACTGGCGGGCAAGATCAAATTGCTTTCTAGTTCAGGATTAACTATAATCGAAGTGATGGCCATTTCGATGAAGCGACGTGTGCAACCGCTCCAAGCCAGAGGTCTTCTAATGTATCATCATAATGGTCAGAATGATGCCTTGTGTCGCCTATTCCTGGATCTAGATGACCCTGCCATTCTAGGTGCTGTCCAGGAAGGCCTCTACAAGGGAGAGAAGCAATACTTCATCCGCTTATCATGCCGGGAAGGCCTTTCCATGTACAATCTTCCCGACTGGGTGAGTCCTTCTTTTTGACCGCTCAAATGTTATTTGTTAGGATGTATTTGACCAAACTGTATTCGATTTCTTCCAACAGAAGTGGAGGAAGGTGGTCAAGGGGATTAATAGTCCCACCCTACAGCCAGAGGACCCGTTCCAAAAGACGGGCCCCGGATATGAAGAGGATTCGGATATAGGCATATAGTTAGAAGAGGGAGTCTTCTATCAAGCCTACCGCGAGGGCACCTTGCTGGCTATAGTAGCCGATTACCCAGGCCTCATTCCTTCTTCCAGCGTAATTATTTTGGGGGATATCTCACCAACGAGAAGATTCCTAGTGTGCATTTACCCACTGTATTCTATCATACTTAAGCAGGGACGAAACTCCTCACACCGATCTGCACGTAGACCGCGAACCCTGAGGGCGGCGCCTGCGTCGGGCGAGGTCTTAAAGCGGAGAAGGACCACAAACACCAGCGCACCTTCAAAGAGGTATGTTTGTTTTATCATGTATTGGGTGGTGAAATTGTTATTACAACTTTCCGCATTGTCTTTTTCCTTTTAGGAGGAATACAAGCCGGAATATCTTCGGAGGGGACGCATGTCAAGCTCCTATCAATCCGACACCAGGCCCGTCAAGGGTGAATGCTAATTCGGTGCCGAATTGTCCTCTCCAAAAGGATTCGGATGAAGTATCAGCTAGCAATTCCGAAGTGGAGGTCGCAATGATTCATCGGCGGCGGAAAGCGGCCATGCGTGACCCTGCTTTTTCTGAAGATGTGTTTAACGCCCTCAATTCTGCAGATGCTTATATCCGAGCCGCTCAAGACGGACTCGCTGGAGCCACTCATCAGCTTTCAAAAGATATGAGGGTAAGTATTTAGTTTGAATATTCTTATGCTAGTAGCCCCCAATACTTAAAGCAGTTGGTACAACTGATTTGAGGATCGTTGCATTTTTATAGGTCATTCGAGAAAAGAACAATTCTTTATCCAAAGAACTTGAGGAGTGCCGGACCCAATTTGCGAAATTGAAAAATTTGAAGGAATCCGAAAAGGATGTTGTTGGTAAGAATAATTGTTTCCAGAAACTATGATAGTTATGATGATTACTATGATGTATATACTAATGTGTAATACATCTTCAAGATCGACCAACCAACTAGAGAGGGAGCTAAGGGCTGCCTTAGCGGACAAGAAATTTGCCGAAGAGGAAAAAGCCGCTGGCGAGCGTGCACTAACACAGGCTATGGAAAAAAGGAACCAAACGTAGGATATAAATATTAGGCTCGAACATGAGCTAAAGGCCGTAAAGGCCACACTCTCAAACGCCTTGGAAGAGAACCGGAGGCTAAAAGGCGGCATGCTTATTATGCCCCTTATACCTAGCTTTCTTTATAGTCTCTTAGTTTAAATGTTTTTTATAAAAACTTTTCCTGCAGGTTTATTGGCTTGTCAGCGTGAAGGCGGAGTGTCCGGTTTTGAGGGTGATGTGCTGCAGGTGCTTTCCAGGGTCCATGAATGGGCTCGGAAGGCCATGAAGAGAATGGCCAGAGCTCTATGTCCTGGCGACTCCCCTCCAGAATATACGGAGGATTTGGCAGACATGTTCAAAGGGGCACGTAACCGCTTTGAACTATGGAAGGCCTCAGCATGCCACATGGGTGCTCGAGAAGTGTGGGCTATGGTGAAGATGCGCTATACTCACCTTGATCCAAATCACATGGCTCGTGTGGGACCTCGAGGGTCAGATGGACAAGAAATTCCTCCGCGTTTGGTATATGACCAAGTAGGCTTAGCTGCCAAGCTTTCCCAACAGGACTGTATGCTCGACAACCTGATAGAGGGAATAGAAAATGAAAAATCGTTTTATTCTATGTATCAATGTACTTTTACCATCAAACTTATCTCCGGCCGAATTTGTATAAAGTTTGTTATTGCCGACCATCTACTTCGATCTCCATAAACCCAAAGGCTGGAGTGTTTCCGAATACTATATCTGTGGTAAAGCGCGTGATATGTTCGGAAATGAGGCATTCCGGTCATAATTTCTTGAACAGACGAACTGAGTTCGGGGAGTTATGTTATATTACTATTTAATGTAAGAAACATCTTCCAGAGAGAATAGTTCCGTTATGGGTTCCTTTCCCTGGGTCGGCGTGCATGGAGATGCGGGCCTAGGCTTTTTGATCCTATGAGAAGGATATTAGGAAGCCATCTCCTGTGATAGTTAACGTATGCTTTAGGATGCGATATGTCGTTTATCCACCGACCAATTATTCCCTTAAGAGCGCTAGCTTTTGGCTTCACCCAGTCTGAGGTACATATCCGGATTACCCATTTGTAACAATCTCACAGGTGCTCCCTTTACGCCCTAGCCGAACAAATCGAAACATAGGGGTAAACATAGGAGCCAGGCAACCCAGCTTGGCCAGAACTTCAGTCATATCAGTGCATATAATGGCAATGATGAACTGTAAAAACAGGCGCCATTTTTAAGCAAGAAGCTTTATTGATGATGGGCTTCGTTAAAGAAGTCCCCAGGTATATGTGAGGACGTACTCGTCATGTGGAAGTTCGGGTGAGCTGAATACTTGCCAAGTAAATGTAAAGAGAAAAAAAGGGAGTGAAACAAGAAAGTAAAAGACAATACCTAACTTATAAAGAGGAAGAAATTGCTAGTGAACTATCCATAAAATCGTCGGAGCCTGGCAGTGTTCCAAGGGTTCGGCTCAAGGCAGTTGTCCTGTGCATTGCGAAGGCGATAGGCTCCACCGGTGAGTACTTCGTCAATAATGAAGGGGCCCTTCCCTTTTGGTTTGAGATTGTCCTTTTTCTTCTCCGGGAGGCATAAAACGAGTTCGCCGACGTTGTATGTCTTGGCCCGCACTTCTCTGCTCTGGTATCGCCTAGCCTGTTGTTGGTAAAATGCGAAATGTGCTAGCGATATATCGCGCTCCTCTTCAAGTCCATCTAGGTCGTCCTGCAGACCTAACTCGGCCTCCCTTTCCTCATACATGTGCACTCTAGGTGAGTCATCAATAATGTCGCGGGGCAGAACAGCCTCTGCGCCGTACACCATGAAAAAGGGTGTATATCCGGTCGTACGATTGGAAGTGGTCCGCAGCCCCCAGAGTACGGAGTCAAGCTCTTCGACCCAATGTTTATCAGACTCCCGTAGGGAGTGCACTAGTCGGGGTTTAATGCCGCTCATAATCATACCATTGGCCCTTTCGACCTGACCATTTATTTGAGGGTGGTATACGAAAGCGTAATCAAGTTTTATACCCAACTTTGCGCACCAATTTTTAACCTCGTCAACTGTGAAATTGGAGCCATTATCTGTGATAATACTATGCGGGACACCATAACGGTGTACTACGCTAGATATAAAATCTATCACAGGCCCTGCTTCAGCTGTTTTTATTGGCTTGGTTTCGATCCACTTAGTGAACTTATCTACCATCACCTGTAAATATTTTCTTTTATTACTTCCCCCTTTAAGGGGTCCGACCATATCAAGCCCCCAGACCGCAAAAGGCCAAGTAATGGGGATTGTTCTCAGTGCGCTGGGAGGCATGTGACTTTGATTTGCAAAGAGCTGGCAGCCAACACAATCTTGGACTAAGGTTTGGGCATCTGCTCAAGCAGTAGGCCAGTAAAAGCCAGCGCGAAAAGCTTTACCTACGAGCGCCCTTGCTTTGGCATGGTTGAGGGAGTCCTGGATCGGGGGGTCCACAGGTGGCCGGATAAACTCCTGGTGGGCCGGACTGGTGGTCCATGAAGACTACTTTAGAAGATCATCTCTCGTATCTAGATGGAACTCCTGGATTCTTGTAATGGCTAGTTTAGGCTCGGTGTAGATTTTTCTTCCTCTGCAAGATGGTATGCACAAACCCTAGGCCTCTCCGGTGTGTATACAAACCGGATGGTTTAGTCCATAGAGGCTAGAGAATCATACAATCCTCATAGGCTGAAACTTAGGGTTTTAGCCTTTACGATCTTGAGGTAGATCAACTCTTGTACACATATTCATCCATACTAATATAGCAGGAAGTAGGGTTTTACCTCGATCGAGAGGGCCTGAACCTGGGTAAACATAGTGTCTCCCGCCTCCTGTTAACATCATTCCTCAGACGCATAGTTCGGGACCCCCTACCCGAGATCCGCCGGCTTTGACACCTACATTGGTGCTTTCATTGAGAGTTCCACTATGCGGTCGACGGAAGGACTGATGGATCACGTCATCAACTGCAACGCCGAGTGAATTTTCCCTCTCGCCCAAATCTTCGTGTTCGGCGGCTTCGTGCTTCGTGCCAACACTGAAGGCCACCTTGAGAAGATCGAGAGCTACGCCTCTGGCCTTCATGTCAGATTCGGTAACTTGAACTACATTGTTGATATCCGCGGAGACTTGATCTTCATCGGATTCGAGCGAGCGGCAACCCCTCCCTGCCACCATGATGATCATGACCTAACTCTGTCATCGGATCAGGAAATACACCTGCAACAGTTCTGGCCCTAGATCCAGAATGCATCACGCCACCTGAAGATGGGAAGGTCAAACCCAACAAGGGAGCCACAGACTCTACGGAAATGGAGCCAGACACATACCCAACTGATGGGGTCTATGTTACGGGAACCCTGGACTTAGCTCCAGTATTTGATTCCAAATCGTGCGCAACTGCGCCCCTCAAATCTAATCAGGTGCCTATCGCCGAATTCTATGCTGCCGATATTTTCCAGCACTCACCACTTGGCGACATGTTAAGGTCGTTGAGATCTCTCTCCATGGATGAGAATGCACAGCCGCACTATATCCGTGGCGAACTAGAGGCTGATGAACAGCCGCACTATACCCAGGGGGATGAAGAATTTCGTTCCCCACCCACCACCCACTTGGTAGCCACGGTTGAAGATCTAACTGATGTACTCGACTACGCTTCAGAAGACTTCGATGGGATGGACCTCAAAGCTGAAGTAGACACAGATCAAAGCAGGCCCATAACATAGCGGTGGAAAGCTACGTCTTCATACGACGTGTATATGGTGGATACACCAAAAGAGGCTAAAGGCAATGGTGAAAACAATCCTGTAGAGGATAAACCCGCCGAAGAACCTCCCAAGCGTCGGTGTCCGAAATGCCGAACAAAATCCAGTAAAGGAAAGGACAACAACACCGTGACTAATGACGGTGATAATCCGGAACAAGCCGAAGTCCCCACAAACCCAGCGTTAGAGTAGGAGGAGCGAGAGGACGGCGAATAGAGTCCAAAGCCGCAGCTCGATGACAACGATGCCGAAGACAGTGACTATGAACCAATCTCCGAAGAAGAGGCCAGCCTGGATGACGATACACCGTCCCAGAAGAACCCTCCAAACAAAAAAGCAGCACAGACAGCTTCGAGCTGCACCAGACACGCTCTACGATAGATGGAATGAGGTGCTAGACACCGAACAGAAACATGTCTTTGATGGCCAAACCAAAGGCTATCCCAAGCACAAGCTGCTGCCCGAATACGACAACAAGGCCGTTGCGCCAACAAGACGGACCGACCACCTCGCGGACGGGATAGAGTCGCTAGCAATGGCATAAATAAGCCCCCACCCCATAAAGGAAAGGAGGGTGCAGCCCAAGTCCGAAAGCATGACCTGCGCGAGGACGTAAACAAAAAAGATAGCAAGACCAGGTATATATTCGGACCCAGGGATCGAGCTCCCGCACGGGACGACGGCTATCAAGCCAATCGCGTTGGTGACATACCAGTTCGGGGTCAATACCGAACACCACAACCATCGGACATACGCCGCGATATAGCAAGATACAAAGGTTTATCACCCTCTATGCTTTACTAATGAGGTATTGGGTCATGATTTCCCAGAAGGGTTTAAACCCGTGAACATCGAAGCGTACGATGGAACGACGGATCTTGCCGTCTGGATAGAAGATTTTATTCTTCACCTCCACATGGCTCGAGGAGATGATCTCCACGCCATCAAATATTTACCCCTCAAGCTGAAAGGACCAGCTCGGCACTGGCTAAACAGTCTCCCAGAAAAATCCATTGGGAGTTGGGAAGAACTTGAGGATGATTTTTGGACCCATTTTCAAGGGACTTATGTCCGCCCCCAGACGCTGACGATTTGAGTCACATCACACAACAACCCGGGGAGTCAGCCCGCAAGCTTTGGAACCGGCTTCTGACTAAGAAGAACCAGATCGTCGACTGTTCGGACGCCGAAGCCTTAGCGGCATTCAAGCATAGTATCCGGGACGAGTGGCTAGCAAGACACCTTGAACAGGAAAAGCCGAGGACAATCGCAGCCCTAACTACACTCATGACTCTCTTTTGCGCGGGTGAGGACAGCTGGTTAGCTCGTAGCAGCACCAGCGACCCTGGAACATCCGAAGTTGGGCACGGCAACGGAAAATCACGATGCAATAAAAATAAGTGTCGAAACAATCCTGGAAGCCTAGATGATACAGCGGTAAACACCGGATTCAGCGGCTCCAAACCTGGTAAACAAAAGAAGCCATTCAATGGAAACAAATACGGTCCATAAAGTTTGGACAGGATATTAGAGAGGCCCTGCCAAATCCATGGCACCCCAGAAAAAATTGCCAATCACACCAACCGTAACTGCTGGGTTTTCAAGCAGGCCGGCAAACTAAACGCTGAGCACAAGGGGAAGGTGCCTCGGAGCAAAGACGAGGATGAACCTCGCCAGCCGAATATAGGGGGACAGAAGAAATTTCCATCGGAGGTCAAAACAGTGAACATGATACATGCCAAGGCAGTGCAAGCACGCACTCCGACATGTCTATGCCGTTGAGCCTGTCGCCCCAAAATTCAACCCATGGTCAACCTGTTCGATAACTTTCGATCGCAGGGATCATCCAACTAGTATTCGGCATGGGGATTCGGCTGCCTTAGTGCTCGACCCAATAATAGATGGATCCATCTAACATGAGTCCTTATGGATGGCCGCAGTAGTCTCAATCTGATATATTAGGACACTGTCCGCAAGATGGGGATCGACCCATCAAGAATCAAGCCAAGCAGCCCGACCTTTAAAGGAGTAATACCGGGCGTTGAAGCTCACTGCACAGGCTCTTTAACATTGGAAGTTGTATTCGGTTCTCCCGACAACTTTCGAAACGAAGAACTAGTCTTCTACATAGCTCCATTCCGAAGTGGCTATCGCGCCCTACTCGGAAGGACGACCTTCGCCCGCTTTAATGCGGTCCCGCATTATGCGTATTCAAAGCACAAGATGCCTAGACCACGTGGCGTTATCACGGTCAAACGGAAATATGGAGCGCTCTCTCCGTACGGAGGAAGATACTGCGGCCTTAGCAGCCGAAGTACAATGCGGCCTATTCAAGCCAGATAATATATCAATAGAAGACACATCTAAACGTGTCTGGCACACGCCTCAGCGCGGTAGCTCTGATGAACCTGAGCAAGATTGAGATCCATGCCCCCATCAACCGCCCCATAAGGTGATATCATATGTGCCTCGAGTACATAATTATGCCGTAAAAATTCCTTGGGTGGCGACCGGGGCACCTGCACACAGTCCGTAGGTCGGCTAGACCCTATTCGTACTTTAAATTTATCTTCTTTCGGTTCATTAAAACGAACCAGACTTACTTTGGCCACACTGGATTGACTTCTTCATTTCCAGGTTTTATTTCCTTTTTTCTACCGATGGTCATCATACTCATACCTTCAAGGACACATTACAGAGGAGAAAACCACGCAGACGTGCAACAGGGACCCGCACTAAGGTTTCTTTTTTAGATTAAGACCCCATGTAAACCTTTTTTATCTTTCTTATTATATACCTTTTTGGCATGTAAAATGTCCAAAAAAATTCATCGGCATTATCTGTAAAGTTTGCGGCTCGCTGTACTATAGAGGGATATTAATAGAATAATTTTATTCATACGATATCCACAGTTTTATTCGGTCACCATGGATCTTCTTTTCTCGCATCGGATTGCCGTATGTGCCTTGTCCATAAAGGTTTATTACCAGGGGCTGCATTCAGCCCTGGTATATGTTGAAAAGACTGAACACCTATAGGGAGTGTTCGTCATCCTGGATGTTTGCATTATATGCATCAGTTCTGAATCATGTCTTTGGTCAATAGTTGGGTTGCCCGGCTTCTGTGCTTACCCCTACATTCTCGATTGCTCAGCTAGGGTGTACAGGGAGAACTACTGCGGAAGTACTTCTGGCTAGTCTGGTCAAGTACCTCAGTAGAGAAAGCCAAAAACTGACTGTCATGATAAGCGAGAACCTGGTCCGCAATCCGGTGACTTAGTTTTATACTATGATCGATAGAGATCTACCCCATGTTATACGAAGGGTTGGTTTTTCGCCCAACCAAGTGCAATTGGATACTTCATCTGCACCAGGGGCTAGTACCTAGCCCCACTTGTCAAACTCGTACGACTAAGTGAAAGAAATAAAGCCGCATAGTCTGATTGCCTGGTTCGCTCCGCACACACCTCCTATACGGACCAAGACGTTGAATAAAGAGGGTATTTGCATATGACCGAACACACCAGTACTATGTACCCGGGGGCTGAAGCCGCCGACTGGAAACTTTCAGTTTTAAGATAAACAGTCACATAGGAGAAAAAAGACACTGATATTATAAAAAGTGTAAAAGTTATATACACTAGATTCATAAGCATAGTCTTTAGATCCAGATAAAATTAATCGAAAACAACATATTTCGGACACTGGCCTTCTACAAGGCGGGCGCCCTCGACAACGTCCTTGAAGTACTTCTCCGGCTTCCGATGCTCCTTGCCTGCGGGCGGGCTAGCAGTGGCTATATGCACTATGTTCATCTTCGCCCAGTGCAGTTTGACACGAGCGAAGGCCATCCGAGCACCGTCTATGCAAGCCGAACGCGTGAGTGCGTCGACCCGCGGACTCGCCTCGACGAGCCGCTTCACCAATCCGAAGTAACTACTTGGATCGACTCAGCGGGCCATAGCAGGACTATCAAGTCCTTCATGGCCGAACTCGCTATGTGGTGCAGCTCGACCAACTGCTTCATCTGGTCGCTGAGGGGCATCGGATGTTTTGGCACCTCAAACTGTGACCAAAACAGCTTCTCTGTGTTGTTCCCCTCCAAGGCATGGAAATACTGGGCGGTGTTTGCGCTGCTCCTTGGAAGATTAGCAAACACGCTTGGATAACTCCACAATCGTGTCAGCCCAATATACTTCCACCCTCCGAAGATGCACTGTAAGGGAAATATCTTACCAGATACTATCTGTCGTGCCTGCTCGATCTCTTGACAAGCACTATGCGCCTCACCTCGCGTGTCTTGGGAAGACTTCACTGTCGCAGACATCTCGGTCGCCTGCTCCGAAGCCGTCTTCTCCTATGTCTCACACTTATGGATGGCATCTTAAAGCTCGACCTCGACTTCGGACACCTGAGACTTGTGCTTCTCGCACTCCGCCTTTCTAGCCTCTAAATCGGCAGCCGCTTTATCATCAGCCGCCTTGTTTACCTTGGCCTCCTCGTTGGCCTAGGCAATCTCGCCCTTGAGGGCCTCGAGCTCAGTGGCGCCAACTTTGTAATACATCATACAATGTTAGAGTTTGTACTCATACTCACTCAATTAAGTCTTATTGACATTTAAATAAAATTCGCATACCTTGCGTTTCATCAAAACGCCGGTTGATGCGGTCGAGGTCCGCATTGGCCACCTTGAGCTTCGGATTTAGTTCGGCGACCTCTGCGTCTCGCGCAGTCACCATAACTAAAGAAGTCTGCACAACAGTTCAGCTCTGTAAATATGCTACTCTATGGATACTCCATCCGATTCTTTTCAGAATTACACAAAGCATCAGGGGCTACTGGTTATATATGTGCATTCAAAACACATAAAATTTCTTTAAAAGCATTACATGGCTTACCTCAAAGCCTGTTAAAATGTTGTTGAAGGCTTCATTCAGTCCGCCCTTGACGGATTGAATCTTCTTCATCATCGCACCCATCACGGTGCGGTGTTCTTCAATGACGAGGGCACCTTGTAGTGCTCCCTCCATAGAATCTGGCGCCTCCGGATTAACTCCGGGCGCCGCCGTATCCTCCTCCGCTTGAGGAGTGGGATCTTCAACCCGCGGATCCGCGCTAGGCTCTCGGACGGTGTTCGGCGGGATCCTAGACTGTTCGGGTCCCACATCTTCGGTCTCCATGGGGGCCGTTTCCCCATGATCAATGGCCGCCGAGGTATTACCCTCGGCCGCCCTGTCTCCTGCCCCACCCTCATATCCTTGGGCGGAGAGAACCCGCTGGGATGAGACTTCGGTGTCCCTGCCGATTACGAGCGATGAAGCCCGGACTGGCGGTTCACTCTCCGTCTCTCCAGGTGCCAGAGAGTTCCCCTCTGATGATGTACCATCGGGGTTTGCACCAGGAAGTTTGTAGGTCAGGAGGATAATGTTAAGTAGGTATCATAAATACTGAATACACGAAGGCGAAATAGCCAATCCGGATAAACTTATGATTCGGGCAGGCGCTTCTCCCTGGGCTTCACCACGAAGCTATGTTCGGACGAATCCGAACTATTTCCGAGCCTCAGCTGCCTCTTCCTCCGGGGCATGGCCATAACTGCGTCAGCGACGACCCCCCTCTTTCTCCCCCTGCCTTGCGCAAGAGGCATCTCTTCCTCCTCCTCTTCCTCCTCGTCTTCCTCCTCATCATCTTCGTCCGCCTCGTCGGAGGAGAGAATATGGAGGTCCTTGGGCTCCTAGCTCGTAGGACGGGGGCTGTCTCCGGCCCCCTTGCCGTTTATCTTCTTGGGCTTCTTGATTGGCGCCTTGTACGGCATCGGAACCAGCATTGCCATCAATAGAGGCAATGCTAGGTCTTCGGGCAGAGGTGCCGGACACTTGATCCGGGTTGCCTCTTCTTCATCCAAGCCTGTATTTCACGCAAACATTCCAACTCCTATTATCATTAAATATGGGACATGGTATGTGTTTGGCAAAGATCATTATTACCTCTGTGGCAGAAACTTCAGTGCTGAAGCCCGCATTCTCGTTCTCTTCAGTCCATTCCTCCTGGCTCTTGTAGAGGTGCTTCCGGATCTCTTTGTGCGTGGAGCCGAAGAAATGCTTTAGCAACTTGTCTCCTGCCGGATCGAACTCCCATAGGGAGGAATCCCGGCTTTGGCAAGGGAGAAAAAGTCGGGTCAGCATCACCTGGACTAGAGAGGAGAGAAGGTGCCCCTTGGAGATCACGTCGGACACAAGGCTCACAAGAGTCGTCACCTCAGTCTGCGACCCCCAGTCCAGACCCTTTTTGTTCCAGGAGGTTAGCCTCTCTGGGGGTCCGGATATGAAAGCAGGCTCCGCTGCCCAGTTGGTGTCGCCGGGTTCGGTGATATAGAACCACTCCTGCTGCCAGACTTTGTTCGTCTCCACGAACGAGCCCTTGGGCCAAGTTACATTCGGGAGCTTACTAATCATAGCACTCCCGCACTCTGCGTGTTCCCCATTCACCACCTTCGGCTTCACATTGAAGGTCTTAAGCCACATGCCGAAGTGTGGGGGGACGCGAAGAAAGGCTTCACACATCACTATGAATGCGGATATGTGAAGGATTGAGTTCGGAGCCAGATCGTGGAAATCTAGCCCGTAGAAGAACAAAAGACCCCGAACGAACGGGTGGAGTGGAAACCCTAGCCCCCTAACAAAATGAGAGGTGAATACTACCCTCTCACCCGCCTTAGGGACGGGAGTCACCTGGCCCCTAGGCGGGACTCGATGTGCGATGTCGTTGGCGAGATACCCCGCACTCCATAGATCCTTCACAGTTTTTTCGGTGACCATGGAAGCATCCCACTTGCCTCTAGCATCGGATCCAGCCATTGCTAGGAAGGGGAGTAGTGGTTGAGGAACAAGGAGTTGTGGGCGCATGAGACAAGAGTATAGGGGCAGGGGAATTGGAGAGCTCGAGCTTGAGGAAGGCGTGGGGTTGATGAAAGGCATCTGTATCCTTTTATAACGCTGCGAATACAGAGTGTCCCCCCCACCTTAGCCATAAAGCTCGCCAGTTTCCAAAGCGGTCGTGTGTAATGCGTGGCTTGGGTGCTCACGTCACAATGATGAATCCCATAATAAGCGGGCACGATCTCTATTATGACGGGACGTGCCAATGAGGATATGCCTCGAAATGGGAAACTAGGACCAAATAAAACGGTTCGATGTGTTAGTGGGTTGGATGTGACGCTTCACCCAAAAGTTGTCAGTAAAGACGCATTATTCATTTTCTTTAAATGCCTTGCCTTCGAGGCTAAGGTTATACTAATCTTGCAGAGGCGAACACGATCCATCAATTTACAGAAGATATATTCGGAGGAGGAACCCACCTTGCAATGCCGAAGACAATGCAGAAGCCGAAATTGTCGTCATCGAAGACAGGTTCAGGGGCTACTACGGGAGTAATGGATCGGGGGTCCACAGGTGGCCGGATAAACGCCTGGTGGGCCGAACTGGTGGGCCATGAAGAATACTTTAGAAGATCATCTCTCGTATCCGGATGGGACTCCTGGATTCTTGTAATGGCTAGTTTATGCTTGGGTGTAGATTTTCCTTCCTCTGCAAGATGGTATGTACAAACCCTAGGCCCCTCCGATGTGTGTATAAACCGAGGGTTTAGTCCGTAGAGGCTAGAGAATCATACAATCCTCATAGGCTGAAACTTAGAGTTTTAGCCTTTACGATATCTAGGTAGATCAACTCTTATACACATATTTATCCATACTAATATAGCAGGAAGTAGGGTTTTACCTCGATCGAGAGGGCGTGGACCTGGATAAACATCGTGTCCCCTGCCTCTTGTTAACATCGATCCTCAGACGCATATTTCGGGACCCCCTACCCAAGATCCGCTGGTTTTGACACCGACAATGGTGACTGCTCATTCCAGCATGTATTTCAGTGAGAATTCGCCTTCCCTCCTCTTCGAAGATGCACCTTTGGAGAATGCCAGTTGTGCTTTTCTTGTATAGTTCACCTTCGTGAACTTTGTAGGCTATAGAGCGCCGGACTATGCGGTGGGCCTCATTTTGATCATCGGGGAGTTCCTGCCTATTAATGTAAGCTAGGAAAGGCTCTGTCTAGGTGGCTATGACAGCCATGATTTCGTGAGCCGAAAGAGTTATCTCCATGCTTGGATCTCCGATGTCATCGTGATTGAGTTCGGCCAGGGTGTGTTTGGATATGTATTAGTATCACCGCTCGCGTCCTGTCATGTTACTGATGGCTTAAGCAACCGTTCCACAAATGTGTTCGGTGGGACGAGGTCGCGTTTAGCTCCCATGCATGCGATTACGTCGGCTACCTGGTTATTATCCCAGGCAACGTGATGGAATTCCAACCCGTAAAATCGAGCCGACATTTTTAATATGGCATTGCGATAAGCTGCCATTTTTGAATCCTTCGCATCAAAATCCCCGTTGATTTGGGAGATGGCGAGGTTTGAGTCTCTGCGTACCTCTAGGCGTTGGATGCGCATGGATACGGCTAGTCGGAGACCATGCAATAGGGCCTCATATTTGGCTGCATTGTTCAAGTCCGTATACATAATCTGTAAAACATACCGAACTGTATCCCCTGTTGGAGATGTTAGTATTACATCGGCCCCCATTCCGGATAGCATTTTGGAACCGTCGAAGTACATTGTCCAGTGGGAGTGTGAGCCGTACTCTTTAGAGAGTTCGGCTTCAGTCCATTCTGCGACAAAGTCGGCCAACACCTGGGATTTAATAGTCCGGCGCGGCTTGTAGGATATTTCGAACTGTAAGAGCTCAATGGCCTATTTGGCTATGCGTCCCGTGGTGTCTTTATTATTGATAATATCATTGAGTGGTACCTCGGATGCCACTGTGATCGAACACTCTTGAAAGTAGTGCCGAAGTTTCCGAGATGACATGAAGACTGCATAGGCAATTTTTTGATAGTGGGGGTACCATGATTTACACGGTGTGAGAACCTCGGATACATAGTATACAGGATTTTGAATGGGGAATTTATGTCCCTCTTCGGCTCATTCGACGACGAGCACGACACTCACCACTTGGTGAGTAGCTAATACGTACAACAGCAATGGTTCGCCAACACCGAGGGCGGCTAGGATTGGGTTGCTTGCTAGTAAAGCTTTTATTTCTTCCAATCTGGCTGTGGCCGCATTTGTCCATTCAAAATTGTTAGTGCTCCATAGCGATCTGTAAAGTGGCAATGCTTTTTCTCCTAACCTGGAGATGAGGCAGCTTAAAGCCGCTACGCAGCCAGCTAGTTTTTGCACTTGCTTGCGATCGGTTGGTATTTTGAGTTCTGACAGGGCCCTGATTTTGGCTTGGTTAGCTTTGATTCCTCTATGGGATACAATGAACCCTAATAGCTTTCCGGCTGGAATGCCGAAGACACATTTTTCTGGATTGAGCCATATCTCGGAGGTTGGCAAATGTAAGGCGGATATCATCCACCAAGGTCTCGACGTGTTTGGTCTTTATGAATACGTCGTCAACATATGCCTCCACTATTTTGCCAAATTTTTTTCTAAGCATGTTTGAATCATGCATTGATATGTGGCGCCAGCGTTTTTGAGTCCAAAAGGCATAGCGTTGAAACAAAAGGGGCCGTACCGGGTAATGACTGTCATTGCTGCTTGATCGGATTCGTTCATCTTTATCTGATGGTATCCGGAGTATGCATCAAGGAAGCATAGCAAGTCGTGTCCGCCCGTTGCATCAATAATTTGGTCAATGCGGGGCAAAGGAAAGGGATCCTTTGGGCAAGCCTTATTCAAGTCTGTGAAATCGACACAGAGGAACCATGATTTATCCTTCTTCGGTACCATGACTAGGTTGGCTAGCCAATCCGGATGTCTGATTTCTCTGATGAATCCAGCTTCCCATAGCTTTGCTAACTCTTCTCCCATTGCTTGTCTTTTGGGTTTGGAAAATCGTCACAGTGACTGCTTGACTGGTTTGAACCCTTTTATAATATTGATGTTGTGTTCGGCCAGCCTACGTGGGATTTCTGGCATGTCTGAAGGGTGCCAGGAGAATATATCCCAATTTTCCCAAAGGAAGGCACGTAACGCGCTGTCTATCGCCGGATCCAACTGTGCCCCGATGGATGCCGTTTTGTTAGGGTCCGTTGGGTGCACTTGGAATTTGATGATTTCGTCAGCGGGCTTCAAGGAGATAGACTTTGATCTTTTGGTGAGGATGACATTGTCGGCATCCACCTTTGATCGTAGTGTGGTTAGTTCTTCAGCCACGAGAGCTTCGGATAATGCCTCTAAGGCCAAGGATGCCGTTTTGTTTTCGGCGCGGAGTGCTCTATCCGGATCGCTTATAATTGTGATCACCCCATTGGGCCCTGTCATTTTAAGCTTCATGTACCCGTAATGGGGTATAGCTTGAAAGTGTGAGAAAGCGTCCCGTCCTAGAAGGGCGTGGTATTCGCTGTGAAAGGGCACAATGTGAAAGAGTAGTTCCGCCGATCTGTAGTTGTCGGGTGAGCCGAACACTACATCCAGCTTAATGCTTCCCGAACACTTGGCCTCACGGCTTGGTATAATTCCCCTAAAGGTTGTGTTGGTGTGCTCAATGCGGGATTTCTCGACCTGCATTTTTGCAAGCGTTTCCACATATGTGAGGTTGAGTCCGCTTCCTCTGTCGATAAGTACTCTAGTGAGGCGGAAGCCATCTACTATTGGGTCTAGTACAAGAGCTGCTGATGCTCGGATCGATCGGACTCGAGGTGCGTCTTCGGCAGAAAAACTAATTGCCGTGTCGCTCCATGGGCTTGTAGAGATAATTTGGTAAACCTCGGCAAGTTCTTGACTTGCTCTCTTGCGACGGTTATTTGAGGAGAACATCTCGAAGACAGTGAAGACATTGATGTCTTTCTCCCTTGGTGCGGTGGTGGCAAGAATTGCCATGCCACTTTTTGCTACCTGCTGGAGTACCGAGCATGCTCTAAGGAGATGGTTTGGGACATTATCCGGGGTTGCGTGTATTTAGCAAGGTGTATCGAGTAGTTCGTCCAATACGGACATGTGCCTTAAAATAGGCTTGTTCTTCTTGCCAATAGGAATGCTATCGGATGACCAACTAGGGTAAGTCCATTTAGCATTGGTGACGTACTGTCCGGATATGGACTATTCTATAGGTGTATTCTGGGCTTTCCAAGTATTTTCCATTGTGCAATACTTCCATATTAACTGCGATAATTCTGTGAAACTCAGAACACGACGTCGGTTGAGGGTGTTCAAGACTCCCTCGTCCGTGCAATTGCGATAAAATAGAGAAACTGCTTTCTCGTCGCAGCGGTCCCTGACCTTGTTTTTAACAAGTAGGAATCTGGCCCAGAAGTAGTTGACCGTTTCCTCGGGCCACTGTTGTATGTTCGCGAGGTCATCTATGTCCGGAATTCCGGATTTACTTGAAAAGTTTTTCCCAGGGTGGGTGGGTGTTGGAAATTTTAAATCCCAACCCAGAGTGGTATTCGGGGTTTTAACAAATCCCGATGGTGACAATCCGGTTTCGATGGGATATAATTGCCCTTCGGGTCCGGCGTCGGTCCCAGAGCTCAAAGAACATAGTGCGCCTCCTGACTGGGAGGTGTTTGGCTCGATGGGTTCAGAGATCCGGACTATTGCGGTCATCGTCTGTAGAGGAGAAGTCTCTATGGATCCGTCCTCCTCTACTACTACCAGATGAGTGATCGGGGAAGGGCCGATCTCTTCATGGCTGGATTTAAGTCCGATTTGAACTCCTGGCGATGAAAGCCCCAGGGTGGCGATCCGATCCAGCTGCTCGTTTATGGGCGAGATTTCTGCCAAAGTCGCGTCATCGGAGTAGCCGGAATCGGCATAAAGGTGATGCTCGACGACCGCAGGGAGTGCGGCCAGCCCGGAGGCCATCCGGGCGCATACAGTGAACCCGCCGAGCTAGAGGACCTGGCCGATAGTTAGGTTATTTCCGAGGGTGATCCTGTTGTCGATGACGAGATGCGCCATCGATCGCTCATGGCGAGCGGACAACGGAGCTCCCAATGAAAGCACCATTGTCGGTGTCAAAACCGGCAGATCTTGGCTAGGGGGGCCCAAGCTGTGCGTCTGAAGATTGATGGTAACAGCTGGCCGGGGACACAATGTTTACCCAGGTTCAGGCACTTTCGATCGAGGTAATACCCTACTTCCTGCTATATTAACTAGGAAAGTGGCCCGCTCTTCGCGCGGGCTAGTATTGAATATAGTTTGGTTGAAATAAGTTCATATTTACCACTTCTTTGGGTTGGTCATTACGTGGTAATTTTAAGGATATATAAGAGTTACCCCCTTTAATGTTTCGGGGAAATATCTGGAGGCTATGTCGTTTTGAACTTTTTTTAGTGCGTTGTGCTCGAATCCACATGTTTCCCTAATGTGGCTATAGTGATGTGTACATGATTTGTGGCTGGCTTGACAATCTTGTTTAGGTGTTTTCAAGTATCTTATTTTTCGTAAATAATGTTTCCCCGAGAAGTATCATATGCAATAAATTTGAGTCAATATGGGTGATGTTGTAACGATTATACCTTTTTGTTCATATTGCCTTGATGTATATGTTAGCATGGATTTATTTTAAAAATGCATAACCAAAATTACATAATTGTGCTTAAAATACGTATATGCTCTATTCTTTTTCCCTAGGTGATGTACATTAATCATAGGTGTTTTTTTATAATTCATTGCAGATTTTTTAGAACAATACATAGCTGATTATTTTTGTTGTTTGTATTAAAATTATTTTTTTGTACTTGAATGGTTAGCTGGGCTTTTAGCACAGCAGGCTCACGCAGATGCGTGCAATGTTCAAGCATCTCTTACAGTCCACAGTGCACATCTTCACATAGAGGCTGGTCTTGCCAGATCCTCTTTGTCCCATTTCTCCTTTTCTTCCTTTCTCTATTGACTCCCGGGTTGCTGCCGCCGGCTGATGTCGAGCTAATCATAGAACAAAGACACCCTCCCTTTATCCGTTGACTCCCAGATTGATGTCGCCAGCTGATGTCCAGCTACGCAAAGAGCAACGTCGGTGCTATTGCTGACTCAATGTGCCCTTGTAGGCACGAATCTCATCTCCCGTAGCCATCTTGGATCCGAACTAAGTTCATCCTCCACAAGACACATCCATAGTAGTGAAAATCATGGCCGGCTGACACGTCGTCTTCATCCTCGGTAGCGGTTGCAATCTAACGTCGTCTTTATCCATATTAGTGAAAATCCATTTCCTGTTCATGTCATATTTCACCCTTCTTCTTATCGTTTTCATGTGTTTGTACTGTTTAACTGATGTAATTAAGGTTGTGAAAATGTTTATTTGTGTATGCATATCCACTTTATTCGTGCCTAGGATCGACATTGGCAGTTTCCCCCTTGCACCTATTCATATTCAAGATCTCAACTATGTAGTAAGCCCCATATATCAAATTATATTGAGAATCAATGCTAGGTATGAATGAGTTGTTTCCATCAAATGTTGTTTCACGCTTCAATTACTTTGACATATCAGTAGACCATATACATCCTGCCATATCATGTTAGCATTGATATGTTACTTATTACTTTGACGGTAGTTTGTTGTATGCAAATTTTTCATGTACTTATTCTCGTCTACCAAAAAGTGAGTCAACATGTTGAAGAACTATAACAAAAGTGTTTTTTCCATGCCTTTAGATATTTATTTATATACTATTACCCTTGTCCTTTTCCAAAAAAAATAACCTTAGTTCATCCCTTATTGTGACTCTTGAGAATGCTAATTACAGTTCCCCCACGCGTAAACACATGTTTAGGCAGAGATAGGTATATTTTTTTATCTGCGGGTCTCACTTGCCCTTATTTATTTTTTGTCACCTTACAATTGAACTAATAAATTAACTAAGGTAGTTTTTGTTAGTGAACAACCTTCTAGTTTATATTTTTATACCATCGTGTATTCTACATATAAAATATAACAATGTCCAGATGCTCTTACTATTGGTTGCACAATATAAAAAGCATGCGACACAAATATCACATAATATAGATTTGTCAATGTATGAAACCAATGAACTATTTCCACCAATTTTTACTTGAGAGTTGTTGGTATATATATTGTTAAAAGCACATGTAAGGAAAGTAATCAAGTGTCATCCGCCTCATGCATAGAAGGCATGTACTTAGCTGCACCACCATTAGTCCATCACCATAATATTACAACAACTTCAGCCCTCCATATACATCTACTGCCATAGGATCCAAAACCTCCCAATGTGCCTACTCCGATGGCAACAACCTTGTGGCCAAGATCGAGGAAGTTGTTGGATCATAGGCTTGTATGTCCGAAGGCAACAACCTGACTGCCAGGATCAATGAAGCTAGTGGATCGGAGGCTCGGATATGGTGTGAGAATAGTGGTTGGGAGAAGTCTCTAACTCTGGAGAAGGAGATTGAGAGTTGATGCCTTGAATAAAAAACACACGCAACCACCGTTCCCTATGTCCTGGACCTCATGTAGAGGTCATCGAAAAAAGTCTCGACACCAGTGCTCCCGGTCTTGCTTCAGGATCCAAGGTCTCTTCGTTGCCACCTAACTACAAAGAAAAACTATCAAGTTCCGAACTCCTTTTGTCGAAAGAAAACCTATGTTCTAAGGGACGGCGATTGCGATCTATATTCTAGGTCTAAGTCACATGTGTGGGTGTTTTTGTTTTCTGAAGGAAGGTTTTCAAGTTATCTTTCTTTAAACTGCACGTAATCTTTATTTTAGAATTGAGCCGCACGTACAAGCTATGGATAGCTGCAATATTTTTTCTCTTTTTGAGACAGAGTGCTCTTATAGATCTATAATATGTCATTAATTACATACGTACTTAGACCTATAGATTTATAGTGTGTTTTTTAGCTGCAGTTTTTTCATTTTGAGATGGAACATACGTCTGTTCTGAAGATAGCTGCAGTTTATCGTTTTCTTTTTTTGAAATGAAGCGCTCTTAGTTCTAATACATTAATTACGTATTTTAAGTTATAGTTTCGTCAAATCAACGGTCGGATGTTTATAAGAATTGTGGTAATTTTTAGCTTATTTATCATTTTCTGATTTAACCTGTCAAGCATTTTTTATATGGCACGTAATCTTTATTTTAGGGTTGAGCCGTATGTCCAAGCTACGGTTAGCTGCAGTATTTTTTTTCTTTTTGAGATAAAGCGCTCTTATAGATCTATAATAATCTATTAATTACGTACGTGCATGCTATGGATGGCTTCAGTTTTTTTTTTTTTTTG
>LR738714.1:133408968-133474340 GCA_902687465.1 Secale cereale
TTTTTTTTCTTTTTTAAGATTAAGATGGAACGTACATGTTAAAGATAGCTGCAGTTTTTTTTTTCGAGATGGAGCTTTTAAGATGAAACTTGCGTACATGTTAAAGATAGGTGCATCCTGCTATGGATGGCAGCAATTTTTTTCTTTTTGAAACAGAGCGCTCTTATAGATCTATAATAATTGATTAATTACGTGCGTGCATGCTATGGATGGCTGCAGTTTTTTTCTTCTTCTTTGAGATGGAACGTACGTACATGTTAAAGATAGTTGCAGTCTTTTTTTTACTTTTTTGATAGATAGGTGCAGTTTTTTTTAGATGGAGCTCTCTTAGATCTAATCCATTAATTACGTCTATTAAGTTATGGGTCCACCGAATCAACGATCAGATGTTTCTAATTATTGTGGTAATTTCTAGCTTATTTATCTTTTTTCTGATTGACCCGTCAAGTACTTTTTATATATAATAGATATGAGTGGATATGAATACAAGATTTGATCTACCTCGAGATCGTAATGGCTAAACCCTAAGTCTAGCCTAGGAGGATATTGTAATGACGATGATCCCTCTATAGACTAAACCCCTCGACTTATATACATACCTGGGGAGACCTAGGGTTACAAGGGTGACTTGGGGAGGAATTAATTGACACATCCAGACTCAAAACCTGCCTTTCAACGTACATAGGAGTTGTGACCGAATACGGGGGAAGGTCTTCTGCTTCTTCTTTATGTGGCCCACCAATGCGGCCCAGCTTCATTGACATAGATGCGTGAGGACCCCTGAATGCAGGACTCCCTCACTCCCTGCGCAAGGCAGGGGGCCGCTGGTGACGCGGCATGGCCTCACCCTGGAGGAAGGTGAACCTCGCTGCTAGTTCGGATTCATCCGAACATAGCTTCGTGGTGAAGCCGAGGGAGAAACCCCTGTCCGAAACGTAAGTTTGTCCGGATTTATTGCTGCACCTTTGCTTGTTTAGCATTTTTGATGCTTACTGAGTATTTCTCACCTGCTGACCTACAGTCCTCCCGGAGGACACCCTGACGCCTCCTTATCGGAGGGGAACTCTCTATCGTCCGGAGATATGGAGAGTGACCCGCCGGTCCGAGTTCCATAGCCCATGATCGCCGGGGACTGCAAAGTGTCCTCCCAGCGGGTGTCCTCCGCCCAAGGAGATGAGGATGGGGCAAGTGACGGGAGACCGGGGGTAATACCTTGGCTGCCGCTGACCATTGGGAAACAACCCCCATGGAGACCGAAGACAGGTGGCCCAAACATTCCGGGGCCCTCTCGAACATTGACCCAGAGCCTAGTGCGGCTCCGGGGTCCGAAGACCAGACCCCCCAGGCGGGGGTGGATACGACAACGCCCGAAGTCAATCCAGAGGCGTTGGACCCTATGGAGGGAGCACTACAAAGTGCTTCAATCATGGAGGAGCACCGCACCATGATGGGTGCGGTGATGAAGAAGATTTAGTCCGTCAAGGGCAGACTGAATGAAGCCTCCAACTACCTGTTAACGGGATTTTAGGTAAGCAATGTAATGTTCTTTATGGAACTTTGTTTGTTTTTAAATACACATAAATAGCCTGCAGCCCCTGATGCTGTGTGTGATTCTGAACAGAATTGGATGAAGTATCCATAGTATAGCATATTCTAGAGCTGAAATGTTGTGCTTATGTTATGTGAACAGGCTTCACTAGTTACGGAAACTGCATGAGATGCAGAGGTTGCCGAACTAAACCGGAAGCTCTTGTTGGCCAACGCAGACCTTGACCGCGTCAACCAGTGATTAGTTGAAATACAAGGTATGCGGATAAAAAGTTAAGATGTCAAGAAAACTAACAATATTAATTGAGTATGTCTGTAAACTCTTTTATGATATTCTGTATTACACAGTTGGCGCCACTAAGCTCAAGGCCATCAAGGACGAGGTTGCAAAGGCCAAGAAGGAGGCCGAGGCGAGCAAGGCGACCGGTGACAAAGCGATTGCCAAACTAAAGGCCGAAAAGGCCGCGTGCAAGAAGCACCAAGCTCGGATGTACGAAGTCGAGGATGAGCTCAAAGATGCCATTCTCAAAGTGAGGCATTGGAAAAGAGGACTTCGGAATAAGCGTCTGAGCTTGTTGCGACAGGGAAGACTGCCTAGGATGCGCGAGGCGAGGCACGCAGCGCCTGTGAGGAAATCAAGCAGGCACGACAGATAGCATCTGGTAAGACATTTCTCTTACAGAGCATCTTCGGAGGGCACAAGTATCTTGGGCTGACACGGTTATGGAGTTCTCCAGGCGTGTTTGCTGATCTTCCGAGGAGCAGTGCTGACGCTGCCTAGTACTTCTGAGCCCAGGAGGGGAACGACACAGAGAAGTTGTTTTGGTCGCAGTTCTATGCGCCAAAACATCCGGTGCCCCTCAACGACCAGATGAAGCAGCTAGTCGAGCTGCACAATATGCTGGGTTCAGCCATGAAGGACTTGACAGTCCGGTTATGGCCCGTTGATCCAATCCCAAGTAGCTACTTCGGATTGGTGAAGCGGCTCGTTGATGCGAGTCCGCGGGTCGACACATTGACGCGTTCGGCCTGCATAGAAGGTGCTCGGATGGACTTCGCTTGTGTGAAAGTGCACTGGGCGAAGATGAGGGTGCATGACATAGCTACTGCTGGCCCGCCTACAGGCAAGGAGCACCGCAAGCCAGAGAAGTACTTCGAGGACGTCATAGAAGGCGACCGCTTTGTAGAAGGCTAGTGCTCGAAGGATATTATCTTCGAGTAATTGTATCCGGCTGTAAAGACTTAAGCTTATGGACCGATGTATATAACTTTTGGGCTATTATAATATGAGCGTCTTTTACCTCCTTTGTGACTGTTTATGTAAATCTGAAAGTTTCCAGTCGTCGGCTTCAGCCACCATGTACATAGTACTGGGGTGTTCGGTCATATGCATATCCACTCTTTATCCAATATCTTGCTCCGTATAGGAGGTGTATATGGAGCGAACCAGGCAATCAGACTATGCAGCGTTATTGCTTTCCCTTAGTCCTAGGAGTTTGACATGTGCGGCTAGGTACTAACTCCTGGTGCGGATATGATATTCCCTACTTAAGGTATCCAATTGCACCTAGCAGGCCGAAAAAACCAACCCTTCGTATAACCCGGGGTAGATCTCTATCGACCGTAGTATAAAACTAAGTCACCGGATTGCGGACCAGGTTCTCGCCTATCATGATGGTCAGTTTTCGGCTTTCTCTACTGAGGTACTTGATCAGACGAGCCAGAAGTACAATCGCAGTAGTTCTCCCTTTACACCCTAGCCGAACAATCGGGAACGTAGGGGTCAGCACAGGAGCCGGGCAACCCAACTATTGACCCAAGACATGATTCGGAACTGATGCATATAAGGCAAACATCCAGGATGCCGAACACTCTGTATAGGTGTTCGGTCTTTTCGACATATACCGGGCTGAATACAGCCCCTGGTAATAGACCCTATTGACAAGGCACATCTAGCAATCTGATGCGGGGAGAGAACATTTATGGTGAGTGAATAAAACTCCGAACATAATGCGAATCAAGCTGCTCTATTAATATCCCTTCATAGTACGGCGAGCCGTAAGCTTACACATATTGTCGATAACCTTCTTGGACATTTTACATGCCAGAAAGGTATATAACAAGAAAGAGAAAAAAGGTTTACACAGGGTCTTAATCTATAAAGAAACCTTAGCACGGGTCCTTGCTGCACGTCTGCGCTGTTTCCTCTTCTGTAATGTGTCCTTGAAGGGGGGAGTATGATGGCCATTTGTAAAAATAAAAAGAAACTTGGAAAATAAAAAGAGATCCAGTGTGGCCATAAACAAGACTGGTTCATTTAGTGAACCTTAAAAGATAATTTTTAGAGTCCAAACAGAGTCGAGCCGGAATATGGACTATATGCAGTATGCCCCTAGCGTCGCCCAAAGGATTTTTAAGGCATAATTATGTACTCGGGGTACATGCGCTATAACCTTATGGGGCAATCGATGGGGGCTTAACTGCTAATCTAGCTCAGGTTCATCTGAGCTACCGCATTGAGGCGTGTGCCAGACACGTTTAACTATGTCCATGGTTTTAACGGCCGATAAGTTATCTTGCTTGAATAGGCCGTGTTGGACTTTGGCTGCTAAGGCCGCAGTGTCCTCCTCTGTGCGCAGAGAGCGCTTCATATTTCCATTGACCGTGATGGCGCTACATGGTCCAGGCATTTTAAGCTTTAGATAAGCATAGTGCGGGACTGCATTAAAGCGGGTGAAGGCCGTTCTTTCGAGTAGTGCATGATAGCCACTTCGGAACGGAGCTATGTCGAAGATAAGCTCTTCGCTTCGAAAGTTATCAGGAGAGACGAATGCGACCTCCAATGTTAGAGAGCCCTTGCAGCGTGCTTCTACGCCCGGTATCACTCCTTTAAAGGTCGTGCTGCTTGGCTTGATTCTTGACGGGTCAATCCCCATCTTGCGGACAGTGTCCTGATATATCATATTAAGACTGTTGTCGCCATCCATAAGGACTCGCCCATCTTGCACTAGGGCAGCCGAACCCCCATAACGGATACTAGTCGGATGATCCTTACGATCGAATGTGCTCGGGAAGGCCGACCATGGGTTGAATTTGGGGGAAACAGGCTCAACGACATAGACATCTCGGAGTGCACGCTTGTGCTCCCTCTTTGTGATTTGAGTGGCATATATCATGTTCACTGTTTTAATCTCTGGTGGAAATTTCTTCTGTCCCCCTGTATTCAGCTGGTGAGGTTCGTCCACATCTTCGCTCTGAGGTCCCTTCCCCTTGTGTTCGGCATTGAGCTTGCCGGCCTGCTTGAAAACCCAACAATTATGGTTGGTATGGTTTGCAGGTTTTTCCGGGGTGCCATGGATTTGGCATGGCCTATCTAATATTTTGTCCAAGCTGGATGGACCATCTTTGTTGCCTTTAAACGGCTTCTTCCATTGGCCGGATCTGGAGTCGCTGAATCCAGCATTTACCGCTGTATCATCTGGGCTTCCAGCATTATTTCGATGTTTGTTTTGTTATGCCGTAGCTTTCCATTGCCGTCCTTGATTTTAGATGTTCCAGGGTCGCTGGTGCTGCTACGAGCTAACCAGCTGTCCTCGCCCGCGCAAAAGCGGGGCATGAGTGTAGTTAGGGCTGCCATTGTCCTCGGCTTTTCCTGTCTGAGGTGTCTAGCAAGCCATTCATCTCAGACACTGTGTTTGAAGGCCGCTAAGGCTTCGGCATCCGGACAGTCGACGATTTGGTTCTTCTTAGTGAGAAACCGGTTCCAATGCTTACGGGCTGACTCCCCGGATTGTTGGATGAAGTGACTTAGATCATCAGCATCTGGGGGCCAGACATAGGTCCCTTGAAATTTGGCCCGAAAAGCATCCTCAAGTTCTTCCCAACTCCAAATGGAGTTCTCTGGGAGACTATTTAGCTTCCTTAAATATTATAACCTACCGATTCCTCACCGCCGTCGCCTTGGCTTCCATGTGTCCAATGAATGTGCACTGTCTGGGTGTCTTTTTGCAAATACCCACTCACTGTTCAAAGAAAACGCCTATATAGGAGAATAGATCCACCCGCTTCTCCATCTCATTCCACGCGGAAGAAAACCTAGTGCCTGCAACAAATCTTCAGATATGGCCAGTGTCCCAAGCTCCTCCTCGCGCCCTCATGGCCCTCGTGTAGGAGATTGGAAAAGCTGCTCCGTATCTCCCTCCGGAGGATCTAGTCCCCGTCCGGGCCGGACTAACGTCTGTTGACAACCAAGCCCTGGCAAAGAGCTTTCCCAACCCCTCCAATGGAGAGCGGCTGTGTTTAGTCCCCTACCTTCTAAGAGATGTGGGGTTCCCTGTCCATCCCTTTCTTAGGGGACTCCTAGAGTTTTACGGCCTCCAACTGCAAAATCTTACTCCTGGTGCACATTGCGGTTTTTGTCGCTTTATGCGAACTGTTTTTGGGCTGCGAGCCCCACTTTGAGCTGTGGAGAAGGTACTTCTGCCTCGTTCCTCGATCAGAAGAGGGATCCATATTTGAAGTCGGGAGCGCCGAAGTATGGCGCATAGCCAAGACAGGCTACCTACCCGGTACCCCAAAGAAGGCATCTGAAGAGTGGCCCTCGGAGTGGTTCTACATTGAGGATGTCGCTTTGCCGGATCCATTTCGGCAAGGACTCCCTACGTACTCCAGTGCTCCACCAAAGAAGCTTTTTAACAGGCGTCGTCGTGGTCCCTCAGAAGAAGAGAGAGCGGAGGTCAACCGACTGACCGGCAAGATCAAATTGCTTGCCAGTTCGGGATTAACTATAATCGAAGTCATGGCCATTTCGATGAAGCGACGTGTGCAACCGCTCCAAGCCAGAGGTCTTCTAATGTATCATTATAATGGTCAGAATGATGCCTCGCGCCGCCTATGCCTGGAGCTAGATGACCCTGCCATTCTAGGCGCTCTTCTGGAAGGCCTCAACAAGGGAGAGAAGCAGGACTTCATCCGCTTATCATGCCGAGAAGGCCTTTCCATGTACAATCTTCCCGACTGGGTGAGTCCTTTTTGACCGCTCAAATGTTCTTTGTTAGGATGTATTTGACCGAACTGTATTCGGTTTCTTCCAACAGGAGTGGTGGAAGGTGGTCAAGGGGATTAATAGTCCCGCCCCGTAGCCAGAGGACCGGTTCCAAAAGACGGGCCCCGGATATGAAGAGGATTCAGATATAGGCATAGAGTTAGAAGAGGGAGTCTTCTATCAAGTCTGGCGTGAGGGCACCTTGCTGGCTATAGTAGCCAATTACCCAGGCCTCATTCCTTCTTCCAGCGTAAGAATTTGGGGGATATCTCACCAATGAGAAGATTCCTAGTGCACATTTACCCACTGTATTCTATCATACTTAAGCAGGGACGACGCACCTCACACCAAACTGCACGTAGACCGCGAACCCAGAGGGCGGCGCCTGCGTCGGGCGAGGTCTTAAAGCGGAGAAGGACCACAAACACCAGTGGACCTTCAAAGAGGTATGTTTGTTTTATCATGTACTGGGTGGTGAAATTGTTATTATAACTTTCCGCATTGTCTTTTTCCTTTTAGGAGGAATACAAGCCGGAATATCTCTGGAGGCGACGCAGGTCAAGCTTTTGTCAATCCGGCACCAGGCCCATCAAGGGTGAATGCTAATTCGGTGCCAGATTGTCCTCTCGAAAATGATTCGGATGAAGTATCAACTACCAATTCCGAAGTGGAGGTCGCAATGATTCATCGGCGACGGAAAGCGGCCATGCGTGACCTTGCATTTTCTGAAGAGGTGTTTAATGCCCTCAATTATGTAGATGCCTATATCCGAGCTGCTCAGGACGGATTCGCGGGAGCCACTCATCAGCTTTCAAAAGATATGAGGGTAAGTATTTAGTTTGAATATTCTTATGCAGTAGCCCCCGATACTTAAAGCAGTTGGTACAACTGATTTGAGGATCGTTGCATTTTTATAGGTCATTCAAGAAAAGAACAATTCTTTATCCAAGGAAATTGAGGAGTGCCGGACCCAACTTGCCGAATTGAAAAATTCGAAGGAATCTGAAAAGGATGATGTTGGTAAGAATAATTGTGCCCGCAAACTATGATAGTTCTGCTGATTACTATGAAGTATATACTAATGTGTAATAAAGCTTCAAGATCAACCAACCAACTGGAGAAGGAGCTAAGGGCTGCCTTAGCAGACAAGAAATTTGCTGAAGAGGAAAAAGCCGCTGGCGAGCGTGCACTAACGCAGGCTATGGAAAAAAGGAACCAAACGCAGGATATAAACATTAGGCTCGAACAGGAGCTAAAGGGTGTAAAGGCCCAACTCTCAAACGCCTTGGAAGAGAACCGGAGGCTAAAAGGCGACATGTTTAGTATGCCCCTTATACCTAGCTTTCCTTATAGTCTCTTAGTTTAAAAGTTTTTTATAAAAACTTTTCCTGCAGGTTTATTGACCTGTCGGCCTAAAGGCGGAGTGTCCGGTTTTGAGGGTGATGTGCTGCAGGAGCTTTCTAGGGTCCATGAACGGGCTCGGAAAGCCATGAAGAGTATGGCCAGAGCTCTATGGCTTGGCGACTGCCCTCCAGAATCTACGGTGGATTTGGCGGACCTGTTCAAAGGGGCACGTCGCCGCTTCGAACTATGGAAGGCCTCAGCATGCCACATGGGTGCTCGAGAAGTGTGGGCTATGGTGAAGATGCGCTATACTTGCCTTGATCCAAATCACATGGCCCGTTTGGGACCTCGAGGGTCTGATGGACAAGAAATTCCTCCGTGTTTGGTATATGACCAAGTAGGGTTAGCTGCTAAGCTTTACCAACAAGACTGTATGCTAGACAGCCTGATAGAGGGAATAGAAAATGAATAATCGTTTGATTCTATGTATCAATATACTTTTACCATCAACCTTATCTCCGTCCGAATTTGTATAAAGTTTGTTATTGCGGACCATCAGCTTCGATCTCCATAAGCCCAAAGGCTGGAGTGTTTCCGAATACTATATATGTGGTAAAGCACGTGATATGTTCGGAAACCAGGCATTCCGGTCATAATTGCTTGAACAGACAAACTGAGTTCGGGGAGTTATGTTATATTACTATTTAACGTAAGAAACATCTTCTAGAGAGAATAGTTCCATTAGGGGTTCCTTTCCCTGGGTCGGCGTGCATGGAGATGCGGGACTAGACGTTTTGATCCTATGAGAAGTATAGTAGGAAGCCATCTCATGTGATAGTTAACATACGCTTTATGATGCGATATGTCATTTATCCGCCGACCAATTATTTCCTTAAGAGCGTTAGCTTTCGGCTTCACCCAGTCTGAGGTACATATCTGGATTACCCGGTTGTAACAATCGCAGAGGTGCTCCCTTTACGCCCTAATCGAACAATCGGAAACGTAGGGGTAAGCATAGGGGCCAGGCAACCCAGCTTGACCAGAACTTAAGTCATATCGGTGCATAGAATGGCAAGGATGAACTGTAAAAACAGGCGACATTTTTAAGCAAGAAGCTTTATTGATGACGGGCTTCGTTACATAAGCACCCAGGTATATGTGAGGACGTACTCGTCATGTGGCAGTTTGGGTGAGCCGAATACTTTCCAAATAAATGTAAAGAGAAAAAAGGGAGAGAAACAACAAAGTAAAAGAGAAGACCTAACTTATAAAGAGGAAGAAATTGCTACCGAACTCTCCATAAAATCGTGGGAACCTGGCAGCGTTCCAAGGGTTCGGCTCAAGGCGGTTGTCCTGTGCATTGCGAAGGCGATAGGCTCCACCGGTGATTACTTTGTCAATAATGAAGGGACCCTCCCATTTTGATTTGAGCTTGTCCTTTTTCTTCTCCGGGAGGCGTAAAACGAGTTCGCCGACGTTGTATGTCTTGGTCCGCACATCTCTGCTTTGGTATCACCTATCCTGTTGTTGGTAAAAGGCGGAACGTGCTAGCGCTGTATCGCGCTCCTCTTCAAGCCCATCAAGGTCATCCTGCCGATCTAACATGGCCCCCCTTTCCTCATACATGCGCACTCTAGGTGAGTCATCAATAATGCCGCATGGCAGAATAGCCTCTGTGTCGTACACCATGAAAAAGGGGTATATCCGGTCGTACGATTGGGAGTGGTCCGCAGCCCCCATAGTACAGAGTCAAGCTCTTCGACCCAGTGTTTATCAGACTCCCCTAGGGAGCGCACTAGTCGGGGTTTAATGCCACTCATAATCAGACCATTTGCCCTTTCGACCTGACCATTTGTTTGAGGGTGGTATACGAAAGCGTAATCAAGTTATATATCCAACTTTGTGCACCATTTTTTTACCTTGTCAGCTGTGAAATTGGAGCCATTATCAGTGATAATACTATGCGGGACACCATAACGGTGTACTACGCTGGATATCAAATCTATCACGGGCCCTACTTCAGCTGTTTTTACTGGCTTGGCTTCGATCCACTTAGTGAACTTATCTACCATCACCGGTAAGTATTTTCTTTTATGACTTCCCCCTTTAATAAGTCCGACCATATCAAGCCCCCAGACCGCAAAAGGCCAAGTAATGGGGATTGTTCTCTGTGCGGTGGGAGGCATTGCAAAGAGCTGGCAGCCAACACAATGTTGGACTAAGGTTTGGGCATCTGCTCGGGCAGTAGGCCAGTAAAAGCCAGCGTGAAAAGTTTTACCTACGAGCGCCCTTGCTACGGCATGGTTGAGGGAGTCCTGGATCGTGGGGTCCACAGGTGGCCGGATAAACTCCTGGTGGGCCATGAGGACTACTTTAGAAGATCATCTCTCGTATCCGGATGGGACTACTGGATTCTTGTAATGGCTAGTTTAGGCTCAGGTGTAGATTTTCCTTCCTCTACAAGATGGTATGTATAAACCCTAGGCCCCTCCGGTGTGTATATAAACCAGAGGGTTTAGTCCGTAGAGGCTAGAGAATCATACAATCCTCATAGGCTGAAACTTAGGGTTTTAGCCTTTACGATCTCGAAGTAGATCAACCCTTGTACACATATTCATCCATACTAATATAGCAGGAAGTAGGGTTTTACCTCGATCGAGAGGGCCTGAACCTGGGTAAACATCATGTCCCCCGCCTCCTATTAACATCAATCCTCAGACGCATAGTTCGGGACCCCCTACCCGAGACCCGCCGATTTTGACACCGACATTGGTGCTTTCGTTGAGAGTTCCACTATGTCGTCGACGGAAGGACTGATGGATCATGTCTTCAACAACAACGGCGACGCCGGGGGAATTTTCCCTCCCAACCAACTCTTCATGTTCGGCGGCTTCGCCCTTCGTGCCAACACTGAAGGCCACCTTGAGCAGATTGAGAGCTATGCCCCTGATCATCATGTCAAATTCGGTAGCTTGAACTACGTTGCTGATATCCACGGAGACTTGATCTTCATCGGATTCGAGCCAGCGGCAACCCCTCCCTGCCACCAGGATGATCATCACTTAACTCTGTCATCGGATCAGGAAATATCACCTGCAACAGTTCTGGCCCTAGATCCAGAATGCATCGCGCCACCCGAAGATGGGAAGCTCAATCCCACCAAGGGAGTTGCGGAATCTACGGCGATGGAGCCGCACACGAACCCAACTTATGGGGTCTGTGTTAGCGGAACCCTGGACTTAGCTCCTCTATCTGATTCCGAACCGTGCGCAACTGCACCCCTCAAATCTAATCAGGCGCCTATCACCGAATTCTGTGTTGCAGATATTTTCCAGCACTCACCACTTGGCGACATGTTAAGGTCGTTGAGATCTCTCTCCTTGGATGAGAGCACACAACCACACTATATCCGGGGTGAACTGGAGGCTGATGAACAGCCACACTATACCTAGGGGGATGAAGAATTTCATTCCCCACCCACCACCCACTTGGTATCCATGGTTAAAGATCTAACCGATCTATTCGACTACGCTTCAGAAGACTTAGATGGGATGGACCTCGAAGCTGAAGCAGACACAGATCAAAGCAGGCCTATAACAGGGCGGTGGAAATCTACATCTTCATACGGCGTGTATATGGTGGATACACGGAAAGAGGCTGAAGGCAACGGTGAAAACAATCCCGTAGAGGATAAACCCGCCGAAGAACCTCCCAAGCGTCGGCGTCCGAAAGGCCAAACAAAATCCCGTAAAGGAAAGGACAGCAACACCGTGACTAATGACGATGATATTCCGGAACAAGCCGAAGACCCCGCAGACCCAGCATTAGAGAAGGAGGAGTGAGAGGACGGCGAACATAGTCCGAAGCCACAGCCCGATGACAGCGATGCCAAAGACGGTGACTAGGAACCGATCTCTGAAGAAGAGGCCAGCCTGGATGACGATAGACCGTCCCAGAAGAACCCTCCGAACAAAAACGCTTCCATCGGCGGCTTATAGGCACCGCACGGAGCTTAAAAAGCAGCAGAGACAACTTCGAGCTGCACAAGACACGCTCAATGATAGATGGAATGAGGTGCTAGACGCCGAACAGAAACATGGCTTTAATGGCCAAACCAAAGGCTATCCCAAGCACAAGCTGCTGCCTGAATTCGACGACGAGGACGCTGCGCCCGTCCCACCGAATGACAACTCCGCCAACAAGCCAGACCGACCACCTCACGGACGGGACAGAGTCGCTAGCAATGGCATAAACAAGGCCCCACCCCATAAAGGAAAGGAGGGTGCAGCCCAAGTCCTAAAGCATGACCTGCGCGAGGACTTAAACAAAAAAGCTAGCAAGATCAAGTCTATATTCGGACCCAGGGATCGAGCTCCCGCACAAGACGACGGCTATCAAGCCAATCGCGCAGGTGACATACCGGTTCGGGGACAATACCTAACACCACAACCATCGGATATACGCCACAATATAGCAAGATACAGAGGAGTTTCACACCCTCTATGCTTTACCGATGAGGTATTGGGTCATGATTTCCCAGTAGGATTTAAACCCGTGGACATCAAAGCGTATGATGGAACGATGGATCCTGCCGTCTGGATAGAAGATTTTATTCTTCACATCCACATGGCTCGAGTAGATGATCTCCACGGCATCAAATATTTACCACTCAAGCTGAAAGGACTAGCTCGGCACTAGCTAAACAGTCACCCAGAAAACTCCATTGGGAGTTGGGAAGAACTTGAGGACGCTTTTCTGGCCAATTTTCAAGGGACTTATGTCCGGCCCCCGGACACTGATGATTTCAGTCGCATCACACAACATCCCGGGGAGTTAGCCCGCAAGCTTTGGAACCGACTTCTCACTAAGAAGAACCAGATCATCGAATGTCCGAACGCCGAAGCCTTAGTGGCATTCAAGCATAATATCCGGGACAAGTGGCTAGCCAGACACCTTGGACAGGAAAAGCCGAGGACAATGGCAGCCCTAACTACACTCATGACTCGCTTTTGCGCGGGTGAGGATAGCTGGTTAGCTCGTAGCAGCACCAGCGACCCTGGAACATATGAAGTCGGGGACGGTAACGGAAAGCCACGACGCAATAAAAATAAGCGTCAAAACAATCTTGGAAGCCCAGATGATACAACGGTAAACACCAGATTCAGTGGCTCCAAACCCGGTCAACGGAAGAAGCCATTCAAAGGCAACAAAGATGGTCCATCAAGTTTGGACAGGATATTAGACAGGCCCTGCCAAATCCATGGCACCCCAGAAAAAACTGCCAATCACACCAACCGTAACTGCTGGGTTTTCAAGCAGGCCGGCAAACTAAACGCCGAACACAAGGGGAAGGAGCCTCAGAGCGAAGACGAGGACGAACCTCGCCAGCTGAATATAGGGGGACAGAAGAAATTTCTGCCGGAGGTCAAAACAGTGAACATGATATATGCCACTCATATCCCAAAGAGGGAGCGCAAGCACGCACTCCGAGATGTCTATCCCGTTGAGCCTGTCACCCCAAAATTCAACCTATGGTCAGCCTGTTCGATAACTTTCGATCGCAGGGATCATCCGACTAGTATTCAGCATGGGGGTTCGTCTGCCTTAGTGCTCGACCCAATAATAGATGGATACCATCTAACCCGAGTCCTTATGGATGGCGGTAGTAGTCTCAATCTGATATATCAGGACACTATCCGCAAGATGGGGATCGACCCATCAAGAATCAAGCCAAGCAGCACGACCTTTAAAGAAGTAATACCGGGCGTTGAAGCTCACTGCACAAGCTCTTTAACATTGGAAGTTGTATTCGGTTTTCCCGACAACTTTCGAAGCGAAGAACTACTCTTCGACATAGCTCCATTCCGAAGTGGCTATCATGCCCTACTCGGAAGAACGTCCTTCTCCCGCTTTAATGCGGCCCCGCATTATGCCTATTTAAAGCTCAAGATGCCTGGACCAGGTGGCGTTATCACGGTTAATGGAAATATGGAGCGCTCTCTCTGTACGGAGGAAGATACTGCGGCCTTAGCAGCCGAAGTACAATGCGGCCTATTCAAGCCAGAAAATATATCAATAGTAGACACAGCTAAACGTGTTCGGCACACGCCTCAGCGCGGTAGCTCAGATGAACATGAGCAAGATTGATAGCCATGCCCTCGTCGACCGCCCCATAAGGTGATAGCATATGTGCCTCGAGTACATATTATGCCTTAAAAATTCCTTGGGTGGCGACCGGGGGCAGCTGCACACAGTCCGTAGTTTGGCTAGACCCTATTCGGACTTTAAATTTATCTTCTTTTGGTTCATTAGAACGAACCAGACATACTTTGGCCACACTAGATTGAGTTCTTCATTTCTAGGTTTTATTTCCTTTTTTCTACAGATGGTAATCATAGTCATACCTTCAAGGACACATTACAGAGGAGAAAACGGCGTAAACGTGCAATAGGGACCCGCACTAAGGTTTCTTTTTTAGATTACGACCATGTGTAAACCTTTTTTCTCTTTCTTATTATGTACCTTTTTGGCATGTAAAATGTCCAAAAAAGGTCATAGGCATTACCTGTAAAGTTTATGGATCGCCGTACTATAGAGGGATATTATAGAACAATTTTATTCATACCATATCCAGAGTTTTATTCGCTCACCATGGATGTTCTTTCTCGCATCAGTTTGCCATATCTGCGTTGTCCATAAAGGTTTATTACCAGGGGCTGCATTCAGCCCTGGTATATGTTGAAAAGACCGAACACCTATAGGGAGTGTTTGGCGTCCTGGATGTTTGCATTATATGTATCAGTTCCGAATCATGTCTTTGGTCAATAGTTGGGTTGCCCGGCTCCTTTGCTTACCCCTAAGTTCCTGATTGTTCGGCTAGGGTGTACAGGGAGAACTACTGCGATAGTACTTCTGGCTAGTCCGGTCAAGTACTTCAGTAGAGAAAGCCGAAAACTGACTGTCATGATAAGCGACAACCTGGTCCGCAATCCGGTTACTTAGTTTTATACTACGATCGATAGAAATCTACCCCGTGTTATATGAAGGGTTGGTTTTTCTCCCATCCAAGTGCAATTGGATACTTCATCCACACCAGGGGCTAGTACCTAGCCCCACTTGTCAAACTCCTACGACTAAGTGAAAGAAATAAAATTGCATAGTCTGATTGCCTGGTTCGCTCTTCATACACCTCCTATACGGATAAAGTCGTTGGATTAAGAGTGTATTTGCATATGACCGAACACCCCAGTACTATGTACCTGGGGGCTGAATCCGACGACTGGAAACTTTCAGTTTTAAGATAAACATTCACATAGGAGGAAAAAAGACGCTCATATTATAAAAATGAAAAAGTTATATACACTCGATTCATAAGCATAGTCTTTACATCCGGATACAATTAATCGAAAACAACATCTTTCGAACACTGGCCTTCTACAAGGCGGGTGCTCTCGACGACGTCCTCGAAGTACTACTCCGGCTTCCGATGCTCCTTGCCTGCGGGCGGGCCAGCAGTGGCTATATGCACTGCGTTCATCTTCGCCCAGTGCACTTTGACGCGAGCGAAGGCCATCCAAGCACCTTCTATGCAAGCCAAACGCGTTAGTGCGTCGACCGGTGGACTTGCCTCGACGAGCCGCTTCACCAATCCGAAGTAACTACTTGGGAACGGCTCAGCGGGCCATAGCCGGACTATCAAGTCCTTCATGGCCGAACTCGCTATGTGGTGCAGCTCGACCATCTGCTTCATCTGGTCGCTGAGGGGCATCAGATGTTTTGGCGCCTTGATCTATGACCAAAACAGCTTCTCTGTGTTGTTCCCCTCCAGGGCACGGAAATACTGGGCGGCGTCTGCGCTGCTCCTTGGAAGATCAACCAACACACCTGGAGAACTCCACAATCGTGTCAGCCCAATATACTTCCGCCCTCCAAAGATGCTCTGTAAAGGAAATATCATACCAGATGCCATCTGTTGTGCCTGCTCAATCTCTTGAGGAGCACTGCACGCCTCGCCTCATGCATCCTGGGCGGACTTCACTACCGCAGACAGCTCGGTCGCCTGTTCTGAAGTCGTCTTCTCCGATGCCTCACACTTACGGATGGCATCTTGAACCTCGACCTCGACTTCGTACACCCGAGACTTGTGCTTCTCGCACTCCGCCTTTTCGGCCTCTAAATCGGTAGCCGCTTTATCAGCGGCCGCCTTGTTCACCTTGGCCTCCTCCTTGGCCTTGGCAATCTCGCCCTTGAGGGCCTCAAGCTCAGCGGCGCCAACTTTGTAATACAGAATACAATGTTAGAGATTGTACCTTACTCAATCAATTAAGTCTTATTGCCATCTAAATAAGATCCGCATACCTTGTGTTTCATCAAAACGCTGGTTGATGCGGTCGAGGTCCGCATTGGCCACCTCGAGCTTACGATTTAGTTCGGCGACCTCTGCGTCTTCCGCAGTCGCCGTAACTAAAGAAGCCTGCACGACAGTTCAGCTCTGTAAATCTGCTACTCTATGGATACTCCGTCCGATACTTTTCAAAATCACACAAAGTATAAGGGGCTACTGGTTATATATGTGCATTCAAAAAAAATAGAATTTCTTAAAAAGCATTACATGGCTTACCTCAAAGCCTATTAAAAGGCTGTTGAAGGCTTCATTCAGTCCGCCCTTGACGGATTGAATCTTCTTCATCATCGTACCCATCACGGTGCGGTGTTCTTCAATGACAAGAGCACCTTGCAGTGCTCCCTCCATAAAATCTGGCGCCTCCAGATTAACTCCGGGCGCTGCCGTATCCTCCTCCACTTGAGGAGTGGGATGTTCAAGCCGCGAAGCCTTGGTGGGACCCTAGACTGTTCGGGCCCCACATCTTCGGTCTCCATGGGGGCCGTTTCCCCATGGTCAGCGGCTGCCGAGGTATTACCCTAGGCCGCCCTGTCTCCTGCCCAGCCCTCATATGCGTGGGCGGAGAGAACCCGTTGGGACGACACTTCGGTGTCCCCGCCGATTACGGGCGATGAAGCCCGGACTGGCGGGTCACTCTCGGTCTCCCCAGGCGCCAGAGAGTTCCCCTCCGATGATGTACCATCGGGGTTTGCACCGGGAGGGCTGTAGGTCAGCACGAGAATGTTAAGTGGGTATCATAAATACTAAATACACAAAGGTGAAATAGCCAATCCGGATAAACTTATGATTCGGGCAGGGGCTTCTCCCTGTGCTTCACCACGAAGCTATGTTCGGACGAATCCGAACTATCTCCGAGCCTCAGCTGCCTCTTCCTCCGGGGCATGGCCGTAACTGCGTCAGCGACGGCCCCCCTCTTTCTCCCCCTGCCTTGCGCAAGAGGCATCTCTTCCTCCTCCTCTTCCTCCTCATCATCTTCGTCTGCCTCGTCGGAGTAGAGAATATGGAGGTCCTTGGGCTGCTAGCTCGTAGGACGGGGGCTGTCTCCGACCCCCTTGCCCTTTGTCTTCTTGGGCTTCTTGATCGGCGCCTTGTACGGCGTCGGAACCAGCATTGCCGTCAATAGAGGCAATACTGGGTCTTCGGGCAGAGGTGCCAGACACTTGATTCGGTTTGCCTTCTTCGTCCAAGCCTGTATTTCACGCAAACATTCCAACTCCTATTACCATTAAATAAGGGACTGGATATGTGTTTGGCAAAGATAATTATTACCTCTGTGGCGGAAACTTCAGTGCTGTAGCCTGCATCCTAGTTCTCTTCGGGCCATTCCTCCTGGCTCTTGAAGAGGTGCTTCCAGATCTCTTTGTGCGTGGAGCCGAAGAAATGCTTTAGCGACTTGTCTCCTGCCGGATCGAACTCCCATAGGGAGGAATCCCGGCTTTGGCAAGGGAGAACAAGCCGGGTCAGCATCACCTGGACCACAGAGGAGAGCAGGTGCCCCTTGGAGCTCACGCCAGACACACGGCTCACAAGAGTCATCACCTCAGTGTGCGACCCCCAGCCCAGACCCTTTTTGGTCTAGGAGGTTAGCCTCTCTGGGGGTCCGGATCTGAAAGCAGGCTCCGTCGCGCAGTTGGTGTCGCAGGTTCGGTGATATAGAACCACTCCTGCTGCCAGACTTTGTTCGTCTCCACGAATGAGCCCTTGGGCCAAGTTGCATTCAGGAGCATACTAATCATAGTGCCCCCGCACTCTGCGTGTTCCCCATTCACCACCTTTGGCTTCACGTTGAAGGTCTTAAGCCACAGGCCAAAGTGTGGGGGGACGAGGAGAAAGGCTTCACACATCACTATGAATGCAGATACGTGAAGGATTGAGTTCGGAGCTAGATAGTGGAAATCTAGCCCGGATTAGAACAAAAGACCCCGAACGAACGGGTGGAGTGGAAACCCTAGCCCCCTAACAAAATGAGAGGTGAATACTACCCTCTCACCCGCCTTAGGGACGAGATTCACCTAGCCCCTAGGGGGGAATCGGTGTGTGATGTCGTTGGCGAGATACCCCGCACTCTGTAGATCCTTCATGGTCTTTTCGGTGACCGTGGAAGCCTCCTACTTTCCTTTGGCATCGGATCCAACCATTGCTGGGAAGGGGAGTAGTAGTTGATGAACAAGGAGTTGTGGGCGCATGAGACGAGAGTACGGGGGCAGGGGAGATTGGAGAGCCCGAGCTTGAGGAAGGCATGTGGTTGATTAAAGGGATTGGTGTCCTTTTACAACGCTACGAATACAGAGTGTCCCCCCACCTTAGCCATAAACTCGCCCGTTCCCAAAGCGATCGTATATAATGTGCGGCGTGGGTGCTCACGTCACAATGATGAATCCCACAATAAGCTGGCATGATCTCTATTATGACGGGACATGCAAGCGAAGATATGCCTCGAAATGCGAAACTAGGACCAAATAAAACAGTTCGATCTGTTAGTGGGTTGGACGTGACGTTTCACCCAAAAGTTGTCAGTAGGGACACATTATTCATTTTCTTTAAAAGCCTTGCCTTCGAGGCTAAGGGTTGTACTAATCTTGCAGAGCAGAACATGATCCATCAACTTACAGAAGATATATTCGGTGGAGGAACCCGTCTTGCAATGCCGAAGACATTGCGGAAGCCGAACTCATCGTCATCGAAGACATGTTCAGGGGCTACTAAGGGAGTCCTGGATCGGGGGGTCCACAGGTGGCCGGATAAACGCCTGGTGGGCCGGACTGGTGGGCCATGAAGACTACTTTAGAAGATCATCTCTCGTATCCGGATAGGACACCTGGATTCTTGTAATGGCTAGTTTAGGCTCGGGTGTAGATTTTCCTTCCTCTGCAAGATGGTATGTACAAACCCTAGGCCCCTCCGGTGTGTATATAACCGAAGGGTTTAGTCCGTAGAGGCTAGAGAATCATACAATCCTCATAGGCAGAAACTTAGGGTTTTAGCCTTTACGATCTCGAGGTAGATCAACTCATGTACACATATTCATCCATACTAATATAGTAGGAAGTAGGGTTTTACCTCAATCGAGAGGGCCTGGACCTGGTTAAACATCATGTCCCCTGCCTCTTGTTAACATCAATCCTCAGACGCATAGTTCGGGACCCCCTACCCGAGATATGCCGGTTTTGACACCGACAATGGTGACCGCCCATTCCAGCGTGTATTTTAGTGAGAATTCGCCTTCCCTCCTCTTCGAAGATGCACCTTTGGAGAATACCAGTTGTGCTTTTCTTATATAGTTCACCTTCGTGAACTTTGTAGGCTTTAGAGTGCCGGACTATGCGGCGGGCCTCATTTTGATCATCAGGGAGTTCCTGCCAATAAGGTAAGCTTGGAAAGGCTCTGTCCAGGGGGCTATGACAGCCATGATTTCGTGAGCCGAAGGAATTGTTTTTTATGTCTTAGACGATTGTTTTCATGGAGTGAAGAAAGAAAACTACTCTACTATTCATATATATATATAGGCAGGAGCCTCCGTGCTTGCTTGCTAGGGTTGCTCTAGTCACAAACTCTCATCCTCTCCAGATCTAAACAAGATATCACACAGCCTTTCTATCGTCATAGCTGCTTATAGATCCGGATGCATCCCCTCCGTTGGGGAAGGGGAGGAGGTGCAGTGTTCAGGCTGTCGTCGACGGCGAGGGAGGAGACCCCCTGCCGGCCGCACCATTGTCTCTCTGGCCGAGCGCCGACGCGGGAGGTCCTCTTATCCCTCCGTCACTGTCGTAGTGTTTGTGGATCCTCCCTCACGCCCCACTTAGCCACACCCCGACGACCTTCAGGTATATCCTCCTTCAAAACCGGCCTAGCTCTACTTCCACAGCTTGTTACACCACGACATGTGCATCATTTTCTACCTCTGAGCCCCCCACGTTCCTACGATCGATCGGATTGTCCAACGCGGCTAACTTTTTTCTACTATTAGAGGTAAAGTTACTTTATGGAGTTGAATCTTGTTACTTGGTTTGAATAGGAAAGAAAGGGGAAAAGAGGTATGATGTAATGTATATAGGACTGGGTACAAACAGGAAAGGAAGGGGGTGTGCAAGTAGTACAGTCTGGCCCTCCAACCGGTCTCTTGGTCGAAATGGAAATAAAGGGGAAACATTGTACACACTTGGATGACCAGGACTAGATTTTCTATCCACACATACGAATAGGTGGCTATTTGAAAAAAATGGAACCATCCTAGATACACATTGTTCTTAATCTAATGCCCCTGGTAAAATGATGTCATGCCACTGTTATAAGTCATAACTAGTGATTTTTGTGCAGCTTAACTGGAATGTCACGCCGGAACTCTTAGTCGATTTAAATGGAACTGCACAAAGGGAGATCTGTGTCCAATCCTCATCATCCAAATTGGCACCCTAACCTTCCCTTAAGTAAGAATGATATTTAATGCATCTGTTCACCTCTATTTTGCAACTACCATGAGAAAATAATACTATTGCTTACATAGTAGACTTGTACTCACTGGCAACCAAATCTGACATTGAAGCCCACTCATGTACTTGGTTTCACCAATTGGTTTAGGAGAAAGAAAAACAGAGTAAGAAAAGGAAGACAATGATGGAAGAAGAAGAAGAAGGAAGAAATGAACAAGGACACAAGCTGGTACCGTCCTATGTTATCCTGACATCTTGCTAGTGGCATAGTATTGTTATGTTGCTACTAGTATTAGTTTACTTGAAGAAATGCACTTGTAGTACGTAGTAGAGTAGTACTTTGCTTGACGACCCATCATACTAATTATTAACTGGATTCTTGGTGCATGTGTGATCTAGCCCTACACGATCAACAGTGCCAAGGTGATCTACCTGAAGTGGAGACCTCATTCGAGGCCCCTGAATGGCTCCAACAATGTCTGCTCCCATTTGTGGCTATGCTCTAGGAGCACTTCTACTTCTGCTGCCTCTCCTGCAAGGTCATTTAATCAATCAGGAGTACTTAAGCAGCAGTAATTAATTGGTAAGGGCCTAAGGCCTTCATCCAGATTAGTGTGATGTCATCTCTATTTGTATCGTGCTAATATTTTGCAATTATCATGAGAAAGTCATTTATCTTTGCACGTTACATCATTGCAGCCTATGATACATGACAATGCGAGAGTTGAGCTAATTGGCACTAATAAAATAAACTAATACATGTTTTTAAGCAAGGCTACTATGTTGCTAACTTTACCCAATAAGATAATGCAGATGCTTCCATTTGTTACTGTATGTTTCATCAACTACTATTACAGTAATCTCACTTTCTCAATATATGTGCCAACAGGGATGCTCGATTTCAGTTGAACTACACAAAAACTTTGGGTGGTTCGTTGCCTTGAGTGCTTCCTTCCTTTCCTATCAGTCGCTTATCTCGGCTTCCAATCAAAGGAAGTGCTAATTTATATGATTTGTCACACAAGTTGGTACAGGTCTTCATCCTGATTATTGTGCTTGTCATATCTATTGTTAATTTGGTATTGTGCTATTGTTGGCCGGTTTCATAAAGGAGTAACTTGGAGCCTGAACTTGCAGGCAACTCGTTACATTGGCCAATTGCAGTACACCTGCACAAAAAGAAAAGATGGACATATACTTATGTTGCTGCTTTGTTGTACTGCAAAGTTCACTCAGACAAGCATCGATATTGACAAGAAGAAGTGCAGAGTGAGCGCCAACAATATTGCTTGGTGCATAGCCCAGAAAAACGTAGCCCAGTCTTTGGTCCCAATGTGCGCTTTTAGGTTATCGGCACGTATGCTGGTAGAAAAATGTATTCCATGGAGTCTAAAGATTCCAAACAAGTTGGTAGAGGCATGTAATCTTATGGCACCTAACCAGTCTGCACGCCAGGGATGCCTCCAGTTCAATTCAACTGCACAAAAACTAGTTGGATGAAAGTAGTGGCCAAGTTATTCAAACTGCTCGCGGCATCGAGGCCACTATCATGAGGATAAACCCACAAGAAAACTTCAAATGGTCTATGCTGCCTCTTATGTACTCGAAAGTTTGCTCAGACCACCATTAATTTTAGCAAGTACCACCGAGTGAACACCACTTACCAGTCTGTACCCTAGATAATTAAAGTGTGTCGATGGATGATATTGGCTTGTGTTGTCTCAGTCATTTGGATGCGCAAACATGTTGAACTTGTGTAATCTGAATCTTTTTGTGAATGTTAGCTATGAATATTGGCTTATGATCTTTGAATCATTTGGATGCATAGACATGTTGTACCTGTCTATACATGAATCTTTTGAGTTGTTGATTGTGAATGTTGGCTATGAATATGAATGTATCCCGTGAACCCGAGTTTGCTCTAAATGTTTACCTTTTCTGTTGTACTTGTGTGTTAACTTGTTAGAATGTATAGTATGGGATTGTGAGAATGTACACTGTCAGATTTTGACGTGCCCAAACCAACAGCGTGGCATAGAATTAAATGAAGAAAGAGAGGGTTGAGTATCATATTATGATACCGTATGGAACTAAGTTACTCCCACTATGGTTAGTCTTAGGCCTTGGACAGTTCAATCTCCTCCCAAGGGGTTTGGAGAGGAATGGAGGGGAATTTGGCTTGTACATGATTTAATCCTCGACAATCCATGTTAATCTATGTATATTGTGGGCATGTTATTTGACCCCTCTAAGTGCATCTAGTGCCCCTTAGTGATTTTGGTGTATTGAAGACTTATAGGTTAAGGGACTAATTTGTTTGTGAGTGTACACATGTACTATAAGTCTATGAGTAGTTTGATATTTATGAAGAAAGTCGACCCCTAAAAATGTATGTCTTCAGTTGAAAACTTTGGTTTTCTTGAAGACTTTGAAAATGAGGAAATTGGTGTGAACTAGAAGACTTGGATATTCATGCGAGGTTTATGAAGTGTGAAGACTTTTGTTTTCATAGTTTCATTTTCTCTTTCTTGAGTCATAGGAAACACCGTACTATTAAAGGGGGTCGAGGTAAAACTAAGGAAACATATTTCCAAGTTATGCTCATCTCAAAGCCTACACTACCAATCCTTTCGAGTGAAGCCATCGGAAAACACATATAGTTCAATCAATTTCTTCAGTGACAGAGATGAAGTTCTTCTGGTCTCGGAGGAATTTGTTCTGACTGAGGAGTTAGGAATTCGGCAGTGTGAATTGCCTACAAGTGAGGAACATGATAGCCCCGAGGAATTTGAGAGCTCAAATTTCTAACCATTGTTGTGATATGTGTGACACCCCGGCTCAGAGAAACCGGAATGCCCCGTATTCCAGCCCAGAGACTGAGGAGAAGTCTTCTGGAATATGGCACTGCTTAGCATAGAACAAATCAGCTCTTTATTACAATATATGTGGGTACAAGGGGTTACATCGGCACAGCCAAACTACTAGTGCCACGTTTGCTCCATGTAAGCAACAAAACAACACGAAGCAGCGGAATGACTACTGGTAGCGGAACAGCGACGACGGTGGTGAACTCCACTCCGTAGGGACTCTAGCTGGAATGCTTATCCTAGCTCACAAACAAGGAATCCATGACAAAGAATCAATCATATCCGGCATGACCTGCAAGCTGGCATGACACGCCAGGTCAGTACATTGAATGTACTTGCAAGCTCACAGCAACCAAAGCAATCAAGACAAACCACAACACGACAATTACAGGTTAACAAAGATTAACAGGATACTATCAGATCAATCATAGCATGAACAAGATAGTATAGCTAGAACAATACGAGCATGTCATGAATGTATGAACATGATAATACTAGCATGTAACATGATGAAACTATCATGCACCAACTTATTCTGCTCGGGTTACCTCGTAACCATCACATGCATTACTTACCATCAAAGACATCGCACGATCATCTCGGGATCCAATCAAGCCCCGTAGTAATTATTTATGATCACAAGGAGCTTGACCTTTACCATTGACTCTCGCATAACATCCCAAATATCCAACAAGTTGGTACTCACGATACCACAGTGATCCTCTCACGATCACATAAGTATCAACCAACTTCTTTCATCATCGAACGAGGCTTGTTATTAAGCACAATATTATTATTATTACTGTTGACAATGTGACCGACACGCACTGGGCCCATATCCGCGGGCGCGGCTATCGATAGATTTAACACACACACTTTCTGCAGAGGTAGCGCACTTTACCCACACTACGGAACCCTGGCCTCGCACTCTCATATGTGCGGGCCAAAAGGTTCCGACGAAACCCTCCATTTGTCATGGCACTCTCCCGGCCACTCCGACCATCTGCCTCTTAGGGCTAGGTCTTGGGTGGCCCCGTGTCTACCAAAGACAACAACGGCCACCGTCGTGGCAAAACGGTCCCAAACAGGGACAAGGATCCATAAAAATAAAAACGAGCACACAAGGTTATGTCCGCCTACCTGATCAGGGTAGCGCGCGCCCATAACCTTCCCTCGCGGCAGGCACCGGTTAGAGGCATACCAAAGGACCGAGTTAAGACCTCCCCATTTGGTAAGCGTGGTTGCACTGGAAAAAGCTCGATTTGGTGGCACCATGACTCAGCCAACAGTTGTTCAAGTTTATTATTATCGGGTTAAACATGAATGCAAAATGCCGAGTCATAATAAAATAACATGATGCAACTATAATGCATGAACATGATATCAACATAAGCATGGGGGTGCATCAAAATCAACGAGCATAACCACAGCATTTAACTATTTATCCAGATGAGGATGGCATACTGACAAGCTTGAATATCACAACTACAACACTACTCATAGCATAACATGACCACTAGCATCAACAATAAATACCATGCAATAACGATAAAACTACCATGGAAGCATTTAATCAACGGGATGCAAAGGAACATGCATAACAACGGTACTCAGAACAGACGACAGTCATGCACCGAAGACCATCACTACATCAACATGTACTACTACCAAGCATGTCATATGAAAGTAAAACTAGCAAGTATAACATAATAACAGAGTGCAAGAAAACATATCATGACGGTAAACGCTGATCCATAAGCATAACCGAAATAACGATAGCAGCAGGAAAACAAATAGACAATTATTAAAGATTCAAATTGAAAACCAATACTTTTGCATGGCTATCATGCAATTGGTGGTTGTGGCTTGCCTGACGATGAAGGAGGCTCCGTGAAGAAGTGTGGAAAGATCGCGGAAAGGATCGCTGGAAAGGATACTCTCTCGGAGGGGGCTGATTAGGGCAAGGGCAAAATGGTCATTTTCACAGTGTTAAACCATAGTGAAAATGGTACCAAAAGTTTGGGCTCGAAGATACGAAGACGTGGGCATCGGATTCACCTCAATCGGAGTCTCGAGCAAAAAGTTATAAGGTGCCGATCACCAGGGACCAATCTGTGAATAAACTTCTACAAACAAGTCTTTGGAGGCAAAAACTGAAAACGCCTTCGGGCAGATTACTCCTTGTGCAAAAGAAAAAGTATTCTCAGCCGAAGAACAACAGATTACGTTTCCCTTAAGGGAAAACGTATTCGGTTGAATGCGCCTTCAGAAGAGGAAAGCGCATAAAGGGAAACGTGCCTCCACTTATCCACGTCAGCGGCCGGCTGTGCCACTGACAGGAGGGTCCCACGCGCAGGGGGAGGGGGCCAGCGGGGGCCTCGTCTTCTTCCTCTCGCCTCCCTGATAGAACATGGGAGAGGCAGGGGAGGGCATAGCGCCGGTGATGGGCCTGCCGGCTTCGGGCACTTCCAGCAAGGCGAGGCCACCGGAGGGCGGGGGACGGAGTGCCGCTCCCGCATGGAGAAGTAGTGGTGCCGGAGAGGGAGCGGGGTCACGGCGATGGGAGGAGACATGGATGGAAAGCGGCGGCCGTCCTCGAGGGACACGGCCCTGGAGGGCTCCGTCAAGGGATGGAGGTGACGGGGAGGATCTCTGGCGTGTGGGGAAGACGAGGGTGGAGGCTATAAGTTAAGGATGGGCTCGGGTAGCACCAATTTAGGAGGACCGAGGCGGCGGCCAATGCAGCAGTGAGCGGCGGGGAGAGGCTCCGGGGCTCAACGGGACGGCTGGGAGGGGTCCAGGGAGTGGGGTGAGGCGAGTGGGATGCTCGGGAGGCTGCGGGGAGGGGCTTAAATAGCCGTGGCAAGGCGGTTTCAGCTCGGGTGCCACCGCGGACGTGTGTCCAGCGCCGTGGATGCGTGAGCGCGCTCGGGAGCTCAAAGGAAGACGACGGAGGGGAGCAGAGAGCAGGCTCACGGGAAGGAGACGACGAGGGGCACGGGGGAGAAGCAAACATAGGAGGAAGATGACGGTCGACACTATGCTCCCGTGGGTGTTTGGTGGCCTGCGTCGGTGAGGAAACAGACGAAGGGGAAAGGGCTCCAGGAGGACGGCGACGACACGGGTAACACGCTAGACATGGGCAGACGGTGAGGGGATGAGAGCACAGACGGGGAGGGGGAGACAGAGGCGTCAGAGCGCGTTTAATGCTTGCCAGGGCGATGGTCACCGCGTGAGCTGGTGCATGCGGCGTGTTCTGGCCGAGCCATCCATGTCTGCTGCATTTACCTTAGTGCCCTGAGTTCAAAGGTGGTAAGTGCTCGGTCTAGGGGCAAAGAAGAGAAAGGCAGAAGGTTCCATGTCTGCTGCATTGACGAACTCTCGCGCAATGTTCCCATTCTTCTCCTCCTTCGAAGTCAACCGCTTCAGTGGCCCAGTCCGTGGGCAGTCAGTGCATCGAGTCATCGGCACTGGACCATACACCGGCCACATGGAACGGGGGGCTGACGAGGAGGTCGACATATCACCGGAGAGGAAGAAGCAAAGGAATTGCTCGAGAGGAAGAAGAACGAGAAGATGGGGAAAGAAACAGAGAACTGCTCGATGCCTTTGTTTGTCAGATGGAGAAGAGGAGAACGGGGAGCTATATTGACGATTTGCCACATTGTATTTTGCAGTTTGAATATTTGAACCAACTCTTAACACTGACATGTGGTGGTCCTGTGCGAAAAATACAATTTCATATGTAAAGTGGGGCAGATTGTAAAAAACCCGAGAAGAACAGTGCAGTAGCCAATCAGGATGCAAAACCAGCGTCACGCGGATCGCGCATGCCTGCCCCCACATCTGACGGGTGGTGTTTTGCGCTTGGTAGGATCCGACGGCGGACGTTCCACGCTAGGGTTTGGAGCATTTCTGCGGGGTTATGAGCCAGTCAACGGGGTTATTAGGGTTTGACCAGATTTCAAATGGCCATAACTAAATTAGAAAAAATCACAAAAATATAAATAAAAATCGTAGTTCGTCCTTTTATGAGACCTAGTTACCATAAAAAATATAACCTCTGTACAGGGGCGTTTTTTTGAAAAATCATTTTTTGAAGTGATCTGTCGAAATCAAGTTCAAATGTTTTTAAAAAATTCAAAAAATCAAAATGTTGTAATTCTTGCTCACTTAGCCGTCATATGTGACAAGGTTATGAGAAAAAAAATATAAACTTGGTGTAGGTCATTTTCATGAAAAAAGGCTTCACACAAATGTGCTATCACCTATGAACATGTTCAGAGTTCGTAGAATAGGGTGAGAGGATTTAGGGTTTGAAAAAAAATCAAAATAATTCAAAAAAAAACAGAAAAATCCCGATAGCTTCATTTTGGAGTGAATAAGAAGGATCTGAACTTACTTTTTCATTTTCATATCTAAAACGTGTTATTTGACGGTTTTGAATTAAAAGCATATTTTTTCAAAAAAATGTAGTAATATGAATATTAATCAATAAATAGTGAGACTTCGTTTTGACCCTATATATATGGAACAAGTGTTAATAAAAATATATTTGCCTCATTTAGACAAGGTCAGAAAAAAACTTGATTTCAAATAGGGCTGTTTACCCTAGCTTTCGAGCTTGTTTCTAACACATTTCTCATTTGGACTGTTCACCTACGAATATTGGACTTCAAATGCTCGATCAAATACACAGCACAAAGCAATGAACCTCCAATGTTCAACTTCGACTTTGGCTCAAATCCAAATTTTGGCCCAAATTCAAATATTGATTTAAATTCAAATTTTGACTCAAATAAGAAACCAAAGTAGAAGCAACATTATTACAACTGATAAGTTTTCACAGTAGCTCAAATCTACCAAGTTTTAAGATGCCAACATCTTAATATAAACCTACCAAGTTTTAAGCGATCGACTCGCCCTCAAATTGACAACACAAACATTTACCAACAACTTAATTCAAATTTTCGACTTGCTCCTTGTGTTTGCAGCTGGCTTCACCGTCTTGCTTCTGGTTTCCCTAGTTGAGATGCTCTTTTCTTTCAGACTCTTGTTCCTTTTGATATTTACTTGGGGTTTTCGCCGTGGAGGTGCTGATGGAGTAGTTCCACTCGCCGAGCACTTGACGACCATTTGACAGTCATCTATGGGTTCAGTAACCTTTAAAGGCACAATTGGAAAAATTACCCCCTCCTCTCCCTCTCTTATAGCTTCAAAACAATCAAAGGCCATGGTTTCAAAATCTTCTGCTTCTTCATCTCTTGGCCTTTTCTCCCTAGAGCTGGTAAATAAAATTATAAGCCATAGGAAAAAAGATAGAACAAATGCAAACAAAGGGTAGCTGCATTCTACATATGCAAACACATACAAAGATGCTTCATTTGCTGCTGCATTCTCCACTGCATCTTTAGTCTCCATTGTTGTTGCATTCTCCATCGCATCTTCAGTCTCCATTGCTGCTGCATTCTCCTCAGCATTGGCTGCTGTCCATCTTTCCTCCTCTCCAAATGATACATCCACTGCATTGGTACAAAGACTAGCAATATGCCCCAGAACTCCACATTTTTTGCAAGACGCTTCTTTGGTAGACGACCCTCCTCAGCTGCTCTAATCCTCTGGTTCCTTGGTCTTCCTGGTGGTCTAGTAATGACAGGAGCGTCGAGTTTGAACCCTGGATCTACTATGTTCCATTGATCTTTCCCCAAGAGTGTAGGCACATTGTCAGCATAAGCAGCCATAAATTTGGCAGCAGAGAAATACTCAGAGCAATATTGATCAACTTCACCATCTGCACCCTCGATAACGGTCATCAGATGTAGCGCATGTATGCATGGCTTCCCACGGATCTACCATTGCCTACAAGTACATTCTCTAGTACTTAGGTTCACAGGATACCTCCATACCCTATTTTTAGTGTTAGTATAGGTAACCTCTCCCTCATTTGTACCAGATCGAATACATTTCATCTTCAGTCCTCTTGCCTTCAAGTGCAATGCCTTAATCAGTGATGGGAGCATTTGATGACCAACATATTGTGTTTCTGCAATTCTTTTGCGAAGAGCCATCTTTATCATGATCATTTGCCTCATCTTGTCAAATGATTGCCACAACAAGAGCCTATTCACTGACTTGAACTTTGAATTGAAGCATTCTGCAAGGTTACTGGTCACATAATCTACTTTGTAGATTTCGTTGAATTTGCTTCTTGACCACACCTTGCCATGATGTGCATCCATGTACTCCTTCACAAGAGGATTTTGAGCATACAACACTCTCAAATGGTGTTCATGCTTCCTTTTGCTGCATGTGTATGATGCTGGCCATAAGTTCTCATCATAAACATTACCTTTGAACTTCTTTTTGAAATTATGCGCTAGGTGTCGCATACATTCCCTATGCTCCACTCCAGGGAATACAATTTCTACCGCACTCTCTAAACCCTTGCAAGCATCTGTGTGTATAGCTAAACCTGGGGGTGTGCCTATAATGTTGCGCAACTGCTACAGAAACCAGACCCAACTTTCCTCAGACTCTGCCTCCACCACACCAAATGCAATTGGGAATAGCCAGTTGTGTCCGTCAACTGCAGAAGCTGCTACTAGCTGTCCTCTCCATCTTCCAGTCAAATGTCTAGCATCTACAACCAAATGACTTCCCTTTTATTTTGAGTGGAACTGTATGCTTGTCAATCTCTACAACACTCCCTGGGCTTGCCATCTCCACTTCAGCTTTGAAAGTGTAAAGTAGCTGAAAACTGTCATTCCATTGACCATTAATTCTGTCAAGAGCCTTTTCCCTAGCATTGAAAATTCTCATGTACGAAATCTCTATCTTGTACTTCTCAAAGATCTTCCCATGGAGTGTTGTTGGACCAAGTCCAGGTTCTTCTCTCAGCCAATCCAATATAGCATCCACCACCCACCTAGTTTTTGCTAGCTTGGTTTTGGCCTTCCCCCTCCCCCTCCAGGTGGACATGTGTGCTTCTGTGGGTTTTTCTTTATCTGAAACAAAATAAAAGGGTAAAAAACTGTTAAGAAACCTTACTCAATGTTCTGAAACTAAATTACTAACTGAACTTGGATTACCTGAATATATTTGCTCTTTCTCATACGAGATGCATGCAACTTCCACCTACACCTAGGATATGGACAAAAAACTGTGAACCTTGCTGCCACACTCCTTTTAATCTTATAGGTGTTTTCAGATATAATGCACCATGTTGTCACTGCATTCCGACATTCCACCATTGATTGGAAAATGGTACCTACACTAAGCTCAGGTTTTTTTCCTGTTCCACTCAATTGTTGGCATGTCATCACCATCGTATTCATCCTCGATTAAGCTGTCCATGTTCTCCACCTTCTCTTCATCATCAGTGTCATCAAACCTAGCTTGGCTGATGGGCTCCTCCGTATATTTGCATGTGAAGCCTCACTTCCTTTATTACTTCCTATTAATTGCAACGATGACCAAAACTATGTTTGTCAACCCACAACAACTTTTGTTCATCATACTCTTTATATGTGAAGTCATTACTTCCCATAAGATCAATATGATCTCTTGACACTTTTTATGTTTTCTTTTCTTCTATCATGACCAAAGTGCGGAAATCAAGCACTTGAATCAACACTAATCTTTATTATATAGCTCACGGACTCGATTACAAAGGATAAAGATGATAAAGCAAAGGCTCACAACTAGATCATGCTAACTTTATTCTACTAGATCAAGATACTACCAAAAGGATCGAACTAAGGAAAACAGTAAAGATAGGAGTGATGGTGATACGATATCGGGGTCACTCCCCCAAGCTTGGCAGTTGCCAAGGGGAGTGCCCATACCCATATGATTATGTCTCCTTCTTCGGAGGTGGTGATGTACGAGTTGTTGATGATGTAGGCTTGTTGTCCCCCTTCCAAGGCATGGGCTCATCATCGTAGAAGGATTATCGAGTCTCCGGGATGCTCAAATCTGCAGCCAAACTCATCTTCTTGAATCTATATTCATACTCATAGTTTTGGTTTTGCAGGTCATTGATCTGGGCTTGGAGGTGTTCGATTTTCTCTTGAAGATTGGAGATAGCTTCCCCGAAGATTCTTGAGTCCAGCTTGAGGTTGTTGGCGAGCTCCGAGATCATCATGTGGTTGGCGTTGAGACCTCGTTCCACCATACATTGGCACTTCAAAACTTGCTGCTCCATTGCTTCGAGTCTTGTCTCCACGCTTCCGTTCCTCCTTGGCCCCTCAACATCACGGATGTGCAGCACCCCCTCATACAACTCCATGGTTTGAGGGTGATGCAGTACCTCCGCAAGGTAGGGGTTGATGACCTTCTCGAAGAACTTGTCCTTGGGGGTGTTGGAGGATGCCATGGTGATCTAAATATGTCAAAAACAGCAGCCCGAAACGAAAATATAGGATTTTTGCGTGATACAGAGGTCAAAACCTTCGGGAGTATATATAATGAATTTTTACTGACCAAAAGAAGTAACATACAAGAAATCGGAGTCCTGGAGGCACACGAGGTGCCCATGAGGCAGGGGGCGCGCCCAGGGGAAGGGGCGCCCCCTCCACCCTCGTGGACGCCTCGTGTCTCTTCCGGACTGCCACATATTTTTCTATTTTTCAAAATATTCCAAAACGGTGAAAATTGCCTTTAGAACTGTTTTGGAGTCGGTTTACTTACCGCACCACATACCTCTTCCTTTTCGGAGTCTGGATCGTTCTGGAAAGTGTCCCTTATGTATTCCTCCGGGGTTACGGTTTCAATAACATTGGTTTCAACATTTATAGGATTACCAGAGATATAATGTTTGATTCTTTGACCGTTCACCACCTTCAGATTTGTGCCTTCGAAGTTGTTGATTTTTATGGCACCGGAACGATAGACCTCCTCGATAACGTAAGGTCTTTCCCACTTAGAGAGAATTTTTCCTGCAAAAAATCTTAAACGAGAGTTGTATAGCAAGACATAATCACCTACATTAAACTCACGCTTTTGTATCCTTTTGTCATGCCATCTCTTAACCTTTTATTTGAACAGCTTGGCATTCTCATAGGCCTGGGCTCTCCATTCATCAAGAGATGTAATGTCAAATAACCTCTTCTCACCGGCAAGTTTGAAATCATAATTGAACTCTTTAATAGCCCAATATGCCTTATGTTCTAGCTCAAGAGATAAGTGACAAGCCTTTCCATAAACCATCTTATATGGAGACATACCCATAGGATTTTTGTATGCAGTTCTATAGGCCCATAATGCATCTTCAAGTTTCTTGGACCAATTCTTTCTAGACATATTAACTGTGTTTTGCAAAATTATTTTTAACTCTCTATTACTTAGTTCTACTTGACCACTAGTCTGTGGGTGATAAGGGGATGCAATTCTATGATTTACATGATACTTGGCAAGCATTTTACGGAAAGCACCATGAATAAAGTGTGAACCACCATCAGTCATTAGGTATCTAGGGACTCCAAACCTCGGAAAAATAACTTCTTTAAGCATCTTAATAGAGGTGTGATGATCAACACTACTATTTGGAATAACTTCCACCCACTTAGTAACGTAATCAACAGCAACTAGAATATGCGTGTACCCATTCGAGGAAGGGAATAGTCCCATATAATCAAAGCCCCAAACATCAAATGGTTCAATAACAAGTGAATAATTAATATGCATTTCTTGACGTCTACTGATATTACCAATTCTTTGACATTCATCACAAGATAAGACAAACTTACGTGCATCCTTGAATAAAGTAGGCCAATAAAAACCAGATTGCAATACCTTATGTGCAGTTCTATCTCCAGCATGGTGTCCTCCATAAGCTTCGGAGTGGCACTTGCGTAGGATCTGTTCCTGTGCATGCTCAGGTACACAACGTCTAATAATACCATCTACTCATTGTTTATAAAGATGTGGGTCATCCCACAAGTAGTGTCTCAAATCATAGAATAACTTTTTCTTTTGCTGGTATGTGAAGCTAGGAGGTATAAACTTAGCAACAATATAGTTAGCATAATCAGCATACCATGGAGCAGTACAAGTAGTATTTATGACAGCTAATTGTTCATCAGGAAATCTATCATCAATAGGTTGAGGGTCATCAAGTATATTCTCTAGCCTAGACAAGTTATCCGCAACGGGGTTCTCAGCTCTCTTTCTATCAATGATATAAAAGTCAAATTCTTGCAACAAGAGAACCCATCTAATAAGTTTAGGTTTAGCATCTTTCTTTTCCATAAGGTATTTGATAGCAGCATGATCAGTGTGAATAGTTACTTTAGAATCAACAATATAAGGTCTAAACTTATCACAAGCAAATACAACCGCTAAAAATTCTTTCTCGGTAGTAGCATAGTTTCTCTGGGCACTGTTTAGAGTTTTACTAGCATATTGGATAACATTCAATTTCTTATCTACTCTTTGCCCTAAAACAACATGTAGAACATAATCACTAGCATCACACATAATCTCAAAAGGAAAATTCCAGTCACGAGGCTGGACAATTGGTGCAGAGATCAATGCTTTCTTAAGTATTTCAAATGCTTCTAGACAGTCATCATCAAAGACAAAAGGAATATCTTTTTGTAAGAGATTAGTTAGAGGCCTGGAGATTTTGGAGAAGTCCTTTATGAACCTCCTATAAAACCCGGCATGACCAAGGAAACTTCGTATACCTTTGATGTCCTTGGGGCACGACATCTTTTCAATATCATCAACCTTAGCTTTGTCAACTTCACTACTTCTTTCAGAAATTTTATGTCCCAAGACAATGCCTTCATTAACCATAAAGTGGCACTTATCCCAATTCAAGACAAGATTAGTGTCTTCACATCTCTGCAAAACTCGATCAAGGTTGCTTAAGAAATCATCAAAAGAAGTTCCGTAAACGGAGAAATCATCCATGAAAACCTCAACAATGTTTTCACAAAAATCAGAGAATATAGCCATCATGCATCTTTGAAAGGTAGCAGGTGCATTACATAAGCCAAAAGGCATATGTCTATATGCAAAGGTACCGAAAGGACAAGTAAAAGTGGTCTTTTCTTGATTCCGTATTGACACAGGTATTTGAGAGAAACCAGAATAACCATCTGGAAAACAGAAATGATTATGTTTGGATAATCTTTCTAGCATTCGATCAATAAAAGGCAAGGGGTAATGATCTTTCTTAGTAGCTTTATTTAATTTGCGGAAGTCAATTACCATCCTATAACATGTAACAATTCTTTGCGGGATCAATTCATCTTTATCATTAGGAACAACAGTCATATCTCCCTTCTTAGGGACACAATGGACATGACTTACCCACTGGTTATCAACAATTGGATAGATAATACCTGCCTCTAGAAGCCTTAGAATTTCCTTCCTTAGCACTTCTTTCATCTTAGGATTTAACCATCGTTGGTGATCAATAACCGGTTTAGCGTTTTCTTCCAATTGTATCTTGTGTTGGCATAAAGTGGGACTAATGCCCTTAAGATCATCCAAAGTATATCCCATAGTAGCACGGTGCTTCTTCAGAGTTTTCAATAATTTTTCCTCTTCCTGCTCTGAAAGGAATAATAACATGATATATCTTCTTTTCATCAAGATAAACATACTTAAGATTATCAGGTAAAGGTTTAAGTTCAAACACGAGATCTACCTTGGGTGAGGGAGGATCCCCTAGGATTTCAACAGGCAAGTTGTTTTTCAATACGGGTCCCTGATTAAAGAGTATTTCATCTATTTCCCTCCTCTCATTTACATGCATATCATTTTCATGGTCTAGCAAATATTGTTCTAAAGGATCATTAGGAGGCACAGCAATAGAAGCAAGACCAATAATTTTGTCCTTACTAGGTAATTCTTTATCAAGGTGTTGTCTACGAAATTTAGCAAAGTTAAAATCATGAGACATATCCCCTAAACCAACAGCAATGATGTCTTTCACGTAGTCTATCTTAGCATTAATAGTATGCAAGAAGGGTCTACCAAATATAATGGGACAAAAGTCATCTTGTGGGGAACTAAGAACAAGAAAATCAGCAGGGTATTTAACTTTCCCACACAAAACTTCAACATCTCTAACAATCCCAACTGGTGAAATAGTGTCTCTATTAGCAAGCTTGATAGTAACATCAATCCCTTCAAATTCAACAGGTGCAATGTCATGCATAATTTCTTGATATAAGGTATGAGGGATTATACTAGCACTAGCACCTACATCACATAAACCATGATAGCGATGATCTCCTATTTTAACAGAGATAACAAGCAAGCCTACAATAGGTCTATGTTTATTCCTAGCATTGGGTTTGGCTATTCTAGCAGATTCCTCTTGGAGGTAAATAACATGTCCATCTAAATCTTCTACCAAGAGGTATTTAACCATAGAAACACTAGGGTCAACTTTAATTTTCTCAGAGGGTGTAGGTGTTCTAGTACTACTCTTACGAACCACAGTTGAAGCATTAGCATGATCCTTTATTCTAACATGGAAAGGTGGTTTCTCAATATAAGCGGTAGGAACAATAGGATCAACATTATAAGTGATAGTCTTTTCTTCAACTTTAACAGGCTCAACTACTTTTACTTCAATGGGAGGATGGTATTTGAACCACTTCTCCTTGGGAAGATCAACATGAGTAGCAAATGATTCACAGAAAGACGCTACTATCTCAGAGTCAAGTTCATATTTAGCGCAAAACTCACGGAAAACATCGGTATCCATAAAAGCTTTAACACAATCAAACTTAGGGGTCATACCTGACTCCTTACCTTTGTCGAGATCCCAATCTTCAGAGTTGCGTTTAATTCTTTCCAATAAATCCCATTTGAATTCAATAGTCTTCATCATAAAAGATCCAGAACAAGAAGTATCGAGCATGGAGCGATTATTGAGAGAAAGCCGAGCATAAAAAATTTGAAAAATCATTTCTCTTGAGAGCTCATGATTGGGGCATGAATATAACATTGACTTAAGCCTCCCCCAAGCTTGAGCGATGCTTTCTTCTTCGTGAGGCCAAAAATTATACTCCCTCTGTTCACTTTTATAAGGCCATGAAGACATTTCAGACAAGGTGCAAACTAGCTCATTTTCAGTTGTCTAAAACGACTTATAAAAGTGAATGGAGGGAGTAAATATAGTTACGATCACGATGAACCTGGTGCATAAGGTAGAACTTCTGATGAAATTCCAGCTTCAGACGATTATAGTTCCATGATCCAATATCATCACATAGCCTAAACCATGTCAATGCATCTCCCTTCAAAGATAAAGGAAAGACCTTCTTCTTGATAACATCCTTGAGCATACCTACAAGCTTAAATAATCCACAAACTTCATCCACATAGATTAGGTGTAAATCGGGATGCAGTGTTCTGTCTCCTATAAAAGGATTATCAACCAGTTTCTCTATCATACCCGAAGGAATTTCAAAGCAAACATTTTCAGTAGGTGCAGTAGGTTGAGGAGAAACTCTTTGCTCTTCTGGTCGGGCTGAAGATACCCCGAACAAGCCCCTCAAAGGATTATGAGCCATAGTAACAAGTGACAATAAATTTCAGCACACTATATAAAATTTTCCTTACCAAAGGCGCTTCACTCCTCGGCAACGGCGCCACAAAAAAGTCTTGATGACCCACAAGTGTAGGGGATCTATCGTAGTCCTTTCGACAAGTAAGAGTGTCGAACCCAACGAGGAGCAGAAGGAAATGATAGGCAGTTTTCAGTAAGGTATTTTCTGTAAGCACTGAAATTATAAGAAACACATAGTTATGTGATAAGGTAATAGGTAGCCAGTGACAAAAGGTAAAAGTAAATAAGGTGCAGCAAAATGGCCCAATCCTTTTTTTAGCAATGGAAAATCCTGGACAAACTCTTATATAAAGGAAAGCACTCCCGAGGACACATGGGAATTATCTTCAAGCTAGTTTTCATCACGATCATCTGATTCGCGTTCGGTACTTCGATAATTTGGTATGTGGGTGGACCGGTGCTTGGGTGCTGTCCTTACTTGGAGAAGCCTCCCACTTATGATTAACCTCTAATGCAAGCATCCGCAACTACAAAAGAAGTATTAAGGTAGACCTAACCATAGCATGAAACAAGTAGATCCAAATCAGCCCCTTACGAAGCAACACATAAACTAGGGTTTAAGCTTCTGTCACTCTAGCAACCCATCATCTACTTATTACTTCCCACTGCCTTTCTCTAGGCCCAAATAATGGTGAAGTGTCATGTAGTCAACGTTCACATGACAGCACTAGAGGAGAGACAACATACATCTCATCAAAGTATCGAACGAATACCAAATTCACATGACTACTAATAGCAAGGATTCTCCCATGTCCTCGGGAACAAAAGTAACTATCACAAGACATAATATTGTTCATGATCAGAGGGGTATTAATATGCATAATGGATCTGAACTTATGGTCTTCCACGAAATAAACCAACTAGCATCAACTACAAGGAGTAATCAACACTACTAGCAACCCACAGGTACCAATCTAATGTTTGGGTACAAAGATTGGATACAAGAGATGAAGTAGAGTTTGAGAGGAGATGGTGCTGGTGAAGATGTAGATGAAGATAGCCCTCCCCAAGATGGGAGAGTTGTTGCTGATGACGGCGGTGAAGATTTCCCCCTCCCAGAGGGAAGTATCCTAGGCAGAAAAGCTCTGTCGGAGCCCTAGATTGGTTTCCGCCAAGGTTCCGCCACGAGACGGCGGCGTCTGGTCCCGAAAGCCTCCTTATGATTTTTTCTAGGTCAAAACACCTCATATAGGACAATATGGGCATCGTGGGGCCCACGAGGCAGGGGGCACGCCCCCACCCTCGTGGACAGCTGGTGGCCCCTCCTGGTGATCTTCTTTCGCCAAATATTTTTTATATTTTCTGAAACGGTGTCTTATGAAGTTTTGGTGCTTTTTGAGTTGTGCAGAATAGGTTTCCAGAGTTTGCTTCTTTTCTAGCCCTGAATTCCAGCTGCCGGCATTCTCCCTCTTCATGTAAACATTGTAAAATAAGAGACAACAGGCATAAGTATTGTGACATAACGTGTAATGATAGCCCATAATGCAATAAATATCAATATATAAGCATGGTGCAAAATGGACGTATCAGTCACAAGTTCATTTTCTTCATCGCGCGCGATGGATGAAGCTGAAGATTTGGACGATACTGTGGTAGGCCCTACATCAACGGACAACCCCAACAATGCTAGCCCTCTTCCATCGACATCATGATGATATTCTTCGGCGGCGTTAGTCCTCATTTTTCGTCCCTTTTGGTCATTTGATGACAAGGGGGGGGGGGGGTTGAGTTAGTCTTCAAGCGGGTCTATTATATGGGCTATATTTTCGTTAAGTTACAACTCTTGCTCTTCTGAGGTGATTGCTTTGATGAGTTGTAAACTTAAGTCCGACGGTTGTCTAACACTTTCTGAACTGCTTTTTCATGCTTATTTCCTTAGTACCTTAATGCACGCATGCTGAATTTCGACAGACACCATACTTCATCATGCATTTCAAATTCTTCATACCATATGTTAATTGCGTGTATGAATTACAAGATATAGGGGGAGACCTCCATGATATTACTCTACAATGTGCATTTTCTACCCAAGCAAAATCCTCAAACATGCACATCTTCAGGGGGAGTTCTTCTATATCTTGTAATCAAATTCCTGAATATTAGTTGTTACACTTCATATGTTTATACTCGTTGGAAACTTAACCTATTTGTCATCAATCACCAAAAAGGGGGACACTTTAAGTGCATCTAGTGACCCTTAGTGATTTTGTTGTATTGAAGACTTATAGGTTAAGGCACTAATGTGTTTGTGAGTGTACACATGTACTATAAGTCTATGAGGACTTTGATATTTACGAAGAAAGTTAACCTCTAAAAATGTATGTCTTCAGTTGAATACTTTGGTATTCTTGAAGACTTTGAAAATGAGGAAATTGGTGACCTTGAAGACTTGGATATTCATGCGAGGATTATGAAGCGTGAAGACATTTGTTTTCATAGTTTCATTTTCTCTTTCTTGAGTCGTAGGAAACACCGTACTATTAAAGGGGGTCGAGGTAAAACTAAGGAGACATATTTCCAAGTGATGCTCATCTCAAAGACTACACTACCAATCCTTTCGAGTGAAGCCATTGGAAATCTCATACAGTTCAGTCAATTTCTTCAGTGACATAGACGAAGTTATTCTGGTCTCTGAGGAATTTGTTCTGACTGAGGAGTTAGGAATTTGCCAGTGCGGATTGCCTACAAGTGAGGAACATGACAGCCCTGAGGAATTTGAGAGCTCAAATTTATGACCGTTGTTGTGCTATGCGCTAGCTGTCCCAAAATATCCTATCCACCTAACTGTCATATCATTTAAGGGTATTTACGTATTATCATGTCGGGCTGCTCCCTTGGCTATAAATAGCCACCTCTACAACCACCAGTTGGTTTGCTGCTTCGAGAGAAACTGACACTTGTCATTAGAGCAACCCATCCTTCGAGGACTTTGAGCGAAAATCATCAAGTGTGAAAAAAACCAAAACCTCAACACCTAAAACCCCAAAGTGACTAAGCATCACTTAAGAGAGTCTTCCTGTGTGGAACCGACGCTTGTTAGATTTGAAGATTGTGCTCTTCTAGATGGTTAGGTGTCAATGGTTTAGAGCATCCAAGAGGAATTGTAGATCGCCGGGTGACCATGTCTGTGAAGGTTTGGAAGTCACCTGTGAAGACTTACCACGAGTGATTGGGCGAGGACTATGTGACCTTAGCTCAAGGGGAATATGGTGAGGACTAAGTGCCATGGACTGTGTGTCCAGGACTGTGTGTCCTCAGGTTTGAATACCTAGCCGCCCTAAACAGAGGTACAACTGTCACATCAGTTGGAACTGGTCTACCAAATCATTGTCTTCACCCGGCCTACTGGTTCTATTTCCTCAACCTTTTAATTTCCTTATTCATGTGTTGATTAACTTGATATGTACTGTTTGAAGACTTTGACTGAAGACTATCTCAATTTCATCAACCCTATTTCTTCAGTCCTAAGTCTTCAGCTTGCTTATCCAGTTTACACGCTACTTAGTAGAGTATTTGTATCTATGTCAATTAAAAGGACTAAAAATTAATTAAAGTATTTCAAATTGTAAATTTGAAAATGGGGGGGGGGGTAGTCCTATGCATTGTGCATGGTTTATGCTCCGTGTTTGCTTTCATTTCATCATGATGACCATGCTACTACTTTGTTGTGCATGCACTTGAGTACCTATTCCGCTGCTAGTAGTTCGTTCCTTAGGAAATTCCTCAGTTACAAATTCATCAGTGACGAATTTGAAAAAATCGCCTATTCACCCCCCTCTAGTCGATATAACACACTTTCAACCCCTCATTTTGTCGTGCTACCACCAGTGTGAGTGTCTGTATGCAGTACACCATCCTCTCATTTGGTGGGTGCCAAGTCAATCCGAAAAGGAGCTATAACTTTTTTTCAAGTTGAAAAATGTTACCAATGAGGAGCCATAATTAAGATGGAGGCGTCTCTTTCTTTCGAATGGGCAATAAGACGGAGAGCTGGAGAGTGTCTCTAATAGGCTGCCTCTAGTGTTAAGGCCCTCTAGTACGAAACACGGGCAACCGACTGGGCCGATACAAAAGTGTATCCATCTTAAACCACATTTGTTTTTGTTTTTTGCGAGGAGAAGCCCATATTTCTTGAAGAGAGGCTGATCCCAGAAAAACCCTCCTTCCTCCTCGCTTCCACTTATACTACAACTCGCTCGACTCTCCCGCTTCCGCCGCCCCCCAATTCCCCCCTCTCCACATCTTCCTCACTCGTACAAAAAAACCCCGATGACCTTCTTCCTCACTCGTACAGAAAATGCCTGCTCCTCTTCTTCCACACCTACTGAAAACCCCAACCCTTCTTCCCCACTCGCACTGCCACTAGGCTCGTCTCTGGCTAATTTACTCAAATCCGTCAGCTCGGCGCGACGCCCGCAAGGAAAATGGAGTCGGTAGGCCCCATCGCCAAGAAGATGAGGCTCCCGCTAGCTGTGACATTGGTTGTAGGTCTCGCACCCGGCAGCGCCGGGAGAAGCGGCGAGAACCCCGATCCTAATCTGAGGAACCCATAGAATCTCCGGTGGGCCGCATCAGCTATCTCCCGAATGACATCCTTAGGGAGATCATCTCGCTTATCCCCTCCAAGGATTGATGCCGCACACAAGTCCTCTCAACATGCTGGCGCCTTCTATGGCGCACCGTGCCCCTCAATATTGGCTGTCATAAGATATTTTTCTTTCCTTTATTTAATCTCCTTAGAGCCATCGTCTCCTCTCACCAGCAGGGCCCCATTCAACGCCTTTGCATCCCGACACGCTATCTGCTGTCCATACCCTACATGGTGGACGCTTGGCTGACATCCCGTGAATTCCAAAAACTCTAGTAGTTTGAATTCTACCATTACCATGAAAGTTTCATACCATGAACCGAAGACCAAGAATATGTGCCCACACCATCGTTATCTATCTGGTGATTTTCATCCTCTGTCCACACCGCCACATTCACCCGGTTCCATCTACCAGATGATCTGGTACAAATGCTTCGACTCCCACTACTAAAACAACTTTCGCTTGTGGTGGTTTATCTGTCGGAGCCCTCACTACACAACATCATCCACTCCAGTTGCCCTGCCCTGGAGCGCTTGCTGATTGTTTCGGGAATAGAAATCCCAATTAGTTGTCTCCAAATAAAGTTGCCTCACCTTAAAAGCATTGGAATTTGTTTTGAAGGACAGTAGCTCATGACATCGAAGATACCCCTCCACTTCAAAGGTTTCTCCTTCATTATTGTTATAAACTTTCGCAAATACGTATTGTCTCTAGGCCCAAACTGGAGACCTTGGGGTATAATTAGTGATACATTTAATGATCACAATAAGTTGGTGTTTGGCTCCTCACTTTTTCAGGTACCATATATTATCATCCACACATTTGTAATCATAAGCTGCATTTTTCATTTGTGCGCATAAGTTTTATATCATATTGGAGTACACTTTGGGTACTAATATTATGTTATATGCTCAATGAAGAGTTCGTCCATGGATAGCATATCAATGCTTTGGGATTCTGTCAATATCTTATATATCAGAATATTTAGTTTTGATCTAAACATAATTATTGGTTTGCTGCGATGCTTTTGATCTCTGGACAATTTCTTTATAAAGGTGATGATTTCATGCACATTGAAAGCCCATATATATTGTACTATAATTAGCTCTTTCATCATACTCTTTTTTCAGACCTTACCTGTTTTCAATCTACATGACTACTTAGGCACTAACACATGGAGAAAAACATATAACCAATCGGTGGCATAATAAGCACCAGGATTTTCTCTGTTCTCATGGCATTCGTTTGAGGACAATAACGATGGAAGGATATGCATCCAACCAGGCAAATAGAAGCTTTATCACATTCTTCCTGTTGAATGTGAGGTTACTATTATCCATGAGGCTTAAGTTTTTCAACAAGAGATTTCTCACGGACGGACATGTTGAACAGCAAAAAAAAGAAGTTTCAAGTGGACAAATGGGCTTCTGAACGTGCTCGGTTTCTTTTTACAACAACTTGTAGTCATCCTCCAGTAATTTTTTTTGCACAGGATGTTGATTTTAAGGATCAGACCAATCCATTTGTTTGTGACTGCAAAAAATAGTGGTTGGATTAGATGTTATTGCCATGTTCAATCTGGGTTTTGCCTAAATTTGATGAACAATTAATCCTTGGGCTTTTTGTACAGTTTGTAAGCTTGAGTTACATGTTGTTGCCCTCGAACTCCCCTCCGCCTACCACTACACTACCGCATCTTCCACGACTCCTGTTCGTTCCCGTCCGAGGCCTCATCGTCGTTCTCCGCCTTGGTTAGCTCGTTGTGCTCGCCGCCGTCTAGTATTGTCAACTTGGTCAACAACCGAGAGGAATTAGGAGATGACTGTACATGGAGAGGCTAATAGTAGGGACCCACCAGGGTCATTGCATTACGCAAGCAGGTGCCTCGTTTTTACAAGCCAAAAATATACTTCCTCCTAATTGTTTGACAACTAGGTCCCACGCCATTGTCAATGTAGTCAATAAACGAGAAAATTATACAACGAGCCGATAACACCAGGGACCCAGTAGCTCGCTAGTTGTTTTTTAGTTTTAGGGATGTAGCTTAACTGCGCGCTTTGCGGGGGATGTGGCCCGTCTAGCCCACATTTATGCTTTTATTTAAGCACATGATGAGACCAGTTGAAATCTTTTTTCTTTTTGAAAATGTCTAGCCCAGTTCTTTTTTTGGAGAATACCCAACGGAGGCCTACTTGCTTTTCTCAGCCCTGCTGGGCTAGATATCATTGAAGATGAGGTGGGATGTAAGTAGTAAGAAATGGGCTTCCCCAAAAAATGGGCTATATGTTGTAAGAAATGGGATGTAAAATTTTAAACCAAAGCCAACCAACAATTATATTGAAATATCGTTTTTCTAGATTTCTCTACTCTTACAAAAGAAGAGTTGGTGATGATGGTGTGCCTGCCATCCTACAATATAGACTGTCCGATCTATATCTAATGGTTAGGAAGGAAACTATGACAATTTACCCACATTTGTAGATATGGCCTTCCCTCGTTCATCCTTTTCTCCCATAAGATAAACTACTCATACAAATGCATCTTGATGTTCCATGAAATGCACATGCATCTTGCTAGTCAAGATTTTAAATTTCATTCATTTTTTGTGGAGATTTTTTATGAATTTTATTTTGATATAATTTTTAAAATAGTATATTTGACATGATTCAAAATTTCGTGATTAAAAGAGATCAGACCCCACCAAAATATGCAAAATTTCGTTGAATTTTTCAGTAGTGCCTAGAATATGTCTGTAATGCTAATAGAAAGAATATGGGATTCAAAATATCCTTAAGAATTGGAAAATGGGTTGTAAATTATAGAAAATTATAGCTAATGGGTCGTATGCTATTTTCCACTTATTTGGAGGCTGACTTCTGGGCCTACTAGGTTGACGATGACGCTGTCCTAATTTTTTTTTGACGTCTACGCAAGGCTTTGTCAACTTAGTCAACACAGAGCAGTAACTATTGGATGTCCATCCAACGACTGTCGTGCTTCTTCAATCCTTGATCTTCCTGCTCCAGCCGCGCAAACCAGCACCGGCAGGACTGCCTGCTCCCTTCTCTCATAGCCGGTTGTGTTGCCGCCAGGCCATCCCTCTACCCACCCGCACATCCTGTTATTTTCTGACTATGTCAGCCTCAACCCGCAGCCCACCAGTCAGCGCTCGTACTCCCCTCAGCATGGGCATCCGCTGTTGTGGCTTCATCGGCTCTGGGTCGTTCCATTCCTAGGCCTCGACCTCGTCCACCGCGTTTGTGCTCTCGGCGCGGTGTGGTCAACATGGTCAACAAACTACATCCATCGGAAGAGCGATGTAAGTGGAGAGGCTGGCATTAGGGACCCACACAAGCAAGTGCCTCCTTATTATCCACAAAATAATGATTCCTCCACCTGACAACAGGGACCCATCGGAAGGGCCTCTGTATTTTGCGAAAAAAACGTTCCTCCCACTGACAGCTCGGACCCACCAGCCATATCTTTGCACGAAAGGAACTGCCTCCTTATTACGCACAAAAAGGTGAATAACTCCCCTGCTATCTGGGACCCACCATAGTTGGAGGCTGACTTGTGGGCCTATTGACACGGATGGAGGGCTTTGTCAACTTAGTCAATATATACGAGTCTAGCTCCAGTGACCATACGTTGTCCATCCAATGGCAGTAGTGCTTCCTCAACCTCTGATCTTCTTGCTCCAACCGCCCAAACCAGCGTCCGTCGTGCCGCCTGCTCCTGCCTCCCATGGTCGGCTCTGTTGCTGTGCAGGCCTGATCGCCCCAACCTACTCCAACCTCTGGCCAGGCTATCCCTCTACTCACCCACAACCCCTATTATTTTGCAGCGACGGCAGCCTCACACTGTAGACAAACCAGTCAACCCTCGTACTCCTCTCCACGTGGGCAATTAACTACCACATCTTCCACAGCTCTGCGTCATCCCCTTCCTAGGCCTCTTCGTCATCCACCACATTGGTGCTCTCGATGCAGTGTGGTAAATGCGGTCAAGGCATGAGTTCCATCGAAAGATTACTGTACGTGAAGAGGCTAACAGCTAGGTCCACAGCCGCAGCAAGGAAGTGCCTCCTTATTACGCGCAAAATAATGATTCCTCCACCTGACAGCAGGGACCCACCGGACGGGCCACCATATTTCCCGACCCACCAGCTACATCTTCGCACGCAAGGAAGTGCGTCCATATTACGGGCAAAAAATATGATTCGCCCCCTGACAGCTAGGACCCACCAGCTATATCTTCACACGCAAAGAAGTGCCTCCTTGCCTCCATGATAGCTGGGACCCACCCGGTCGAACCGTATGTAGGGTTGTCTGTCTGGTCGCAAACGTGTATGTACATACTAGTCGATCGGTTTGTCTGCAGACTGCAGCGATGAACCGTGGCCGAGTAAGGAATGTCACGTGTCATAGTAGAGGCCCGGACGTAGCATCCAGGCAGTCCCGTCAATATCATGTACACGTACGTACAACAAGGATGCAAGAAAGTAAATACATCCACGTACGTACATACGGCGGGGTCTTGAACGCCTACTCGCGCATACGTACGGCCAGGGCTCATGTACATGGAGAGGCAGAGCGGCGGCGTCCTATTCATCGGCAGCCAACCGGTTGGGTTAGAACGTAGAAATCGCGTTGTGTTCATCCAGAGGCAACGAAATGTGTCATGTTCACTGGGAGCCAACCGGCTTTGATGGAACGAAATGTGTATCGCAGAACGGAGGAATCAGTCTTCTGTTCGACCGCTTACAATCGAAACAAGATCCTGTTCACCAGGAGGGGTCTGGCGTACCGCACAACGGATGAAACGAACTTCTCTACGACCTCCTACGGTCAAAACAGGGTCATTTTAATTGAGAGGGGTGTGGCGTACCGCTAAACGGAGGAAACAGACTTCTCTTCGACCTCCTATGGTTGGAACATGGGTCCTATTCATTGGGAGGGGTGTGGCGTACCGTAAAACAGGACTCCAGAGGCTACAGTTCATCCACCATGTACTGCCTCAGTCCAGCCTCCACGGGCTACTGTTCATCCATCGTCGACCTCCTCCAGCTTCCCCCTACGACTGTTCATCCACGATGTCTCCCTCCTGCCTCCACCAGCTACTGCTCATCCACGGGCTCCTAATCATTCAGCCTCCACCGGCTATTGTTCAACCATCCCTTCATAGGCTACTCCTCATCCAACCCTCTATCTGCTGTTGTTCAACCAGCCCTCCATGGGGTCCTGTTCATCCACCCCCAACGAGCTCGATCGTGGTCATGTTCATCGAGCGGCAACGACCTCTAGCTACTACCATGGGGTCCTATTCATCCAACACCCACCAGGAACTCTTCATCCAACCCCCAACAAAGATCATTGTTCATCAAGTGACAGCAGGTTCGATCGGCTTCACTTAGCAGCATTAGCAGAGAAATCGCTTGATCGGGTTCAGTTAACAGCCAGATCAATCGATCGCTCGAGTTCAGTAACGCGTAGCCTGCAGTGTAATCGCACGAGTTCAGTAGGCGAACGCCTCGCTTGGGTTCAGTTAGAGACCAACGACTTGCACCCACATGCGCACGTGCATGAGAGAAACGCGCAATCCCTCCGTGCATCGCTCGGCCCCGACCACCCGTCGTAACCGGGAACTCCCCGATATTTTCCTCGCCCTCGCTTCTACCACGATTTTTTCCGTCATGGACGGCCCAAATAATGTCATGCAGCTGCGTCTCCGGCCCGCCCAGGAGGAAAATCCCATCTTCTGTCATGATTATCTGTCATAGAAGTAGGACCCCACTACATCTATGACGATACCGGATTTTGTCACAATTATCGTCATAGAAGTATCATAAGCATGATAGTAAAAAAAATCATTCGGCCCAAAATGTCACAGATGTGTCTGTTTTTGTAGTGAATGAGCTCTCGCACCTCTAGAAATCCCTGCCTCCTTTTGCAAAGGGCCTATCTATTTACTTTTATTGTTCAATCATCACCATCTGATTCAAGCACCAATCCTGAAAGTGATATTCTCATTCTTATTTTAACATGCATTTGATCTAATTAATGTTGGGTGTAACCATGACTAGATGTGCTCTATCCTGAATTACAATCTTTAGTCCCTTCTTTAACTTCAGAGGTGCTCTGCATTTACATTTCGCGGTCTCAGAAAGGGCTAGCGAGGTACCACTCTATCAGAATGTATCATGATTGTTTTGACAAAGTTTTGGCATGTGAAATATAGTATTATTGTTTGCTAGTTTATCATGTTATTGTCATGAGTAAATATGGATTATAAGTGTTATCGTATATGTGGTTAGTTCATGATCTTTGTTGAAAGCTTGATTACTAGCCAAGCTTATTTACAACAACAAGAACAAATGAGTCTGTAAAAGTTTTCTTTATCTCTTTTAGTTTGTCAACTAAATTGCTAGAGGACAAGCAATGAGTTAAGCTTTGGGGGAGTTGATACGTCTCGAATGTATCAACTTTTCCAAAACCTTTACTCTTGTTATGTACTCTAATTTACATGATTTGAATGGTACTAGCCCGGACTGGTGCTGTTTTCAGCAGAACTACCTTGGTGTTTGATTTGTGCAGAAATAGAAGTTCTCGGAATTGGACAAAACGTTGCGGAGATTTTTTATTGAATATAAAAAATACTGTACCAAAGACCCACCGAAGAAGAGCCACCGGTGGGCCACAAGTCACGGGGTACAGCTACCTAGCTTGTGGGTCGCACTGACCTCCATCTAACCTAATTCCAAGCCTATAAGTACCATCTTCGGGTGTACTCGAATTCAAACCTGACCACCTTGTACTTCTCCTCACCAAGCAACAGCTCCATGATGTGGATGGAGTGCTCCACCCAGACCAGGTTGTTGGTGTACACCACTGAGAGCTCCGTGAACCTTCTGTGGTGTCCACCACGTCATGGATGGTGAACTGCTGTTCGTCGTCGGTAGCCGCTCGGAGCGCCATGGGAGCCTTACAGGACACCCTATAAGAATTTGTCGTGGTGGGTGTGCTTCTTGCAATAGTGGGGCATGATCGAAAGGTTGAAAAGACACAAGGGTTAAATCGCCGCTGTAATAAATGGCGGCCGGCCGACCTGTAATCGTCACATCTTGTCATCGCGTTCACAGTGGAGGATTCCAGTGCATGCTTGAGGACACCGCATGTGTTTCATTTAACCACGCGTGGGCTCTAAGAGGCACCAAATGTATCGGTTGTGGGCCTATTCCCATGCAACCGTGCAGTTTACCGAGCAAGCTTCCTGCCCAACTAGTTTGGCCACACGTCGCCTAGAAGAGGAACAAATTGTGGGCGTTTATTGACAAAAATCTTTGTAAAAACGAAGTGTGTGGAATGAATTCGGTCATAAATTTTCCCATCGCTGATGAGGTCAAAGTTACACAGAAAGGTGATGATGCGCACTCGAGTGCCATAACTAATTATGCACTCTACAGGGTACACGGTTGAAGAAACCAACTGTGTGCAATAATGTCGAAGATCCTAGTCGAGTTAGCTATACATATCGTGTGCTATGAGATCGACAAGGTAAACACATTCGAGAATGGTTAAGAAAATCTAAGTCCATTGCATATTAAGGTCAAAATAGTGCTACCAATATACAAGTCTCATAGGATGCCATTTCAGCGACTGTACCACAAAAGCTCGAAATATTACAAGGTTCAAATTCCAGAGTTATATGGCTCAAATTCGAAGATTACAAGGTTGAAACTGATATTAGCAATGACATTCAGATCATCAGCTGCAAATGCCCGTGCTAATCCGCTAAACATGGATATAAGAGCGGTTCAAACTAATATTACCACTTGTAAGGCTGGTTTCGAAACCTCATAATTTTTGCAAACGGATCATCCACTGAGAAGTCATGTATGGGGTTGACACGATGACTTCCGATTACTCTGTCATCTGAAGTTCCAAAATGAAATTCAGCTATTTCGAAGCCTATTCCATTCTGCTGCAGCCGACGGCGCTGATCAACTAACCATTATTTTTCGCAAAATAAATGTATGGCAAACCTCATTACCTTCAGCACCCTTGCTCTGACAACAAAGAACCTGTCGAATATAATCTCTTGTAAGGTCCCTAGGTAGGAGTTAAAAGTAATTTATGAGAGATGCAGATCTAAGGCATTCAATGTGATTATTATATTGTATCACATTATCCACCATCGGGCCTAATCTTATCTACAAAAGAAGAAAACATGTTAGTGCCTACATGCAGTTTTGAACACTACTACATGCCTATTTGGCTTGCAGGATTTGTAAAATGAACTAACATGACATCTTCGATCCGACATGATTAACATGGGCATTTGATTACAATCTAAAAAGATGTAGTCTTCTTCACAAGAGGTTGGAGTGAATGAAAAGTTCCCTAAGAAAACTAGTACAGATGAATCCAAAGGAGAAATGCTTATGGATTGTAACAATATGGATCAAGAAACCAATATGGGGGGATGTATGTACTGAATCCTCCAAAAATCCTTCAGAAATTGTAGTACATCCACTACAAAGAAAGGACACATCCATGACATTTTGGGCCGAACGAAACTTCTTTCTGTCATACTTATGACACTTCTATGATGATAATTGTGACAAAACCCGGTATCATCATAGATGTGGTGGGGTACTACTTCTATGACAAGAAATCATGAAAGAAAATGGGCTTTTCGTCCTGGCGGGCCGGAGACGCAGCTGCATGACATTCTTTGGGTCGTCCATGACGGAAAAAACCGTGGTAGAAGCGAGGGCGAGGAAAATATCGGGGTGTTCCCGATTACGGTGGGTGGTCGGGGCCGAGCAATGCGCGTTTCTCTCATACACGCACGCGCGTGGGTGCGAAGCATTGGGCTCTAACTGAACCCGAGCGAGGCATTGGGCTCTAACTGAACCCGAGCGATTGCACTGCATGCAGGCTACGCGTTACTGAACCCGAGTGATCGATCAATGGCTGTTAACTGAACCCGATCGAGCGATTCCTTCGCTACGGCTGCTAACTGAAGCCGACCGATGCTGCCTCTGCATGAACAGTGAGCATTGCTGGGGGGTTTGGATGAACTGTTCCCGGTGGGGGTGGCTGAACAGGACCCCGTGGTGTTGAACAGGATCCCGATCGATCGAGCCGGTTGGGGCTGCATGAACAGGACCCCGTGGAGGGCTGGCCGAACAGGACCACCCCGTGGAGGGCTGGATGAACAGTAGACGGTGGAGGGCTGGATGAACAGTATCCCGTGGAGGGGTGGTTGAACAGGAGCCCATGGAGAGGGCTGGTTGAACAGTAGCCTGTGGAGTAGCCCACGGTGGAGGTTGAACAGTCGCAGGTGGAGGCTGGTGGAGGTCGACGATGGATGAACAGTAGCCAGTGGAGGCTGGAGGGGGTCGACGGTGGTGATGAACAGTATTCCGTGGAGTCCCGTTTTGCGGTACGCCACACCCCTCCCGATGAACAGGACCCCCATTTCGACAGTAGCACTCCAACACAAGTCCGTTTCCTCCGTTTTGCGGTACCCCACACCCCACCCGACGAACAGGACCCCCGTTTCGACCATAGCGCTCCAACACAAGTACGTTTCCTCCGTTTTGCGGTACGCACACCCCTCCCGATCAACAGGACCCCCGTTTCGGCCGTAGGAGGTCCGTTTCCTCGGTTTTACGCTATGCCAACCCCCCCCCCCGATGAACAGGATCCTGTTTCGACCGTGGCCGGTCGAACACAAGGCTGTTTCCTCCGTTCTGTGGTACGCCAGGCCTCGTTTCCATCGGTTGTTCCGTCCAAGCCCTCCCGATGTACACGACGACACATTCCGTTCTGACCTAGCTGGTTGGCTCCCCATGAACACGACGACGACGATGTTTCTCCGTTCCGACCCAGCCACGTACACGAGCCCTGGCTGTACATACGCGCGAGTAGGGGTTCGAGACCCCGCCCGTATGTATGTACGTGGCCGTATTTACTTTCTTGCACCATGGTCGATGTACGTACGTGTACATGCTACATGCACGCCTCTGCTACGACACGTGCACGCCTCTACATCGACCAGTACATACGTACACAACGCTACGTACGCTTCGACCAGGTGGGTCCCGACTGTCAGACACTTCCTTGTGTGCGAAGATGTAGCAGGTGGGTCCCAGCAGTCAGGGGGAACCGTTTTTTCGCGAAATACAGTGGCCCGTCCGGTGGGTCCCCGATGTTAGGTGGACAAATAATTATTCTGCGCGTAATAAGGAGGCACTTCCTTGCTGCGGCCGTGGACCCAGCTGTCAACCTCTCCACATACAGTCCACGTCCGATGGAAGCCGTTCCTTGACCACGTTGACCACGCCGCTCCGAGAGCACCAGGGCGGTGGACGACGGCGAGGCCTAGGAAGGGGACGACGCGGAGCCGGGGAAGACGCGGCAGTGGATGCCCACGCGTAGAGGAGTATGAGGGTTCACTGGGTCACCGCAGAATAACAGGGGTGTGGGTGAGTAGAGGGATGGCCTGGCCAGCGATGGGAATAGTAGGGGGCGGTGAGGCCTCCGCGGCAACACAGTCGGCCACGGGAGGCAGGAGCATGCCGCACGACCGGCTCTGCTTTGGGCGGCTGGAGCAACAATACCAGAGGTTGAAGAAGCACTACGGCCGTTGGATGGACATCTTACGGTCACTGGAGCTAGAATCGTTCATATTGACTAAGTTGACAAAGCACACCGTTCCCGTCAACTTAGTAGGCCCACAAGTCAGCCTCCCACCAAGGTGGGTCCCAACCAAGGGAGTATTCATTTTTTTGTGCGTAATAAGGAGGCACTTCCAGTGGGTCCGAGCTGACAGCGAGGGGAACGTTTTTTTCGCGCAATACGGTGGCCCGTCCAGTGAGTCCCAACAGTCAGGGGGAAACGTTTTTTCGCGAAATACGGTGGCTCGTCTGGTGGGTGCCAGCAGTCAGGGGGGAAACGTATTTTTGCGAAATACGGTGGCCCGTCGGGTGGGTCCCTGCTGTCACGTGGAGGAATCATTATTTTCCGTGTAATAAGGAGGCACTTCCTTGCTACCGTCGTGGACCCCGCTGTCAGCCTCTCCACGTACAGTCCACGTCTGATGGAAGCCGTTCCTTGACCACGTTGACCACGCCGCGCTAAGAGGACTAGGGCGGTGGTGACGGTGAGGCCTAGGAAGGGGACGACGCGGTGCCGAGGAAGACGCGGCAGTGGATGGCCACGCGTAGAGGAGTATGAGGGTTCACTGGTTTGATGCGGTGTGAGGCTGCCGTCGCCGCAGAATAACAGGGGGTGTGGGTGAGTAGAGGGATGGACTGGCCAGCGATGGGAATAGTAGGGGCGGTGAGGCCTCTGCGGCAGCACAGCCGGCCATGGGAGGCCGGAGCATGTGGCACGACCGGCGCTGCTTTGGGCGGCTGGAGCAACAAGACCAGAGGTTGAAGAAGCACTACGGTCATTGGATGGACATCATACGGTCACCGGAGCTAGAATCGTTCATATTGAATAGGTTGACAAAGCACATCGTCCCCGTCAACTAAGTAGGCCCACAAGTCAGCCTCCCACCAAGGTGGGTCCCAACCAGCAGGGGGAGTATTCATTTTTTTGTGCGTAATAAGGAGGCACTTCGTGTTGGTCCGAGCTGACAGCATGGGGAATGTTTTTTTCGCGCAATACGGTGGCCCATCCGGTGGGTCCCAGCAGTCAGGGGGGAAACATTTTTTTCGCGAAATACGGTGGCCCATCTGATGGGTCCCACCAGTCAGGGGGGAAATGTTTTTTTCGCGAAATATGGTGGCCCGTCCGGTGGGTCCCTGCTGTCAGGTGGAGGAATCATTATTTTCTGCGTAATAAGGAGGCACTTCCTTGCTGCCGTCGTGGACCCAACTGTCAGCCTCTCCATGTACATTCCACGTCCGATGGAAGCCGTTCCTTGACCACATTGACCACGCCGTGCCGAGAGCACCAGGGCGGTGGACGATGGTGAGGCCTAGGAAGGGGACGACGCGGAGCCGGGGATGACGCGCCAGTGGAAGACCACGCGGAGAGGAGTACGATGGTTCACTGGTTCGACTGCGGTGTGAGGCTGTCGTGGCCGCGGAATAACAGGGGGTGTGGGTGAGTAGAGGGATGGCCTGGCCAGCGGTGGGAATAGTAGGGGGCGGTGAGGCCTCCATGGCAGCACAGCCGGCCATGGGAGGCAGGAGCATGCGGCACGACTCGCGCTGCTTTGGGCGGCTGGAGCAATAATACCAGAGGTTGAAGAAGCACTACGGCCATTGGATGGACATCGTACGGTCACTGGAGCTAGAATCGTTCATATTGACTAAGTTGACAAAGCACACCGTCCCCTTCAACTTAGTAGGCCCACAAGTCAGCCTCCCACAAAGATGGGTCCCAACCAGCAGGAGGAGTATTCATTTTTTTGTGCGTAATAAGGAGGCACTTCCGATGGGTTCGAGCTGACAGCGGGGGGAACGTTTTTTCGCGCAATACAGTGTCCCATCCGGTGGGTCCCAGCAGTCAGGGGGGAAACCTTTTTTTCGCGAAATACGGTGGCCCATCCGGTGGGTCCCTGCTGTCAGGTGGAGGAATCATTATTTTCCGCGTAATAAGGAGGCACTTCCCTGTTGCCGTCGTGGACCCAGCTATCAGCCTCTCCACGTACCGTCCATATCCGAGGGAAGCCGTTCCTTGACCACGTTGACCACGCCACGCCGAGAGCACCGAGGCGGTGGACGACGGCGAGGCCTAGGAAGGGGACGACGCAGAGTCGGGGAAGACGCGCCAGCGGAAGCCCGCGCGGAGAGGAGTAGGAGGGTTCACTAGTTCGGCTGCGGTGTGAGGTTGCCGTCACCGTGGAATAACAAGGGGTGTGGGTAAGTAGAGGGATGGCTTGGCCAGCGGTGGGGGTAGTAGGGGGCGGTGAGTCCTTCGCGGCAACACAGCCGGCCATGGGAGGCAGGAACAAGCGACACGACTGGCGCTGCTTTGGGCGGCTGGAGCAAGAAGACCAGAGGTTGAAGAAGCACGACGACCATTGGATGGACATCGTACGATCACTGCAGCTAGAATCGTTTATATTGACTAAGTTGACAAACCTTCCAAAACGATGCGCCCCAGATGTGAGGGGGAGAAATCATTTTTTGGGCGGGTGAAGCTAGAATATCCTAGATTGAAGAAGAAGCACGGCATCCGTTGGATGGACATCCAACGGCCACTGCTGCTAGAACCGTGTGTTGACTATAAGTTGACAAAGCCTTGCATACGCGTCAACTCTTTTTTTAGGGGACGCGTCGACTTAGTAGGGCCACAAGTGTGTGGCAGAGAACTTATAGCCCATTTGAGATTTGTAGGAATGTGCAGCCAATTTTTGAATTCTAATGGAATTTACTACAGCCCATTTACAGCTTGTTAAAAGTACAACCCATTTCAACCAACCGTTTAAAACAGAATTCAATAAAATGTCCCACATTTTGATGGGATCCGAAATATTTTTATCCCGAAATTTCTAGTCAAATTAAATACAATTTGAATATAAATTTGTATTACGTAAAAATCTAACGAAACATTGCGCTCACAACATTTAATGAAATTAAAATTTTCAATATCCAAAAATAATATTTTAGAAAGTAATTACGTGTTTGGTGCATTTTTTATAGTTACTGCCCAGTTTTTATAATTACATCCCATTTATTATTTCTTAAAGCCCATTTTCTTGTTAAGCCAAATGCATCCCTCCTAGGAAAGATTTGCAGCCAGCGGGGCGGAGAATAACAACTTGACCTTGCCTGCGTATTCCTAAAAAAAGTATAGCTGGGCTAGCCATTTTCACCTTGAAAGAATAATAATATCTAGGCTGGATATCAGGCTTGGGCTAGATTGGCCACAGCCCGCCCAGTTAATAGCTGCAGCAATGTTTTCGTTGTTGTTCAAAGGAGAAAAATTAATATCTGGGGTAAACATCGCTCAAGAAAAACTCTGAAGTGCTCACACCTCAAAAACACAAATACACCTCGAGCTGCTTGGTCCTAGCTGTCGGCTGCTTCTTGTGCAATTCTCTCGTTTATTGACTACATAGGTTGACAATGGTGTTGGACCGTGATGTCAGGAAACCAGGAGGAAGCAAAAAAATTGTAGTTTTATATACTAATAAGGAGGCACTTCCGTATGTGCGGCTATGGCCCTGGTGGGTCCCCACTCTCATCCTCTCATCCTCCTGTCCGTAGACCATGTTGACAACGCGAGACGGCGGCGCCACAGCGAGCGCAACAACTTGAAGGACGACTGAGAGGGCCTCGCGGGCCCTACGGATGGTCTGATACAGCGCTCGCTGCTCATTCGAGAAGCCGGGATCATAGGGCCACATGTCTGTGACGGCATTGTCGTTTGCTTGTTCATCGGTGCTCGTTGAGGAGACGGAGGTTGCAGCACAGGTCCTCCTGCGCTGGTAGCTCTTCCTCCATTAGGGCGTCGAAGTGCGGCTGCACATGCTCTATGGTGAACACGGCATGAACCGGCTTGGATAGTGGTGCCGGTTCCTCAACGGAAGCTACGTCCATCGTTTGATTGTCGTCGCTCAGCTCGGCGTGGTAGCTGGCGAGCTAGCATGTCCGGCTCCTGGACCGACCCACTGCCAAGCACGAGTCTAACTTCCCTGGCCCACCCAGACCACCTCCCTCGCTCGCGCGCTTTCCGCCTGAAACGGTCAGTGTCGCCCGCCCCGCTTGATGGTGCATGCTATTGCTCTGCCTTCAAACGACACAAGTGCCGTCCATCTATCCTTCTGCCACCCACATTAATGATACGCGGTTGCCAAGGCGGCTACTCGGGCGCCACACGTTCGTCCCTCCGCCGCCCACCATTGCTATATAAATTGCTGTGCCGGCCATAGCCACAGTCATCCGCATATATTCCTATTCTCCTGTCCACACCACTACTGCCCACCATGGGTTCCTCGCGCTCCAGCGCTCTTCGGGATGGGCGGACGACGGACCACAAGGAGATGGCACCCATTGCTGCCGACTGGCTGGCTGGCAGGCAGCCGGAGGACGACGACGTCCCAATGGAGAACATGGTAGTCAACGATCCGGTGCCAACCCCCTCCTCCGCGCCATCATCGCCGGTGCATTACACCATGACAATCGGCGAGGCCCGTGCCTAATATATGGACACGGTGAGGTAGAAGCGTGAGGAGCAGTTCCGGGAGGCACATGCCGACGCCGCCTACAACCACCATCTCCTCTAGGAGCACCTGCAGGCGGAGGAGCAGATTGCCACGGAGCGGGCGGAGCATGAGAAGTTGCTCGACTCGTACCGCTCCGCCCGCGAGGGCCGCGTAGAGTGCTGGCGGTACCGCATGTGGGTGGCGGAGGCTGCGGCCGCCTACAAAGAGGGCGATGAAGCGAGCGAGGCGCTGTTTGGCGAGACCGAGGACGAGGCAGAGGACAATGCCGGCTCTGACGAGTCCCCGCTCCGCTGGCGTCGACGAGGCCTTGCTCCACCGAGGCCCCGCGGCGCCAAGAACGAGGCAGAGGACACCGCCGGCTCCGCCAAGGCCCCACCCTGCCAGCAACGAGGGGGAGGATTCCCCCGCTCCGCCGAGGCGCCGCCTGCCGGCAACGAGACAAAGGACATCGCCGGCTCCGCCGAGGCCCCACCCCGCTGCCAATGAGGCCGCGCCACATAGAAAACGAGGAAGAGTAGAACACGGTAGGTTGCCGCCGCTCGGGTCCAAGTAAGGCCACCGCTACCCTAATCGCTATGACAAGCTAGGCGGGTTGACCACTGACGAACGGTTAGCTTCTTGGCGGTGACGTGGAGTTGGAGAGCTATGTTGGAGAAGGATGCTGCTTCTACTTAACTGCTGGTGCAGTTGGCTGACTGACACGTAGGCCCAACAGGCATATGGACCACATGTCAGTTATGCAACTGCACCTGTAGTTAAGTCACTGAAGCTTCTATTCGGCTCAGCCGGACACGGGTGGTTAGCTTCGGTAAATTAATTATACCTCTAGTGCACCCCTTTTTAGTTGAAGAATGTATGAAATGTAATGAAATCCGGCATGTTTATATGAAATCCGACCGTGTATGAATGAATTTATTTCGATTAGTTCGAATTCTTGTATCACTCGCATTGGATGAACATGCAAAACAATAAGTACTAGCATTATTCCCAGGGTGATCACCTCGTTTGCAGCAGTTTCACATGTACTCCCTCCGGTCCTTTCTAGTCTGCATACAAGTTATGTCTGCAGCCAAAGTATCTCTACTTTGACCAATCTTATAGAAAAAAATTATGCACTTTCACAATGTGCGAAGTAAAAAAGGAACACAAGGAGTACAAAGAGTTTGAGCAGCTTTTTAGCGTTCTTGTATATTGCAATCAAACACACAGGCCTGGCAATTCATAGAGAACATTCAAAACAATCGATGATTATGCATCTCAGTGATTCACAAGTCAGAGCCAATATTTACTTCACAACTAAAGAATAAAGAAAAAATGGATCGACGCTGCTGACAGCAAAGGGCGTCCAATTCGAAAATATCAAACGCATGTCTTCTTGCTAAAATCAATGAGCAAAATTTGACAAGGTTTTCCCATTGCAAAATATCAAATGCCTACGATTGTGGAATGGGCAGGGTTTGCCTTCAGTTCGTACATTGACAGGGCACCTCGTGCTAAATAAACCAGCTGTTCTTTTTGTGCAGTTCCACCAAAATCAACCAAATTCGCGCGTAGCTTTTATGATTTTGCCCTTATATGTTGCAACGCCTTGAACTTATCGGCACCTCCTTTCTTGTGGTGGAAATGAATGATTCGTTGTATTCATGAACATTTTGTGCAGTTCCCATTGAGATCAAATACAAAAAAAGTGATTAGGATAAAGCAAACTGTACTATGAATTGACACTTTAAACAGGCACCTACATGGTGCATGTAGAGCACACTATTAGAAAAATGGAACTCACCGGAAAGATTCCAAGAACAACATTGTACTCGCGCATCACAGCAAGAAAATGGAGATTTGTCAGTCCTTCTCAGCTGAAGTTAGTTTGGTCTTGTGGGGGGTAATGTAACCATCCTTCAACTGCTCCTTCTGATGAGAAGATAGACAGGGCTTCTTCATCCTGGCATAATCGGAACTAGTTACTTCACGTACTCCATATTCTTCTTCAGGCCTTGTTCGTTTAATCCTCCTCCCAAGGAGATTGGAGTGGATTGGAGAGGATTTTGGCTTGTAGGGGATCTAATCCCCCTCAAATCCTGTCATTCCCCTTCAAAAACCACCTCAACCGAACAAGGCCTCATAGGAGGATGATCCTGTTGTGCAAAGACAAGAGGATAATTAAATGCTAGCATCCCTGTTTGCTCGAAAAAAGGCGAAGAAATATTTAAAACATCACAGATGAAGCACTTCTCAGCAACCATACCACTTTTTGATGACAGTATCTAAACAGTAGCACAACACCAATAGAGATGACAAAGCTCAATCATATGGATGAAATAAGTTGGCTAGTACCAACCTTTGTCAATATGCTTATTGTGTAGAGCATACAGATGAAGCACTTCTCCGAAACCATCTGTTGCTATCTATTGTGGTGGCCATGCTTACTATATACTCCTCGATTAGATTAACGTTTCCAACATCTCCTTGTGTAGTTCCACTAAAATATATGGTATCTTCAAAGAAGATCCCCGTTTGCACAAGTAGAGATAATTATGTATTACATTAAGAGTGGCATCAAATCAGTGGCAACACATTTGCTCATTCCAGCCATAGCAATAAATTAAGATGTAAAACTATATCATTACTTGTGTCATCATAGTTCCAATGCTTCTTTACAACACCAGGAGTTAATTTTTGTTTTTCTTCCACTTGTTCTTCCCCTTCATCATTTGGTTCAACAACAGACAAGCTTCGCCTTCAATGCGAAAGAAGGCTAGTACTGACCTCTCATGACGCAGAATTCAAACAACTCAAAAGAAGAAGACCTGAACCAAATTTGCCAACACGGATAGGAAGTAAGATCTCCTCTTGTGCAGTTCCACTAAGATCAAGCAATCAAGCAACGTTGTCGGTGTGACATTTTGGTTGAACTGCATGAAACACTCTTAAAACAAAAGTGTTTTGTGCAGTGCAACAAAAGGTCACAATGGTAACGAGGTGAAGTAGATAACCATGTTTACACACAGGTGCAAAGGAAAAAAATAGTGGTCAATAACGGTGGATGACACAGAAGCCAACAAAAAGAAGCATCTACCTTATCTGAATGGGAAAGAAAGCAAGACAGTAGCATTTATCAAACAGTGGCATTGATTAATATTAACATAGAGATTATATTGACAATAAAATTCGTTAAACATGTAATTTTATTTTAACTGTGGCATTGCATCAATTTTCCAGCGGCATTTTTAGAGGGTGCTTGTTTACAAGGACATTTTGGTGGAGTGACTAAAAAAACTCCGTGTCAGTCCCATCTAAACCTAACATGAGGGACTTTTAGGGACTAAAAGTGGGCGTTTGGGACTAAAGAAAGAAGACCCCGAGGGAGAGTCTTTTGGGACTTTTTTCAATAGTTGCCCCTACCACGCATGGCACCTTGTCTCTATTAGTTCATTACTAGGGGTAACATGGTCTTTCTGCATGTCATTTAATAACCTCTAGTCCATGTTTAGTCCCTGGAATGAAGCAAGTAGGGACTATGGAGTTTTTAACCAAACATGGCCTTAGATTAACAACAGCTAAAGAGTTGCGCGGGACAGTGGACGCACCAGCACCATGTGCATCTACCGATGTACTAGGGTGATGCATAGTCTATTGCAACAAAGAAGAAACAACCAAGGAGCATATTTGTGTTGGTCCTAGTTTTTTTATATTTAGACACCTTTCCCTATGTGAGCGCAGCAAATCTAGTCCTGCTCAAACTCTACAGCCTTGTCCCCCAAAACAAAAGATCAGTTTGTTACAGATGTGCGTACTGCGTTTGTCATTGTTTTCCCTTTTCGACCAACGTAGGTGTTGGATAGCTAGTCTGTACTAGTACTTTCCCCACATCCTTTCCTCTGTGAACCACGTCCTAGATTTCCCTTTTCGACCAACGTAGGTGTTGGATAGTCAGTCTGTACTAGTAGTTTCCACACTTCCTTTCCTCTATGAACCATCTCCTAGATTTATGCTATACAACTTTCCCCCATTCATGTCCTCTTTGAACCACGTCTTAGATTCATGCGATACAACTTTCCCCCTTCCTTTCATTTTTAAACCACATCCTAGATTCATGCTATACAACTTTTCCCACTACTTTCCCCATGCCTTTCCTCTTTGAACCACGTCCTAGAATCATGGTATACAACTTTCCCCACTACTTTCCTGTTTGATCCAACACCTAGATTCGAGTGCAGAAGCAGAAAAAGCCCACATGCAGCTAGAGCAATGCATGTCGAATAAGTAAATTATACCTTAAGGTTCTTGGGGTGTGGTTCGGTGGGCGACCGGAGGCCGTTCGACCCACACTATATACGACGGCGAAGAAGAAGGGGTTGGAGGCCCTATCGCGCCGCCGTTGGGTTAAAGTGAACAGTTGCGCCGGTAGTGGATTCCCTCCCTCGCCGACGGCGACAACGTTAAGCCTCATTCCCTTCCGGTGGACGGATTACGCCGGCTCTTTGACCAACAGTGAGGGGAGAGAGAGAGGCCAATGAAGTCTTGTTTAGATCTAGAGAGGGTGAGAGAGTGTGAAGAGAGCAACTACAAGCAGACCAGCAGTGAGGGGAGAGGGAGAGGCTAACGAAGTCTTGTTTAGATCTGGAGAGGGTGAGAGAGTGTGAAGAGAACAACTACAAGCGCTGAGGCTCCAACATGTATATATATACTGGAGGGAGTGTGAAGAGTGCATACCCTAGAAAACAAGCGACGAGGCTGCAACTTATACGTGATGAGGTGATTATACGGTCACTACGAGATCGTATAGCTCCGTATCCATCCATTTTGACAAGTCAAAGAATCCTCCTGGCACGAATTATGCTCAAGTGTAGTTATCGAACCTGAGACCTCAAGTTTGATGAGCGAACAGGCTAACCAGCTACAAAACCCTCCCGTTATGTTCAACAAGAAGAAAATAACCTTTTATACATTCCTTCATTAGTGTGACAAGCATGCCGTATTTTTTGTGTGTGTGTGGGAGTCATTGGGATTTAAATCATAATCGTGTCATGTGGCATTGGTGGTAAAACTATCCACAGTAATGCAAAAATAATGCAGCCTTAGTCACCTTACCTCTCTCCACGTAGTATGTTGGGTCCCACCAGTCAGAGGGTGAAACAAACAAATTAATAAGTAAAATTAAAAGCGCCAGCGGTGTATCTTACCTCACACATCTCGCTACTGCTGGGGAACACTGTCCAATTGATCCAATGCGAGTATCTCGTACGACTCCCTCCATGCACACAATTTTAAGTGACTCGTTATAACATCACACAATTTTGGGCACTTGTATTCGACCTAAGTCAGTGTGCCACCGTATCTCATACGACTCCCTCCATCTAGGTGTAATAAGTCACGTTAGAAGGTGCGGCGGGACCAAGGTACAAGCAGATTGGAGGAGAAGGAGAAACTTGACCAGTCATTCCTCCAATCAAAGCCCTGACTTATGTCTCTAAACGCAACAATTGATCCAAACAACTAAGGGACTCTTTGATTCCTAGGATTTCCAAAACGCAGGAATAGGAAAAACGTGGGATTGGGGTGGCATGTCATCTTGAATTCTACATGATTCTATGAGTGTTTGATCGTGCACAGAAAAAACGTAGGAATCTTTCAAAGAGGTTAGTGCAGATTGAAAATTTCCTATGAAATCTAGTGCAAATAAATCCTATGGAAAAGTTCCTATGGTTTAGAATCCTATGAATCAAACAACCCACATAAGAAAAAAATCATAAGGAATTGAATCCTTCAAAATTCCTTTGAGAATCCTTGGAATCAAAGAAGCCCTAAGAGATGTCGTTTTAGCTACCATGCAGGGCCATGTATTAACTCACATGCAAGCCAACATTGATTTCTTGACTGATCAACGCATAGTTGCACTCCATGCATTGGGTTTCTAAGGGACATAATATGGCAGAGTAAGGAGCGTTTGGTTACATTTCTTAGGCTGGTCATAGTTTGTATGTACTCCATTCGTATCTCACTTCCTATGGCTTCACACTCGCACGATTTTCCTATTCTATGAACCTATGTGTGCGTGTGCGTGTGCGTGTGTGTGTTTAACAACATGTTTGTGTTAGAGAGAGCAATAGATCGACCAACTCCTACAGAGAGATGGTGTGTAGTGTACGATTTTAGCCGCGAGAGTCGATGCATCCTCTCGTTTCTGGGCGTCCGGTAGGGATGGGCGGACAGCTGCCATGCCCGCTCCTGACCAGCCTGGCCCACCCAAAGCCCCTCCATCGCCCGGCCGCGCTTCCCAGCCGAAACGGTCAGCGCCGCTCCAAAGAATCAGTGACGCATTCATGCCCGGGCAGAGCGGACGTGACCTCTCACTGGCGCCTGCGTTGAAGGGAGAAGCGGATTCAAGAGTGATGGTTGCTTTGTCCGTCCAACTTACTATTGGGTCTATGTGATCTGAAGGCTCATTGGTCATTATTACTGAGGTGGTAGGACTGCTGGATGTCCCACGCTTTCGGCGAAAGGAGGTACTACTAGATTACAATTTTCTCCATTCTTACGGCGGAGGAGTGCAAGAGTAGTGAAAACACGCAGGCTCAGTGATTACATGGCCCACCTCACACTATCACCATATTTTTTGGACACCATGCGACACCTAACTCTTTACGTAGTACTCCCTCCGTTCCTAAATATAAGTCTTTGTAGAGATTCCACTAGGTGGACTACATACGGAACAAATGAATGAATCTACACCTAAAATGCATCTATATACATCCGTATGTGCTTCATGGTGAAATCTCTACAAAGACTTATATTTAGGAACAGAGAATTACTTGTATAGTACGTACTTTAATTTATTAGCGAGATAGTACAAAGCTATGAAGCTTCCAGCTTCTGTTACATGTATCTTGCCTCCAAGGTTGCCCATTGCAACATTTAATCAAATACAAACGAGACTAACATGCATGCTATTGCATCTCAATGATTAAGAGATCATAGCTAATATGTACTCCCTCCGTTCCAAAATAAGTGTCTCAACTTTATGCTACATACGGAGCAAAATGAGTGAATCTACACTCTAAAATACGTCTATATACATGAGTGTTTGGAGTATGTACTAGTAGTTCATATTGAAATTTACTAAAGGACATATATATTCCAAACAATATGATAGTCTCTCTAACCAAGGTAGTAGGGACGAGTAGTAAATGGAGGGAGTAGTAAAATTTTCTCCTCGTCCTGCAAGCCACCGCGTGCGTGGGCGAGGGAGCGGGCGTAAGGCGTAGTAAGCAAGCTTCACCTCGTCCTGCGAGCCACCGCGCCCGTGGGCGGGGGAGACGGCATACTAAACAAGCTTCTCCTTGTTCTGCGAGTTGATGGGACATATCAAAAGTACTCTAGTGTATAGAGCCTTGCCTCTAAGGTAGGCCCCACATGGTTAGCCTCTTTTTTAACATAACGCGTCAAGTCGCAATTTGTTTGTTCACCCGTGGTAGAGCAAGTATAATAGGCTGATGTAAGCAGGCTATAAGGGTTGCCACCTCAGATTTATGATGATGTGGAGGAGAGAGCAGAGGAGAGAGAAGAGGAGTGGGTTGTAAACTTGTAGCCAGCTGCAGCACAAGCTCCAATGCATTTTGCGAGAGAAGAAAGTGGGGTCAAGCATTAACTACATGGTGTATAGAGCCAGCAACTATTATATGAATGGGCTTTTAGGTTGGCTATAAGTGAGCTGGCACAAAGATAGAGCTAGCAGTCGGCTATGTTATTAATCTTGCTCGTATACGATCCTCCCTCCATCTAGTGGACAACCAGTACACGTGTCAAGTTACCACGTGGGCTACCTTTTCGTACAGAAATGAGCTCCACCATGTACCTGCGTGGGTGTGGTTGGGAAAGAGACGGGAGTACGTGCACCGTGCGTGCACCTCTTCTCTTCGTGCACGCCCCCCACCTACGTGGGTGTGTGTGAGAGATACAAACCTAGACCAAATGGCTTGTGTGCGTTCGTGAGTGTTTTTTGTTTTGGGGGGAGAGGTTGATTTTGTGAATGTATTTGTGGGAATATGTGTCGATGACATATCAAACAAAATTTTGCATGCAATGTGTGTGAAATGGAGGCCTATCCATGTCATATATAGAGGGTTGGGTGATCCACGAGAAGAGAGGGACGGGTCATAGATATCGATAGAGTCGAAGAGAGGATCAAGTGGGTGGGTGCGAGATCGATGAAGAGAGCCATCGAAATTGTGTGAGTGTGCAAGTCAAAGATATAGGGCGACTGACCTAACTACCGGAACGTCAGAGGGCACAGGTCAAGTTTGTGTGTGGCGGGGAGAGATGACTAGAGCGCTCGATGTATCGGTGTGTGTGTGTGGGAGGGG
>LR738714.1:133479381-133561197 GCA_902687465.1 Secale cereale
CCCCCCCCCCCGAGGTGCATGCTATAACTTGGCAGGGTTATGTTGCTCATATAGTTAGTATGGTATCAGGCATTGCTATGTCATTTGCTTAGTTTAGACATGATTTATGTGAATGCCACTTGTTTAGTGTCTAATTACCATATATATCAATTATGCAATGCCATATTTTTGCAAGACATTATATATGTGAATTATGCAATGCCATCTTGTTGGAAGGCATTATATATGTGAATTATGCAACGCCTCCTGTTAAGCCAAGCGTCATATATGTGAATTATATCATGATGTCCTTTTTTTGTATTTCTCATTGCTTTTGTCGACAATGTTTGTATATTCAACTGCTCTTCCTGTGCATCAACCATTTGAATTGGTGATGGAGAAATCTGGAGTGAAAACAAGGTCTTCGGAGCAGACAATGCTACTTGGTGAAGCAGATATCTTGCTGGTTACAGATAGCTCTTCAGAGGAGGATTCAGAGGCAGATGACCAGTCCTCTTATCCCCCTGAGGTGTATGCTCAAACATGGCAGGGTTATATTACTCATATCATGCATATGTTGTGTTGCAATGCTTAGTTTTTACATCATATACACAATATTGAATGCCATCTCCTTAGTTGACACATCATATATGCGATTGACCTCTTCTCACTTCTTTAGTATATAAATCATATATTTGAATTATATCATGCCATGAAGTTTACATACACAGCATGTATCTGAATTATGGCATGCCAGCCCATTTTCTAAAGACATAATATAGTTATATCATCTCATCCTGTTCACATAGTCATCATATTTTGAATTATGTCATTCTATCCGTGAATTATATCATGCCATCATGTTTCCATCGATGACATGTTTGTGATTTATGGCATGCCAACCACTTTAATAGACACATCGTATAGTTATATCATGTCATCCTGTTTACATAATCATCATATTTTGAAGTACGTCATTTTATCCTGTTTAGTTAGCCATCATAAATATGAAATTGTGTCATGCTATCCTGTTTAATTAGCCATCATATATGTGAAATCATGTCCTGCTATTTTGTTTGGTTAGACAACATAAATGTGAAGTATTTCATGCCCTGTTTTCTTCCCTACTATCCATTGCACCTGTCTATCTTACAATGTCTATACATTCAATTACTTTTATTGTTTATCAGCCATTTCAATTGGAGGGGGCGATGGCAGTATTTGTGGGAGTAAAAACACGATCTTTAGAAAAGATCGTGCTACCTATCGATGGAGACAGAACCACGGTTGTACTTGCCCAAGAACCAACCCCACCACACATAACACAGACTCACGCAGATTGTACCCCTACCCAGTTGGACAGAGAACAAGCTACACCCCTTCTAACCTCAACCCCAGCAGATAGTAACCCAGTTCCCGTTGACACAACACCGTCTCCACCACAGAGCACCCAAACACGAGCAGTTTGTAAGGCAACTGCAGTGCCCAAAGCACGAGGACCACCACTCCGAACCCCAAGTCAACGCTTAAAGCAGAAGAAGAATTGTTCTCAGGTCAGGTTCCGTAGCTATGGTTCATACTACTTTGCTCTTGCATCACTGTATTTACTCATACCAACTAATTTCAAATTTGAAGGATGCAATTGAAACTCCAATGGCGCAACATGTATGTTTTAAACCCATTTCTCTAACGTGTTTGCTGTTGTAACTTGCTCTATGTTGATTTCAATTGAATAAACAGTTATATTCTCATGCCATGCACCTTACAAGTGTTGTTATTGCTGTGTAGTTTCCCACACTTGTATTATGTGTAAGCTGCTTTGTCTTAAATAGATATGATTCGAACTGTATCTATCTTGATTTGGCAACATAAACTAGAATGATATAGACCATATAGTGACTGTTAGGGATATAACTATTAGGTATAAACCGCCCAGGAGGGGCCGGTTTATGCCTATGAAGAATTACTTCTATTGAAGCCCAGCTAGACATAGAATATGGCGTTTTAATATAGAGGACTAAAAAGCCCAGGGCCCAAAGGGTGTGAGGACCCGTGAATGTAAACCGCCATACGGCGTGTTAACTTGTATTGTAAGATAGGAAAGGTAGAGACCGAGCCGGGCACGTTTATGAGCCGACCTCGGGATTCTGTAAGCCGGTTGGGCGTCATCCTGTGTATATAAAGGGACGACCCGACGGCGGTTCAAGGACAAGAGGCAACAACTCAAGACATAGGAAAAGCGGATTCGCTCCCTGGTCATCGAAACCCTAGCAATACCACAACAACTAGACGTAGGCTGTTACCTTCATCGAAGGGGCCGAACTAGTATAAAACCCCTTGCGTCCTTTGTCCGCTTTAACCCCTTTAAGTTAACCTGTAGCTATGGCTCCACGACTAAGTCCTTATGCTAGGACACCTGCCATGAAAAAACACGACAGTTGGCGCCCACTGTGGGGCTATCGCACGATGGTTTCTAGTTCTTAGAGGGCGGCTTTGAAGGACTCAAGGGCTATGCAGTGGGCCGGATGACTAATAGTCGTCGCGGCAAGATCTACATCGACGATGCAGGCTAGGGCCCCGAGGCCGATTCAATCAAGTACGGGTACCGGGTCCCCTTCGGCGACATCCACGTTTTCATTGGCAAGATCGGTGAACCGGGCCCTAAGCCGGACATCTGATCCAACATCGTCGAGTCGGCTCAGCGTGCGAGACCTGCCCGGGTTCGGCCTGCCATGAAGCGTGTCTTTTTGGGAGTTGTCCACGGAGCGGAAGCAGAGGATAGATCGGAATCTGGTGGCGAGACCATTGTTTATTCTAGCGACGAGTCATCTACCGGAGAGACCGAGTCTTTATACCTATTGCAGGATGGCCGGTCTGGGGCTGTTCCGATGGTGACAGTATCCCAGACACACTGGATCCGCCAAGCCGGGTCACTGTCTTCATGGCCGGGTCACAATCTGTGCAACAATCTTCGACTACGGCAGCATTAACGTCCAGTTTGGCGATGGCAGCAACAGCTGGGGCAGGAGGCCCTGTGCAGCCGCCGGCTCAAGTCATGTCTGGTTTATTCGACACTTTGAAAGCACTGTTGACCGCGGAAGTCAGCCAGGCCAATAAGGAGCAGCATGACGTAGAAATTGCTAAAGTGAGGGGTCAGATAGATCAAGCCAAGGTGGACCTGGCAGCTGAAAACACCAGGATGGCCGCGAGACAAGCTGAGTTGGATGCTCAGTCTTATCGGCTCATGTTAAATCAGAACGCATCAAATGATTTAATGAGGAGAAGGTGCCAGTCTCACCTGCCTCCGGTTTATGAGGCAAGGAATCTCTTTAACACGCCAGGAGCAGGAACCAGCAACCAGCCAGCGGTAAACCGGACAAAAGTGCCTGGAACGGGGGCGTCGGTTCAGCCGCATGCAATGGATCCATCACGTCAGATCATTCCCTCACAATGTGTGTCGGTGCCTCCTGGTCATTACTCCAACCCCTTGGATAACATAGTTGCAGCCGCTTCACGATTGGCGGCCCTCCCTGTTGAAGGAGAATCCCCTGTAGCGGTGGAGGCGCGACGAGCTAGGGAGTTCCTAGAGATAGCTTTGACTCAGCAGCAGGCTTATTCTCACACTCGCGAGAGGATTCACTCCACCCCCCACCCAAGCCGGAGATAGAGCAGGCATATGGATGAACCGGCCGTATCCAGTAGTGCGCAAAACCATAACCTGCCACGGGGAGATAACCCGGCAGGTGGAGATGCAAATGCTCAGAATGTGGTAGACCGAGGCAGACAATGTCTAGAGGCTGAGTTAGCAGCACAGTATACAGCCCGTCAGCTTACCCCGGTTCGTCCAACTACCACAATGGAACCAAGAATTTATTCCAGCTCTTTGGGAGTGTCGTGTCTCACCCCCGCTTTATGTAATGTACGGCTGCCGAAGGATTCCAAAGGACCACGAAAGGTGCCCAATTATACTGTTGATCTATCCCCTGAGGCGTGGGTTGAAAGCTATGAGATGGCAATGGAGATGATGTAGGTGGACGATGCGGCATGTGCTAAGTATTTCACCATGATGCTGGAAGGAACGGCTCGTACTTGGTTGAAAAGCTTACCATCTAATTCCATTGGATCATAGGCTGAGTTACGGCGCCGTTTTATCAATAATTTCAAATATACATGCAAGCAGCCCATTTCAATTGTGAACTTAGCTGCCCGTGTCCAAGGAGAGAACGAATCAATAAGTCATTGGGTACGCCGGGTTTTCGAGATCCTGCATTCATCAGACCGCATAAATCCGAACACAACAGTCTTGACATTGGAAGGCAATTGCCGGTTCGAGCCTCTGAAGCTAAAGTTGGGACGGCTCAAATGTCATTGTGATGACATGGGAAAACTTATGGCAGCTCTGGTGAAATATGCCGGTTCTTATAGTGCCAAATATCCAGAGTCTGATGACGAGAAGTCAGGAAAGGGAAAGAAGAACGGTAAAGCACCGCAGTCTAAACCAGCGATTCAAGTATACAATGGTAAGCGTAAAGCGGATAATAATTCAGATTTTGTGGCTAACACTAGTACACAGAATGATGGTCAGCGTCGTAAGGGTAGGCCGCCCCCGCGGAGCGGAGGATCAAACATCAATCTGGAGTGCCAGAAGAATCTGCCTTGCCCTAGGCACGACACGAAGGAAAAACCAGCCACACACCTCTAGAAGGACTGCTTTATTATGAGGGAGTTCAAAAATTTGGATCGGTTCCAATACAATCATGTACCGCCCGGCGGTTCAGGCCCTGGTTTTCATGGGCTGGGTTATCAGGGTGGTGGTTCTGGCTTAGGATTTCCAGGTAACCAGAATGGGCATGGCAATGAGAATGGACACAACAATCAAGGCAGCCAAGGTGGTTATAATCATCAGGGGCATCATCAACAACAGCAGTCAGGTTATCAGAGCAACCCGAAGCAGTTGAGTAGTGGGCAGTATCATGTCTTCACCACTAGCTTGTGCAAGCATGATCAGAAGGTTTATAAGAGGGCGGTGCACTTCGTTGAACCGGTAGTACCATGTTATTTACGCTGGTCGGAGGAGCCCATTGTGTGGAGTCGTGAGGATCATCCGCCCCGGGTTGATAATCCTGGTCAGGTGGCGCTAGTGGTGGCACCTCAGGTTGGGGGGTATAAGTTCACTAAGGTGCTCATGCACAGAGGGAGAAGCATCAACATCCTGTATTATGAAACCTTCCGTCGCATGGGGTTAACAGATAAAAAGCTCAGACTGTCTAATACTATTTTTCATGGCATGGTACCTGGTAAATCAGGGTATCCGGTTGGTAAGATAGATCTGGAGGTTACCTTTGGACATGAGCATAACTCAAGGTCAGAAACTTTGACCTTTGAAGTGGGAAAACTTAAGAGCCTGTATCATGCCTTGTTCGGGCGGCCGGTTTTTGTTAAGTTCATGGCGAGGCCCTGTCACGTTTATCTGCAGCTCAAGATGCCGGGTCATAAGGGAACTATCACAGTACATGGGAGCCGTAAGATTGCTTTGGAATGTGAAGAAGGTGATGCGGCCTATGTTGAGTCGGTTTGTGCAACAGAGGAGTTGAAGTTCTACAAGGACAATGTTGATCCGGCGGATATGTCTCCTTTGAAGAATCCAACTACAGAGCATGATCCGACCTTGAAGTTTAAATCGGCTGATGAGACCAAGCTAGTTGATTTTGTTCTTGGCGATTCGTCCAAGAAGTTTAGCATCAGCGCTAACCTAGATCTGAAATAGGAAAGCACGCTCATCGAGTTCATCTGTGAGAACCGGGACATCTTTGCACGGAAACCTTCTGACATGCCAGGTGTACTGAGAGGACTCCCTGAGCACACTCTTAATATCGATCCCAAGGTCAAACCGGTCAAGTAGTTTCTCCGCCGCTTCAATGAGGAAAGGCGCAAAGCTATTGGTGAAGAGGTAGACAGGCTCTTGGCGGCCGGGTTTATTGTTGAAGTGTTTCACCCTGAGTGGTTGCTTAATCCGGTGCTATTACTCAGGAATAACGGCACTTGGCGTATGTGTGTGGATTACACAGATTTGAACAAAGCTTGCCGAGCTGATCCCTTCGCTCTCCCCTGTATTGATCAAATCATTGATGCTATGGCGGGTTGTGAGCATTTAAGTTTTCTAGATGTATATTCCGGCTATCATCATATCAAAATGGCAGTGAAGGACTAGGAGAAGACAGCTTTTATAACTCCCTTTGGAGCCTTCTGCTATGTATCTATGCCCTTTGGGCTCAAGAGTGCCGAAGTGACTTATCAACGTTGCGTGTAGAATTTTCTTCATACACAGATCGGGCGTAATGTTCATGCATATGTGGATGATATTGTGGTAAAATCCAGAAAGGAAGAGACGTTGATAGATGAATTGAAGGAAACTTTTGATAATCTCCGGGTTTATAAGATGATGCTTAATCTGGCCAAGTGTGTTTTTGGTGTACCGGTAGGCAAGCTCCTAGGGTTCTTGGTATCAAACAAGGGAATTGAAGCTCATCTAGAGAAGATCAAAGCGATTATGTCATTGGCTAAACCGGCGTGTATCAATGATGTTCAATGTCTGGCAGGCCACATTGCAGTGCTGAGCCGGTTTATCGGCCGATTGGCAGAGAAGGCTATTCCGCTCTACCAGATGGTGAAAAAGATAGACAATTTTGTCTGGAGTGATGCTGCTAATGCTGCGTTTGAGGACTTGAAGAAACAATTGGCAGAACCACCTGCCCTTGCTGCTCCGGTCGATAATGAGCAACCGTTACTGTATGTGGCTGCTAATGCCCGGGCTGTCAGTGTCGCCATTGTAGTGGAGCGCAAGGAGGCTGGGAAGGAATATCCGGTTCAACGGCCGGTTTACTACATCAGCGAGGTTCTCATTGAGTCTAAGCAGAGGTATCCGCATTGGCAAAAGCTGGTGTATGAAGTTTTCATGGCAAGTGATGTCTACTACGCACCCATCTTCTTGTAGATGTTGTTGGGCCTCTGATAACCCTCAACCGTAAGGGATCGAGATAGTCTTCGCGGGTAAGAATAACCCAATTTATTGATTCGACACACGGGGAGCCAAAGAGTATTTATAAGCTTTAACAGTTGAAATATACTAACTTGCAACAAAAGATAAGTGGTAACAGTGATATGATAGTGATGATAGTAATAGTAAAAGTAAACAGCAAAAGTAAATAGTAGTAGTAAATGGCAAAAGTGGCAACTAGTGACAAGCAAGGTTTAAAATATTGTAGGCTAGGGAGATGGATGGTTGGGCGTTGCATGGATGAGATAGTTTCTAACTCGAGGCACGACACATGGAAAAGTAATGATCATCTAGGCAAATATCAAACATTAGGCATGTATCCCGTAGGTAGTTGTACGTGCTTGCAATAAGAACTTGCACAACATCTTTTGTCCTACCATCCCCCTACGAACGGGGCCAAAAGGAACTAATGGATATTAAGGTGCTCCTGTCAAAGAGCACCGGAACAAAGCAATGAACTCAATGGATACATGTAATCCTCAAACTACGGACCATCCCCTTTGGTGTCCCAAGCTGTCACTTTTGGGATCGCCGGTTCCGAACTGTAACAGGTGCATACAACTCATAGATAGGATCAAGAACACAAATATATTCATGCAAACACATATGGTTCAGATCTGAAATCATGGCACTCGGGCCCTAAGTGTCAAGCATTAAGAATAACAAGTTGTAGCAAAGATGATAAACACCATACTAGATGATAGGCAACATGCCCCCAACAATCTAACGAACTATTACATGATCTAACTCATCCAATCCCTACCATCCCCTTCGCCTACAGCAAGGGAATTACTCACACATGAAGGGGGAAGTCATAGAGGGATGATGGAGTGGTGATGATGATGACGATGGCGACGATCTCCCCTCTCCGGAGGCCAAAACAGCCTCCAGATTAGCCCTCCCGAAGAAGAATAGAGGGTGGCGGCGGCTTCGCGATGAAAAATAGCGAAAGGACTTCCGATCTGGGGTTTCTGCCTCGAGAGGAAAAATACGGGCTAAAGTAGGGCACCAGGGGGTGTGGGGCCCACCCAGGCGCCCCCCTGGCGCAGCCCAGGCGGGGGGGGGGGGGGGGCGCCCACAGGGCGCCTGGGCACCCCCTGGCCCCCCTCTGGCCCCACTTCTGGCATTTTGTTTCTTCGGGTGCGTGGATTTTTCGTCATTTTTCGTGGATTTTTCTGAGATGCTTAAAAATCCTTTTTCCTGCACACAAATAAACCATACAGGCAGCTCTGCTGAAAACAGCGTCAGTCCGGGTTAGTTTAGTCCAAATCATGCAAGAATGAGGTCAAAACAATATCAAAAGTGTTTGAAAAAGTAGATACGTTTGAGATGTATCAACTCCCCCAAGCTTAGCATATTGCTTGTCCTCAAGCAATTCAGTTCAACGAACTGGACGCGACAAAGAAAACTTTGACAAACTCTTTTGCTTCATTAGATGTATATAAGCATGTACTACGAAAAGAGTTCAGCAAGTATTAAAACAGTACTTATGAGAACAATGCAAGGAGCAATCCTTCTTTCAAGTGACCAGTCACAAATAATTAAGAGTAAACAATATATTGTCAAAAATCAAGACAAGATCACATTGCACATAGCTTGAGCATATTAAGGTGGTATCTCGCTAGCCTCCATGAGTGAAGAAAAACATAAATGCAGAGACTCCTCCAGAGTTTTAAAGGAGACTAGAACTAAGAATTTCAGAATAAATCATATCACAAGTATGCAGAAGACAATGTAATACTTTGGGACAATGCACATTACACTCAGAATGACAATTATGCTCTCCTAGTCAGTGCTTTGAAGAAAGAAGATGAGACTCTCGAACCGTGGCTTTTATTGGCAAGGTTGAAAACCCGTGATCGGAAACAAAAACTAAACATGTACCAGAGCTCTTGGTTTTAAAAACAGAAGTAAATATGTTTTTGAGAGGTGCATATTTCGTCAAAGAATGCTAGCAGATAACTCAATCACTTTTTAAGCTAGACAAGTCTCGAGGAATGGCTCCCTCATGAGGACGATCACATCCTCTTAGTCTCCTTTGTTTATCACTGCCAAATTTTTCTGATTTCTCATGAACAAAGAGTGAAGGAGGGTTTGTTTGTTATATTATCTTTTTGAGCCGGGCGCACTCAATGCCAGTTCCTTTTTATATTAGGGGTTTGCACATTATACATGCAATCCAGGGGTGAAACTTGTCCAACTTAAAGAGATCATGAACTAACTACTACTTCCTCATGAGCTAAAACATAGGCACAAAAAGGGAAATGCTTTTGATTAATTTCGAGATGGTACATGAAAGTCTTCGTTAAGAATGGCAGGTAAATACCATGTATAGGAAGGTATAGTGGACTCATATGGCATAACAGGTTTAAAGGTTTTGGATGCACAAGCAGTCATTCCGCTTAGTACGGGTGGAGGTTTAGCAAAAGACTGGGGAGCGACCAACTAGAGAGCAATAACGGTCATAATCATGCAGAGCGAGAAAGTAACATTGAATCGGGCATGAAAGTGATATAACTATTCTAAAACTCAAAGATCATCAAGGCAAAGTAGACTTTTAGTCTTAAACATGTGTAAGCATGTGCCAAGTCAATCCAAAAATTCTCTAAAGGGAAATGCCACCTTAGTATGCCAGACTATGAACAGTGCGATGCATGTAGATCATTTCAACAACACATTATATACTCTAGTTATTGGAGACTAGCCACAAGGAAAGCATGAACCACTGGAAGAGCATTGTAAACATAGCACTATGTCGCTACAAGCTGGTCTCTAGATCATAAGTACAGGCATATGTACAAAAGTAGAAACAATAAGAGTTCATACCGGTCTTCCTTGTTGCTTCCTTTCAGTCGATCTTCGTCATTACTGCTTGTCACTTGCACGATCGAACGTAGGAAATATAATCAAATGCCACCACGGACGCGAGCTGATCTCTGAAAACAAAGCAAACTAAAGAGAGAAAGGAAATCTTTTTGGGTTTTTCAAAAGTTGAATAAAAAGCAAAAGAAAGAGAAAATCTTTTTGTTGTTTTTGCAAAGAGAGAAATAAAGAAGAACGGGCAAAAACTTCGAAAAGATCAAAGTGAATCAAACGGATAATACAATGAAAAAGTGAGAAGGGCACGTACTCCCCCAAGCTTAGGCTTTTGGCCTAAGTTGGTAGCAGCTACTGCCCCCAGGAGCCTCCTGCTCCAGGGGTATGGTGGTGAGACCAGGGGTCGTAGAAGGATGATGGCGCGTACACTGAACTCCTCGGAGTCTCCCACGAGGAAGGTTCTGAGCGCCAAACAGAGGAAGACCCTTCACCAAACTCGGTGGCGGTCTCATCCTGAAAATGTGGTATCTCACCGTGCCTCTCCTCATCGGGCACAACCCCCTCCATGGGGTTATGGAACTGATGCTGGACCATGAACTCATCGAACTGGACAACATCAAAGGACCATCCGTTCCTGCGAGAAAAATCAAACAAAAGAGGTGCAGGTAGACGGATCTCGCATTCCGTGGTAGTTCCGAAACGCAAGATATAAACAAGGTTATCAAGTTCAGAGCCCATGGTAACAAACTTATGCCTTTTCATAGTAGCAAGATCAAATCTTAAATAAGTAAAAGGAGTATCATCAGGGTGTGGGGTGCCTCCAAGATGCTCTAAGATAAGCGTGGCATAAATGCCACCATATAAGTCCCCCTTGTTACCGTTCATAGCAAGGCGTCGAGCAATTAAGGTACCAATATTATAATCAGACCTCCCTGAGAGGGCTGCTGCCAGGATAGCAATATCCGGAGCAGAAATGTTGCTCGTGTTGTCGCGAGCTAACACCCCTCTAGCAATATAATATGCAAAATACCTGAGGTGAGGAAACAAGATGCTGGAGATCTTTGACCGATGAATATCCCTCGTACGCATGCTGCAGAGAGAGTTGATGACGGTTTTCAGCTCGGAGGGCTGCGTGGCCATCCTTGCCGTCCTCCCAACGTTCGGCACACCTATTACTTCACAAAAATTTCCCAGAGTCATGGTGATAAGATCATTATAAATTTTAAACTCAATAGCACCTGAATCAGGATTATATCTAAAACTGTTAATGAAACCGGAGGTGAGTTTCTGATACTGAGTAACACGGCACGTGACGAGTCGTGTCAAACCTGCATTAGCACATAGATTATAAAACTCATCCTTTATTCCCGCAGCTTCCATGAATTCATCACATGGAAATGTCATCGCACGTGCTGGACTTGTGTCTTCCAACAACTCCAGGGGCACATGATCTTCATTATAGCTCACCCTAACAGTCGATGGTGAAGCTGCGGCTCTAGTGACTCGATCGGAGTGTGCGGGCCTCCTCTTCTCAAGCCATCCTTTTGCCCTTCCTAACAAACCCATTTCTGAAAAAAAAATTGCGATTTACAAAAACGAAGATTAAAACAAAGTGAGCTAAGGCAAACTACTCAACTCACTTGCCCAAGGCATAAACTTGCATCAAAACTTGGAATACAACTTTCTACACATGCATGCAAGCTCATCTCTACAGCACCAAGAACTACTAAATACTCACAAATGAGGCCACCAATCAAAAATCTAATTGGAGGGGTGGAGGAGTCACATACCAGGGAGTATTTTCTCAAAATTTCAGCTCAGATGATGGGCTGTAGAGAGAGATCGAAGAATCTCCCCCAAGAACAGCAAGAACAGCAAGAACAAGACCAGAACTCGGGTTTCTGGAAAAAGAGAGAGAGAGAGGGGAAGAAGAAGTACCTGGAGGGGGGTCCCGTGGGCCCCAGGCGCCCTGTGGACGCGGCCAGGGGCTGGGCCGCGCCAGCTGGCCGCCTGGGCCACTGGTGGCCCCCCTGGCTGGCCCCAGGACTTTCCGGGTCTCTCCCGTTGTGGAAATTTTTAATATAATTTTTCTGGAATTTTTCTGAAAACTTCACTGTTGAAATTTTTTCGAAGTTCAAAAAGCTGCGAAACTCTCTGAAAACTTGAAGTAGTTAGTAGTATTGTGAAGCGTCAAAAACATGGATACTTGGTACAGCAAGTAGGACAATACTAAAAATAAATGAAAACATAGAAAGCTCAACTTTTTATCCATATAAAACACGTTTACTAGTAAGGTTTGTCAAGTCTTACCAACAAACAAGCGATATATAGAGCAAAAAGTATCACCTCCTACAAAGTAATCACTGAACTTTTACCTTGATGGACATTGTCCCTACCATGATAGTTTTGTATTTGTGAGGCACATGTAGTGGACAGTCCCATTCTCCAATTTTCACGGTCTCGATATTCTCTATAGAGTTGAGGGCATGCCTCCTGTCGGTCTTCTTCGGAAAATATACCGTGTGTTCTTTATCATTCACATGAAAGGTAACCTTCCCTTTGTTGCAATCAATAACAGCACCTGCGGTGTTAAGAAAAGGTCTACCAAGAATAATGGACATGATCCCATCCTCGGGCATGTCAAGCACAACAAAATCAGTAAGAATTAAACAATTAGCAACTTCAACTGGAACATCCTCACAAATACCTATAGGAACAGCGGTTGACTTGTCAGCCATCTGAAGGGAGATATCTGTAGGAATTAGTTTCTCTAAAAAGAGCCTCTCGTAAAGAGAGAGAGGCATAACACTCACTCCCGCTCCAAGATCACATAAAGCAGTTTTGACATAATTATTCTTTATGGAGCAAGGAATGGTGGGTATACCTGGATCACCGAGCTTCTCAGGAATCTTTCCACTGAAAGAACAGTTAGCAAGCATAGTAGATATTGCATCATTAGGAATTTTTCTTTTGTTAGTGACAATATCTTTCATATATTTTGAATAAGGAAGTAACTTAATAGCATCAGTCAAAGGAATTTGAAGAAAAAGAGGTTTAATCCATTCACAAAACTTATTGTAATGCTCTTCTTCTTTAGATTTGATGGACTTACCTGGAAAGGGCATGGGTTTATGTACCCATGGTTCTTTCTCCTTCCCATGTTTTCTTGCGATGAAGTCTTCTTTAGTGTACCTCTTACGTTTGTCAGGTGCTTCTTCTTCTCGAACTTCAGGTGGATCGTTTTTCTCATTATCATTACCTTCAGGTTCAGCACCGTCTTCAGTCTCAGCATCGGAAATAGATACACTGTTGGGATCAATAGCTGGCTCTTTATCTGCAATAGGATCATTAGAATTGTCAGTCTCTTTATATTTCTTCTTCTTATTTGGAGGGACAACAATTTCTTCTTCCTGCATTTGAGAATCTTGCTCGATTCTCTTCGGATGTCCCTCTGGATAAAGAGGATCTTGAGTACTAGTTCCTCCTCGGGTCATAATCCCAAAAGCCTGCAATTTATCTTGTTTGACATTGTTAGCAAGAAAATCTCTTTGCACATTAGAAATTTGATGAAGTTGAGTTTGAACCATATGAAAATGCTTCACAAGACATTGGACATCATTAACTGTTCTATCTAAAACACCAAGCAACTTTTTGATAGCAAGTGAATTATCATGTAACTGTCTTTCTATCCTCTCAATAAAATGATTCTGTTTCATAATAAAATTATCAAACTCATCTAAACATTGATCAGGAGGCTTACCATGAGGGATGTCACTTGCGTTGAAATCTAAAAGAGAGTGTACCTCTACCATAGGAGGGTGAGTGGTAGGCTCACACAGCTTCTCAATAGGGGGTAGATTCTTCATGTCTTCAGCTTTAATACCTTTCTCTTTAATAGACTTCTTTGCTTCTCGCATATCCTCGGGGCTTAGAACAAACCTGCCCCTCTTCTTTGTTGGTGGAGGTGGTTCAAGGACGGACCAATCTTCATGGTTTTTGGCAATCCTGCCCATTAAATCTTCCGCGTCGTCCGGTGTTCTTTTCCTGAAAACACAACCAGCACAACTGTCCAAATAGGACCTAGATTCATCAGTTAGACCAGCATGGAATATATCAATTAATTCATTCTTAGGAACTCCATGTCCTGGTCTAGCCTGAATCAAACCGCAGTACCTCCCCCAAGCTTTAGGGAGGGACTCATCCTGCAACTGTTTAAAATTATAAATTCTTTGTAAAGCAGCATGTTGCATATGAGCGGGAAAGTACTTATCAACAAAAGAGTGAGCTAAGTCCTGAGGACTCTTAATAGAACCGCATGGGAGTGAATCATACCATGCTTTAGCACCTTCCTTCAACGAGAAAGGAAGAAGCTTGGTCACATAAAAGTAGCATATCTTCTCATCTGTGGTAAACAGGCTACCTAGCTCACCAAGTTTAGTTAGGTGTGCAATAGCATCATCATTTTCTCTGCCATAAAAGGGGTCAGCTTCAACCATAGGTATAAGTGAAATATCAACAGAGAAATCAAAATCAGGATCATCAATGCATATAGGAGATGTAGCACACTCAGGATTAGGTACGGTTTTGTTTTTCAAAGAGTGTTTTTCAAATATTTTCTTAATAGTTTCAGGGTCAGAGCCGGCAAACTCTGTCAGTTCCCTGCATAAATCTTCATCGAGTATATAGTAATCATCATCAAGGAGCCTCTCCTGGAGTTTACTCAATTCAGGAAAATCATAAGTTTCACCAATAGGGTAGCGAGTAACAGGAAGTTCAATTCCATATTTTTCAGCAGCAGCAGTAATTTGTTTCTCAAGAGCATAACCAAGCGAACTAATATCATCATCAAAAGTAGTAGAAGCATCATCAAGAGTATCAGACATAGTAACAGATTCAATAGGAGCATCATGTGGCGGTGGTGAGGCAAACTTACTCATAACAGAAGGTGAATCAAGCGTAGCACTAGTGCTCAGAGCAGTACCTCTTCTTGTAGTGGATCGTAAGATCGGAACCTTGGGGTCTCCTTTCTTACCCATAGTGAATAAAGTGCAGCAGGTAGGATACCTCAAGTAGACTTGTAAATATTGCTATGCTCCCCGGCAACGGCGCCAGAAAACGGTACTTGATAACCCTCAACCGTAAGGGATCGAGATAGTCTTCGCGGGTAAGAATAACCCAATTTATTGATTCGACACACGGGGAGCCAAAGAGTATTTATAAGCTTTAACAGTTGAGTTGTCAATTCAACCGCACCTGAAATATACTAACTTGAACAAAAGATAAGTGGTAACAGTGATATGATAGTGATGATAGTAATAGTAAAAGTAAACAGCAAAAGTAAATAGCAGTAGTAAATGGCAAAAGTGGCAACTAGTGACAAGCAAGGTTTAAAATACTGTAGGCTAGGGAGATGGATGCTTGGGCGTTGCATGGATGAGATAGTTTCTAACTCGGGGCACGGCACATGGAAAAGTAATGATCATCTAGGCAAATATCAAACATTAGGCATGTATCCCGTAGGTAGTTGTACGTGCTTGCAATAAGAACTTGCACAACATCTTTTGTCCTACCATCCCGCTACGAACGGGGCCAAAAGGAACTAATGGATATTAAGGTGCTCCTGTCAAAGAGCACCGGAACAAAGCAATGAACTCAATGGATACATGTAATCCTCAAACTACGGACCATCCCCTTTGGTGTCCCAAGCTGTCACTTTTGGGATCGCCGGTTCCGAACCGTAACAGGTGCATACAACTCATAGATAGGATCAAGAACACAAATATATTCATGCAAACACATATGGTTCAGATCTGAAATCATGGCACTCGGGCCCTAAGTGTCAAGCATTAAGAATAACAAGTTGTAGCAAAGATGATAAACACCATACTAGATGATAGGAAACATGCCCCCAACAATCTGACGAACTATTACATGATCTAACTCATCCAATCCCTACCATCCCCTTCGCCTACAGCAAGGGAATTACTCACACATGAAGGGGGAAGTCATAGAGGGATGATGGAGTGGTGATGATGATGACGATGGCGACGATCTCCCCTCTCCGGAGGCCAAATCAGCCTCCAGATTAGCCCTCCCGAAGAAGAACAGAGGGTGGCGGCGGCTCCGCGATGAAAAACAGCGAAAGGACTTCCGATCTGGGGTTTCTGCCTCGGGAGGAAAAATACGGGCTAAAGTAGGGCACCAGGGGGTGTGGGGCCCACCCAGGCGCCCCCCGGCGCGGCCCGGGGGGGGGGGGGGCGCCCACAGGGCGCCTGGGCACCCCCTGGCCCCCCTCTGGCCCCACTTCTGGCATTTTGTTTCTTCGGGTGCGTGGATTTTTCGTGGATTTTTCTGAGATGCTTAAAAATCCGTTTTCCTGCACACAAATAAACCATACAGGCAGCTCTGCTGAAAACAGCGTCAGTCCGGGTTAGTTTAGTCCAAATCATGCAAGAATGAGGTCAAAACAATATCAAAAGTGTTTGGAAAAGTAGATACGTTTGAGACGTATCAGCCTCCAAGTGCAGAGGTTTGTAGGACAGTAGCAAATTTCCCTCAAGTGGATGAACTAAGGTTTATCAATCCATGGGAGGTGTAGGATGAAGATAGTATCTCTGAAACAACCATACAACCAAATAACAAAGAGTCTCTTGTGTCCCCAACACACCCAATACAATGGTAAATTGTATAGGTGCACTAGTTCGGCGAAGCGATGCTGATACAAGTGCAATATGGATGGTAGATATAGGTTTTTGTAAACTGAAAATATAAAAAAAGCAAGGTCGCAAGTGGTAAAAGTGAGCATAAATGGTGTTGCAATGGTAGGAAACAAGGCCTAGGATTCATACTTTCACTAGTGCAAGTTCTCTCAACAAGGATAACATAATTGGATCATATTACTAGCCAGCAACATGCAACAAAGAGTCACTCCAAAGTCACTAATAGCGAAGAACAAACGAACAGATTATGGTAGGGAATGAAACCACCTCAAAGTTATTCTTTCTGATCAATCTATTCAAGAGTCCGTAGTAACGTTCAATCTATCATAGAGTTTGCACTGGAATAACACCTTAAGATACAAATCAACCGAAACCCTAATGTCACCTAGATACTCCATTGTCACCTCAAGTATCCGTGGGCATGATTATACGATATGCATCACACAATCTCAGAAACATCTATTCAACCAACACATAGAACTTCAAAGAGTGTCCCAAAGTTTCTACCGGAGAGTCAAGACGAGAACGTGTGCCAACCCCTATGCATAGATTCCCAAGGTCATGGAACCCGCAAGTTGATCACCAAAACATACATCAAGTGGATCACATGATATCCCATTGTCACCACAGATAAACACATGCAAGACATACATCAAGTGTTCTCAAGTCCTTAAAGACTCAATCGATAAGATAACTTCACAGGGAAAACTCAATCCATTATAAGAGAGTAGAGGGGGAGAAGCATCATAAGATCCAACTAGAATAGCAAAGCTCGCGATACATCAAGATTGTGCCATCTCAAGAACACGAGAGAGAGTGAGATCAAACACATAGCTACTGGTACATACCCTCAGCCCCGAGGGTGGACTACTGCCTCCTCGTCATGGAGAGCGTCGGGATGATGAAAATAGCCATCGGAGAGGGATTCCCCCCTCCGGCAGGGTGCCGAAACAGGGTCTAGATTGGTTTTTGGTGGCACCAGAGGCTTTCGGCGGTGGAACTCCCGATCTAGGTTAATTTCCGAAGGTTTAAGTATTTATAGGAATTTTTGTTGTAGGTCCCACGTCAGGGGGGCTTCTGGGCTTTCCACAAGATAGGAGGGCGCCACCACCTTCCCAGGGCATGCCCTCCACTCTCGTGGGCAGCCCGTGGCTCTCCTGGCCCAACTCTTTTGCTTCGGGGGCTTCTTTTTGTCCTGAAAAAATCATCAAAAATTGGCTCGTCAATTGGACTCCGTTTGATATTCCTTTTCTGCGAAACTCAAAAACAAGGAAAAAACAGAAACTGGCACTGGGTTCTGGGTTAATAGAATAGTCCCCAAAATCATATAAAAGTGTATATAAAGCCCATAAGACATTCTAGAAGGATAATATAATAGTATGGAACAATAAAAAATTATAGATACGTCGGAGACGTATCAAGCATCCCCAAGCATAATTCCTGCTCGTCCTCGAGTAGGTAAATGATAAAGAAAGAATTTTTGATGTGGAATGCTAACCAATATAGTTTTTCAATGTAATTCTCTTAATTGTGACATGAATGTTCAGATCTGAAAGATTCAAGTTAAAAGTCTATATTGACATAAGAAACAATAATACTTCAAGCATACTAACAAAGCAATCATGTCTTCTGAAAATACTATGGCTAAAGAAAGGTATCCCTACAAAATCATATAGTCTGGCTATGCTCCCTCTTCATCAGACAAAATATTCATATCATGCATAACTCCGATTTCAGCCAAGCACTTGTTTTCATACTCTATTCTTTCAAACCTTTCAACTTTCACGCAATACATGAGCGTGAGCCATGGACATAGCACTATGGGTGGAATAGAGTGGTGGTCGTGGAGAAGACAAAAAGGAGGGAGATAGTGTCACATCAACTAGGCATATCAACGGGCTATGGAGATGCCCATCAATAGATATCAATGTGAGTGAGTAGGGATTGCCATGCAACGGATGCACTAGAGCTAAATATGTATGAAAGCTCAACGAAAGAAACTAGTGGGTGCGCATCCAACTTGCTTGCTCACGAAGACCTAGGGCATTTGAGGAAGCCCATCGTTGGAATATAAAAGCCAAGTTCTATAATGAAAATTCCCACTAGTATATGAAAGTGACTAAACATGAGACTCTCTATCAGGAAGAACATGGTGCTACATTGAAGCACAAGTGTGGAAAAAGAGATAGTAGCAATTGTCCCCTTTTTCTTTTCTTTTTCTTTTTTTCTTTTTTTGGGCCTTTCTTTTTCATTTTTCCTTTTTTTTTGCGGAGGGGTTTATAGGTTTAGCCTTTCCTCCCATGGGACAATGCTCTAATAATGATGATCATTACACATTCATTACAACTCGATATTACAACTCGATACTACAACAAAGTATGACTCTATATGAATGCCAACGGCGGTGTACCGGCATGTGCAATGAAACAAGAGTGACATGCATGAAAAGTTATGCATGGTGGCCTTTCCACAAATACGATGTCAACTACATGATCGTGCATGGCAATATGACAATATGATGCGTGTCATATGAATGGAATGGTGGAAAGTTGCATCGCAATATATCTCGGAATGGCTATGGAAATGCCATGATAGGTAGGTATGGTTGATGTTTTGAGGAATATATATGGTGGCTGTTTTGAGGAAGGATATATAGTGGGTGTATGGTATCGGCGAAAGTTGCGCGGTACAAGAGAGGCTAGCAATGGTCGAAGGGTGACAGTGCGTATAATCCATGGACTCAACATTAGTCATAAGAACTCATATACTTATTGGAAAAATCTATGAGTCATCAAAACAAAGCAATCAACGCATGCTCCTAGGGGGGAGGTTGGTAGGAGTTAACCATCGCGTGCCCCTGACCTCCACACAATGGTTGACACTTTACAAATAGCTCATGCTCTAACTTCGTCACATAGCGGTTCACCATATGTGCATGCTACGGGAATCACTAACCAAAGTTTTTACTACATTGATCTTGGATGCCTATCATGCAAAGGCTTGTTTTATAGCCAAAGCACATTACCATGCTGTTTTAATAGACTCTCAAAAGGATATAAGTGAAGCATGAGAATTCATCTATTTCTTCAAAATAAAACCACCGCCGTGCTCTAACAGATATAAGTGAAGCACTAGAGCAAACAACAAACTACTCCGAAAGATATAAGTGAAGATCAATGAGTAGTTGAACAATTATGTAACTATGTGAAGACTCTCTAACATTTATGAACTTCAGATATTGGGATATTATTCAAACAGCAAGCAAAACAAAATAAACTAAATTGACGCTCCAAGCAAAACACGTATCATGTGGTGAATAAAAATATAGCTCCGAGTATAGTTACTGATGGATGAAGACGAAAGAGGGGATGCCTTCCCGGGGCATCCCCAAGCTTAGGCTTTTGATTATCTTGAATTTACTTGGGGTGCCATGGTCGTCCCCAATCTTAGGCCTTTGCTATTCCTTGTTCCATAGTCCATCAAAGCAATACTCAAAACTTGAAAACTTCACAACACAAAACTTAGACAAAAATTCTCGTGAGCTCCATTAGTATAAGAAAGCAAACCACTACTCAAAGGTGCAGCAATGAATTCATTCTTTGTTTATATTGGTGTTAAACCTACTGTATTCCAACTTCTCTATGGTTCATATCCTCCAATACTACTCATAGATGCATTGAAATAAGCAATCAACACACGAAAAACAGAATCTGTCAAAAACAGAATAGTCTGTAGTAATCTGCAGGTTTCGCCTACTTATGGAACTCCAAAAAATTCAAACTAATTTGTTAAACTTGAGGAATTTGTCTAACAATCAGCTGCAAAAAGAATAAACTAAAAAGCACGCTCCAGTAAATTCTGAAGACCACTTTAGCGAGCGCTAACGATTCTGTTTTTCACAGCAAGATCACATAAACTTCACACAAGTCTTCCCAAAGGTTCTACTTGGCACAAACACTAAACATAACATGAAACCACATCTAACCAGAGGCTATATGCAATATTTATTCCCTATCAGCAAGGAAAACAAAAAATATAAAGTTGGGTTGCCTCCCAACAAGCGCTATCGTTTTACGCCCCTAGCTAGGTATAATGATGCTGACATAAAAGATAAGAATTGAAACATAATGGGAGCATCATGAAGCATATGAATAGCACATTTAAGTCTAACCCACTTCATATGCATGGGGATTTTGTGAGCAAACAACTTGTGGGAACGATAATAAACTAGCATAGGAAGGGAAAACAAGCATAACTTCTAAACTTTAAGCACATAGAGAGGAAACTTGATATTATTGCAATACGTAGAAGCATATGATCCTCTGTCATAATAATTTTCAGTAGCATCATGAATGAATTCAACAATATAACCAGCACATAAAGCATTCTTTTCATGATCTACTTGCGTAGAAATTTTACTACTCTCCACATAAGCAAAATTCTTCTCATTCATGGTAGTTGAAGCAAACTCAACAAAATAACTATCATGTGAAGCATAATCCAATTGAAAACTAAACTCATGATGACAAGTTTCATGGTTATCATTATTCTTAATAGCATACAAGTCATCACAATAATCATCATAGACAGCAACTTTGTTCTCATAATCAATTGGAACCTCTTCCGAAATAGTGGATTCATCACTAAATAAAGTCATGACCTATCCAAATCCACTTTCATCAATATAATCATCATAAATAGGAGGCATGCTTTCATCATAATAAATTTGCTCATCAAGACTTGGGGGACTAAACATATCATATTCATCAAACATAGCATCCCCAAGCTTGAGGCTTTGCATATCATTAGCATCATGGGTATTCAAAGGATTCACACTAACAACATTGCAATCATCCTCATCATGGACATATTTTATGCCAAGCATTCTATGTAATTCTTCTTCTAGTACTTGAGCACAATTTTCCTTCCCATCATTTTCACGAAAGATATTAAAAAGATGAAGCATATGAGGTAACCGTAATTCCATTTTTTGTATTTTTCTTTTATAAACGAAACTAGTGATAAAACAAGAAAGTAAAAGATTCGATTGCAAGATCTAAAGATATACCTTCAAGCACTAACCTCCCCGGCAACGGCGCCAGAAAATAGCTTGATGTCTACTATGCAGCCTTCTTCTTGTAGACGTTGTTGGGCCTCCAAGTGCAGAGGTTTGTAGGACAGTAGCAAATTTCCCTCAAGTGGATGATCTAAGGTTTATCAATCCATGGGAGGCGTAGGATGAATATGGTCTCTCTCAAACAACCCTGCAACCAAATAACAAAGAGTCTCTTGTGTCCCCAACACACCCAATACAATGGTAAATTGTATAGGTGCACTAGTTCGGCGAAGAGATGGTGATACAAGTGCAATATGGATGGTAGATATAGATTTTTGTGAACTGAAAATATAAAAACAGCAACGTAGCAAGTGGTAAAAGTGAGCATAAACGGTGTTGCAATCGTAGGAAACAAGGCCTAGGGTTCATACTTTCACTAGTGCAAGTTCTCTCAACAAGGATAACATAATTGGATCATATTACTAGCCCTCAACATGTAACAAAGAGTCACTCCAAAGTCACTAATAGCGGAGAACAAACGAAGAGATTATGGTAGGGTATGAAACCACCTCAATGTTATTCTTTCTGGTCAACCTATTCAAGAGTCCGTAGTAACGTTCAATCTATCATAGAGTTCATACTGGAATAACACCTTAATCTACAAATCAACCGAAACCCTAATGTCACCTAGATACTCCATTGTCACCTCAAGTATCCGTGGGCATGATTATACAGTATGCATCACACAATCTCAGAAACATCTATTCAACCAACACATAGAACTTCAAAGAGTGCGCCAAAGTTTCTACCAGAGAGTCAAGACGAAAACGTGTGCCAAACCCTATGCATAGATTCCCAAGGTCACGGAACCCGCAAGTTGATCACCAAAACATACATCAAGTGGATCACATGATATCCCATTGTCACCACAGATAAACGCGTCCAAGACATACATCAAGTGTTCTCAAATCCTTAAAGACTCAATCCGATAAGAGAGCTTCAAAGGGAAAACTCAATCCATTACAAGAGAGTAGATGGGGAGAATCATCATAAGATGCAACTAGAATAGCAAAGCTCGTGATACATCAAGATCGTGCCATCTCAAGAACACGAGAGAGAGAGAGAGAGAGAGAGAGAGAGAGAGATCAAGCACATAGCTACTGGTACACACCCTTAGCCCTGAGGGTGGACTACTCCTTCCTCATCATGGAGAGCGCCGGGACGATGAAGGTAGCCACCGGAGAGGGACTCCCCCCTCCGGCAGGGTGCCGGAACAGGGTCTAGATTGGTTTTTGGTGGCACCAGAGGCTTTCTGCAGCGGAGCTCCCGATCTAGGTTAATTTCTGAAGGTTTCAGTATTTATAGGAATTTTTGGCGTAGGTCCCACGTCAGGTGGGCTTCTGGGCTGTCCACGAGATAGGAGGGCGCCACCACCTTCCCAGGGCGCGCCCTCCACCCTAGTGGGCAGCTCGTGGCTCTCCTGGCCCAACTCTTTTGCTTCGGGGGCTTCTTTTGGTCCAGAAAAATCATCAAAAATTGGCTCATCAATTGGACTCCGTTTGATATTCCTTTTCTGCGAAACTCAAAAACAAGGAAAAAATAGAAACTGGCACTAGGCTCTGGGTTAATAGGTTAGTCCCAAAAATCATATAAAAGTGTATATAAAAGCCCATAAGACATCCTAGAACGATAATATAATAGCATGGAACAATCAAAAATTATAGATACGTTGGAGACGTATCAGCAAGCCGAAAGCTCAAGCAATATATTCAGGGTCACCCCATAACGGTTGTCAATTCTGCCCCTCTCGGAGATATAATCCAAAATAGAGAAGCAACTGGCCGGGTTGCAAACTGGGCCATTGAGCTTGGACCTCACGGGTTAAAATATGTGCCTCGTACGACAATCAAGTCCCAGGCGCTAGTGGATTTCATCAATGATCGGACGGATTTACAAGCACTGGAAGAAAAGCCGGATCGCACATACTAGACTATTCACTTTGATTGATCCAAGCAATTGGAGGGCTCGGGGGCTGGAGTCGTATTAACTTCCCCACGAGGTGATAAATTTTGTTATGTTCTCCGTTTAATGTTCCCTTGCACTAACAATGTAGCTGAATATGAGGCTCTCCTCCATGGTCTTCGAATGGCTAAGGAGATGAATTTAAGCCGGGTTAAATGCTTTGGTGACTCGGACCTGGTGGCCCAACAAGTATCTGGTACTTGGGATTCCAAGCACCCGCTCGTGGCAGCATATCGTCGAGAGGTGCATACTGTCGGTGGACACTTCAAGGGTTGTCAGGTGGACCATGTGGACCGGCGAAAGAATGAAGTGGCGGACGCATTGAGCCGTCTGGGTTCCCAACGTAAACCGGTTCCACCTAATGTTTTTCTAGATGTTCTGCATAATCCATCGGTTAAATTACCTTCAGAAGAGGACTTGGCTGTTCCTGATCCAGAGGCTCAGTTGGTAGCGGCGCTTCACGCTATCCCGGATTGGACAGTCCCATACCTGGCGTATATGAACCAAGGCGAGTTACCAGAGGATGAAATCTTGGCCAGGCAGATAGTCCGGCGGTCCAAGTCAATGACTGTTGTCAATGGAGAATTACAACATTGCAGTGTAACAGGGGCATTTTAACATTGCATGTCTCCGAATGAAGGCCGTGAGATTCTTCGAGAGATCCACGAAGGAGATTGTGGACACCACGCCGGTTCAAAGTCCTTGGTAGCTAAAGCTTTTCGTCACGGATTCTATTGGCTGACGGCTCATGCTGATGCGGAGGACTTGGTCAAAAAGTGTGATGCCTGTCAGAAATTCTCAAGGCGTGATCATGTACCGGCTCAAGAATTGAGGATGATTCCAATTACTTGGCCATTCGTGACTTGGGGGCTAGATATGGTTGGGCCCTGATGGCTTCTCGCCCCTCGTTGGTTACCCCAAGTGGAAGGTTGAGATGTAGCGTAGCGGCAAATTTCCCTTGGCAAAGGTACCAAGGATCGAATCCCGTGAGACTCCGAGGGTCGACAAGTAGGTGTCAACGGCGCAAGAAACTTAGCGGTTGAAGGGACCTGCACACAGATACAGATAACTTTGCTCCCAACGAGTACAGAGAGGTTGTCAATCCCTCCGGCCTTGTTGTTTACAAAGGATCAAACACAAGAGATAATAATGATAGCTATGACTACAACTAGGAAATAAAAACAGGAAGTAAATAGAAGGTGTGATCAGCGGTGGTAATATGGACCGGGGTCCCATGATGTTCACTAGTGATGTCTCTCTCCCAAAAGACGATAAAACAGCAAAGCGAGGTAAACAAATTACAGCTGGGCAATTGACAGGATTATGTGCGCAAACCAATGCTAACTATGCTGCAAAGAAAGGTAGAGGCTCAAAAGCATGGGCGGTACGCCAAGGCAAGTAGACCGAAATCCATCTGCATCTACTACTAATCATCAAACTTGAGATATCTATCCAGAACATCTCGCTGGTATTAAGTTGCGAATCCCACCCAAAGTGTAAACTCAAAGCAACAGACAACTGCATTAAAAGAACTCTGCGTAAAGTAAACAATCCTTGCACCCGCAAGTACAAGCACCGTTGTTTTCTCCCTTGTGGCAACAGCACATCCCCTAGACTCATGTTTCTACCACTCAAGCTAGTCATCAGGGGGCATGAACCCACAATCAAGCATAACGCTCCCTCTTGGAGTTACTACCTACTACTTGGCCAAAGCAATAAACAGCAACGGAGAACATGCAAGAATTACTCAAGAACAAAGATATAAAAGAGGTGAATCAAATATATTACTCAAACACAATCTGAACATAGTCTCATAATCCATCAGATCCCAGCAAACTCAGCAAAGCAACAACAGAAAGATTACATATGTGCCTCGATTATGTAGGGCAGCTCACGAGGTCCAAACCATGAAGAGCAAAGAGGGGAGGAGAACATCACATAGCTACTGATCATGGACCCATGGTCCAAGGTGGACTACTCACGACTCATCCGGGAAGCGTCCATGGTGGTGGAGAAGCTCCCGGTGGTGGTTCTCCCCTCCGGCAGGGTGCCGGGAAGAGTTCTCCTGATGCTCTCGATCTTGGAAGCGCTGCGGCGGCGGAACAGAGGCGAGATCACGAAAAAGGGTTCTGTCCTCGAGGGTTTCGGGACGAGAGGGATATATAGGCGAAGGGGGGCAGCCAGAGGAGGAGCAGGGGCCCCAGGCGCCCCCCTGGCACGGCAAGGGGTGGGGCCGCGCCAGGTGGCCACCTGGGCCTCCCCTGGCTCCCCTCTAGCCCATCTTTGGTTCTTCGCGAAGCTTCCTGTACGCTGATTTTTCCTATATTTTTCCTGGAATTTTTGGAGCACTTTTAATATGGGGGAAACCTGAAATAGAAAAACAGCAGAAAATAGGAACTGGCACTGTGGTGCACTAATTTAATAGGTTAGTCCAAATATGATCAAAAGTGTATGGAAGTGCATCAATATTATAGCAATATCACACAAAAGAAGCATGGAGCAAGCAGAAATTATAGATATGTTTTGGACGTATCAACATCCCCAAGCTTAATTCCTGCTCGTCCTCGAGTAGGTAAATGATAACAAGCATAATTTCTGTGGTGACATGCTACCAACCATATAAGAACTTTTTAAGTAAAGCAATCAAGGCATGTAATTCAATTCAAGTCATAACAAGCAAGAGTCTATATTAGCATTGTAACAAGCAACATAAGAACATAAAGGTGCAAGAGCTCTCGCTGTCCGTGACTTGAATGTCTCCAAATGGTGTTTGCGTGCAAGAAAGGGGATAGGGATATACGAGAGAGTAAAACATAGTTTTTGTATTGTTGAGAACTTAATCTACTAAAGTTTCACACTTGGTCTTCTTTGGAATCTTATCTTGACTCATCCCCAGACCACTAGCCAGGTACAAGTCAAAATGATCCACTCCCTTTCGATATTTTGAGCACTCATGCAATGGATAAGCGTAAGCAAGAAAGTTGACACTTAGGATGGCAAAGAGAGAAAAATGATGAAGGGGGAAGACAAAAAAGGTGTGAAAGGCTCACATCAATGAGGACAATCATAAGCGAGAGAAAGCCAAATGATAGATATGATGTGAGGAGTAGGGATTGCCATGCAACGGATGCACATATGAGCTAAGGTAAGCTCTCCAATGGAACTAGTGGGGGTGCATCCAACTTGCTCGCTCAAGAAGACCTAGAGCTCTTTTGAGGAGGCTCATCATTGAATATACAAGCCAAGTTCTATAGTGTGAAGGTCCCCACATAGCTATATGCATGAATGATAATCTCTATGGAGTACAAGGTATAAGATGGAGTACGATTGTGGATCTCTCAAAAGGAATAGTAGTGTGCCCCCTTCTCTCTTTTTATTTCCTTTTCTCTTTTTTCTATTTTTTTTATTTTTTTGTGGCCTCAATGGCTCTTTCTATTTAACTCTCATTTGTCCTCTTTGGGATCTTTTGATTTTGTCCTCTTTGGGATCTTTTCCTCACTTTAGGGGCAACACTCTATGTATTACAAGAAGTATAGAAGATCTTTCACACTTTACAAAAGTACTCAACATAAAGAAAATGAAACTATCATGATGTATGCAAATGTATGCCTCTGCCAGTGTAGCAGGATATGCAATGATACTAGCGCGTCATGTAGCAATGATTAGGGCAAGGCCCAACTAGCATGCGGCTCATCGATCAAGCAAAAAGCATGTATGACATGAAGATCAAGTCATGAGAAGATGGATGTTGCATGGCAATGTATCTCGGGAAGGCTATGGAAATGCCTTGATAGGTAGGTATGGTGGCTGTTTTGAGGAAGGATATAATGAGGCTTATGATGACAGAGCGTATCGTGCCAAGGATTTGGATGCACCGGCGAAGTATGCGCCAACTCTCGAGGTGAGAAAGGGCAATGCACGGTACCGAAGAGGCTAGAAAAATATGGCTAGGTGGAAGTGTCAACTTTCGAATACTCACATTAGTCCGAAGAACTCATGCACTTATTATCGGTAACTCTCAATCTAATTAGGAGGTTCACAAAGAGACAAGTACCCCGAGGAGGAGTGTATGGGGGTTTGGTTATCCTTGCGCATCCTCGACTCATGGTATGTGAGTGTACTCTAATATTCGATCCCTCCAAAGATTAGTGATCCATCTAGTAGCTAAAGTTCTCAACTATTTTGTAGGTTTTCGAAAATAAACATGGATTGCCCAAAATACGACATCTATCACTAATAGGCTAAAGCTCTTGACACCAAAAGTTCAGACATTACTCATGGCAATACCTCAAAACTATTGCAAGTTACTACTAAAATTAAATAGCAACCTCAGTTACCTACTTTAAGTTAAGACACACAACTCAGTGCAACAGGCAAACTCTCTTAACAAGATAAACATGAAAACTCAAGAGAGTTCAGCAACTAACTAAACAAAAGCTCTTTAAAAAGAAAAGCATGAAAACTAAGAGCTAAACATGACAGCAGCTAAGAAAAGACAAAGAACACACACATCAAAGATAAGCATGAAAATCCTATGTTGTGTTCTAGGTTGAAGTGGAGCGTGTTTCTCTCCCACACAAAGAAAGCTGGGTTCTAACTTGTTATGAACAGCAAGCAAAGCTAAAGAAAACTAAAAAAAGAAACTAAGAGCAAGACGCTCCAAGCATAGCACATAACGCATGAAGTGATAAATTATAGTGGAACGAAAGACGAACTGATAATTGTTGATGGAGAAGGGGATGCATGGGGGCATCCCCAAGCTTAGACGCTTGAGTCTTCTTGAATATTTCTTGGGGGTGCACGGGGGCATCCCCAAGCTTGAGCGTTTGACCCTCCTGAATCTTCTTTTATCATCTTCCCTCGCACACTTGAAAACTCCCTTCATACATAACTCATCATAATCTGATTAGCGAGGTTAGTACCCACAATAAAATAATTTTTCCCTACTGGAAATAAAGATAATCTTGAAGAGCTACTGTTTCTCAAGATTGCCAAAAGGTTTTTGCAAAGAAAAAGCAAGCTCAAGGTTTGCAAAACGAAGAAAAGGCAAAACAAGACAGAATCTGTGAAAAACAGACCAGCAGGTAGTAAATAATTTTTTTGGGGCACTTCTACAACTCAAATCAAAAAACTCAGAACAGACGCTCGAAAGCCAATTGTATAGAGCATGCTGTCAAAAAAATTCAGATCAAATTATGATCTGGTGATTTTATTCGAATTTTTCTGTCCAAGGACAGAATCTGTTTTCTGGACAGCACGTCATAATTTTTGAACTTTCTTGCAATCGGAGGCTAAACTTGGCACAAAGCTGAAAAGAAAAGATACAATGATGATGCTACTGTAGTAACAAACATCAAGACACAATAAAAGCGAAATAAAACCTAATTCGTTGTGGGCTGCCACCCAAAAACGCTTTCTTTTATGCCTTTAAGCTAGGCATGATGCAAAAAGAGAAGATCAAGTTTTATCAAGAGTAAGAGAATAGCTAGCCCGTATAACGGACTCAAAAGGCAACTTAATATTCTTTCTAGGGAAGTGTTCCATCCCTTTCTTGAGAGGGAATTGGAATTTTATATTCCCCTCTTTCATGTCAATGATAGCATCAACGGTGCGAAGAAAAGGACGTCCCAAAATAATTGGACATGAAGGTTCACATTCAATATCCATAATAGTAAAATCAACGGGAACATAATTGTCATTGACAATGATAAGAACATCGTCCATCTTCCCCAAAGGTTTCTTTACGGAAGAATAAACAAGACGAACACCAAAAGAACAAGGATCAAAAGGTTTCAATTCAAACATATCATACATTCTTTTGGGCATAACGAAGGTACTAGCTCCAACATCACATAAAGCATAGCAAGAGAAGTTATTCAACTTAATTTTAATCATAAGTTCCCAACTATCTTCTTTGTACTTTTGCATATCACAGAGCTCAACAAAATTATTTAAGTGCAAAGCCGGAACAGAGGCGAGATCGCGAAAAAGGGTTCTGTCCTCGAGGGTTTCGGGATGAGAGGGATATATATGCGAAGGGGGGCAGCCAGAGGCGGAGCAGGGGCCCCAGGCGCCCCCCTGGCGCGGCCAGGAGTGGGGCCGCGCCAGGTGGCCGCCTGGGCCTCCCCTGGCTCCCCTCTGGCCCATCTTTGGTTCTTCGCGAAGCTTCCTGTACGCTGATTTTTCCTATATTTTTCCTGGAATTATTGGAGCACTTTTAATATGGGGGAAACCTGAAATAGAAAAACAGCAGAAAACAGGAACTGGCACTATGGTGCACTGAGTTAATAGGTTAGTCCAAATATGATCAAAAGTGCATGGAAGTGCATCAATATCATAGCAATATCACACGAAAGAAGCATGGAGCAAGCAGAAATTATAGATACGTTTTGGACGTATCAATATCCCCAAGCTTAATTCCTGCTCGTCCTCGAGTAGGTAAATGATAACAAGCATAATTTCTGTGGTGACATGCTATCAACCATATAAGAACTTTTAAGTAAAGCAATCAAGGCATGTAATTCAATTCAAGTCATAACAAGCAAGAGTCTATATTAGCATTGTAACAAGCAACATAAGAACATAAAGGTGCAAGAGCTCTCGCTGTCCGTGACTCGAATGTCTCCAAATGGTGTTTGCGTGCAAGAAAAGGGATAGGGATATACGAGAGAGTAAAACATAGTTTTTGTATTGTTGAGAACTTAATCTACTAAAGTTTCACACTTGGTCTTCTTTGGAATCTTATCTTGACTCATCCCCAGACCACTAGCCAGGTACAAGTCAAAATGATCCACTCCCTTTCGATATTTTGAGCACTCATGCAATGGATGAGCGTAAGCAAGAAAGTTGACACTTAGGATGGCAAAGAGAGAAAAATAATGAAGGGGGAAGACAAAAAAGGTGTGAAAGGCTCACATCAATGAGGACAATCATAGGCGAGAGAAAGCCAAATGATAGATATGATGTGAGGAGTAGGGATTGCCATGCAACGGATGCACATATGAGCTAAGGTAAGCTCTCCAATGGAACTAGTGGAGGTGCATCCAACTTGCTCGCTCAAGAAGACCTAGAGCTCTTTTGAGGAGGCCCATCATTGGAATATACAAGCCAAGTTCTATAGTGTGAAGGTCCCCACATAGCTATATGCATGAATGATAATCTCTATGGAGTACAAGGTATAAGATGGAGTACGAGTGTGGATCTCTCAAAAGGAATAGTAGTGTGCCCCCTTCTCTCTTTTTATTTCTTTTTCTCCTTTTTCTTTTTCTTTTTTATTTTTTGTGGCCTCAATGGCTCTTTCTATTTAACTCTCATTTGTCCTCTTTGGGATCTTTTGATTTTGTCCTCTTTGGGATCTTTTCCTCACTTTAGGGGCAACACTCTATGTATTACAAGAAGTATAGAAGATCTTTCACACTTTACAAAAGTACTCAACATAAAGAAAATGAAACTATCATGATGTATGCAAATGTATGCCTCTGCCGGTGTAGCAGGATATGCAATGATACTAGCGCGTCATGTAGCAATGATTAGGGCAAGGCCCAACTAGCATGCGGCTCATCGATCAAGCAAAAAGCATGTATGACATGAAGATCAAGTCATGAGAAGATGGATGTTGCATGGCAATGTATCTCGGAAAGGCTATGGAAATGCCTTGATAGGTAGGTATGGTGGCTGTTTTGAGGAAGGATATAATGAGGCTTATGATGACAGAGCGTATCGTGCCAAGGATTTGGATGCACCGGCGAAGTATGCGCCAACTCTCGAGGTGAGAAAGGGCAATGCACGGTACCGAAGAGGCTAGAAAAACATGGCTAGGTGGAAGTGTCAACTTTCGAATACTCACATTAGTCCGAAGAACTCATGCACTTATTATCGGTAACTCTCAATCTAATTAGGAGGTTCACAAAGAGACAAGTACCCCGAGGAGGAGTGTATGGGGGTTTGGTTATCCTTGCGCATCCTCGACTCATGGTACGTGAGTGTACTCTAATATTCGATCCCTCCAAAGATTAGTGATCCATCTAGTAGCTAAAGTTCTCAACTATTTTGTAGGTTTTCAAAAATAAACACGGATTGCCCAAAATACGACATCTATCACTAATAGGCTAAAGCTCTTGACACCAAAAGTTCAGACATTACTCATGGCAATACCTCAAAACTATTGCAAGTTACTACTAAAATTAAATAGCAACCTCAATTACCTACTTTAAGTTAAGACACACAACTCAGTGCAACAGGCAAACTCTCTTAACAAGATAAGCATGAAAACTCAAGAGAGTTCAGCAACCAACTAAACAAAAGCTCTTTAGAAAGAAAAGCATGAAAACTAAGAGCTAAACATGACAGCAGCTATGGAAAGACAATGAACACACACAGCAAAGATAAGCATGAAAATCCTATGTTGTGTTCTAGGTTGAAGTGGAGCGTGTTTTTCTCCCACACAAAGAAAGCTGGGTTCTAACTTGTTATGAACAGCAAACAAAGCTAAAGAAAACTAAAAAAAGAAAGTAAGAGCAAGACGCTCCAAGCATAGCACATAACGCATGAAGTGATAAGAATATAGTGGAACGAAAGACGAACTGATAATTGTTGATGGAGAAGGGGATGCATGGGGGCATCCCCAAGCTTTGATGCTTGAGTCTTCTTGAATATTTCTTGGGGGTGCACGGGGGCATCCCCAAGCTTGAGCGTTTGACCCTCCTGAATCTTCTTTTATCATCTTCCCTCGCACACTTGAAAACTCCCTTCATACGTAACTCATCATAATCTGATTAGCGAGGTTAGTACCCACAATAAAATAATTTTTCCCTACTGGAAATAAAGATAATCTTGAAGAGCTACTGTTTCTCAAGATTGCCAAAAGGTTTTTGCAAAGAAAAAGCAAGCTCAAGGTTCGCAAAACGAAGAAAAGGCAAAACAGGACAGAATCTGTGAAAAACAGACCAACAGGTAGTAAATAATTTTTTCGGGGCACTTCTGCAACTCAAATCAAAAAACTCAGAACAGACGCTCGAAAGCCAATTGTATAGAGCATGCTGTCAAAACAATTCAGATCAAAAAGATGATCTGGTGATTTTATTCGAATTTTTCTGTCCAAGGACAGAATCTGTTTTCTGGACAGCACGTCACAACTTTTGAACTTTCTTGCAATCGGAGGCTAAACTTGGCACAAAGCTAAAAAGAAAAGATACAATGATGATGCTACTGTAGTAACAAACATCAAGACACAGCAAAAGCAAAATAAAACCTAATTCATTGTGGGCTGCCTCCCAAAAGCGCTTTCTTTTATGCCTTTAAGCTAGACATGATGCAAAAAGAGAAGATCAAGTTTTATCAAGAGTAAGAGAATAGCTAGCCCGTGTAACGGACTCAAAAGGCAACTTAATCTTCTTTCTAGGGAAGTGTTCCATCCCTTTCTTGAGAGGGAATTGGAATTTTATATTCCCCACTTTCATGTCAACGATAGCACCAACGGTGCGAAGAAAAGGACGTCCCAAAATAATTGGACATGAAGGTTCACATTCATTATCCATAATAGTAAAATCAACGGGAACATAATTTTCATTGACAATGATAAGGACATCGTCGATCTTCCCCAAAGGTTTCTTTACGGAAGAATCAACAAGATGAACACCAAAAGAACAAGGATCAAAAGGTTTCAATTCAAACATATCATACATTCTTTTGGGCATAACGGAGGTACTAGCTCCAACATCACATAAAGCATAGCAAGAGAAGTTATTCAACTTAATTTTAATCATAGGATCCCAACTATCTTCTAGCTTTCTAGGTATGGAGGCTTCTACCCTAAGCTTCTCCTCCCTAGCTTTGATAAGAGCATTAGTGATATGCTCCGTGAAGGCAAGATTAAGTGTGCTAGTGTGGGGATCTCTAGACATCTTGTGAAGAAAACCAATAACTTCAGAAAGGGTGCAATTATAAAAATCAAGGTCACTACTATCAAGTAAAGTGGTAGTGGTGTCCTTTAGGCTCACTTGTTTGGTAGCTTCTATGGTCATAGGAGTTTCTTCTTCTACAGTTGAGGTCATAGCATCACCATTAATAGGTCCAATGGGACTAGGAGTGCATTGGGTGCTAAGAGTTTGGATATCCTCAACAACTTGAATAGTAGCAACAGTGTGGTGGGTTGGAAGTCTCTTAATTCTATCTTCTTCCTCCTTTTCTCTAGCCCATCTCTCGTTAAGTTTAGTCATCATCCTAATGTTTTCATTAATTTGCACTTGAATAGCATTCATAGGAGTGGTCTTCCTCTCCTCAGGAGGAGAAGTTCTAATTTTAAGCAACTCTACCTCATGGGCTAAATTGTCTACCTTCGAAGAGAGATTATCTAGTTTGTCTAGTTTTTCTTCTACACTCTTATTGAAGGCCTTTTGGGTAGTGATGAAGTCTCTAAGCATAATCTCTAGTTCAGAAGTGGAGTTCTTGGTGCTAGGATAAGTATTGTTGTTCCCATAGGAATTAGAGGGGAACGGTCTAGGGTTGCTACCAAAATTACTCCTATAAGCATTGTTATTGAAATTGTTTCTAGAGATAAAGTTCACATCTACTTGATCTTGAGCAATCAAAGAATTTAAAGGAACATCATGAGGATCAATAGAATATTGCTTGGAAAGTAGAGACATGATCAAGTCAACTTTTTCATTTAGGGAGGAAATCTCCTCGACAGAGTTTACCTTCCTACCTGTTGGAGCGCGTTCGGTGTGCCATTGGGAATAATCGGTCATCATCTCGTCGAGAAGCTTCGTGGCAGCACCAAGTGTAGTTGACATAAAGGTTCCTCCCGCGGCCGAATCTAACAAGTTCCGCGAGGTAAAGTTCAAGCCTGCATAAAAAGTTTGAATAACCATCCAAGTAGTCAAACCATGAGTAGGGCAGTTCTTGACAAGAGATTTAATGCGTTCCCAAGCTTGGGCAACGTGTTCATTATCCAATTGTTTAAAATTCATTATGTTACTCCTTAATTGGATAATTTTAGCAGGGGGATAGTACTTCCCAATAAAGGCATCCTTGCACTTGTCCCAAGAATCTATACTATTCCTAGGCAAGGATTGAAACCAGATTTTAGCTCCTCCTCTCAAGGAGAAAGGAAAAAGCTTAAGCTTAACAACATCACCATCTACTTCTTTGTACTTTTGCATATCACAGAGCTCAACAAAATTATTTAAGTGCAAAGCAGCATCATCTCCAGCACCGGAGAATTGATCTTTCATAACTAGGTTCAGCAGAGCAGGTTTAATGTCATAAGAAGGTGCTGAAGTGGCAGGTGTAGCAATGGGCGTGCAGATAAAGTCACTGTTGTTATGACTAGTGAAGTCACACAACTTGGTGTTCTCGGTGGAACCCATAGCAGCAGCAAGCAAGATAACTATTTTTGTGATTTTTGGTAAGGGACACTAAAGCAAAAACTGAAAGGTAAACTAACAAGACTAAAAAGCAAAGATAATAGATAGCGTGCAACTGCCCTATCTTGAAGAGTGGAGTCCCCGGCAATGGTGCCAGAAACTTGCTTGATGGCTTCTCGCCCCTCGTTGGTTACCCCAAGTGGAAGGTTGAGATGTAGCGTAGCGGCAAATTTCCCTTGGCAAAGGTACCAAGGATCGAATCCCGTGAGACTCCGAGGGTCGACAAGTAGGTGTCAACGGCGCCCGAAACTTAGCGGTTGACGGGACCTGCACACAGATACAGATAACTTTGCTCCCAACGAGTACAGAGAGGTTGTCAATCCCTCCGGCCTTGTTGTTTACAAAGGATCAAACACAAGAGATAATAATGATAGCTATGACTACAACTAGGAAATAAAAACAGGAAGTAAATAGAAGGTGTGATCAGCGGTGGTAATATGGACCGGGGTCCCATGATGTTCACTAGTGATGTCTCTCTCCCAAAAGACGCTAAAACAACAAAGCGAGGTAAACAAATTACAGCTGGGCAATTGACAGGATTATGTGCGCAAACCAATGCTAACTATGCTGCAAAGAAAGGTAGAGGCTCAAAAGCATGGGCGGTACGCCAAGGCAAGTAGACCGAAATCCATCTGCATCTACTACTAATCATCCACCTTGAGATATCTATCCAGAACATCTCGCTGGTATTAAGTTGCGAATCCCACCCAAAGTGTAAAATCAAAGCAACAGACAACTGCATTAAAAGAAATTTGCGTAAAGTAAACAATCCTTGCACCCGCAAGTACAAGCACCGTTGTTTTCTCCCTTGTGGCAACAACACATCCCCTAGAATCATGTTTCTGTCACTGAAGCTAGTCATCAGGCGGCATGAACCCACAATCAAGCATAACGCTCCCTCTTGGAGTTACTACCTACTACTTGGCCGAAGCAATAAACAGCAACGGAGAACATGCAAGAATTACTCAAGAACAAAGATATAAAAGAGGTGAATCAAATATATTACTCAAACACAATCTGAACATAGTCTCATAATCCATCAGATCCTAGCAAACTCTGCAAAGCAACAGCAGAAAGATTACATATGTGCCTCGATCATGTAGGGCATCTCACGAGGTCTAAACCATGAAGATCAAAGAGGGGAGGAGAACATCACATAGCTACTGATCATGGACCCATGGTCCAAGGTGGACTACTCACGACTCATCCGGGAAGCGTCCATGGTGATGGAGAAGCTCTCGGTGGTGGTTCTCCCCTCCGGCAGGGTGCCGGGAAGAGTTCTCCTGATGCTCCCGATCTTGGAAGCGCTGCGGCAGCGGAACAGAGGCGAGATCGCGAAAAAGGGTTCTGTCCTCGAGGGTTTCGGGACGAGAGGGATATATAGGCGAAGGGGGGGCAGCCAGAGGCGAAGCAGGGGCCCCAGGCGCCCCCCTGGCGCGGCCAGGGGTGGGGCCGCGCCAGGTGGCCGCCTGGGCCTCCCCTGGCTCCCCTCTGGCCCATCTTTGGTTCTTCGCGAAGCTTCCTGTACGCTGATTTTTCCTATATTTTTCCTGGAATTTTTGGAGCACTTTTAATATGGGGGAAACCTGAAATAGAAAAACAGCAGAAAACAGGAACTGGCACTGTGGTGCACTGAGTTAATAGGTTAGTCCAAATATGATCAAAAGTGTATGGATGTGCATCAATATCATAGCAATATCACACAAAAGAAGCATGGAGCAAGCAGAAATTATAGATACGTTTTGGACGTATCAGGCCCTTTAAGAGATCTCTTGATAAGAAGAACCACCTTCTGGTGGCGGTTGATAAGTTTACCAAGTGGGTCGAGGCAGAGCCACTCAGCAAGTGTGATGCAGCAACGGCAGTTCAGTTCATCAAGAAGGTGATTTTATGGTTTGGCTTTCCACACAGTATTATCACTGATGATGGCACTAACTTGTCCAAGGGGGCTATGAAAGAATTTTGTCAACGAGACCACATCCGGCTTGACGTATCTTCAGTGGCTCACCCTCAATCTAATGGTCAAGCTGAGAGAGCCAATCAAGAAATCTTGAGAGGTATCAAACCCTGGCTTATAGTTCCCTTACAAAGGACGTCGGGTTGTTGGGTGGAGTAGTAACCTTCTGTATTATGGAGCATCAATACCACGCCCAACAGATCTACGGGTTACACGCCTTTTTTCATGGTGTACGGAGCTGAGGCAGTTCTCCCTAGTGACATCCGTCATGATTCGCCTCGCGTGGCGGCTTATGTTGAAGCTGACAACGAGAAGGCGCGACAAGAAGCACTGGACTGGCTGGATGAGGAACATGACATCGCAGCGGCTTGGTCAGCGATTTACCAGCAAGATCTGCGTCGTTACCATAGTCGCCGAGTTAGAACCAGAAAGTTTCAAGAAGGCCATCTGGTGCTCCAGCTCATCCTAGACCAGACAGGTATGCACAAGCTGTCCCCGCCTTGGGAAGGACCCTTTGTGGTCAGCAAGAATCTACACAACGGGTCATACTACCTCATCGACGTTCGAGAACACAAGGATTCACGCACCGCGGAGAAGGACACCCAACGGCCATGGAACATTTCTCATCTTCGGCCTTACTACACCTGAGCCATATGCTCCCTTTATGTACATATATTCACAATGTATATATTATGATCAATATAATAAACCGGCATCCCTGTTAAAGCGGGGCCTCTGCTATTTTTTCCATAAGAGTTTATCACATGGGGGCTTCTGTGTACAAAACGGAGTTCCCATGGCCCTCTTAGACCGGCTATCAAGCCAATATTATCATAAGAGCACAGCTCTGGTTACTTCAGTAATCCGACTATCAAGCCAACATGATGATAAGGGGCAAAAGAGAGTTTGATGCATAGCACAACTAAAACATAAGCACCCATTGAGCACAGCTCACAATGTTACTTGGGGGCTCTTGTCACACAACGACAAAGAGCTTTTAAGGCCCTTGTAATAGGCTATCAAGCCAAGGCTTGGAAGCCTGGTGTATACACCTATAACCCCGGGTTAACATGCCTTCATCAAGTAAGTCACTCCGTCCAGGTAAACCTGGTATGACCCGTCGAACGATTGACAAGTCAATCTTATACAGACCCTGAACTTGTCAACGTTAAAACGACAATTGGTTAATGTGAGGTCCATCTTAACAGGCTTTGTAAAATGGTTTAACTCAGCGGCCTGGTAGCCCATGAAAAGCCTCGAATTTGGGGCCTGGCAGCCCGTAAAAAGCGTTGACTACAAGTTTTCATATGCTTTTATTTGCCAAGTTTTTAATCCTTTAATGAGATTCTTAGTATTCGTCTGATATCTATCGATTCGGCCTAATGGTTGACTATAACTCATCACCATCAAGTAAACCAGTGTTTATTAAACCCGATCTAGTTTGATTACAAATCGCCAGTATCATCTGCAGCTAATCCGGTGTTTATCACAACCCGGTATGGTTTATCATGAACCGGCGAAATATTGCAGGAGTCATCAATACTCACAATTCGGGATTACAACCCTTACTACAAAAAGTTGGTCAAACCAACGATGTGATTTGACATCACAGGTATGATATATTTTCATATATATTTCAAATGCATCCTGGGTTATAAACCCAGGTCATGTATTTGGGCATTATGACCCGTCCAACGATGAACCGCCAGGGCACTTTAAATTTATTTTATGCAGACACAGATTGTGTAAAGCTATTCAGAAGAATAAGCAGAAATATTATGAAGATACTGGAATAAACAATGTTATGCAAAGGGAATATGCACGATGGCATAAGGGACCAAGTGTTTTCAGCTAGCCTATTACAAGGCGTTTGGCAGCCCAAATGAATATCAGTTCCTCATCAAGTATCGCGACATGTAGAAGATTAAACCGGCACCGGTTCATGACTCCTTGCCAGCTCGGCCAGACGGCTGCGGATCACCCTACGCCGTTTCCTCTTCCTCGTATCCACCCAGCAGCTGAAAGTCACTGGTTGCCCAATTGATCCCAGTTAGGGCCTAGAAAACAGCTTAATCGCTTATAAGCTCGGACGGTTCAACATCAGGGGCGTAAGTGTGCTTACGAACGCGTGGGATGAGATCTTCCACATCATGAGTCGGCGCGTTTTAACCCGTTTGGTCAGTGTCATAAACCGCCTGGTAGTGGGACAGATCAGCTTCTTTGGCTAACTTGCTGGCCAAGGGCCGCATTTCCTTCGTCAAAGTTCGAAGATCGTCATTGGTAAATTATGATCCATCCTCTTTCAAGCTTGGATAGCCATTAACTACGTCAACCGGATCAAGGTCGGGTCACTACAAGAAATATGTCAACTAGTGACCTTCTGTCAGTGACCCTGGAAGAATTGGTCATAGATCTATGACCATTTCACACCAATTGGTCAAAAGCTGTTCGGGGGGCTCCAAACCCTAAACTATAACGACCATTTTGGTCAGAAAGGTCGTAATTCCTTACACGAAATGGTCATAAATCAGATAGCACTGGTCCGCTGCCTTATTTCTAGCTGATCATGACTAATATAGGCGGTCATAACCTTGAAAATTGTGGTCGGTTGCTACGACTAGGAGCCACCTCATCAGTTTTGCCTATGTGTCATGTCCATGTGGCAGTTTTTGCCTTAGGTTGTGAAGCAACCTATATTTCTGTCATTCCCAAAATTCCCCAAAAAATCTCATAAATTATTTGGGTCATATCTGTAACGCCCCGAACACACCCGCCGGTGGTCGTGACTCCTGGCGGGATCTAGACTGGCCCCACATATCAATACTAGTCTTCTCTGCGCACTTTGTCCTCACTCGTGCACACCCGGGAGCAACTTCCCGGTCGGTCACCCATCCTGAAACTACTCCAAGCTAAGCACGCTTAACTTTGGAGTTCTATCCGAATGGGCTCCCGGAAAAGAAGGAATTCCTTATTGATATGAGTAGTCTATCATCCCTAATAAGCCAGGCCATCACATACACCGTTACTCAGAGGAACCGACGTCCTCGTCGGGCCACAGGAACGTTCCCTCTTGGCACAACCATCTATGCTTCCAGGACAGCACATGTGCCATGCCGTCTGCCACGATGGGTCACAAACGTCATGCACAACATGACTGCAAACTGTCTGCAAACATCCGTGTAACCGCGAGGGTCGGCTCTGATACCAACTTGTAACGCCCCGAACACACCCGCCGGTGGTCGTTACTCCTAGCGGGATCTAGACTGGCCCCACATATCAATACTAGTCTTTTCTGCGCACTTTGTCCTCACTCGTGCGCACCCGGGAGCAACTTCCCGGTCGGTCACCCATCCTGAAACTACTCCAAGCTGAGCACACTTAACTTTGGAGTTCTATCCGAATGGGCTCCCGGAAAAGAAGGAATTCCTTATTGATATGAGTAGTCTATCATCTCTAATAAGCCAGGCCATCACAATATCTTCGTCAAATATGTAAAAAAAACCTTCCTTCCCTAGTTCAAAAATAATTCAAAAATATTCATTTTCCTATTCTGTTCAAAAAACACTTTGTGAAGGAAGTACCACTTTGGCATGTCCAAATGGTATCCATTTTCTACAGTGCTTTCCTATGCCCAAATAACTATCCTCCACCAAATGCCAGCTCAATCAATTCATTATTTTGAGCCCAGCTTCAACATTCGTATTTATGTCCAGTGTGGTACTTTGCAAAGCAATTACCACCTAGACTCCTCCTTTTGAGCTGAAAATTTGTGAAGACGATCTTCTTAGTAACTGATCATCCTCAACCTAAACTCACGCCCATTAGCCATGTGCATTTCCCGTACCGCTAATCAAACACTTGGTTGCCAATTCATGTTTGAGCATCGATCGATCTCCTCGTGAGAATCTTATGTTGTAATTTTCTTCCTAGCACCTACCTGGGGAGTGCCCAACCCACTAGACATGCCTAGGCCTCCCAGAACACATGGCACCGCCACAATCACGCGGTGACCACGCGGCGGGCATGCGAGTTTACGTGCTCTAGAGTTGGGGCCCTCGACCACCGCCCAAACCACGATGTATCGCCACCAAACCATGTATTTATGATTAAATAGTTACTTATGTAACTAGAAATGATTTTTGGAAATAATAAATAGCAAACTATGAGGCAGCTGCAGTTCAAATTTGACCCGCTTCAAACTGAATCGGCGGAAATTTGTCTTTTTCACGAGAGGTGGATCAAAACTTTTTACACCCAACCATTTTGTCAATTGTGCATTAAATATGTCCTAGTATTTTATAAAATTGATTTGGTCCAATTTTGCAATAATTATTTGGGAGGTCCTTCACATAAAAACCTCCTTTTGGGCACTCGAAAAATGGAAAATGATTTTTTCATCCAAAGAAAATAAAAACTTCCTTAGGCAATATTGTTTGCCATTCCAAGATGCACCCCTGTGCAAAATATGAGATCATTTGAACAAACTATGCCATGAATGTGGCCATAGGATTGATCATTTGGCTTGAAAGCCAAGAATCTTCACGCATGATAGCTCATTTCTGAGAACACTTTTTAAAAAGAATTGCCGTATTACAAGTTTATTATTTTTCCTGGTAACTTGGTCATATATAATGACACTATGCGAAGGTTTTCCAATTTTTTGATTTTTTTTTTGAATTTTTTATGCCCGTTTCAAAATGCGGTCAAAACGGCGGGAATGACCGTTCCTAGCTAGTGGTTGAATCTTGGTATTTTTTTGGTGTTTCTCTGATTAAATAGATACTTATGTACCTAGAAATGATTTTTGTAAAAAATAAAGAACAAACTACAAGGTAGCTACAGTTCAAATTTGACCCACTTCCAACTGAATCGGCCGAAATTTGTCTTTTTCACGAGAGGTGGATCAAAACTTTTTACACCCAACCATTTTGTCAATTGTGCATTAAATATGGCCTAGTATTTTATGAAAATGATTTGGTACAATTTTGCAACAATTATTTGGTAGGTCCTTCACAAAAAAATCTCCTTTTGGGCACTCGAAAAATGGAAAATGAATTTTTCGTCCAAAGAAAATGAAAACTTCCTTAGGCAACATTGTATGCCATTCCAAGATGCACCCTTGTGCATAATATGAGATCATTTTAACAAACAATGTCATGAATTGATTTGGTCCAAAACTTTTGACACCCAACCATTTGATCAATTTTGCATTAAATATGTCCTAATATTTTAGAAAATTGTTTTGGTCCAATTTTGCAACAAATATATGGTAGGTCCTTCACAAAAAAACTTATTTTTGGCAATCGGAAAACGATTAAAAATAGCCAGAAAGATTAGAAATGCATTCAAATTGGTGCTCATTCATAAAATGTGGTCTAACTTGAGTGAAAATTTGTGTGATGCCATTTTGCAAAATATTTTTGATAGCTGCTTCACAAAATAGCTCTATCTTTAGTACTTGGAAATTATTTTAAATCGCAGATTCTCGGACGAATTTGAACACTTCCCTCGGATCGATGACATGGCGCTCATCCATCCATCCATACATATCTCCATCCCACATCCATCCATCCATCTATCTACAGATAAAAAGATACCCCCGCAACCCAAACCCTAGATCCCAACATCGCACACGTCCTTCCTCCTCCCAATCTCCCCGCCGCTGCCGCCACCCCCTCCCGATCCAGTCCTCTCCCACCCACCGCTGACCTCACGGTCCTCCTCACCCACCGCCGCCCACCTCGTCTCTCCCTCCTTATCTCTCTCTCTCACTCTCTCTCGCATGCTCCGTGCGTGCAACAACCATGTCGTCGTCAGCAGCCCACGCCCTCTCACCCAACAAGTATTAAATGAATAGGTGACGTCATGGTGGTTTAACATAATCAAGGAAGATGACGTCATGGCGGTTTACAAGGTCATTTGAAGCAACGAAAGACAAGATTCCTCCAATGTTTTGAAGATTGACATGAACAGGTTCAAATCAATCTGGGGCCTAATGTTAGGGATATAATTATTAGGTATAAACCGCCCAGGAGGGGCCGGTTTATGCCTATGAAGAATTACTTCTATTGAAGCCCAGCAAGTCATAGAATATGGCGTTTTAATATAGAGGACTAAAAAGCCCAGGGCCCAAAGGGTGTGAGGGCCCGTGAATGTAAACCGCCATACGATGTGTTAAATTGTATTATAAGATAGGAAAGGTAGAGACCGAGCCGGGCACGTTTATGAGCCGGCCTCGGGATTCTGTAAGCCGTCCGGGTGTCATCCCGTGTATATAAAGGGACGACCCTGCGGCGGTTCAAGGACAAGAGACAACAACTCGAGACACAGGGAAAGCGGATTCGCTCCCTGGTCATCGTAACCCTAGCAATAACACAACAACTAGACGTAGGCTTTTACCTTCATCGAAGGGGCCGAACTAGTATAAAATCCCTTGCGTCCTTTGTCCGCTTTAACCCCTTTAAGCTAACTCATAGCAATGGCTCCATGACTAAGTCCTTACGCTAGGACATCTGTCGTGGCAAAACATGACAGTGACCATACTGCATAGATATATGTTTGTTTCATGCTGTTATCCTGTCCACCTTACAACTGAACTGGTTTACCAAAATGAGTTTCATATACTACATTGTAAACATGTGATGCGTTTGTTTGTTTCTCTTTTAGAATGCGGATACAATATTGGAGAAGAAAACCCCGTTATGCAATGATACATGAAGTAATGCAGATAAGATTCAAGATAGTGACACATCCCTGTTGGTTTCCAAGAAAGCTGACAAAAACTATATTGAAGATATGGAGACAACCCCAAAGTCCCGTCTTGATGTAGTGTTCGAGTTATTGGCTACTACTGCTGGCACCAGCTCTTCGAACTCGCTGCCTGAATCAGTTTGGCTTCTTGAGTCTCAACTTCAAGTTGAAATACATCGATCAGATGTTATGCGATAGGAAGCCGAAGGACTGAGGAAGTCCCTGCATAATCCAAGTGTTGGAGGATTTACGCGCCAAACAAGAGAAAGTTAATAAGCTTTCTAAGCATCTTGCCAGCATTATGGGTACCCAGGATATTGTTACTTGAGCTCTTCTGAAGTGGTTTCAGTTCTGGACTTGTTTTGCTGCGACGTTTATATGATGCTTTGTTCCCTATATTTGCTCTGGTGGCGAACTTTGATGCCCAGTGGATGTAATATGTGTAATAGCCGTGATAGCCTAGCGTAAGTTGCTTGCCTATTTATTTCCTTATTGTCTTGTTTATTTATTTTCTTGTAGTCAGTGCAGTTCTTTTTCTATGGTCTGCTAGTGGCCGCAATAGCCTATTTTTTAAAACTAGGCCACATTAACCATGGGCTACATATTTACTGTAGTTAACATGGGCCTCTTATGGGCCGTAGAAACAATGGGCCTTCTAAGGGCCGTAGAAACAATGAGCCTTCTACGGGGCATAGAAACAATGGGCCTTATACATGTCGTAGACAAAATGGGCCTTCTACGGGCCGTATCATCAATGGGCCTTCTACGGGCCGTATGATCGGTTGGCCAAACATGGGCCAATAACAGACCACATTATGGCCGTAAATGGGCTAGAGTTGACATCGTCCGTTCATGGGCCGACCATAACGGGCTGACCTTATTAACGGGCCACAAACGGGGCGACTGTAACCACGGGCTGAATTTGGCCCACAAGCAGAAAATGACAGTAACGGGCCGAAAGTAAACGAATGATGGAAATGAGCCCAACAATAAATGGGCCTCGAGAAGGCCGAAAGATAACATGAGCTGGAAACGACCCAACGGAATAATGGGCCGTTAATGGGTATAAAGTGATACACTGTTCATTACGGGCCAGTTTTACCACGGACCGTTAATGGGCCGAGGGTTTCGAAAGACGTCATGGGCCATACATGGGCCGGTAGTTAAAACGGGCTAGAATTATATTGGACGGCCCATATGACGCTACTGGGCCTAATTCGGATAGGCCGTAAACGGGCCCTGGGTTAGCGGGCTGTAAATGGGCTATATGCGAATAGGCCGTTAACAGGCTTGCCGTGGGTCGGCCCACCACCTTTCGACCAATTCAAACGGGCCGGCCTGTTCACAGGAATGGGCCTCTGTTGGGCCATGCCACGTGTCGACGTATCATAGGCGCTTTGGGTCCAATGAGTGGATGACATCTGTCCCAACGGTGAGCCGACACGTGTTCCCTCTAGCCAATGATAATTTTACACGTGGAAAATCCCCATTGGTCGCGGCTGTTAACGGGTTATCGGATCCAAAACCGGACTCGATAGCTTAACGGCATTCTGTTACGGGGGATGCCACGTGTCGGTCACCCTTCACGAAAGCAATTCGATGACGCGCGATTTATCGTCATGGAAGTGGACACTTCCGTGATGATAATTTTGGTAATGCCATGGAACACTTCTACGACAGCACAGGTATGAGTATCTTGATTATGTCATGAATTTGTCTTGGATGTACATGCATGACAGAAAACGCGACGTACTGTGCCAAACACGTATCATCACGGAAGTGCCTTTTTTTGTAGTGATCGTCATTGTAAACTTAATAATTGAACTCCCTTATGGTTAACATTTAACAGGAAAGGAACATCACCTCGATATATAGCTTCTCCAGGCACGGCAAGCATCTCAGGAAACTGACAACTTGGTCCAGGTTGGGGCCGATAGATTCTAGTGCCAAGACCTTCATTGTGCGTAGTTTTGGGGTCAAGCTTGTCGGAATCATTTTCTGGACGACAAACGAACATACATCTTCAAAATTACAAATAATGTTAATTTCGAGAAGGATAGGTAGAAGGTGTCTGTTGTACTTGAATGGGTATGGATCCAGTAACAAGTTTGGAGTATTTGTCAGAAGAGTAGACCACCACTGTCAATTTCGGCGCAGAAATGACACTGATTCTTGTTGGACCTTCTTGATCAACTACAACTGATCTCTCAAGTGAAGGTGAGTCCTAAGTGACCATACTGTGGTACACATTTTGTGATGTCTTCTTGCAGCACGAGCAACACGCATAAATAGTCCAGAGAGTCATGGAGGTGATGTGGAAGCTACTCAACCCATTGATCACCTGAAGACGAAGGTACTCAAGTGTAGTACACCCACAAAGTAGGCGCTCCATGTCACCATTTGTGAGGCAGACGACGACGAGCTCAAGGTGCTTCAGTCGTCGTAGAATAAGAGCGAGCGTGTCATTAAGGGGGTGGCAGTTCTTGAACTTGGCGGCACATAGCATGGGCGCAAGGCGGAGCGTGGACGTTGGCAGTGAGCACATATTCCCATCATCAAAAGTGAGCTCCTCGAGCTGATCTAGGGAGGGGGGCCAGAACCACTCGTCAAGCTTGGCTTGGTCCTTGCTGTTGGAACGAAAATTGCTCATGTTAAGGCCTTTGGTTGGGCCATGGTGACTTCTGAGGATCTGGGAGAATGCGCCCAAGCTTTTGCGATAGCCATGCCAGAGCTCGTGGGTGTCGACGAGGTCGAGATGGGTGGAGTGCCATAGGGGGCGCCACCGCTGGTAAAGGACGGTTGTCCACGCCCATATTTGATTGGGAGGAGGGAGATTATGACTATCAACATATCATCGGGGAGGTTGCTGATGAATTCTAGGCCTGCTAGAGTCGTGTGCGGTTCTTGCTCGACTCGCCTCCACTTATTGGCAGCCCCGTTTTCCACCTTCGGAGTCTCCTCGTCGGTGGCGCTTTCTGATAGAAGTGGGAGTACAGGGAATATTTAGTTAAAACAGGGCAACAGAAAAGTGTATTGGTAACTACAAGTTAGTAGGTAGGAATAGAGTAAGAAAATGGAATAACAATTGGTTACTTAAATACTACACAATTCCTTTGATATTGTTGGGTAAGTCAACATGCAGTTGCTTGAAAAGAACACTTACTTCGAACAAAGTCTGGATGGGTGATATCGTCAGGGAAGTTATCATATATCTCATGACCAGACTCCTTTATGTGCAGTGCAATTTTAGTGCTAGCTTTCAGTAAATAAAACTTAGAAATTTCTTTCCAAAGTCCCGTGGCAAAATAGGAGTGACCACATTCATCAAGTCTTACAGAAGCAACGATTGTAAATCCATGGTTTGTGTTCAGTATGACATCCCTGCAGTCTTAATTTATGTAGAGGGCAAGATTATGTACTATAGATTCTATTGCATAGCAAGGGACGCTCTGCAGAAAATGGTAGTATTGTCAAAGAATATGATAACATGCAAATATGGGCGAAATTGAAAGAACTGTTCAACAGTTGAAATCGAAGGAAAAAAATCTATAATTAAAAAGATAGGGTAACCATGATGTCATGGAAATATGGGAGTAATCGAAAGAATAATACATCATTAATTTGCCTAATATAGAAAGAAGAGGGAAAAATCCCCTTTGATGTATATGCTGTGAGATTGAACATACCGCGCGCATCCTCAAGTCATCTGGTATGTGAGATGGAACTTCAGTCCTGATATGTCCGTGCACTATACACTATATGAACGGAAGAAAATCCTCAAATCAGCTTAAATAAAAATGAATTCACAGCGATTTTGGTCGGGTGATTAAAGGTGGCAGATGAACTAGGATAAGAGATGAGATAATATCTCAATAAATTAGCTACCTTATTGTCCATGAGAAAAAAACCTCAATACGGTGGATTCCCCAATCGGGCGGAGCTGGATCGACCGCGAGCAGCGTCGAGAAACTAGATGGTGAAAGGCGGTGGAAAGCGGAAGTGGCGAAATGCGGTGGGGTTTGTCTGCAGCCTGGCGGCGGCGACAGGCATCGAGCTAAGTGGTTGCCGCGGCGATAGGAGGTTCCATGCAGAGTCGCGGAGTGGCTTGCGTAGGTGTGAATGGGACCAGAGGGGGTGGCGGGCAGGGTGAGGGTTTTTGTGACGTGGGGATGGTGATGGTTTCCTTTTTCTTTTTTGAATTGGGCGGTGAGCGTTTTCTATCCCACAAAGAGTTTTGGAGGCAATGGTTTGCTAGAGCCAACCGTGTGTGATTGACATAACAGGGAAAATGAAAGTCATTGTACATGGTTCCAATTTTCGGAACCGTGTGTGGTTGACGTACTACCTCCGTCCTCGTTTATTGGTCCCCTTTGTAATTTGTGCCCAATTTTTACCAAAGATTTAACTAACAAATGTTTATGCATGTCACAAAAAATTATATCATTGAACACTACGTTCAAATACGCATCCAACGATATAATTTTTGCTGACCTGCACTAACATTTTGTCAGTTAAATCTTTGGTCAAAATTTAACACAAATTACAAAGGGGACCAATAAACCAGGACGGAGGTAGATTCCAATAACCGAACTGATTGCATCCATATCCCAAATTACAAAGAGTACACGCAAGTGAAGCCACGGGGTGGTCACGAGGCAGGGGGCGCGCCCAGGGGGTAGGCGCGCCCCCACCCTCCTGGGCCCCTTGTAGCTCCACCGACATGCCTCTTCAGCCTATATATACCCATGTACACTGAAAACATCCGAGAGCACCACGAAACCCTAATTCCACCGCCACAACCTTCTGTACCCGTGAGATCTCATCTTGGGGCCTGTTCTGGAGCTCCACCAGAGGGGGAATCGATCGCGGAGGGCTTCTACATCAACACCATAGCCACTCCGATCAGTTGTGAGTAGTTTACCACAGACCTTCGGGTCCATAGTTATTAGCTAGATTGCTTCTTCTCTCTCTTTGGATCTCAATACAAAGTTCTCCTCGATCTTCTTGGAGATCTATTTGATCTAATTCATTTTGCAATGTGTTTGTCGAGATCCGATGAATTGTGGGTTTATGATCAAGATTATCTATGAACAATATTTGATTCTTCTCTGAAATCTTTTATGCATGATTTAAATATCTTTGCAAGTCTCTTCGAATTATGAGTTTGGTTTGGCCTACTAGATTGACCTTTCTTGCAATCGGAGAAGTGCTTAGCTTTGGGTTCAATCTTGCGGTGTCCTTTCCCTGTGACAGCAGGGGAAGCAAGGAACGTATTGTATTGTTGCCATCAAGGATAAAAAGATGGGGTTTATACAATATTGCATGAGCTTATCCCTCTACATCATGTCATCTTGCTGTGTCCTTTCCCTGTGACAGCAGGGGCAGCAAGGCTTTCTCCTTCACCATGATGGAAGACGCGTCTGTTAAAAACTTCCTGTCCATCACAAACATGCAGCAATGGTTTTATCTGCCCCTCTCCCAGCCGGTCGCGACGAGGTGCTGGAGATACAAGACCTTACGAGAGAAACCGACCCAGAAGATGATCGCACGGATTCGTGGGTATGCTTGTGGGGGGGGGGTCAATACTCCTCCCAGAAATACTACGGTAACTACTACAGGGAACTTGTGGCGGATGCAGTGTTCGGCTGGATTTGGAAGAGCAAGTGCACGATGAAGATAAAGGTGTTCGCGTGGCTGCTGCTGGCTAACCGTGTGAACACTAAAAACATGCTCAAAAGGAGGCACTACACCATCTCGGATGGGGTTGAATGTGTGTTGTGCTCAGGGCGGGCGGAGGAAACTGCTGAACACCTATTCTTTTGTTGCCCTTTCAGCAGAGCTTGCTCAAGGAGGTTGGGGGTAGAATGGACATATGGAGGGGATTGCCTACAAATCGTGCACTCCGGGCGACAACGCTGGGCAAAGCCCATGTTCATGGAGATCTTTCTGACGGATGCCTGGAGTATATGGAAAGAACGCAACAATAAAGTGTTCAGGGCCGTCCCCCCCCCCCTCGGAGATCTCTTGGCGGGAGAGATTCAAAAAAGACTTTGGTTTGCTTACCCACAGGGCTAAGCCCTCCCTAGAACAGTTTATCAGTGACTTTTTGCAAACACTTGTGTAAAGTAGAGAAAGAAATTGTGACAAAAAAATAGGGGGTGCTTGACAAAGTGGTGGATACTGATCATGCCTTGATGGGTGGTTGGTGACCCACATGATGTCTTGCATGAAACCCCAACCCACCATGTAACTTTGTTGATATATGGAAAGTCAGTAGGGCGCTCTCCTACTATCATTGATTGCTCAAAAAAAGCGTTACTCTGTTCTTATGAACTTAATACTCTAGATTCATGTTGGATAGCCGTCGATGTGTGGAGTAATTGTAGTAGATGCAGAATCGTTTCGGTCTACTTGTCATGGACGTGATGCCTATATATGATGATCATTCCTAGATATTCTCATAACTATGCGCTTTTCTATTAATTGCTCGACAGTAATTTGTCCACCCACCGTAGAAATCTGCTATCTTGAGAGAAGCCATTAGTGAAACCTATGGCCCCGGGGGTTTATCTTCCATTATATCAATCTTCCATCAACTATTTATCTTTATTATACTTTTATTTTGCAATCTTTACTTTTCAATCTATACAACAAAATACCAAAAATATTTATCTTATTATCTCTATCAGATCTCACTTTTGCAAGTGGCCAAGAAGGGATTGACAACCCCTTTATCGCGTTAGTTGCAAGGTTCTTATTTGTTTGTGTAGGTACGAGGGACTCGCGTGTAGTCTCCTACTGGATTGATACCTTGGTTCTCAAAAACTGAGGGAAATACTTACGCTACATTGCTGCATCACCCTTTCCTCTTCAAGGGAAAAACAACGCAAGCTCAAGAGGTAGCATGAAGAATTTCTGGTGCCGTTGCCGGGGAGATCTACGCACAAGTCACATACCAAGTACCCATCATAAACTCTTATCCCTTGCATTACATTATTTGCCATTTGCCTCCTTTTTTCCTCTGCCCCACTTCACCTTTGCCGTTTTATTCGCCCTTTTTCCTTCGCCTTTCAGTTTGCTTGTGTTGCTATGTGCCCTCTATTAGCTTGCATCTTCGCTTGCTAAATTATGGATCCTCATCCACTTGTGTCAGGACCCCGATCCTAAGTCACACCGATCTAGCTTGTAACACATCATATCACTTTGCGGCCTCACGCATGGTATCCCCATGGGTGCCACCTTACCTGGCCCGGGACCGTTTGCGCATTTTGGCACACGTATATGATAGTGTCGCTAGCATCCAGATGACAGAGAACCCGGGCCGACATGGCCAGTTATAAATGAAAAGTGGCACTAAATTACAGAGACAGGCATCCATGACCCAACAACGAACGTGTCGGTCATCAACGTATGAACCCAAGTCGTAGCAAGCTACATGGACTTAAAGGAACAACATGTGACATTTCCCCTAAGGAACAGACACAGGAACGAAGAAGGACACATGCCGGCCAGCCTACATGTTCCGGAGCAGTAGCAAGCTACCAAGTCTTAGTGGAAGCACTAGGAGGCATTTCCCTGTAAGATAGGCTACCAAAGGTAAACAACTAGGTGTCGGATCCCACACGTATCAAGCATTTCAATCATACACACAATATGCTCAATATGTGCAAATACAACATTGCATCACAAAAGAACTCTATGACTCAAAGTACTTTATTTAAGAGGCTCCGAAGAGCCATACATAACATATCCATACAGGTAGGGGTCACATGACTCAACACTCAAGTCATACAATCATACAAGCACAAGCGTAAGCTAACATGTCTGAGACAGACAACTTGGAAATAAAACAGGCTTGGTGTAGCCTGACTATCTACAAGGCCCTTCACAAGCTCAGGATCTCCGTCTGGGTAGCAAGCTACTCGTCGACGTCAACGTCTATGTAAAACCCATCAGAAGGGGCCAGGTTCTCCTCTACAACAGTTATTAAGAAAACATGAGTACAAAGGTACTCAGCAAGACTTACAACAGATCCTATCATACATGCATCATTATCAACAAGGGTAGTGGAGTTCATTGCAGCAAGCCAGCTTTGACTCTTGGCTAACCTATACTACAACTCTCAGCAGATTGCAAGATAAGACTACATACACGAGTCGTCTACTCACCACAACAATATACTACCGCGGATCCTCTTCCGTCATCCTATGGAAGGGCCATCCACGGCACTCACACTTGTCTTGAGGCTTTTAGTAGTATCCATCAACTTGTCTATGAACTGTATAAGTAACAAAGTGGTTCGTACCGCGAACAACGGCTATTCGAATAGATTGGTAACCCTGCAGGGGTGTACTTCTTCACACATGTTTCCACCACTTAGCGTCTGCGCACGACATGTGCTCTGCAGACTTCAAGCGAAAGCCGACGTGGGTGTAGACCACGACCTAACCAACCACTCAAGCCTCTAGTCCAGGTTTATCACCTATTTGGGTTTCATCCGTGGGGAGATCCGGCCGGGGTGTCGTTCACGGCCCCAAACGATATGTACAGGGTTCCCGAGTCACCAAACGGGCGACCGGTACACCGTGCCACGTACCTGTCGCATCACAGCCCACCCCGAGGGTCAGCGCTATGCACGACCACCAGTAAACTACAAACACCAGAAACTAGTTGCAACTCCTGGACAGAGAACAAGGGCAGACAATAAGTCTAGCGAGGTCATATTTCACGGCCCAATGTGTGGTAGTAGCTGTAACTTGAACCACACATACAGATCTTGGGTACTATGGACGGTTCCAATGAAACAACCCACCATGTACTCCTACATGGCCTATCATCGATACCTTTACCAAACATGTTCCACACTTCCCTCTCTTTATCGAGCATGATCATTTCACTCTGATTCATCACCCAGATGAACCAGACCTGACACAACTCTAAGCATAGCAGGCAACATAAACAAATAGCATGGTGGAACACACATCACATGGCTCAATCAACTCCTACACATGCTAGTGGGTTTCAACTATTTACTGTGGCAATGACAGGTCATGCAAAGGAATAGGGTTCAACTACCGCAGCAAGTAGCAGTTCACACGTTGTTGCCTTAATGCAGTAAAAGAGAGCAGGAGCGAGAAGATGGGTTTGTATCAGAATGATCAATGGGTTGCTTGCCTGACAGATTGGTTGTCGGGTACTGCTCTTCACTTGGATACGCAGAAGTATCCTCGGGAGCAGGACCTACCACGGAGAACACCGATGATACAATCAAAATACAAACAAATGCAACAATATGATGCATGCTCATGACATGGCATGATGAATGTGTTTTGGGCTAATGCAACTATAAACAAAAAGGTTTGAGCCCATTTGAATCAAAGATTCAAATTTATACCCAAACTATTATTTATTAAAGTGCATTATCATGTTTTAATGTGAACAGCAAGGTTAACTTGCTCAAACATACATGAAACCAGTGCCATTGGGAAGATTAGATTTTTCTGATCAATTTTCATATATAAATCTTTTCCATCTGAGCTACTGTTGATTTTATATGATTTTTTGAAGTTTAAAGCATTTTTTGGAATTTCCTGAATTGTTTTAAATCAATTAATCCCAAAAAAGCAATTACTGCGTCAGCATGACGTCTGTGTGACGTCAGCAAGTCAACTGGGTGGCCCAGGTAAACCTGACCAGTGGGACCCAGTGGTCACTGTCACAGTTAGTTAACTAACTAATTAGGATTAGTTTAGGCACTAACGTAGGTTTGACTAACAGGCAGGGCCCATAAGTCAGTGACCTAGGGGAGTCAAACCCCTGGTCAAACTGGGTTGACTCGCCGGCGTTGGAGTTGACGGCGAGATCGGGGACGAGCTGCTGCGACGGTTAGGTCGCCGGCGCTCTCGGTGGCCGAACGGGGGGGGGTGGTTGGGGACAGTGCGTTGGAGCTTCCGGCGTTGCGTGGCTCGTCGGGGAGGCGTAGCAGACGGTGGCGGAGCTCGGGGACACGTCGGCGAGGCGAGGGGGGCTCGGTGGCTGCGGCTATGGCGGCAGGACGGCGGCGGCTACGTCGGCCATGGCGAGGAGAGGGCGAAGGAGAGAGGCAGGGGGAGAAGTGAGGCGTCCAGGGCGTTCGGGCGACGACGTGCAGGCGAACCAGGCGTCGTGGAGGCGGGCGAGTGAAGCAGGGTGGCGGGCAACTGTGTGGCGACCGCAGGCTCGCCGGCGTGCTCCTCTGTGCCTGCTTGGCCAGAGGAAGCAGCTGCGTGGAGCGGCTGCTGGGCTGGGCCGGCCAGGTGGGCCGGTCTGGTAAGTCCCTCTCTCTCCTCTCTTTTCTATTTTATTTCTGTTTGTTTTCTTTTTCAACTTTGTTTAATTAATAAAAATGCTAGAACATTTTTATAAATCATGAAACTAGTCATGCCCACTGTATATAATATGAGCAACATGGAACATTTTAGTTTATGATTATTTGGGCACCTACAATATTTTATAACATTTTAAATGCCCAAATGCAATTACAATATGAATTAAACCAGAGACCTTTGGATGTCCTAGAAAATTGTGCACCATTTCTGGCAGAGGTTTAAGACCAAGGCAACGATGATGAACATTTTTGAAGGGCATTTTGGGTACATTGGAAAAGATTTTATTAAACCCTAGTTGTTAGAAGTGGGGTGCTGGGGTTTCTGTCATTCCCATTTCAAGTTTCTGTAGAAAGTAAACATGATGCACACTCTAACTAGTCCCAATACAAGCACTAACTAGGGATGTGACAACTTGCTAATCTTTTTAAGAGATCCAATTATGATGAACCAATTGCTAGTGAGATGCGTGCACTAGATTATCTTTATGAGGTTTTGCTTGAAATTCGTGAATCTAAAAATTACGATGAAGTGTTGAAAGAAGAAAATTATGAAGTGATTCACGATAGCTCTTCTAATGAAAAACATGATTGCAATGATACTATTGTAAATTCTATTAATGTCAATTGTGTTAATGATATGCAAAACCCTAAGCTTAGGGACGCTAGTATTGCTATGTCCACTACTTGTTGCAATGATCATGATTGGGGTGATGCTTCTTACGATCTTGAAAACTTATTTAAGCCCAATGATGAATATGAGATTGATAATAATGTTTGCAATAATATTGAAAGTGGGTTTGGAAGAGTGTCAACTTTAGATCCCACATATTTGGAGAATATTCAATCTTATGAAATTTTTGATAAAAGTGGGTTTGGAGAGGTCATGACTTTAGTTAATGTTAATCCCACTATTTTGGAAGAGTGTCAACTTTGCATGCATGTGGTTCGTGGCTTATGATCCTACATGCAATTATTATGAGAGAGGAAAATATGGTTGTATAAATTTTCATGTTACTAATTTACCTCTCGTTATGTTGAGATTGCTATTGTTTCTTTCTTCTTCCTTGCATATGGTAGATCTTGCTTGTCTTGCTAATTTGTTTTCCTATAAAATTCCGATGCATAGGAAGTATGTTAGACTTATATGTGATTTTCACATGCTATATGATGCTCTCTTTATGCTTCAATTGTTATATTTCATATGAGCATCATTGAATTCTCAAGCCTATCTTAATGGCTATAATGAAAGAGCTTGTTGGGAGGCAACCCAGTTTTATTTTTGTTCCTTACTTTCTGTTTCTGTTTAGTAATAAATAATTCATCTAGCTTCTGGTTAGATGTGGTTTTGTCTTTTAATTAGTGTTTGTGCCAAGTAGAACCTTTGGGAAGACTTGTGTGAAGTCTTTGCGATCTTGCTGTAAACTACAGAAACTTTTGCGCTCACGAGATTGGCTACCATTTTTCACTGCAGAGTGCTTTTAAGTTGATTCTTTTTTCACCTGATTAATAGACAAATTCCTCACGTCCACAAATTTATTAAAAAAAATTAGAGTTATATAAGTATTTGAAAGTTACAGATTGCTACAGGTTGTTCTGCTTTTGACAGATTCTGTTTTGTTTGCTTATTTTGATGAATCTATGAGTAGTATCGGGGGGTATGAACCATAGAGAAGTTGGAATACGGTAGGTTTAACACCAATATTAATAAAGAATGAGTTCATTACAATACCTAAAAGTGGTGGTTTGTTTTCTTATACTAACGGACCTCACGAGATTTTCTGTTAAGTTTTGGGTTGTGAAGTTTTCAAGTTTTTTAGTAAGGATTTGATGGACTATGGAACAAAGAGTGGCAAGAGCCTAAGCTTGGGGATGCCCAAGGCATCCCAAGGTAAAATTCAAGGACAACCAAAAGCCTAAGCTTGGGGATGCCTCAGGAAGGCATCCCTCTTTCGTCTTTGTCTATCGGTAACTTTACTTGAAACTATATTTTTATTCACCACATGATATGTGTTTTGCTTGGAGCATCATGTATGATTTGAGTCTTTGCCTTTTAGTTTACCACAATCATCTTTGCTGTGCATACCTTTTGAGAGAGATACACATGAATCGGAATTTATTAGAATACTCTACGTGCTTCACTTATATCTTTTGAGCTAGATAGTTTTGCTCCAGTGCTTCAGTTATATCTATTTAGAACATGGTGGTGGTTTTATTTTGTAGAAATTACTGATCTCTCATGCTTCACTTATATTATTTAGAGAGTCTTTTAGAACAGTATGGTAAGTTGCTTTGGTTATAAAATTAGTCCTAATATGATAGGCATCCAACATGGGTATAATAAAAACTTTCATACAAAGTGCATTGAATACTATGAGGAGTTTGATACTTGATGATTGTTTTAAGATATGAGGATGGTGATATTAGAGTCATGCTAGTAGAGTTGTTTTGAATTTGAGAAATACTCGTATTGAGGTTTGCATGTCCCATAGAATGCACGTATGGTAACCGTTGTGTGACAAATTTGAAGCATGAAATATTTCATTGGTTGTCATCCTTTGTGTGGAGGTCGGGATCGCGCGATGGTTAACTCCTACCAACCCTTCCCCTAGGAGCATGCGTGTACTACTTCGTTTTGATGACTTGTGGATTTTTGCAATAAGTATGTGAGTTTGTTATGACTAATGTTGAGTCCATGGATTATACGCACTCTCACCCTTCCACCATTGCTAGCCTCTCTTGTACCGCGCAACTTTCGCCAGTACCATAAACCCACCATATACCTTCCTCAAAACAGCCACCATACCTACCTATTATGGCATTTCCATAGCCATTCCGAGATATATTGCCATGCAACTTTCCAACGTTCTGTTTACTATGACACGCTTCATCATTGTCATATTGCCATGCATTATCATATAGTTGACATCGTATTTGTGGCAAGGCTACCATGCATAATTTTTCATACATGTCACTCTTGATTCATTGCACATCCCGGTACACCGCCGGAGGCATTCATATAGAGTCATATTTTGTTCTAGTATCGAGTTGTAATCTTTGAGTTGTAAATAAATAGAAGTGTGATGGTCATCATTATTAGAGAATTGTCCCAAATAAAAAAAGGAAGGAAAGGCCAAACAAAAAAAAGGCCCAAAAAAAGAAAACAAAAAGAAAAAAGAAGGAAAAAGGACAATGCTACTATCTTTTTCCACACTTGTGCTTCAAAGTAGCAACATGGTCTTCATGATAGAGAGTCTCTTGTTTTGTCACTTTCATATACCAGTGGGAATTTTCATTATTGAACTTGGCTTGTATATTCCAACGATGGGCTTCCTCAAATGCCTTAGGTCTTCGTGAGAAAGCAAGTTGGATGCACACCTACTTAGTTTCTTTTGTTTTGCTTTCATACGTTTATAGCTCTAGTGCATCCGTTGCATGGCAATCCTTACTTACTCACATTCTTATCTATTGATAGACATCTCCATAGCCCATTTATACACCTAGTTGATGTGAGACCATCTTCCTCTTTTGTCTTCTCCAGAACCACCACTCTATTCCACCAATAGTGCTATATCCATGGCTCACGCTCATGTATTGCGTGAAAGTTGAACAAGTTTGAAAAAATTTAAGTATAAAACAATTGCTTGGCTGAAACCGTGGTTCTGCATGATATGAGTATTTTGTGTGACGAATATGGAACATAGCCAAACTATATGATTTTGTAGGGATGAACTTTCTTTGGCTGTGTTATTTTGATAAGACATAATTGCTTTGTTAGTATGCTTGAAGTGTTATTATTCTTATGTCAATATTAAACTTTTGTCTTGAATCTTTCGAATCTGAACATTCACGGCACAATAAAGAAAATTACATTGAGAATTATGTTGGGTAGCATTCCACATCAAAAATTCTATTTTTATCATTTACCTACTCGAGGACGAGCATGAATTAAGCTTGGGGCTGCTTGATACGTCTCCAACGTATCTATAATTTTTGATTGTTCCATGATATTATATTATCTGTTTTGGATGTTTAATGGGCTTTATTATACACTTTTATACTATTTTTGGGACTAACCTACTAACCCAAGGCCCAGTGCAAATTGATGTTTTTTTGCCTATTTTAGTGTTTCGAAGAAAAGGAATATCAAACGGAGTCCAAATGGAATGGAACCTTCAGGATGATCTTTTTTGGAACAAACGCAACCCAGAGGTCTTGGAGTACACGCCAGGGAATCCACGGGGTGGCCACGAGGCAGGGGGTGCGCCCAGGGGGGTATGCGCGCCCCCACCCTCGTGCCCCCCCCCATAGCTCCACCGACATGCTTCTTCAGCCTATATATAACCATGTACCCTGAAAACATCCGAGAGCAGCACGAAACCCTAATTACACCGCTGTAACCTTCTATACCCGTGAGATCTCATCTTGGGGCCTGTTCTGGAGCTCCACCAGAGAGAGAATCGATCACGGAGGGCTTCTACATCAACACCATAGATTCTCCGATGAGTTGTGAGTAGTTTACCACAGACCTTCGGGTCCATAGTTATTAGCTAGATTGCTTCTTCTCTCTCTTTGGATCTCAATACAAAGTTCTCCTCGATCTTCTTGGAGATCTATTTGATATAATTCTTTTTGCGGTGTGTTTGTCCAGATCCGATGAATTGTGGGTTTATGATCAAGATTATCTATGAACAATATTTGATTCTTCTCTGAAATCTTTTATGCATGATTTAAATATCTTTGCAAGTCTCTTTGAATTATCAGTTTGGTTTGGCCTACTAGATTGATCTTTCTTGCAATGGGACAAGTGCTTAGCTTTGGGTTCAATCTTGCGGTGTCATTTCCCAGTGACAGCACGGGCAGCAAGGCACATATTTTATTGTTGCCATCGATAATAAAAATATGGGATTTATATCATATTGCATGAGTTTATCCCTCTACATCATGTCATCTTGCTTAAAGCGTTAATATGTTCTGATGAACTTAATACTCTAGATGCATGCTGGATAGCGGTCGATGTGTGGAGTAATAGTAGTAGATGCAAAATCGTTTCGGTCTACTTGTCATGGATATGATGCCTATATACAATGATCATGCCTAGATATTCTCATAACTATGTGCTTCTGTATCAATTGCTCGATAGTAATTTGTTCACGCACCGTAGAAATCTACTATCTTGAGAGAAGCCATTAGTGAAACCTATGGCCCCCGGGTCTATCTTCCATTATATCAATCTTCCATCAACTATTTATCTTTACTTTACTTTTATTTTACAATCTTTACTTTTCAATCTATACAACAAAATACCATAAATATTTATCTTATTATCTCTATCAGATCTCACTTGTGCAAGTGACCGAGAAGGGATTGACAACCCCTTTATTGTGTTGGTTGCAAGGTTCTTATTTATTTGTGTAGGTACGAGGGACTCGCATAGGGACTCGCATGTAGTCTCCTACCGGATTGATACCTTGGTTCTCAAAAACTGAGGGAAATACTTATGCTACTTTGCTGCATAACCCTTTCCTCTTCAAGGGAAAAACAATGCAAGCTCAAGAGGTAGCACTATGTCACTGGTTAAATGGTCCACCCCAACCCCTCTGGTGCAACCGCCGTCAATCTCATCCATGGCCCTACCGCTGATCTAGTCTAGCTCGCTGTCAAGAATTTTCCATCCTACATTGCCATCCAGCCCCTCTTGTCATTTCTGAATGGCACATTCTGCGATGCTGGCTTGGGATCCATAGCTTCCAAGTCAGACCTCCTCGACGACGACCACAAGGAGGGCGCCCTCTCCGGCTCTTCCAACGGGAAAGAACCCATCTACTCTTCCAAGGGGAAAGATCCTGTCTGCGACATCTGGGAGGGCACCCTACAGCCGTGCTCTTCCAAGGGGAAGGAGCCCATCTGCGACAACATGGAGCGCACACAGGGTCCATGCTCTTCCCATGGGAACGAGCCCATCTGTGACAAGTGAGGAAACCCATGGTTTGTTTTGCCATCCCTCTTCACAAGGGGGGGCCATGATTTGTTTTGTCGAGTCCCTTTTGTAGTGTAGTGAGAATATGTTCAGTTTTAATTGCTATATTTGGTTGTTTGCAATATATCTTGCTTATTTCAGTTGTTCGCAGTGTGATGCTCTATATGTGCCACTATTTACTGTGTAGTACATTTTCATCAGTACCAGTTTTAAACATACCGATAGGAATGCATATATTTGATTGTTCTTAAGCATGTTATAGCTAGCATATGCCTCTTTTAAAGTGTTTTTGTTGTTTGGTTGTTTGTAGTTAGCATATGTCCGGTTTCAAATGATATCTTTGGTTGTTCGTAGTATGCCTTGTTTTTTCCAATTATTCACAACGTGATGTTCTATATGTGCAAGTATGAACTATGCAATTCAATTTCATCAATACCAGTTTCAACAATACCACTATGAATGACTACATTTTGTTTCTACATGTTGTAGTTAACACGCCTTTCCATTTTTACTTAACAATAACCAGTGTACTTAGACCGGCACAGTACCAGTTTGAATGACTATGTTTGCTTGTTGTCAAATGTTAGGCACGTTGGAGTTAACACACCTTTTCACTTGTTTTGCTTAACTACAGAGCTTAAACCAGCACACTAAAGCTATCTTTTGGAGATTATTTTGTCTGCCATGGATATATTTAGTTGATGTTTAGCCTGTTGTGCTTAACATGCCTCTCGATGTAGTTACTATTGGGTATCGTAGCAGAAAATCAAAAAATTTCCTACGCATCACCAACATCTATCTATGGAGTAATCTAGCAATGAGGGAGAGGGGAGTGCATCTACATACCCTTGTAGATCGCGATGCGGAAGCGTTGCAAGAACGCGGATGAAGGAGTCGTACTCGCTGCGATTCAGATCGCGGTTGATTCCGATCTAAGCGCCGAACAACGGCGCCTCCGCGTTCAACACACGTGCAGCCCGATGACGTCTCCCACGCCTCGATCCAGCAAGGATAGAGGGAGAGGTTGGGGAAGACTCCATCCAACAGCAGCACGACGGCGTGGTGGTGGTGGAGGAGCGCGGGACTCAAGCAGGGCTTCGCCAAGCACTGCGAGAGACGAGGATGGAGAGAGGTAGGGCTCCACCAAGCGACATAGGTCAAAACCGTGTTATGGGCAGCCCCAAAACTCACATATATATAGGGAGAAGGGAGGGGCTGCGCCCCCTCTAGGGTTTCCCACCCCTAGGGGTGCGGCCACCCCAGATTCCATCTGAGGGTGGCGGCCAGAGGGGGAGAGGGAGAGGGGGGCGCACCAGATTGGGCCCTAGGGCCCATCTGCCCTAGGGTATGCCCCCTCCCCTGTTGGAGGCGCCTTGGGCCCTGGCGGGGGGCACACCAGCCCACCTGGGGCTGGTCCCGTCCCACACCTAGCCCACGCAGCCTTCTGGGGCCGGTGGCCCCACCCGGTGGACCCCCGGGACCCTCCCAGTGGTCCCAGTACGCTACCGATAGCGCTCGAAACCTTTCCAATGACCAAAACGGACTTCCCATATATGAATCTTTACCTCCGGACCATTCCGGAACTCCTCGTGACGTCCGGGATCTCATCCGGGACTCCGAACAACATTCGGTAACCGCGTACATACTTTCCCTATAACCCTAGCTTCTTCGAACCTTAAGTGTGTACACCCTACGGGCCCGGAACCATGCAGACATAACCGAGACAACTCTCCGGCCAATAACCAACAGCGGGATCTGGATACCCATGTTGGCTCCCACATGTTTCACGATGATCTCATCGGATGAACCACGATGTCAAGGATTCAATCAATCCCGTATACAATTCCCTTTGTCTATCGGTATAGCACTTGCCCGAGATTCGATCGTCGGTATCCCAATACCTTGTTCAATCTCGTTATCGGCAAGTCTCTTTACTCGTTCCGTAACACATCATCCTGTGATCAACTCCTTGATCACATTGTGCACATTATGATGATGTCCTACCGAGTGGGCCCAGAGATACCTCTCCGTCATACGAAGTGACAAATCCCAGTCTCGATTCGTGCCAACCCAACAGACACTTTCGGAGATACCTATAGTGCACCTTTATAGCCACCCAGTTACGTTGTGATGTTTGGTACACCCAAAACATTCCTACGGTATCCGGGAGTTGCATAATCTCATGGTCTAAGGAAAAGATACTTGACATATAGAAAACCTTTAGCATACGAACTACACGATCTGTGCTAGGCTTAGGATTGGGTCTTGTCCATCACATCATTCTCCTAATGATGTGATCCCGTTATCAACGACATCCAATGTCCGTGGTCAGGAAACCGTGACTATCTGTTGATCAACGAGCTAGTCAACTAGAGGCTTACTAGGGACATGGTGTTTGTCTATGTATCCACACATGTATCTGAGTTTCCTATCAATACAATTCTAGCATGGATAATAAACAATTATCATGAACAAGGAAATATAATAATAACCAATTTATTATTGCCTCTAGGGCATATTTCCAACAGTCTCCCACTTGCACTAGAGTTAATAATCAAGTTCACATCGCCAAGTGATTAACACTCACAGGTCACATCGCCATGTGACCAACATCAAAGAGTTTACTAGAGTAAATAATCTAGTTCACATCAATATGTGATTAACACTCAACGAGTTCTGGGTTTGATCATGTTACGCTTGTGAGAGAGGTTGTAGTCAACGGGTCTGCAACATTCAGATCCCTATGTACTTCGCAAAACTTTATGTCATATCATAGATGCTGCTACCACGTTCCACTTGGAGCTATTCCAAACAATTGCTCCATTATACATATCCGGTATCTCTACTCAGAGTTATCCGGATAGGTGTTAAGCTTGCATCGACGTAACTCTTTACGTCGAACTCTTTATCACCTCCATAACCGAGAAACATTTCCTTATTCCTCTAAGGATAATTTTGACCGCTATCTGGTGATCTACTCCTGGATCACCTTTTGTTCCCTCTTGTCAGACATGTGGTAAGGCACACATCAGGCGCGGTACTCAGCATGGCATACCGTATAGAGCCTATGACAAAAGCAAAGGGGACGACCTTCATCCTTCCTCTTCCTTCTGCCGTGGTCAAGCTTTGAGTCTTACTCAACTTCACACCTTACAACTCAGGTAAGAACTCCTTCTTTGACTGATCTCTATTGAACTCCTTCAAAATCATGTCAAAGGTGTGTGTTCTTTTGAAAGTATCATCAGGCGTCTTGATCTATCTCTATAGATCTTGGTGCCCAATTATATAAGCAGCTTTATCCAGGACTTCCTTTGAAAAACTCCTTTCAAACAACCTTTTATGCTTTCCAGAAATTCTACATCATTTCGGATCAACAATATGTCATTCACATATACTTATTAGAAATGTTGCAGTGCTCCAATCACTTTATTGTAAATACAAGTTTCTAACAAACTTAGTATAAACCCAAAAACTTTGATCACTCCATCAAAGCGTATATTCCGACTCCAAGATGCTTGCTCTAGTCCATCGAAGGAACGCTGGAGCTAGCATACGTTTTAGCATCCTTAGGATCGACAAACCCTTTCTGATTGTATCACATACAACCTTTCCTTACGAAAACTGGTAAGGAAACTTGTTTTGACACCCATCTGCCAGATTTCATAAATGCAGCTTATGCTAACATGATTCAGACGGACTTAAGCATCGCTACGGGTGAGAAAATCTCATTGTAGTCAACTCCTTGAACTTGTGAAAAACTTTTTGCCACAAGTCGAGCTTCATAGACGGTGACATTACCTTCCACGTCCATCTTCTTCTTAAAGATCCATTTATCTCAATGGCTTGCCAATCATCGGGCAAGTCCACCAAAGTCCATACTTTGTTTTGATACATGGATCCTATCTCGGATTTCTCGGCTTCTAACCATTTGTCGGAATACGGGCCCACCATCGCTTCTCCATAGTTCGTAGGTTCATTGTTGTCCAACAACATGACTTCTAAGACAGGATCACCGTACCACTCAGGAGTAGTACATATCCTTGTCGACCCACGAGGTTCGATTAGCAACTTGATCCGAAGCTTCATGATCACTATCATTAGTTTCCTCTTGAACAGTTGTAGGTTCCACAAAAACATCTTTCTGTATTGCACTATTCTCCGGTTGAAGTGAGGGTTCGGCAACCTCATCAAGTTCTATCTTCCTCCCACTCAATTCTTTCGAGAGAAACTCCTTCTCGAGAAAGGACCCGTTCTGAGCGACAAACATTTTTTGTCCTTGGATCTGAGATAGAAGGTATACCCAACTGTTACCTGTGGGTATTCTATGAAGATGTATTTATCCGCTGTGGGTCCGAGCTTTTTCCGGCTGAAGCCATAAGCATCGCATCCCCAAACATTAAGAAACGACAACTTTGGTTTCTTGCCAAACCATAGTTCATACGGCGTCGTCTCAATGGACTAAGATGGTGCCCTATCTAAAGTGAATGCAGTTGTCTCTAATGCATAGCCTCAAATAATAGCGGTAGATCGGTAAGAGACATCATAGATCGCACCATATCTCATAAGGTTCGATTACAACGTTCGGATACACCATTGCGCTGTGGTGTTCCAGGTGGCTTCAACTGCGAAACAATTCCACAATGTCTTAAGTGATTGCCAAACTCATAATTCAGAAAATCTCCCCTTGATCAGATCGTAGGAACATGATCTTCTTGTTATGATGATTCTTAATCTTCACTCTGAAATTGCTTGAACCTTTCAAATGTTTCAGACTTTTGCTTCATTAAGTAAATATACCCATATCTACTCAAATCATCAGTGAAGATGAGAAAATAACGATATCCACCACACGCCTTGATTCTCATTGGATCACACACATCAGCATGTATGATTTCCAACAAGTCATTCGCCCGTTTCATTGTACATGAACACAGGATCTTAGTCATCCTGCCCATGAGGCATGGCTCGCATGTGTCAAGCGATTCAAAATCAAGTGACTCCAAAGATCCATCAGCATGGAGTTTCTTCATGCATTTTATGCCAAAATGACCTAAGCGGCAGTGCCACAAGAAAGTGGTACTATCATTATTAACTCTACATCTTTTGGCGTTAATATTATTATCATGTGTATTACTATGATCGAGATTCAATAAACCATTGGGTGCATGACCACAAAGGTATTATTCATGTAAACAGAATAACCATTGTTCTATAACTTAAATGAATAACCGTATTGCAATGAACATGATCTAATCATATTCATGCTCAACGTAGACACCTGATAACATTTATCTAGTTTCAACACTAATCCCGAAGGTAGAGAGAGCGTGCGATGGTGATCTTATCAACCTTGGAAACACTTCGAACACACATCGTCACCTCGCCCTTAGCTAGTCTCCGTTCAGTCCGTAGCTTTTGCTTCAAGTCACTAACAATAGCAACTGAACCGGTATCCAATACCCAGGTGCTACAAGGAGTACTAGTAAGGTACACATCAATAACAAGTATATCAAATATACTTTGTTGTAGTTGCCAGCTTTTCTTATCTACCATGTATTTGGGGTAGTTCCGCTACCATGTGACCATTTCCCTTACAGTAGAAGCACTTAGTCTCGAGGTTTGGGTTCAACCTTGGGTTCCTTCATTAGAGCGACAACTGGTTTGCCATTCATGAAGTTTCCCTTCTAGCCCTTGCCCTTTTGAAACCAGTGGTCTTGTTAAACCATCAACACTTGATGCTCCTTCTTGATTTCTACTTTTGCGGTCTTAAGCACCGCTAATAGCTCCGGGATCATCTCCGTCCTTTGCATGTCATAGTTCATCACGAAGTTCTAGTAGCTTGGTGATAGTGTCTAGAGAATTCCGTCAACCACTATCTCATCAGGAAGATTAACTCCCACTTGGTTCAAGTGATTTTAGCACCCAGACATTCTGAGCACATGCTCACAAGTTGAGCTATTCTCCTCCATCTTTTTGGCAAAAGAACTTGTCAGAGGTCTCATACCTCTCAACACGGGCATGAGCCTGAAATCCCAATTTCAGCTCTTAGAACATCTCATATGTTCTATGGCGTTCAAAACGTCATCCGAATCCCGATTCTAAGCCGTAAAGTATGGAGCACTAAACTATCAAGTAGTCATCAGGACATGTCAGTTAGGTGTTCACAACATCCACAGACGACGTTGTACGGGTTTGCACATCGAGCGGTGCATCAAAGACGTAAGCTTTCTGTGCAGCAGTGAGGACACTCCTCGGACTACGGACCCAGTCCGCATCATTTCTTACATATCTTTCAACTTAGTCTTTCTCTAGGATCGTATTAAACAGGGAGCTACAACGCAGTTATTGGTCTACAACATAATCAACTTAGACTATTGTTCATGAAAATTTAGTTCATCTAATGAACTCCCACTCAGATAGACATCTCTCTAGTCATCTAAGTGATACATGATCCGAATCGACTAGGCCGTGTCCGATCATCACGTGAGACGGACTAGTCATCAACGGTGAACATCTTCGTGTTGATCGTATCTTCTATACGACTCATGTTCGACCTTTCAGTCTTCTGTGTTCCGAGGCCATGTTTGTACATGCTATGCTCGTCAAGTCAACCCTAAGTGTATTGCGTGTGAAAATCTGGCTTACACCCGTTGTACGCGAACGTTAGAACCTATCACACCCGATCATCACGTGGTGCTTCGGAACAACGAAACTTATCAACAGTGCACAGTTAGGGGGAACACAATTCTTGAAATTTTAGTGACAGATCATCTTATTCACTACCGTCGTTCTAAGCAAATAAGATGTAAAACATGATAAGCATCACATGCAATGAAATAGTGACATGATATGGCCAATATCATCTTGCTCCTTTGATCATCATCTTCGGGCTCCATGATCATCATCGTCACCGGCATGACACCATGATCTCCATCATCATGATCTCCATCATCGTGTCTTCATGAAGTCGTCTCGCCAACCATTACTTCTACTACTATGGCTAATGTTTAGCAATAAAGTAAAGTAATTACATGGCGTTATTCAGTGACACGCAGGTCATACAATAAAATAAGACAATTCCTATGGCTCCTGCCGGTTGTCATTCTCATCGACATGCAAGTCGTGATTCCTATTACAAGAACATGATCAATCTCATACATCACATATATATCATTCATCACATCCTTTTGGCCATATCACATCACACGGCACATGCTGCAATAACAAGTTATACGTCCTCTAATTGTTGTTGCAAGTTTTTACGTGGCTGCTATAGGTTTCTAGCAAGAACGTTTCTTACCGACGCCAAAACCACAACGTGATATGCCAATTTCTATTTACCCTTCATAAGGATCCTTTTCATCGAATCCGATCCGACTAAAGTGGGAGAGACAGACACCCGCTAGCCACCTTATGCAACTAGTGCATGTCAGTCGGTGGAACCAGTCTCACGTAAGATTACGTGTAAGGTCGGTCCGGGCCGCTTCATCCCACGATACCGCCGAATCAAGATAAGACTAGTAACGGCGAGAGAATTGACAAATCGACGCCCACAACTACTTTGTGTTCTACTCGTGCAAGATACTACGCATAGACCTAGCTCATGATGCCACTGTTGGGGATCGTAGCAGAAAATCAAAAAATTTCCTACGCATCACCAAGATCTATCTATGGAGTAATCTAGCAACGAGGGAGAGGGGAGTGCATCTACATACCCTTGTAGATCACGATGCGGAAGCGTTGCAAGAACGTGGATGAAGGAGTCGTACTCGCTGCGATTCAGATCGCGGTTGATTCTGATCTAAGCGCCGAACAACGGCGCCTCCGCGTTCAACACACGTGCAGCCCGATGACGTCTCCCACGCCTTGATCCAGCAAGGAGAGAGGGAGAGGTTGGGGAAGACTCCATACAACAGCATCAAGACGGCATGGTGGTGGTGGAGGAGCGCGGGACTCCAGCAGGGCTTCGCCAAGCACTGCGAGAGACGAGGAGGGAGAGAGGTAGGGCTGCGCCAAGCGACAGAGGTCAAAACCGTGTTATGGGCAGCCCCAAAACTCACATATATATAGGGGGAAGGGAGGGGTTGCGCCCCCTCTAGGGTTTCCCACCCCTAGGGGTGTGGCCACCCCAGATCCCATCTGAGGGTGGCAGCCAGAGGGGGAGAGGGAGAGGGGGGCGCACCAGATAGGGCCCTAGGGCCCATCTGCCCTAGGGTTTGCCCCCTCCCCTCTTGGAGGCGCCTTGGGCCCTGGTGGGGGTGGGGGCACCAGCCCACCTGGGGCTGGTTCCCTCCCACACTTGGCCCACGCAGCCTTCTGGGGCCGGTGGCCCCACCCGCTGGACCCCTAGGACCCTCCCGGTGGTCCCGGTACGCTAGCGATAGTGCCCGAAACCTTTCCGGTGACCAAAACGGGACTTCCCATATATGAATCTTTACCTCCGGACCATTCCGGAACTCCTCGTGACGTCCGGGATCTCATGCGGGACTCCGAACAACATTCGGTAACCGCGTACATACTTTCCCTATAACCCTAGCTTCATCGAACCTTAAGTGTGTAGACCCTACGGGCTCGGGAACCATGCAGACATGACCGAGACAACTCTCCGGCCAATAACCAACAGCGGGATCTGGATACCCATATTGTCTCCCACATGTTCCACGATGATCTCATCGGATGAACCACGATGTCAAGGATTCAATCAATCCCGTATACAATTCCCTTTGTCTATCGGTATAGCACTTGCCCGAGATTCGATCGTCGGTATCCCAATACCTTGTTCAATCTCGTTATCGGCAAGTATCTTTACTCGTTCCGTAACACATCATCCTGTGATCAACTCCTTGATCACATTGTGCACATTATGATGATGTCCTACCGAGTGGGCCCACAGATACCTCTCTGTCATATGGAGTGACAAATCCCAGTCTCGATTCGTGCCAACCCAACAAACACTTTCGGAGATACCTGTAGTGCACCTTTATAGCCACCCAGTTACGTTGTGACGTTTGGTACACCCAAAGCATTCCTACGGTATCCGGGAGTTGCACAATCTCATGGTCTAAGGAAAAGATACTTGACATATAGAAAAGCTTTGGCATACGAACTACACGATCTGTGCTAGGCTTAGGATTGGGTCTTGTCCATCACATCATTCTCATAATGATGTGATCCCGTTATCAACGACATCCAATGTCCATGGTCAGGAAACCGAGACCATCTGTTGATCAACAAGCTAGTCAACTAGAGGCTTACTAGGGACATGGTGTTTGTCTATGTATCCACACATGTATGTGAGTTTCCTATCAATACAATTCTAGCATGGATAATAAACAATTATCATGAACAAGGAAATATAATAATAACCAATTTATTATTGCCTCTAGGGCATATTTCCAATAGTTACACATGACAATTTTTGGAACGACTACTTTTTTCCATCGAGGTTAGTTTCATCCCATGGCTTATATATACTCACTGTTCAGGATATCGGAAGCTGGTACCATATAGGTCGGGGGCTGATAAGGTACTAATCGGTGAATTGGACTTTTAACTGAATATATCTGTAACCCATTTATCCATATGTAATATATCTGAGGCTACATAGCAACATGCACTGTACTGAATGTCTAAATATGCAATCCTAGGCTACATAACAACAAGGAAGAGTGTTACCTTAATGTTCTAATGATGTCTAGACATACGTAGAAGAGCAGTGGCAGCAAGAACAATGACATATCAGCAGTTAATCAGTCGATAATTTGTAAAAATTTGATAAACTCCCTCTAGCCCATAATATAAGATGTTAATTCAGCCAATGTGTGAGTATATTGGATGTTATTATTGGGAACGTAGTATTTCAAAATATTTAACTATGATCACGCAAGATCTATCTAGGAGAAGCATAGCAAAGAGCGGGAGAGTGTGTCCACGTACCCTCATATACCGAAAGCAGAAGCGTTTCGTAACGGGGTTGATGTAGTCGAACGTGTTTGCGATACAACCAATCCAAGCACCGAACGTACGGCACCTCCATGTTCAGCACATGTTTAGCTCGATGACGTCCGACGAACTCTTGATCCAGTTGAGTGTCGCGGGAGAGTTTCGTTAGCACGGAGACGTGGAGACGGTGATGATGAAATTACAGGCGCAGGGCTTCACCTAAGCACTGCAACGACATGAGCGAGGTGTGTAACTATGGAGGGGGGCACCACACACGGCTATGAACAATTGATGTGTCTCCAAGTGGTGCCCTCCCCACGTATATAAAGGAGGGAGAGGGAGGAGGCGGCCGGCCTAGCGAGGGGGCGTGCTAAGGAGGGAGTGCTACTCCCACTGGGAGTAGGACTCCCCTTTCCTAGTGGGAGTTGGAGAAGGGGGAAGGGAAGGAGAGGAAGAGAAGGAAGGAGGGGGCGCTGCCCCTTCCCCAAAGTCCAATTCGGACAAGGATTGGGGGCGCACGGCCCAGCCCTAGGCAGCCCCTCTCTCTCTCCCCCCTAAATCCCATTGTCGGTGGCCAAACCGGCAGATCTCCGGTAGGGGGTCCCGAACTGTGCGTCTAAGGTCGATGGTTACAGGAGACTGGGGACACGATGTTTACCCAGGTTTGGGCCCTCTCTATAGAGGTAATACCCTACTTCCTGCTTGATTGATCTTGATGAATATGAGTATTACAAGCGTTGATCTACCACGAGATCGTAATAGCTAAACCCTACAAGCCTAGCATGTATGACTATGGTAATGAGTATCCCCTTTCTGGTCTACACCCTCCGGTTTATATAGACACCGGGGGAATCTAGGGTTACATAGAGTCGGTTACATAAGAAGGAATCTTCATAGTTGGTCGCCAAGCTTGCCTTCCACGCCAAGGAGAGTCCAATCCGGACACGGGTACGGTCTTAAGCCTTCATGTCTTCACAGCCCACCAGTCCGGCCCATTGATGATAGGCCGGACGCCCGAGGACCCCTTAGTCCAGGACTCCCTCAGTAGCCCCCAAACCATTCTTCAATAACGAGGTGTTCGGAACACAAATTGTCTTCGGCATTGCAAGACAGGTTCCTCCTCTGGTGACCTCCAAGGAATGTATTTGGCTGCTGATCCAATGTAGCTCCCCTCGGCTTATGCGCGTTAAATAACTTCGTCTTCCACGTGTCGAGCGAATGTGGAAGGTCAGGGTATTTTTGCAAATAGCACCCTGTCCATGCAAGGAAGAGTGCCTATTTAAACAGATTGGATCTTAGACCCATTTGGCACCACACAGAGAAAATCCCCGGAGACTTCTAGGAGAAACCATTCCAACATGGTTAGCGTTCCCAGCTCCTCCTCCCGTTCCGGCTCAGAGAAAGGCGAGTGGGAGAGGTGTTCTGTGTCCCACAGTCAATTAGCGAAGCTGCAAATGCAGGGATTTCTTCCCCTGCAGATCTGGTCCCTGTTCGAGCGGGGCTAGCCTCCTTAAATGGTGAGACTCAGGCAGAGGACTTCCCCAATCCCTCCGAGGGGGAGCGAGTGTGTTTCGTCCCCTCTCTGCTGAGAGGCGTCGGATTCCCAATCCATCCGTTCCTCCGAGGGCTTCTGGAATACTATGGCCTCCAGCTGCACAACTTCACCCCTGCCTCGATTTTGCACATTGCGCGTTATATTGCTTTATGCGAATTATTTCTGGGCATTGAGGCCCATTTTGAGTTGTGGAGGAAGTTGTTCTGTATTGTCCCGCGCAACCATGAGGGGTCAATATTTGAAGTGGGCGGAGCAGAAGTATGGCACATTTCCTACACTGGATACATGTCCGGCACACCAAGGAAGGCCTCTGAAAAATGACCTTCCGAATGATTCTACATTGAAGACGTCATGCTTCCCGACCCAGTTCGAAACGGTCTTCCTGAACTTGCGAGCGTTCTGCTGAAGAAACGCCACAGTTGGCGTCCCCGGAGTCCTGAAGAGGATGACAGCGCGGAAGTTTGTCAACTTATGAGCAAGATAAAGATTGTCGCTCAGTCCGGAGTCGCAATAGTCGAGGTTATGGCGACTTCCATAGTGCAAGGGGTTCAGCCGCTTCAACACAGAGGGCTTACAATGTGGCACTATAATGGAGAGGATGACGCATCTCGCTGTGGCCGAAAAGGTCTGGATACCCCTGCTGCTCTGGCCAAGATGTTGGCCGAGTTGCACAAAGGAGAGGAAGAGGAATTTCTTCACATTAAGCGCAGAGATGGGTATTCTATGTACGATCCTCCCAGTTGGGTAAGCCCCTACCCCTCTGTTTTACTCATTCCAATTCTAGATCACCTTTGATAAATTTCTAACCCGTTTGTTATGACAACACTAGCGAAAGGTCACTAAAGGACTTCATAGTACCGCCCCATAGTCGGAGGACCACAACCGTGAGCTTGATCCCGGGTTTGAAGAGGATCAGGATATATTCGTGGTGCTCGCAGAGGGGGTGTTTTACCAGACGAGCTCTAATGGCACAGAAGTGGCCATTACCGCCAACTACCCTGGCCTTCTTCCCGCTTCACATGTAAGTAATCAAGAGACACCTCCTCTAAAATAGTGCTCTTATTCTGCCTCACCCACCGCACTGTCCTGTGCTCCACAGGGGAGGCGTTCAGCGATTCCGAAGAGTTCGATTCCCATGCCGGGCAAGCCTTTGAAGAGAAAGGCCGATGAAGACACAGCCAGGCCTTCTTCGAAGAGGTATGCATTTATAATTATGTTTTTCAGCGGCCACATCCAACTGTGACTTGTGCGTTTGTCTTGTTACAGGAAAAAGGTTCGCCGAACTGTGCCCTGGGGCCCAGCCGGTCATGCTCCCGACAACCGGGATTTAGATCCTGCCGGGGAGATGGGGGGCGGCGTGGGAACAACGTCGGACTGTCCTTCGGCCGAGGGTTCGGAAGATATGTCCGTCACCAACTCGGAAGTAGAGAGCGCCATGAATCATCGGCGCTGTAGGGCTGTCTTACGAGACCCCAAGTTCTCGGAAGAGGCATTCAATGCCTTCAGCTCAGGTGACGCATACATCCGAGTTGCTCGAGATGGGCTTAGAGAAGTCATGAAACAATATTTGACAGATGTGCAGGTAAGTTTTCTTTGTCCAAAAAAGGGTAACCATATGCCCGTAGCCCCCGAGACTGAAAGCAGTTGGTACAACTGATTTAAGGATCGCTGTATAACCATGTCCTTACAGAGAAGAATGGCCTGCTAGCCCGAGAGCTGGAGCAGGGTCGGGCGCAGCTAAATGCTGCAACCGCCGAACTGGAAAACTTCAAGAAGGCGTCTTCTCGTAACATTCCCCTCCATCGAGGAACCATAATTGTATGCCAACTATACTAATCATGTTGCTGATCGCATAATAGGATTGCCCGATCAACTTGAAGAGAAGTTGAAGATAGCCCAAGAGGGAGAAAGAGAAGCGAGAAGGCTACACGCTGCGGGCGAGCGTGTTCTGACCCGAGTTAGAGGGGAGAAAAACAAGCTATAGTATTCGAACACTAAATTGGGTGATGAATTGAAAGATGTGCGAGCCCAGCTAGCCGATTCCGTGAAGGAGAACAAGAAGCTACGGGGCGGCATATTCAGTATGTGTCTGAACTATTTTAATTGCAGGTATATCGACAGTCTGTCCTGAAGAGGAGGTGTCCGGATCATCAAGTGACCTGCTGCAAGGGCTGTCGCAAGGGCACGAACAGGCTCGGCTGGCGATGCAGAGTGTTGCCAAGGCCCTATGGCCATCCACCTCCCCTCCAAGAAGTATGGAGGAGCTTGTAGAGCTGTTTGAAGGAGCGCGGCGGCGTATCCGACTATGGAAGATATCGGCCTGCCGAGAGGGTGCGCGAGAGGCCTGGGCCATGGTGAAGACGCGAAATACCAAGCTGGATCCGAATCGCATGGCCCGTGTCGGACCGCTAGGGTCGAATGGGAAGAAATTGCCGTTAGTTTAGTATATGGCCAAGTAGAGGTGACCGCCAAATATTCCGAACAGGATTGTAAGTTAGACCACCTGTTGGACGGTATAGAGAAGGAAGTGTTTGAGTCCAAGTGACTATGTACTTTCCTTGACACGTGGAACTCTAGTTGAATTGTATAGCATTTGTCACGGCGGACCTTTTCGCTTCAACCTCCAGACCTGAGGGTGCGGAGTGTTTCCGAATACCATCGCGACCGAATAGACCGGGGTATGCATGGAAAACTAGGTGTGGGGCTCATAGTTGCTTGAACAGAAGTTGTATCCAGCTAGCTATGTTATATTACATTGAGATTGTAAGAAACATCTTCCAGAGAGAATAGTTCCGTTAAGGGTTCGTTTCCCTTAGTGTGAATGCATTAGTATACATGTTTGAATTGTGATGTGAAAATCACAGTGTGTATAGCTTCTGGGGGTTCACAATGGAGTGAGTGCAAAAAACATCTTTAATTCACGAACCGAATATTCCCTTAAGAACGCTAGCTTTCGGCTTCACCCAGTCTAAGGTACACATCCGGATGACTCGGCAGTAACAATCACAAAGGAGCTCCCTTAATGCCCTAGCCGAACTAACGGGAACGTAGGGCATAAGCACAGGAGCCAGGCAACCCAGCTTGGCCAAAACTTAAGTCATATCGATGCATGTAGTGGCGAAGAAAAGGTACATATGGAAAAAACTCATATGTGAAGAGCCTGATGCTCAAGGAAGAAGAATAAAAAGCTTATGTCCAAGAATCCCCCAAGTGTAGTGGACATACATATTTAAAGATGTATGCGTCAGGGGTGTGCGGTCGAGCCGTACGAAAGCATTAAGGCGAGAAAGAAAAAAGTAATCAAAAAAGAGAGAAAAATTAATGGAAGCCACAAGGGAGAAGGAGACGAACAAGGAGTTCGGTGCTAGGCATAGAATCTTCGGAGTCTGGCCACGTTCTAGTAGTTTGGCTTGAGGCGATTGTCTGATGCATCGCAAAGACGGTACACCCCTCCGGTGAGAACGTTGTCAATTATGAAGGGACCCTCCCATTTGGGCTTGTGTTTGTCCTTTTTCTTTTCCGGCAGGCGTAGAACGAGTTCGCCAATGTCGTAGGTCTTTGCCCGTACTTCTCTACTCTGATATCTTCGAGCCTGTTGTTGGTAAAATGTTGAATGGGCTTTTGCGACATCGCGCTCCTCTTCGAGGGCATCAAGGTTGTCCTGCCGAACCAGCTCGGCTTCTCTCTCCTCGCACATACGCACTCGAGGTGAGTCGTGGATAATACCGCAGGGCAATACAACCTCTGCTCCATACACCATAAGAAAGGTGTGTATCCGGTAGTACGGTTGGGCATGGTCCGCAGCCCCAGAGCACGGAGTCGAGCTCCTCAACCCAGTGCTTGTCAGATTCTTTCAAAGACCGCACTAGTCAGGGTTTGATGCCGCTCATAATAAGACCATTGGCTCATTCGACTTGACCGTTTGTTTGTGTGTGGTAGACAGAGACGTAATTGAGCTTACTTCCCAGATTAGCACACCCAATTCTTACCTCATCGGCTGTGAAATTGGAGCCGTTGTCGGTGATGATGTTGTGTGGGACACCGTAACGATGCACAACGTCGGATATGAATGTTATCACCGGCCCGTACTCGGCCGTTTTGACTGGTTTAGCCTCTATCCACTTGGTGAATTTGTCCACCATGACCAGCAAGTACTTTTTCTTATGACTTCCCCCTTTCAGAGGTCCAACCATGTCCAGTCCCCAGAACACGAAAGGCCAAGTAATGGGGATCGTTTGTAAGGCAGTTGGGGGCATATGGCTTTGGTTGGCGAAGTGTTGGCATACGATGCAACGTTGGACAAGGTCATGTGCGTCTGCTCGGCCCGTCGGCCAATAAAACATGCACGGAAGGCCTTGCTAACGAGGGCCGGGGCTGCGGCGTGGTGTCCGCCTAGACCAGCATGAATTTCCGCCAAAAGCTGCCGCCCCTCTTCCTCGGAGATACATCTTTGAAGTACTCTGGTAGTACTTTTCTTGTAGAGCTCTCCGTCGTGAACTTTGTAGGCCTTCGAACGCCGGACAATGTGGCGGTCCCCATTTTGGTCTTCGGGGTGTTCCTTCCTATTAATGTAGGCCAAGAAAGGTTCGGTCCATTGGGAAATGACTACCATAATGAGATGGGTCGACGCTGTAATTTCGGTGGCTGAGCCCCTGATTATATCGGTGTGTTCGGAATCTGGGGTTGTGTTCGGATCCGGACTATTGTTGCCACCCTCCCCTTGCCACGCCATGGATGGCTTAAAAAGCCTTTCCAAGAAGATGTTAGGTGGGATGGGGTCGCGTTTAGCGCTAATGCGAGCAAGGACATCCGCCGCCTGGTTACTTTCTCGGGCGACGTGATGAAATTCAAGCCCCTCGAACCGAGCCGACATTTTTAAGACGGCATTATGATAAGCTTCCATATTTGGATCTTTGGCATCCAAGTCTCCATTTATTTGAGATATTGCGAGGTTTGAGTCCCCGCGCTCCTCCAAGCGTTGTATGTCCATGGATACGGCCATCCGAAGACCGTGCAGTAAGGCCACGTATTCGGCTGCGTTGTTGGAGTTTGTGTATAATATTTGGAGCACATACTTGACGACATCTCCAGTGGGGGACGTTAACACGACGCCCGCTCCCAGCCCCGCCAACATTTAGGAGCCGTCAAAATACATAACCCAATTGGAATATGCACCGCACTCTTTAGGGAGTTTGGCCTCTGTACATTCGGCGACGAAGTTAGCTAATACTTGGGATTTAATGGCTCGACGTGGCTTGTATGTTATGTCAAATGGAAGTAGCTCGATGGCCCATTTGGCAATCTGGCCCGTGGCATCATGGTTGTTTATTATGTCATTCAGTGGCACTTCAGAGGCCACCATGATTGAACACTCCTGGAAGTAGTGTCGTAGCTTTCGGGATGCCATGAAGACCGCGTATGCTATCTTTTGATAATCGGGGTACTGGGATTTGCATGGTGTGAGAACAGTAGATACGTAGTATACTAATTTTTGAAGTGGGAATTTGTGTCCGTCCTGTTCTCGTTCAATGACGAGCACGGCGCTCACCACCTGATGTGTTGCCGATAAGTATAACAACATGGGTTCACCAACGTTTGGTGCAGCCAGGATTGGGTTGCTCGCTAGGAGGGCCTTTATTTCTTCCAGTCCTGCAGTCGCCACGTCTGTCCACTCGAAGATATCGGCGTACCGTAAAAGGCGATAAAGTGGCAGTGCTTTTTCTCCCAATCTGGAGATAAAGCGACTTAAAGCTGCCACGCAACCAGCGAGTTTTTGGACTTGTTTGAGGTCTATTGGCGTAGCCAATTGCGACAGGGCTCGTATTTTTGTTGGATTTGCTTCAATTCCTCTATTGGAGACGATGAAGCCTAGCAGTTTTCCAGCGAGGACGCCGAAGACACACTTTTCCGGGTTGAGCTTAATGTCATACGCGTGGAGGTTGTCGAATGTTAGACGAATGTCATCTATTAGCGTTTCGACGTGCCTAGTTTTGATGACGACGTCATCCACGTAAGCTTCGACTGTCTTGCCAATCTGCTTCTCCAGGCATGTTTGGATCATGCATTGGTATGTGGCACCGGCGTTCTTGAGCCCTAAGGGCACGGTGTTGAAGCAGAATGGCCCGTATGGGGTAATGAATGTTGTTGCAGCTTGATCGGACTCCTTCATTTGGATTTGATGGTATCAAGAATATGCGTTGAGGAAACACAGTGAGTCGAGTCCTGCGGTGGCATCAATGATTTGATCAATGCGGGGGAGGGGGAAGGGATCCTTAGGGAAAGCCTTGTTGAGGTCTTTGAAATCGACAAAGAGGCGCCAGGATTTGTCCTTCTTTGGTACCATCACCAGGTTTGCCAGCCAGTCCGAATGTTTGATTTCTCTAATGAATCCGGCCTCGATAAGCTTGGCTAGCCCCTCCCCCACGGCTTGTTGCTTGGGTTCGGAAAAGCGCCGCAGTGTTTTCTTGACCGGTTTAAATCCCTTTAATATATTGAGGCTATGTTCGGCCAGCTTGCGTGGGATCCCTGGCATATATGAAGGGTGCCAGGAAAATATGTCCCAGTTTTCGCGCAGGAATTCTCGTAGTGCGGCGTCAACTGTTGGGTTCAGTTGCGCTCCAATAGATGCTGTCTTCTTGGGATCCGTTGGGTGGACCTGGAATTTGACTATTTCTTCTACTGGTTTGAAGGAGGTGGATTTGGGGCGTTTGTCGAGGATCACATCGTCCCTGTCCACCATGGAGCGCAGTGTGGTGAATTCTTCGGCCGCGAGGGCTTGAGATAGCGCCTCAAGGGCCAGGGATGCGGTTTTGTTTTTAGCGCGGAGTGCTATGTCCGGATCACTGACGAGAGTGATTATACCATTTGGTCCGTGCATTTTGAGCTTCATATACCCATAGTGAGGTATAGCTTGGAAGCGTGTAAAAGCATCCCGCCCCAACAGGGCGTGGTATCCGCTGCTGAAAGGGGCCACTTGGAAAGTGATTTCTTCGAACCGATGATTTTCCGACGTGTCGAATACCACGTCAAGTGTGATTTTTCCCGCGCACCATGCCTCTCGACTGGGAATGATTCCTCGGAAGGTTGTGCTACTTTGCTTGATGTGGCTCATGTCTCTTTCCATTTTGTGGAGTGTGTCCTCATAAATGAGGTTTAGTCCGCTGCCGCCGTCCATGAGGACCTTAGTAAGTCGAAACCCATCCACGATGGGACTGAGGACTAATGCGGATGGCACTCGGACTGTCCTGTACCTCGGTTCGTCACTGGCATTAAATGTTATAGCCGCGTCGTTCCAAGGGTTTATTGCAAGGATTTGGCAGACTTCGGCGAGGTCGCGAAGTGCCCTTTTGCGCTTGTTGTTTGAAGTGAATGTCTCGAAGACCGTCAATACTCTTGTTTCGTCGTTTTTCTAAGGGTGCTGCTCTGGGGTGTCCTTGCTAAGGATATCCTCGCCGCTCTTGGCTACCTGCCAGAGTATCCAACATGCTCTAAGGCTGTGGGTTGCCACGGTATCAAGTGTCGTGTGTATTTTGCATGGGCCATCAAGCCATCCCTCCACCACGGTGCCGTGCCGCGTAATGGGTTTATGTTTCTTGACTATTGGACTGGGCGTGCCACGGGGGTGCGCCCTCTTCGCCTGTAGGAGGAGTTGAGTTGGGATCGACGGTTCCCAGCAAGCTACCTGAGTTTTCCAGGCGCTTTCCATCATGTTGTACTTCTGTAAAATAGTTGCTAAGTCAGCTGTGGGGACCCCGACTTAGAAGTCAAGATCACCGAATGCACGTGTACAGTGATCCCAGAGATCAATGCTCACTGAACACACAGAAGCTGAATAACAAGAGTCTTACATCCATACATATCGTCTTACACAAATTATGGCCATTATGGCCAAGTCTTACATAGATAAAGCCTCACGGGCTGAATAGCAAATAACTCAAATAGCGGAATTCTTCGATAATAGGTAGAACCCATGCCATCTTCCTTAACCCTACAGGCATTCTGACTGGGATAGCGTCCTAGTTCGCATGTTCGTCTCCAAAGAACTCTTCATCATATTCCTGTTCCTCCATGCCTGGCCAATTAAATAACCAGTGGCAAGCCAATGAGTACTTTGAATGTACTCGCAAGCAACCCATGATGTGGTTCAAAATAATAATGCAAACTGAACAATAATGTGCAATCTAGCAATGGGCTAGAGTAAATATTCTACCATCAAGTTTATGCATCAATGAACTCGCGTAACCTCGAAGGCAGGTTACCGATATCAACATGAATATGATTCAACTCATCGAGTCAAGTCACCACCTTGACTCATCACACACATACTGTCACCGATGAAGTAAAATTCTGGACATAGTTTAAATAGCACCACCCAACTGTCCTTGACCGTGGACACGGCTATTCGAATAGTTTTACACTCTGTAGAGGTTGCGCACTTTACCCACAAGATCCGGGGAACTTCCGTGTCATCCACGACCCGCGGTACCTCAAGTACCCGGGGTAAGCACCCGGTCATTATCTTTCCTTAGACGACACTAACATAGAGTCCACTCGTTGGTACACGGCCCTCGAGTACAAACAATAGATCACGGGACTTGCCCTAATTTCAATGTCACACGTACCCGAAGGGACCAACGGTGTGTCCAGTGCCCTGTAAAACAGTCATGGCCATCTATCCAAGCACGACCCCGTCCCGGGAAAGACCTCAAGTCTTCCCGTCACTAGTAATGCGGGCACCATGCTAGTATCGACCTAAGTAATCAATAAAGCCCCGTCCCATAAGGGGTAGTGTGGTTGCACATGTTTGGTTGGGACGGTAGTCACACATAAATCTAATCCATTATTTCACCCATGCACAAGATTTACCGGCACATCACTTCTTCCTCAAGTGATGACCTAACTCCACATCACCCTCGGGCATTAGGGGCACCCGATGGGTTCATGCAAAGATTTCAACCACGAAGGTTCAAATCACACATGCATCACTAAGCATCACTACTTACTATTTGCACGTCATCTAGCACATAGCAATATTAAGAGCAAGGCATGCATCGTGTGGTGTTCCAACTAGGTTACCACCGTAACTCTACCATCATGCATCGGAAACAACGGGTTCCGAAGAACAAGTGTATCATGGTCAAAGGGCTGCTTTCCTGGATTGGCTTGGTCTTCAAAGTCTTCAAATCCTTCTCCTTCTCCTTCTTCAGCAACTTCGTCAAATACGGTATCTATACGTCGCATAATAACAACGGAAAAATAAGACCACAAATAAAACAGAAAAATCAAAGTGCTCAGAAAAATGTCAACTTATTTTTGTTAAATACTAGAGGGAAATCTAAGATGGGGAAAATTCTTAGTTGGAGTTTTGGAGTAACAGAATGGAATCTAATGATTTTAGAACAGGAGTTTTATTGCTCAAATTTGAATTTAAATTTGAACAGAACAGAAAAGTTACATGGATGTGTGTGAAAGTGACACTATTAAATAGGTTGGAATATTACAAGAATTTAGGAGTTGGAATTATTTCATTCGGACCAATATTCATTTCTGTAAAAATGTTTGAAATAATTACATAAAAGAAAAGAAGAAAATGCCCTGTGTAACTGGGCCAGAGTGGCCACAGTGCACGGCCCAGGGCATCCAGCCCTGCCGCACGGGCGCCAGCGCGCGCACGTCAGGTTTTCAAACCTGACGGGCGGGGCCCGGCGGTCAGCGGCTTTGAGGAGGGGGAGAGAGGGGTGAGGATGACAGGCGGGGCCCGCCTGTCATCTCCAACCTCACGGCCACGGCGACGGCGAGCTCACCGGCGTTGATTCCGGCCACGGAGACGGCAACGGAGGGCAGGGACGGGTTCAGCGTCGAGTTGCGGAGGCAGTGGTGGTGGTGCGGCACACCGGGGAGGTCGGGTTCGCCGGCGGCGAGGTGGGACGGCGGAGGGTCGTCGGGAACCTTCTGGCCAGCTCGTTTCCGGCAGCTGCAGAAGGGGAAAAAGGAGGGAAACGCATCATTGATGCATGGCGGTTCTAGATCGGGCAAAAGGAAGGGCGGAGGAGGCCCGTACTGCGAGATCACCGGCGGCCCGACGAGGCGGAGCTCCGGTCGATCCCGAGCATTGGGGCTCTCTGGGGAAGAACGGGTGGTGCTGGAGTGATGCTGGGGATGAGGAGAAGCTGCTGGTGCTGAGAGGAGGGCTC
>LR738714.1:133561253-133617866 GCA_902687465.1 Secale cereale
GGGGGGTCCTATTTATAGGGGAACGACGGGGTCCCGTGGACCTGTGCGCCGGCGAGGTCCTGCTCGACGCTACAGCGCACGAGAGGCGACGGGGGCGAGTCTACGGCGTTGCTGGACGAGCCCTACGTCCATTTGAGGAGAGAGGAGGAGCGGGGAGGCTTCCAGACCGTGCGCGCGTGCAAGCCCGAGGAGTGGGTGTCGCGGGCGGCCGGTGCGCGTGTGGCGACGGCCACTGGAGGGCGCAGGAGGAGGGGGACAGCACCGGTGGAGGCTGCGGACGTCGAGGCGTGTTGAGAGGCGCGAGGGGGGAACCCGAGGCTGTCGGGGGCAGACGATTGGCCGAAGCTACAGTGCGTGGGCGCACTGTAGCGTGCTCTGGAGCGCCCTTATCGCATGCCACGGCATGCCATTGGCCCTCTGGACGCGTCCATCGTGTCTGGGGGGTCCAGGGTGATGCAAGCACTACGGTTGAAGCTTTGGATACTCTGAAGATGTTGAGAGAGAGAAGAGAGGCTGGTGACTTGGTAGAAAATGGAAGTCCAGCAGGGTGAACTTGGGTTTTTACCCCTCAATCATGGAGCTGGGGACTTGGGGAAGTTACTGGAGGTAGCTAGTAACTAGATGAACGTGTGGTAGAAAGCTGAGGCCAAGATAAAAGGTAAAAGTGATCAAGAAGAGGGTTTTAGTAATTCTGCAGAAGGTGTTTGATCAGTGTTTGGTCAAGCAAATGATCTCCACTTGCCATGACACTTAACAGGATTGAATGACATGTGAAAATAGGGTGCTTCACCAAATTTGGGCTCATTTGAAGAAACTAGCCAATGTAACTTTGGTGAACCCTAGAAATCAACAGAAATGGCTTCATCTTGTTTGAGTCAAGCTAATCATTTCCCCTTGATGCACCACTTGGTGTAGTTTCATCATTTGAGGTATTGATCATGCCCACAAAGTTTGAAGCTCCAGGTAAAAAGTTGGTAATGTAAAGTTGTTCAAATTTGCATTTGAACAGAAGGGGTTTTGGGGTGTTCTGATCAAGTTGCTCTATTCCAAATCTTGTGCCATTTGGTCTAGATGCCTTATTAGGCATTTCTAGCATGTGCACCAAATTTGAGAGCATTTGGACAAGTTTGGCAATGTAGAGTTGCTCAAACTTCAAATATGGACAGAATGGTTATGAGGGGTTTTGAGAATGTTTTCTTGCTTCCCAAGGCATGGGACTTGGCAAGATCATCAAATATGTCATATATGACATGATAGAATTTCCTTGGAATTTTTGGAGAATATTTCCTTTGTAAATATTTCAAAAGCTTGAAATATCCAGAAAGGGTTTTAGAGGGATTATCCCATTATTTTGAACATGACCAAGTGTTGAAACTCTTATATATGGACAATATATGTCCTCTGAGTCTCCCTGAATTTTGGCAAATATTTTTGAAATAGTTAAATAACTTTTCCCTATTAAAGACCATTTCTGGTCTTAAGAAAAAGCTTTTAAATAAAATAGGAAAGTAACTTTTAAAATTATACTTTTGTGGTTTCTGGGAGTCCTATGACTACTAGGTTTCAAATGTACCTTTTGAAATAATTTTCTCACCCTAAATCAAGTACTTGAAGTGCAAATCTCAATTCAGGGGTTTTTGGAAAACTAAATTTATAAAATACATTTGGCCAAATTAATTTTTGTAAGAAAATACTATATAGCTATATAACACTTGGCATGATCATTGGGCAGAAGTTTTGGGTATGGAGATGAATTCTACAAGAGGGAATAGTTCACTTTAATGAGCACATGAAAAAGTACATGAAGAAAAACTCAATTCCAAATAAAAGCCAAATGATGCTAAAAAAACTTGTTTGTCCAAATTTTCATGCTTCATTAATGCAAATAACATGTTACAAAATGCAGGGTGTGACATCAGCGAACTTTAGTATGTGGCGGCGATTGATGGCGTTTAGAATTCCTTCGTCCGCGCAATTGTTGCAGAACGCTGGTATCGCGTCCTCGTCGCGGCAATCTTTTGCCTTGTCTTTGACAAGGAGGAATCTAGCCCAGAAGTGGTGGACCGTTTCCTGAGACTACTGTTTAATGCTCATGAGAGCGTCTATGTTCGGGTGGGTGGGTGAAATTAAATCTTAACCCTGACCCCACCGATTGTTCGGAGTCTGAAGACCTTCCTGACTCAACAGTCCAGGCTCCGGAGTATCTTCTGATTGTTTAGGACTGTCGTCCGATTCTATGTTCGGAGGGCTGGCCGCATCCTTTCGCTGGTGGGTACCCAGTTCTTCTTGATTGGCGGTTCGAACATAGTCCGTCTACGATATAGAAGGAAACTCGTCGTCCAGCTCCTCAACTACTGCTATCTGGTGGGTGACCGGCGATGTTTTGATTCCTCCTTGATCAGTTTTAAGCCCGATCCGATCATAATCTGTGGCGATTCCCATTGCGGCGATGCGATCTAGGAGCTCGTTCAAGGAAGAGAACTCTGCCGGATCCATCTACTTGGAGTGTTCGGAGGTGATGCGAAGGGGGTTTTCGATGGCCCGAGAGGTCATCGTCGGCTCAACGGCCGAACGGGCAATCATGGTAAAGCCGCCCAGCCTGAGGGTTTGGCCTGGGGCCAGGACTCCCCCGGAGGTGATGTTGTCATTAAGGACAAGGCGAGCCATCGAACCTTTCGTCGACGTCACAATGGAACTCTCAATGAAAGCACCAATGTCGGTGTCAAAACCGGCAGATCTCGGGTAGGGGGTCCTTAATTGTGCGTCTAAGGTCGATGGTTGCACGAGCGTGGGGACACGATGTTTAACCAGGTTCAGGCCCTCTCTATGGAGGTAATACCCTGCTTCCTGCTTGATTGATCTTGATGAATATGAGTATTACTAGAGTTGATCTACCACGAGATCGTAATGGCTAAACCCTAGAAGCCTAGCTTGTATGACTATGGTAATCAGTATCCCCTTTCCGGACTACACCCTCCGGTTTATATAGACACCACGGGGAACTAGGGTTACATAGAGTCGGTTTCATAAGAAGGAATCTTCATAGTTGGTCGCCAAGCTTGCCTTCCACGCCAAGGAGAGTCCAATCCGTACACGGGTACGGTCTTCAGGCTTCATGTGGTCACAGCCCACCAGTCCGGCACATTGATGATAGGCCGGACACCCGAGGACCACATAGTCTAGGACTCCCTCACCCATTAAGGCACATTAACTCCCCGGGGGGTTCCGGTAACCACCCGACCCTCTGGTTTTTATCTGATGAACCCCGGAACCCTTCCGGTGCCCGAATATAACCTTCCAATATATGAATCTTTATGTCTCGACCATTTTGAGACTCCTCGTCATGTCCGTGATCACAGCCTTGACTCCAAACTATCTTCGGTTCATCGAAACAGATAAACTCATAATACCGACCATCATCGAACGTTAAGCGTGCGGACCCTACGGGTTCGAGAAATATGTAGACATGACCGATATCAGAAACCGGATGCTCATATTGGTTCCTACATATTCTTCGAAGATCTTTATCGGTCAAATGACATAACGACATACGTTGTTCCCTTTGTCATCTGTATCTTACTTTCCCGAAATTTGATTGTCGGTATCATCATACCTAGTTCAATCTCGTAATCGGCATGTCTCTTTACTCGTTCCGTAATACATCGTCTTGTGACTAACTCGTTAGTCGTTTGCTTGCAAGGCTTATTATGATTTGTATTACCAAGAGGGCCCAGAGATACCTCTTCGACACTTGGAGTGATTGTCGGTGTCAAAACCGGCAGATCTCGGGTAGGGGGGGCCAAGCTATGCGTTTAGAGGATCGATGGTAACAACAGGTTGGGGACACGATGTTTACCCAGGTTCAGGCCCTCTCGATCGAGGTAATACCCTACTTCCTGCTAGATTAATATGGATGAATATGAGTGCAAGAGTTGATCTACCTCGAGATCGTAATGGCTAAACCCTAAAGTCTAGCCTATGGGGGTATTGTGATGATGATGATCCCCTCTACAGACTAAACCCCTCGGCTTATATACACGCCAGAGGGAACCTAGGGTTCCAAGGGTGACTTTGGGAGGAAGTAATCTGATACATCCAGACTCTACACTTGCCTTTCTACGTACATAAGAGTCCTGACCAAACACGGGGAAGGGTCTTCTGTTTCTTCTTGATGTGGCCCATCAATACGGCCCAACTTCAACGACCCGGATACGTGAGGACCCCTAAATACAGGACTCCCTCAGTAGCCCCCGGACTTGCCATCAAGGACGAGATTGTGTCCGGCTTAATGTCTTCGGTCTTGCAAGGTGAGTCTGAAGGAGTCCTGGACTAAGGGGTCCTCGGGCGTCCGGGCTATTATCCATGGGCTCGATTGATGGGCTATAAAGACACGAATGCTGAAGGTTATACCCGTGTCCGGATTGGAATCTCCTAGGTGTGGATGGCAAGCTTGGTGACCAACTATGAAGATTCCTTCTTATGTAACCGACTCTATGTAACCCTAGATCCCCCTGGTGTCTATATAAACCGGAGGGTGTAGTCCGGAAAGGGGTACTCATTATCATATTCATACATGCTAGGCTTCTAGGGTTCAGCCATTACGATCTCGTGGTAGATCAACACTTGTAATACTCATATTCGTCAAGATAAATCAAGCAGGAAGTAGGGTATTACCTCCATAGAGAGGGCCCGAACCTGGGTAAACATCGTGTCCCTCGTCTCCTGCTACCATCGACCTTAGGTGCATAGTTCGGGACCCCCTACCCGAGATTCGCCGGTTCTGACACCGACAATGGTGCTTTCGTTGAGAGTTCCACTGTGCCGTCGATGAAAGGTTCGATCGCCCCTTCAATCATCGATAGTGACACTGTCCAGGGAGAAACCTTCCTCCCCGCACATATCTTCGTATTCGGCGGCTTCATATTGCGGGCCAACTCGCTTGGCCATTTTGAGCAGATCGACAGCTACGCCCCTGGCCATCAAGTCAGATTCGGAAGCTTGAACTATGTCACGGACATCTGTGGAGACCTAATCTTTGACCGATTTGAGACCGCAGCAATCGCTCCCCCTCGCTCCGATGAACATGACTTAAAACTATCATCGGATCACATCTAGGAGATGGATCCTGTTGCTGCAACGGCCTTAAATCCGGAGCAGATTGCGCCATTCGAGGCCACAGAGTCCGCGGAGTTGGAGCCACACACAGCGTCAACACCTTGCAATATTTGCGTCGACGGAACTCCGGACTCGTCTCCGGCTATAAGTTCCGAACCACATACGCATGTGGACACCGAGCTGGATCAGTTATCGATTTTCGAATTCGGTGCCGCAGACATCTTCCAACACTCGCCCCTGGGTGACATGCTAAACTCGTTAAAAACCTGTCCTCGGCAGGGGAATGACAGCAGAACTATGTCCGGTTCGAACTAGGGGTTGATGACGGAGAATTTTGCTTCCCACCCGCCACCCACTTCATAGCCACTGTCGAGGAAGTCACTGACACGCTTGATTACGGCTCCGAAGACATCGACGGCATGGATAATGATGACGATGAGGAGCAGGGTCAAAACTCGCATTTACTGGGCAATGGACGTCCACTTACTCATACGATGTGTACATGGTTGATACACCTAAAAAAGTTGATGACGATGACAAAGAAGATCCAGTTTAGAATAAACCTCCTGAGACATAGCCCAAACACCGACGGCCAAAACGCCGTTCTAAGTCACGTCGCTCAAAAGACAACAACACTGGCACCGGAAAATATAATACTACGGATGACGCCAAAAACAACGAAGAACCTGTGGGAACAACATCCGAACAGGAGGAACAAGACAACGGGCAAGTTAACCCTGATAAACAGGCCATGCCCAATGACCCGAATGACGGTAGTTATCGTCCACTCTCCGAGGATGAGGAGAGCCTCGGCAACGAGGACTTAATCGTGCCTGAGGCACCCCACGAGCAAGAGCGCTTCAAGCGCCAGCTAATAGCTACTGCAAGAAGACTGAAGAAAAAGCAGCAGCAGCTTCAAGATGATCAAGACCTACTCATTGACAGATGGACCAACGTCCTGGCAGGCGAAGAATACGGCCTCAAGCGTCCAGCCAAGAGTTACCTGAAACGCAGACTGCTACCTCAGAAGGATGAGGATGCGCATGAGCCCATACCTCCCTCGCGCAATGCGGAACGACCACCGCGTGGTCGGGATAGTGCGGCAGACTGACCACCTCGTGGTCGAGATAAAACGACAACTCATGCCGAACACCAGCCCGCCCCACCGCCTCGTAAAAACAGAGACAAAACAGCTCGGGAATATACATACGATCTTCAGCAGGACCTGGACTTTAGAGCAGGACACACCATATCAATCTACGGATTACGAGGACGCTTTTTGACTCGTGACGAGGGCTACCTATTCGGACGTGACAAACCTAGTCATGCCCGGCTCGATAACCACAGGCGGACTTCATGGGAGGTGCGCCGCGACGCGGCCCGATATAGAGGCGTCGTACACCCACTCTGCTTCACAAATGAAGTACTGGATCATGAATTCCCCGAAGGGTTCAAGCCCGTCAATATTGAATCATATGACGGAACAACCGATCCCGCGGTATGGATCGAAGATTTTATTCTCCACATCCATATGGCCCGAGGAGACAATCTCCACGCCATCAAATACCTCCCACTAAAACTAAAAGGGCCAGCTAGACACTGGTTAAATAGCCTGCCTGAAAATTCCATCGGCAGCTGGGAGGACTTGGAAGAATCTTTTCTTGACAACTTCCATGGCACTAATGTCCGGCCACCAAACGCCGATGACTTAAGTCATATAGTTCAATAACCTGGAGAATCAGCCAGAAAATTCTGGACTAGGTTCCTTACCAAAAAGAACCAGATCGTTGACTGTCCGTATGCCGAAGCCCTAGCGGCCTTTAAACATACCATCCATGACGAATGGCTCGCCGCCACCTCGTCCAACAAAAGACGAAATCTATGGCAGACCTCATGGCACTCATGACCCGCTTTTGCGTGGGTGAGGATAGTTGGCTGGCTCATAGTAAAAACACAGCCAACGAGGGAGGCCCCTCCGAGGCCAAAAATAGCACCAACAAGCTCCGGTGAAATATACACAAACGCCGAAGTAATGGAAATAACACCGATGACACGGTAGTTCACGCCGGATTCAGTGGCTCCAAGTCCGGCCAGCGGAATAAACCTTACAAAAGGAACAGCGAGGGACCATCCAGTTTGGACCGCATACTCGATCATCCGTGCCAGATACATGGCACCCCAGACAAACAAGCCAATCATACCAACCGAGATTGCCGGGTTTTCAAACAAGCTAGCAAGTCAAATACTGAGAGCAAGGAAATAGGATCGCAAAGCGAGGACGACGACGAAGAGCCCCGGCAGCCGAACACGGGAGAACAGAAAATGTTTCCCCCTTGAGTCAAAGTGGTGAATATGATATATGCTACACACATCCCCAAAAGGGAGCTTAAGCGCGCACTCAGGGACTTCTATGCGGTAGAGCGAGTCGTCCCAAAATTCAATCCATGCTCGTCATTCCCGATCACCTTCGATCGTCTAGATCATGCAACTTGTATCCTTCATTGTGGTTCGGCCGCACTGGTCCTCAACCCAATCTTAGACGGATTTCACCTTACACGAGTCCTAATGGACGGGGGTAGCAGCCTCAACCTGCTCTACCAGGATACAGTGCGCAAAATGGGCATTAACCCATCATGGATCAAGCCCACAAGGACTAACTTTAGAGGAGTCATCCTAGGTGTTGAGGCCCAATGTATGGGCTCAATCACACTTGAAGTTGTCTTCGGATGCCCGGACAACTTCCGAAGCGAGGAGTTACTCTTCGACATCGTCACCTTTCGCAATGGCTACCATGCATTGCTTGGACGAATCGCGTTTGCTCGATTCAATGCGGTACCTCATTACGCTTATTTCAAGCTCAAGTTTCTCGGACCTCATGGCGTCATAACAGTAAATGCAAATACAGAACGCTCCCTCTGTACCGAGGAGCATACCGCATCCTTAGCAGCAGAAGTACAGCGTGACCTTTTTCAGCAGAGCCCTAATTCGGCCGCTGAACCCTCGAACACCGTTAAGAGAGTTCGGACCATTCTATGGCGAGACAGCCCGTCTGGTCAAGAGCTTAACTAGCAATTCTACCTCCGTCCAAGTCCCGATCAAATGGCAGCATTCGTACCGTGTGTACATAACTACGCACTCAAAACTCCTTGGGCATCAATGGAGGCATAACCAGCTCGCGATCCATAGTACGGTTCTACCGACCCTGGATCCGCACACTCTTACTTTTCCTTTTTTTTGGATTTTCCCTTTTTGAGGTTTCTTCCAACAACCCATTCGACGGACACATCAAGGCAGCGAGGAGCTTTGGCGTACAAGGAAATCCCCAGGTGTTCTCTGCTAATGATCGCTATACCTGTTTTACATACTCGCACACAGCTCGCTCTGGGTCGTGTTATGCCAAATAGCCTTTCTTTCTTACTGCATTACTTGTTCAAGTACGCCTTCATGTATTAATCACACTACAGTAAAGAATAGTCTCAGCTTATTACATGATTTCCCGCTCCTTTTCCTTACCTTTGTATTTACTACTCATTGCACACGTACACTCTGGTACGTATGTCTACGCCAGGCGCTTCATTATGCCCGGCACTACGACAATAAAAGTCCGAACACTTTTACAATACAGTTTGGCACCCCGAACTTATAGCATTATATGCATCGGCTCCGAATCATGTCTTTGGTCAATAGTTGGGTTGCCCGGCTCCTGTGCTTACTACCTTATGTTCCGCTATATCGGCTAGGTTAGTACAGGGAGAACTACTGCGATTGTGTCCCGGTTATTCCGGACGAGCACCTCAGTAGAGAAAGCCGAAAACTGATTGTCATGATGCGGTGAGAGCTGGTCAGCTGTTCAAGAGGTCTCAAATCCCTAGAGATTTTTCCGCTTTATGCGAGGAATCGTTTTTTTTCGATTAGTTCGGCCTTCCGAACACTAGGGGCTTTGCCGAAATCTTCATTGTCAAACTCCTATGGCTAAGTGAGGGTAATAAAGGTCGTATAGTCTGATTGCCTTGTTCGTTGCGCTAAACACCTCCTTTAAGGACCAGAATGTCGAGTAAAGAGTGTTTAGATTTATCCCGAACACCCACGTACTATCTACGTGGGGGCAGAAGTCGATGACTGGTCAACCCTCGGATTCTAAATAAACTGGCGCACAGGAGGTAAAAATTGTGTTACATGCATCATATTACATACCAATCTTGTTTGATATTACAGGACAACCCGGATGTTTTCACGGGAATATCACATCCTTTGCACATTGCTCCGCCACAAGGTGTGATCCCTCCAGGACTCCGCTGAAATACAGCTCGGGTCGATGATGCTCCTTGCCCTCCGGCGGCCCCTCGGTCATCAGCTTCTTAGCATCTAGCTTCGCCCAATGCATCTTGACGCGGGCAAATGCCATTCGTGCACCTTCAATGCAGACCCATCGTTTCACGGCTTTGAACCGTGGGCAGGCACTCACAAGCCTCTTCACAAGTCCGAAGTAGCTACTGGGTATGGGCTCGGCAGGTCACAGCCGGACTATTAGGTCCTTCATGGCTAGCTCGGCCGACCGGTGCAGCTTGACCAGCTGTTTTAGCTGGTCGCTAGAGGGCACCGGATGTTCTGGTACAAGATATTGAGACTAGAATAGCTTCTACGTAGACATCCCCTCTTCGGCTCGATAAAACTCGACAACATCTCATATGCTACGCGATAGATTCGCAAATGCCCCAAGAAAACACAAATTCGGGTAAGTACAAGGAATGTTTCATTCGCACACTAGCTTTGCATAGCAAAAGACTTACCCACCGCAATCCTCTTGGCCGCCTAAATCTCCTGGCGAGCGCTCTGGGCTTCGGCTCGAGCATCCTGTGCGCTCTGGCGGTCCTTCGCAAGTACGGACTCGTAAAATCGCGCGCCAAGGACTCGAGCTTCTCGACGGCGTCCTGGAGCTCTTGCTGGGCCTTGTTAACCAGGGCCTCGTGCTTCTCACGTGCAGCGCATTCCCTAGCCATTTTGTCCTCGGCCTCAGCTAACGCCTCCTTGAGGGCTTCCACCTCGGTCGTGGCCCCTAATAAAGTTCATGACACTTTAGTCTGCATGGACCACTCATCCTTATTAAACAAACATGCAGGTTACTGCATACCTTGGCTATCCTCCAGCTGCTTCTTCACAAGGCCAAGCTCTTCCTCGGCCCGCTCCAGTTTCTGTTTCAGTCCAGAGATCTCCGCAGTACGAGCGGTAGCAGCATGCAGCAATACCCGCTTATTCACATAGACACCTTATGTTAGACTCCTGCGAAAATTATTTTTGATTCCCTGTTCGGCTCTTTCTTTCCGAATACCGAACAGAACATCAGGGGTTACTGTCTACACTGTGATATTCTTCCTACAATTACATTACTCACCTCAAAGCCTGTTAGAAGGCTAACGCAGACTTCGGTCAGTCCGGTTTTGGCGGGCGGAACCTTCTCGATCACTGTACCCATAAAGGTATGGTGTTCATCCACAATGGAAGCGCCCCACAGCGTTTGCAGCAGATCATTCGGTGCCTCCGGTTGGATAGAGGTCACCGGCGGAATTGGCACACCTCCTCCTTTCGGGGAAGGCCGTTCGCTGGACTCCAGAGCCATGAAGGTCTCCAGAATAGTATCCGGCAGAGGTCCAAGTGGAACCCGGCCTCCATCACCAGTCCTCATGGGGGCTTTTCCCTCCACATGTCCGGCGGCCGAGGAGTCATCCTGGAGCGCCACCCTGACGATATCCGGAGCCTTACCCCGGTCCAGGAAAGTCCTTTGGGACACCACCTCGTCGTCACCCTTGGCCGAGACCGAATGAGCAGGTGGCGGAGACATGCTAGCCATCTCCTTAGAGTCTAGTGAACCCTCTGTAGAGGATCGCAGGGAGCCGTCACGGGCCGGACTGGAATAACACAACTTACAGATATCAATATTAAAAACCGGAAATGCCAGACATTTTGGCACACATAAGGATTTTGGTACTTACGATACGGCTCGAGGCTTGATCCCGGGAAGTCGCTTCGGACTACTATCGATATCCCATGCGGAGTTATCAAAGCGGGAGCCCCTCCCCTTCTTGGGCGCCTTCGCCTCCAGATTCGTGGAGGCTGCTCTCTTCTTCCTCCCCACCTCGGGTGGGGAGTCTTCTTCTTCTTCCTCCTCCTCATCATCGTCTTCGGCAGACGAAGAGTGAGTCCCGTTTTCGGACGTCACGTCCGAAGCACCTTTTCGGCGAGTGCCCCTCCGGGCCCCTTCGGCCGCTTTCTTAGCCATCTTCGCCGGCACCTCATAAGGTGCTGGAAACAACATTTTCGTTAGTAATGGAAATTCTTGGTCTTCGTGCAGCGGAGCCGGACAGTTAATCCCCCCTGCTACCTCGATCAAGGCCTGTAAACAAGGATGGGAAGGCTTAGACTTTTTCCTCAGAATGTGCTAGTAAAGGGTATACCTTGAAAACATGAAAGAACTTACTGAATCAGCCTGGCATTTTAAGCTGAGCCCGCGATCCTCGGTCGTGGGCGGTGGCATCTCGCCGGCCTTGAAGAGCACTTTCCAGATGTCTTCGTGTGTGGTGCCGAAGAGCTCTTGTAGCGTCTGGTGCTTGACCGGATCGTACTCCCACAGACAGCAAGTCCGGCGTTGGCATGGAAGGATCAGACGAACGAGCATGACCTGGATAACGTTGACAAGCTTGATTTTCCTATCTATCATGTTCTGGCCGCACGTCTGGAGCCCAGTCAGCTCGTCCGAGGGACCCCAGGTCAGGCCCCTCTCTTGCCAGGAGGTGAGCCGCATCGGGGTTCCGGATCATAATTGTAACATCCCGATTCTCGGAATGTTTAAGAAAAAGTTTTCCAAAATTCAGGACAAAAAAAGTTTCTTTTGTTTCATTTGTTAACAAAGCTTAAATTGGACATTTATAATTTGGAGGATTTAATTTGAACTGATGCCAACTTAAATTAAATTGAGTTTTGTATTTTCCTTTAGCTGGTTTTTATTTTCTGTCTGCAACATATTTAGATGTGCGAGTCTGGATTTTTCTTGGGTTTCACTTCGTATAATATTTGTTTGAGCTTCTTTTCCTTTTATATTTTCCTAAGAGAAAATAAATTATTTTCCCTGTCACAAACTCTCTTGAACAAATTCTTCGAACCAACATGTCTCCCTCATTTCTCATAGTATATTTTTGATGTGCACGGAATGAGCCAAGCCATATCTCTCGTTTGTTCTATTTTTATTCTCTCTTGAGCTTATCATATTTCTTCACATGAGTACAGCCTACCTTTTTAATTATTTCTTCTTCAACCGAGTAGGTGTAACATCCCAATTTTTCCAATTTGGATGTTAATAGATCATTCACTTGCATATCATATTTTCTTTGCATTATTTGTCTTTCTGCAATATTCTTTTCATTATGCAACTAAATGCAATTTAATTGGAGTGGAGATAACATGACTTCTCCCCTGTTTTTAAAAATGTTCATAATGTCCAGAATAATGTTCCCAGTTGATTTGATATGATCTGGTAATTTTTGCAATCCTCAAAATATTTTAATTGTGGTTTTATATGTTGTTTGAGTGGCCAAATGCATCAATATCATTTTACAAAATTGCATTAGTATTGGAACTGGTGTTCCTGTAGTTTATAGCTGTAGGGCTATTTTTACTGGTTGTCTAGGTATTTTTATTTAGAAGTTATTTTATGTGTTTGTATTTTATTTATTTGGTTTTACTGCTGGTTGTAAAAAAACGCAGCGCAGCGCAGGGCACTGCGCGGCCCAGCCAGCCAGCCAGCCAGCTAGCCAGCGGCCCAGCCCACCAGCCAGCGTAGCCAGCCAGCCAGCCAGCCAGCTAGCGCGCGAGCCCACCGCACCGCGGCCCAGCCCACCCCTCGAGCCGAAGCGGTACGCACCGCTGCACCGCACCCGACCCGCACCGCATCGCGCCCCTGTTTCCCCTTCCCCCACCGAGCCGGACACAGCCGCCGCGCACGCACGCCGAGGCCGTTTCGGTCCAACCCGAGCGCTCCGGAGATGTCTAGCACATAGCCAAGGCCCCGACGCGCCCGACCCTCCTTTCCTCGACCCCTCTCGCTGCCGCATGCGCGAGCTAGGGCAGAATGCATCTCGCCGCCGTCCGCCGCCGTTCGTCGCCGTTTTCGCCGCCGTAAGCACACCTCAGCCACGCCGCTTTCTTTCCCTAGAACCCCCTCTGTCCTGCGCAGTCATTTGACACAATTTCCTCGGCAGAAGATCACCGGAGAGCCTCCATCGCCGACGTCCGAGCCGCCGCCGGAGCACCGCCGTTCATCTCGTCGTCGCCGCCGCCACAGAACGCCCCGCCGCCGTCCGACACCACCGACGCCTCCGCCACTCACTTCCGCATCTGCCCATACCCTCTCCTTCGCCGGAGCATCGCCGGAGCAGCCCCGTCGTCGACGCCCGTGCCGTCGCCGCCGTTCCCTTGTCGCGTGGTGAGAAAAAGAAAAAGAAAAACCAGGGCCAACCACGAACTGCCACGTGGCAGTTCAATACAGGGCGTCTACAGGAGATGCTACAGCGCCAGATGTTTTCTGTTCTTTTTGTCTTTTTCAGTTTTCTTCAAAACTTCAATTAGCTATATCTTCTATTCTGTTAATCCAAATTAGGTGATTCTTTTTCCTATGCACTCACAAAAATCACCTCTTCCTCACAGTACCAAGTTTGCACATGTTTGCACAATTCAAATTTGAATTCGTTTGAATTTGAATTAAAACTTCCGGAGGCCATATCTTTTAAACCGTTTAGCGGAATCGAGTGATTCTTTTTGCATTGTGATCGTAGTGCTGTGTAGATGATCTGTACATGTTGTTTGTTGCTGTTGTTGAATTTTAAAATGATTTTCTTGCTGTTTGCTTTATTTTGGTTTCTTTGGAGTTTCGGTGATTGATTTGTTATATTGTGTGAAACGTGTAGATTGTCCGGAGTGCGACGCGAGCTATTGTCAAGAGTGTGACCTTTTGAACCAGAACCAAGGCAAGTTACATGTTGATCATCCTTTACCTATTGTTTTCCTATGCATTGTAGGTTATGCCACACTATAAACTTATGCATTATAGGATTGTTATAATTTGAGCTATATTGTTGAACTATCTCCCGTCTTTTGCAAACCGTTGTAGTTATAGTTTTGCTATGCTGGTAGACGGGGTTGGTTCTTGAATGCATTGAGCTTATGTGAGGATTATTAATATTTAACAAACTGAGTAGTAATTCAGGACTTAACTCACCTCTGGGCGGAAGTGGTATTGATGGGTGGTCTTAAGAACATCATGGTTTATACCCTCTGAATGTAAGTGGACGGCCGCCCAGGCTCAAAAAGATCAGACAGACTTAATGACTAGTAGCTTCCATGCACGACCACTAGCTATATGGGCTCTGGCTTAGTTGAGTAGGTTGTGGGATCCTCGCCCAGGTATGCTAGCAGATGTAGATATGGATAGGTGTACCGGCTGCCGGGGGTGCAGGTGACTACTTCTGAAAGGCTTCGTCTCAATCTTCGGGTTGAGTCTAGTGGGTAAAGTGTGCAAAACTCTGTAGAGTAATAAAACTAATCATGATTAGCCGTGCCCCCGGTTATGGGTAATTTTGAGAGACTATGCCATTACAGTTGTTGGATGATCTTGACAGATGTGACACTTAATAATATTTGTGGGCAACTTAATAAATGGGTAGGTTGGAGTTGATTTTGCTAACTCAACCTTGTGCATTCAAATGTAGTATTAAAGGAACTAAATGAAAAATTGACTATTAGGTAGTTATGAGGACAAAATCAGCTTTCTGCAAAATAAACCCCCAAGCCTTCCTTTGTTGTTCTATGCATATACTTGTAGGTCTGCTTTATTACTTCTCCTGTGTAACTTGCCAATACATTCAATGTATTGACCTATACGGCTGCAACGTCTCAAGTTGCAGGATTTTCAGACGAGGAGTAAGGTATCGTTAGGGTCGCGAGTCTGCATTCAGCATCGCCAGTTGGGCTATGATGGGACTCATCGTTATTTTCTGCTACTTCCGCTGTGTGATTGAATAATAGCTAGCCATGAGCTATGCAGATTGTTTTATTTTATATACTCTGGATCATACGTTGTAATAAATGATGCACTTGTATTCTGGTATTCATCTATACTGTGTGTGCTAGCGAGTTCGATCCAGGGACTAGCACGGTAAGCACAAAGACTCAAATCCTTCGAGGTTTGGTCGTTACAGATGGTATCAGAGCAGTGTGTTGACTGTAGGACGTGACCCTAGAAAATGGATTAGAAAAGCCATAGGAGTGAAAATTATTTTATAAACTAGTTATACTTCTTACTGTTTATTAGTTCATCCCCTCAAGTATCTTGAACAGTTAAGTAGGAACTATTGCTGAGACCACCATATATGCTTGTTTTATTTTGCAACGTTACCGTGTTAGCGTATCTGATTATGTCCACTTTCGTGGTATGAAGATACTAGATTGTTTGCTTGATTGGTAGCTTGCTTGTTAAATTTTTATCTCGTCAAAGTTATTTGACTGTATATGCATATATATATATACTACTATATTATTGTGAATGTTTGTCTGTTTGTTTGTTTGTTTGTGTTATTCGTTGTTGTGTTTTATTGCCTTGATCATATATGCATATGGGTAGAATATATTTATATCTATAGCTTTGGCCCTATTATATCTATAACTCTTCTATGCTTGCCCACCAGATGCCGCCGAGGCGTGAGAATAGGCGCAATGCTGCCGGAGGAGAGAACAATGGCAATGACATACCGCCATACATGCAGCAGTTGCTTCAGGGGCAGACGCAGTTGATCCAGTTGCTTGTGCAGAACCAGAACAACCAGAACAACAACAACAACAACAACCCGCCACCCGTGGATATGCTTACCAGGTTCATGAGGTTGAATCCTCAGAGGTTCTCCAGTTCCCCTGAACCTATTGTGGCTGATGATTGGCTCTGTGGAGTCAATAAGAACCTCGAGACAGTTGGATGCACAGATGCAGAGAGGGTGAGGTTTTCCGCACATTTGTTGGAGGGTCCTGCCGCAGCTTGGTGGGACAACTACTTGGTCTCTTATCCCATTGCTGGTATCACTTGGACTCAGTTTCAGACTGCTTTTCGTTCTGCACATGTGTCTGCTGGTGCTATGAGTCTGAAAAAGAAGGAGTTTCGCAGTTTGCGACAGGGAGGACGCACAGTTAATGCGTATGTGGATGAATTTAATAATCTTGCACGCTATGCTCCTAATGATGTTAACACTGATGCAGCTAGGCAGGAGAAATTCTTGGAGGGCCTAAATGATGAGTTGAGCCTTCAGTTGACAGTGGCCACTTTTGATAATTGTCAGCAGCTGATTGATAAGGCTATTATGCTAGAGGGGAAGCATCAGGCCATAGAGAATCGCAAGAGGAAGTACAACAACCATAACAGGTATAATTCAGGACCACAACAGAAGCCACGTACTTCATATCAGGGTAATGGAGGTAATGGGCATCATCATCATCATGGAGGTAATGGACATAATCATCATGGAGGGAATGGCCACAACCATAATGGCCATCATAATCACAATGGGCACAAGGGTAACAATGGCAATGTCAAAGGTAATGGTAATGGAGGGAGTAATAACCAGAGCCACCAGAGTGTGCCTGTGCAGAGGGACATTAGCCAGGTTCAGTGCTATAAATGTAGGCAGATGGGCCACTACTCCAACGCTTGCCCAGAGAGCAAGAACGGTAATAGAAATTCTGGAGTCAGCAAGCCAAACCCCTTCCAAAAGGGTCATGTTAACCATGTTAATGTGGAGGAGGTTTATGATGAACCTGATGCCGTGATTGGTAAGTTCTTGATTAATTCGATACCTGCACTTGTCCTTTTTCATTCTGGTGCGTCGCATTCATTCATCTCACGGGTATTTGTGGATAAACATAAGTTGCCTACCGTAGCACTTAAGACACCTATTCTAGTAAGTTCTCTGGGGGCAGAGATGGTAGCCAGTTTGGGATGTTTTCAGATGCCTTTGTCCATTGGGAAGCATGTTTTCCCCACAGATTTGGTTATATTGAAGTCACAAGGTATTGATGTTATTTTGGGTATGGACTGGCTGACTAAATATAAAGGTCTTATTGATTGTGCCAGTCGATCTATTACTCTCAGTGCACCAGGAGGTAAGAGGATCAGATATGTATGTAAGTACAAGCATAATCAGGTGCAAGTGAACTCTCTTAAGGGGGGTAGTCTGGAAGATGTGCCAGTTGTGAGGGACTACCCAGATGTGTTTCCAGAGGAGTTGCCAGGTATGCCACCAGACAGAGATATTGAGTTTCTTATTGATTTAATACCAGGCACTGGACCTATTGCAAAGAGACCGTATAGAATGCCTCCTCAGGAGTTGGAGGAATTGAAGAAGCAGATAAGGGAATTGGAGGAACAAGGATTTATTCGCCCAAGTTCATCACCTTGGGGAGCTCCAGTTTTGTTTGTGGAGAAGAAAGATGGTACCTTGAGGATGTGTGTTGATTATCGTTCTCTGAATGAGGTAACCATTAAGAATAAGTATCCCTTGCCTATGATAAATGATTTGTTTGACCAGTTGGAGGGAGCTACTGTGTTTTCTAAGATTGATCTTCACTCTGGTTATCATCAATTAAAGATTCGTGAGCAAGATATTCCAAAGACTGCTTTTACTACGAGGTATGGGTTGTATGAATATACTGTTATGTCATTTGGATTGACTAATGCTCCTGCATACTTCATGAATATGATGAACAAGGTGTTTATGGAGTACTTGGATAAATTTGTGGTTGTTTTCATTGATGATATATTGGTGTTCTCCAAGAATAAGCAAGAGCATGAGGTACATCTGCATTTGGTGATGGAGAAGCTGAGGGAACATCAGTTGTATGCCAAGTTCAGCAAATGTGAATTTTGGCTGGATGAGGTAGCATTCCTTGGACATGTTGTGTCAGGTAATGGAGTTGTAGTTGATCCATCTAAGGTTGCTGCAGTTACAGAGTGGGAGGCACCCACAACAGTTGGGGAGATTCGCAGCTTTTTGGGCCTTGCAGGTTATTATAGGAGGTTTATTGAGAACTTTTCTAAAATTGCAAAGCCTATGACTGAATTGTTGAAGAAGGAGAAGAATTTTGCTTGGACTGATGAATGTGAAGCCAGCTTTCAGGAATTGAAGCAGCGTTTGGTTACAGCACCAGTCTTGATTCTGCCTGATATACATAAGGACTTCCAGGTATATTGTGATGCTTCTCGTCAGGGACTTGGGAGTGTTTTGATGCAGGAAGGTAAAGTTGTTTCATATGCTTCACGTCAGCTTAAGAATCATGAGCATAATTATCCTACACATGATTTGGAGTTAGCCTCAGTTGTGCATGCATTGAAAACTTGGAGGCAGTATCTTATTGGTAATCATTGTGATATATTTACTGATCATAAGAGCTTGAAGTATATTTTTACTCAGAAAGATTTGAACCTCAGGCAGAGGAGATGGTTGGAGCTTATTAAGGATTATTATTTAAATGTGCAGTATCATCCTGGTAAGGCTAATGTTGTTGCTGATGCATTGAGTCGTAGGAGCCATGTTAATGCAGTTGATATTAATGATATGCCACAAGAGCTATGTGATTATTTCAGGGATCTCAGGTTGGAGATGGTTCCTAAGGGATATTTGGCAACACTTGAGGTAAAGCCTACTTTGCTTGACAGGATCAGGGAAGCTCAAAAGGGTGATAATGAGATTGCTGCAATAAAAGAGAATATGACTAAAGGTAAGGCAAAAGGTTTCCATGAGGATGAACATGGGACCATATGGTTTGAGAAGCGTGTTTGTGTACCGCAAGATGCAGACATCAGGAAGTTGATTCTTCAGGAGGCACATGATTCACCTTATTCTATTCACCCAGGTAATACTAAGATGTATTTGGACTTGAGGGAAAGATTTTGGTGGCCTAGCCTGAAGAGGGAAATTGCTGGATATATTGCTACATGTGATGTGTGCCAGAGAGTTAAAGCAGAACATCAGAGGCCAGCAGGTTTATTACAGCCATTGCCTATACCTGAGTGGAAATGGGATCAAATTGGTATGGATTTCATTACAGGTTTACCCAGGACTCGGTCAGGTTATGATTCTATTTGGGTAATTGTTGATCGCTTGACTAAAGTTGCTCACTTCATTCCGGTAAAGACTACTTATACCAGTGCTCAGCTAGCTAAAGTTTATATGTCTAAAATTGTTTGTCTGCATGGAGTTCCAAGGAAGGTAGTGTCTGATAGAGGTACTCAGTTCACATCTAAATTTTGGCGTCAGTTGCATGAATCCTTGGGCACCAGGCTGGAGTTCAGTACAGCTTTCCATCCACAGACTGATGGGTAGACAGAGAGGGTAAATCAGATTTTGGAGGATATGTTGAGAGCTTGTGTTTTGGACTATGGGTCCAGTTGGGATGATAATTTACCTTATGCAGAGTTCTCATATAATAACAGTTATCAGGCTATTCTGAAGATGGCACCGTTTGAGGTATTATATGGCAGGAAGTGCAGGACACCGTTGATGTGGGATGAGGTTGGAGAGCGACAGTTCTTTGGACCAGACTTGATCAGAGATGCTGAGGAGAAGGTCAAGCTGATTCGTGACAGGTTAAAGATAGCTCAGTCCAGACAGAAGACTTATGCAGATGCAAAGCGCAAAGAGGTGACATATGAGGTAGGAGACCGTGCATATCTTCGAGTTTCACCACTTCGTGGAATTAAGAGGTTTGGCATTAAGGGTAAGTTAGCACCACGTTTCGTGGGGCCTTACAGGATCTTGGAGCGTAGAGGAGAGGTAGCTTATCAGCTGGAGTTGCCAGAATCTTTGTCTGGAGTTCATAATGTGTTTCATGTATCTCAGTTGAAGAAGTGCCACGCAGAGATGATGGATGTTCCATTGAGGGACACAGTGCCACTTAATGCAATTCAGTTGGAGAGTGATTTGACATATGAGGAGAAACCTGTTAAGATTCTGGAGACAGCAGAGAGGGTTACTCGCACCAAGACAATTAAGTTATGCAAGGTTCAGTGGGATCATCATACAGAGGAAGAAGCTACCTGGGAACGAGAGGAAGATCTCAGGCAGGAGCACCCACACCTATTTCCTAGCCAGCCCGAATCTCGAGGGCGAGATTCATCTTAAGGGGGGTAGGTTCGTAACATCCCAATTTTTCCAATTTGGATGTTAATAGATCATTCACTTGCATATCATATTTTCTTTGCATTATTTGTCTTTCTGCAATATTCTTTTCATTATGCAACTAAAGGCAATTTAATTGGAGTGGAGATAACATGACTTCTCCCCTGTTTTTAAAAATGTTCATAATATCCAGAATAATGTTCCCAGTTGATTTGATATGATCTGGTAATTTTTGCAATCCTCAAAATATTTTAATTGTGGTTTTATATGTTGTTTGAGTGGCCAAATGCATCAAAATCATTTTACAAAATTGCATTAGTATTGGAACTGGTGTTCCTGTAGTTTATAGCTGTAGGGCTATTTTTACTGGTTGTCTAGGTATTTTTATTTAGAAGTTATTTTATGTGTTTGTATTTTATTTATTTGGTTAAAAAACGCAGCGCAGCGCAGGGCACTGCGCGGCCCAGCCCACCAGCCAGCGCAGCCAGCCAGCCAGCCAGCCAGCTAGCGCGCGAGCCCACCGCACCGCGGCCCAGCCCACCCCTCGAGCCGAAGCGGTACGCACCGCTGCACCGCACCCGACCCGCACCACATCGCGCCCCTGTTTCCCCTTCCCCCACCGAGCCGGACACAGCCGCCGCGCACGCACGCCGAGGCCGTTTCGGTCCAACCCGAGCGCTCCGGAGATGTCTAGCACATAGCCAAGGCCCCGACGCGCCCGACCCTCCTTTCCTCGACCCCTCTCGCTGCCGCACGTGCGAGCTAGGGCAGAACGCATCTCGCCGCCGTCCGCCGCCGTCCGCCGCCGTTCGTCGCCATTTTCGCCGCCGTAAGCACACCTCAGCCACGCCGCTTTCTTTCCCTAGAACCCCCTCTGTCCTGCGCAGTCGTTTGACACGATTTCCTCGGCAGAAGATCACCGGAGGGCCTCCATCGCCGACGTCCGAGCCGCCGCCGGAGCACCGCCGTTCATCTCGTCGTCGCCGCAGCCACAGAACGCCCCGCCGCCGTCCGACACCACCGACGCCTCCGCCACTCACTTCCGCATCCGCCCATACCCTCTCCTTCGCCGGAGCATCGCCGGAGCAGCCCCGCCGTCGACGCCCGTGCCGCCGCCGCCGTTCCCTTGTCGCGTGGTGAGAAAAAGAAAAAGAAAAACCAGGGCCAACCACGAACTGCCACGTGGCAGTTCGATACAGGGCGTCTACAGGAGATGCTACAGCGCCAGATGTTTTCTGTTCTTTTTGTCTTTTTCAGTTTTCTTCAAAACTTCAATTAGCTATATCTTCTATTCTGTTAATCCAAATTAGGTGATTCTTTTTCCTATGCACTCACAAAAATCACCTCTTCATCACAGTACCAAGTTTGCACATGTTTGCACAATTCAAATTTGAATTCGTTTGAATTTGAATTAAAACTTCCGGAGGCCATATCTTTTAAACCGTTTAGCGGAATCGAGTGATTCTTTTTGCATTGTGATCGTAGTGCTGTGTAGATGATCTGTACATGTTGTTTGTTGCTGTTGTTGAATTTTAAAATGATTTTCTTGCTGTTGGCTTTATTTTGGTTTCTTTGGAGTTTCGGTGATTGATTTGTTATATTGTGTGAAACGTGTAGATTGTCCGGAGTGCGACGCGAGCTATTGTCAAGAGTGTGACCTTTTGAACCAGAACCAAGGCAAGTTACATGTTGATCATCCTTTACCTATTGTTTTCCTATGCATTGTTGGTTATGCCACACTATAAACTTATGCATTATAGGATTGTTATAATTTGAGCTATATTGTTGAACTATCTCCCGTCTTTTGCAAACCGTGGTAGTTATAGTTTTGCTATGCTGGTAGACGGGGTTGGTTCTTGAATGCATTGAGCTTATGTGAGGATTATTAATATTTAACAAACTGAGTAGTAATTCAGGACTTAACTCACCTCTGGGCGGAAGTGGTATTGATGGGTGGTCTTAAGAACATCATGGTTTATACCCTCTGAATGTAAGTGGACGTCCGCCCAGGCTCAAAAAGATCAGACAGACTTAATGACTAGTAGCTTCCATGCGCGACCACTAGCTATATGGGCTCTGGCTTAGTTGAGTAGGTTGTGGGATCCTCGCCCAGGTATGCTAGCAGATGTAGATATGGATAGGTGTACCGGCTGCCGGGGGTGGAGGTGACTACTTCTGAAAGGCTTCGTCTCAATCTTCGGGTTGAGTCTAGTGGGTAAAGTGTGCAAAACTCTGCAGAGTAATAAAACTAATCATGATTAGCCGTGCCCCCGGTTATGGGTAATTTTGAGCGACTATGCCATTACAGTTGTTGGATGATCTTGACAGATGTGACACTTAATAATATTTGTGGGCAACTTAATAAATGGGTAGGTTGGAGTTGATTTTGCCAACTCAACCTTGTGCATTCAAATGTAGTATTAAAGGAACTAAATGAAAAATTGACTATTAGGTAGTTATGAGGACAAAATCAGCTTTCTGCAAAATAAACCCCCAAGCCTTCCTTTGTTGTTCTATGCATATACTTGTAGGTCTGCTTTATTACTTCTCCTGTGTAACTCGCCAATACATTCAATGTATTGACCTATACGGCTGCAACGTCTCATGTTGCTGGATTTTCAGACGAGGAGTAAGGTATCGTTAGGGTCGCGAGTCTGCACTCAGCATCGCCAGTTGGGCTATGATGGGACTCATCGTTATTTTCAGCTACTTCTGCTGTGTGATTGAATAATAGCTAGCAATGAGCTATGCAGATTGTTTTATTTTATATACTCTGGATCATACGTTGTAATAAATGATGCACTTGTATTCTGGTATTCATCTATACTGTGTGTGCTAGCGAGTTCGATCCAGGGACTAGCACGGTAAGCACAGAGACTCAAATCCTTCGAGGTTTGGTCGCTACAGTAGGCCTAGCCCATCTATTTTACTCTTCTTTTCTTTTTCTCTCTAACAACCTTTTTGCTCATGGGCCTCGCTGAACTGGCCCAACTCTCCCACCTAGCGAGCACCTCCTCTCCTTCCTGTACGTTCACATCACAGAAGAGGAATCGTGCAGCCAACAATTCTCCTCCTCTTAATTCCCATCAATCCCATCGGTTTCCAAAACTGAAGCCATCATATCCAGCGCCTCCATCTTCCCTTCCATCCACGTAGCACACATGCCCCTCCCTTCCTCTCTGTCTCCAGAAACTCTCTCGAGAGAACGATGCACCATGGACGCCGGTGCTCAATCCCGTTGATGCAGGCCATCCCCATATGTGCCCTTGCGCCCCAAGGTCCATATCCACACCACTAATCCATTCAGAGAAGAAAAAATGCGTTCCATCGGCCACACACGAAGAATTCTGCATGTCCGCGTACACTGTTCATCAAGTTCGTCGTACCGTTCCGTCAAACTCGGTGAGCCTCTACTAAATTCCTTTTGCACGCGTACTATCCATCATCTATTGTATCTCGTAGACATTCTGATTCAACCTATCTCTGTCGTTGCTCGCGCCGATGCATGAATGGATCACATCGGCATGTCCGCGTACTTTTTAGTTCTTCGGATGATCTTGTGTTCCAGATATGAAACGTTTAGTATGCCCATAAGAATCATATTGCGGAGTTAGAATAGTAGTTTTGTAACTAAAGTTGTAGTAATGATTTAAATATAGCCGGTTTGTCCTAAATGTTGGTAGTGTTTTAAGTTTGATAAGTTTTATAGTTTGTCTAATATTTTTGTTGTGCTCATGACATGCCTAGGAGCGCATGCTATTTGTCTCAGAATTTTAGTGTGTGGCAAGTAGCTTGTTAGATTCATCTTTTTACTGATTATAGTTATTGAATATTGTTGAACATGTTGTCCCATGTGGCATTTTTCTTTGGTGCGGCACATGGTCATATCATATGCGTGTAATTTTTTTTATGAATGTTTACCATGTGTAGAACTTGATTGGTGTACCGGATTATCATTGTTCATGCATGCGTGGCTAGTGTTATTATTTTATTAGATTTGGATCGTTGTTAGGATAATCTTATTATTACTGTTTTGGTAATGTTCGATACTAGTTGTTTGCGTGCGTACAAATTTTGGTGAATGTTTGCCATACTTATAATTCCTTGGAATTTTTCTGGGTGTTGCTTTATTTATCTTATCTTGGGATAGTTCATGTTTTAATTAGTTTTATTTTTTTAGCATGGCCATATCTTATATATGGTTACATATTCATTTTCATCCATGTTGCACGTTTGTTTTGTTTGTAATTATGTTCGGTGTACGAGAGATGCTTATATATTTTTAGTAATTGTTGTTGCATAGTTCTTTTATGCTAGAAGTCAAATGAAATGGTTTCTTGTTTGAGAACAAACAAATGGGGGTTCTTGTCGCATAACATATTATTGCCTAGGTGATCCTCTTGTTTTGTAGATGTTTGTTATCCATTATTTCATGTGGTTGGTTGCTTCATGTCATTATTCAGATTTGTATTGCTATGTATGGTACATGCTTGTATCACATAATTTAATTGATACTTCTTATTAGATGTCCTACATGTTTTGTTTACCTAGGATGGTAGTTGTGCATGCTTAGTTGATAGACATGCCGTGTTAGTACTTAATCAAAGTAGAATGCATATTTTGGTTATATGGCTACCATGTGTTATATCATTGCCATTTTGTATCTTATGTTCATACATAGGTTAGCCTTTACTTGTTAGGTATACATGATAGCAGTTTGTAGGTATCATATGTTCTTTTATTCAATAACTTCTTGTTTGTAGAATACTATGCCATAGGTTGTTATTATGATTGTATGACTAGATTACTATGTCATGTTATTGTGATTGTATGACTAGATATCATAGTCTGTCGGTGTATCAATTCATAGTATAGATCATTCTAAGTTGTTAGGTTGTGTCTTTACAAGCGTAAGTTGTAATAGATAGGAAATGCATGTGATCTCATTACTCATGCTAGTGTAGTACATTGCATAATGTTGTGGATGCCATGATCTTGTATTACTTGCTTACATGCTAGTATGCTTACTCAACGTGCTTACGTGTCATAACTAAAATTACAAAGTTGTGTATTAATGCCATGTTTGACATTAGATTATCTCGTATCAATTAAGTTATGTTATAGTATGACTTGAATTGTATTGTATTGTGTTGGTATCCTTGTGTGGTATCTCGTGAGATGATCATCCATGTTTAGACTTAATATTAGTTTATCATGGCAATGCATTGTTGTATGCCTAGCATTCGTTATATTTAGTTTAACTTAATTACTATTGCGTTTGTGGTATGCCTAAGACTAGACACCAAGCCATGCTCGCTTATTATACTCCGTGTGTTATAGTTATTTGTGTGTTGCTTATATTGCTTAACTTGTCTCAAGGTATTCTTATGAATGATTCATACTTTTTTCCACAGTCCATCACATGCATAGGATAGTATACCTTTCATGTTAGTAGAGTTGTGCTTGAGGATACACTTAGTGTGTGCATCATGCTTGGTTATTTTAAGCATGTGGTGATGTTATAATTGCTAGTGGTCATTAGTGTTAGCTATTGTTAAGACCATGTCCTAGTTTAGCATCTTCTCATGATAAGTCGTATGTGTGAAGCTTGTGTTATTAGATAAGACCTCTTCGTAGTTATCTACTTATATGCGTTGCATGAGATGTGTGTTATTATTTATTTATGGTTAATTCCTACTTGTAATCATGCCATGCTATTGATTCTAGTAGGATGAGGTTGCATCATCATCTATTACTATGTCATGTCTAGGATAGTTGTTCATCCACTTGTTCCATATGTTGTATAGTTCTTGTTGATTGTTTGACAAATGAATTTGTTAGATATAAGGGTGTTGATCCTATTTTCTTTTAATAATATTTTAGGGCTAGACCTAGATTAATTCAATTCATGTTGTTGTTTGATTGCTTAGCAAGTATATTTTTGTAATGTTGGTTTGTTTGTCTATTGGACACTTGATTTGAATTATTATTTAGTTAATGTATATATTGGATGCTAATGAGCATTATTGATATTTATTATGGTTAACGTTTACCTTCATAGTGCTATGATATGATTGTGTAGCTAAATGCATAAGGTGGTTCCATTCCATTTGTGTTGATGCCATTGGCTTGATTATGAAGTAGTTTCTTATATAGTTAGTTGGGATGTGTAGTGGGCACTTCTGGTGTTTAGTATCGTAGTTTCTACTAGAACGTTAGTCTTGATCGCCAAGTCTTCCATAGCTGTGTCAACTAAAATCATGTCACTTTGTTGAATCATCTCTCTTACCTTCCTATCGTGATATCTCATTCGAAGCTCCATCTCGATCAATATCTTGTTATCCATCCTTTCTTAATTTGTTTTGGATGTTATTTGGATTTACTTTTCTTGTGGTATTTATTTGCTTTCCATTTGCTATCGTTGCGACGAGTAGGGAGTGACGATGTTGGACATGGACAAATTAGGTTACCGAAGAAGGACTCAACAACGAAGGCATGCCTCCTTCTTTGATCATACTTATCCTATGTTTTACAAAATTGCATTGAGTTTTATAGTTACGATATGCATGCTTTTAATCTCGTAGCTAGCGTGTCGATTGACACATGCCTTGATCCGCTTGACGCCTATTCACTTGACACCTGAGTAGAATTATATATTATTCCGGTAGAGTAGAAATGCTTAGCCATGCTTATTATTCTATAGGTCCTTATTTGAGTGATCTTCGGATCATTGACACTTGGAACTTGTTGCTGAGCTTGCTGAGCTAGGTCGCTTGACCTTGTTGATCTTCTCTACTCTCTTCTACTCTGGGTGAAACTTACCATCTGAATACTGGCATGGGCGACAGCTGAATCAAGGATTGAAGGAGCGATTGGCCGCCCTTCACGAGTTGAAGGGGGCAATCAGTCGTCCGTGCCGCATGAGGCCTAATAAGTCTTGGATTTGAAGATTGTGACAATAGTACAGCCACATGCTATATGGGCACTGGCTTGGTTAATTAGTTAGCTCACTCTTATTGTTGTCATCGCCGTACCGCAGATGGGATAGCTGCCTTGCGAGGAGTGTCCTCGGCACAAAAGGGGGCTCGGACTGTGAACTGCGGTTACTTCCGTGTTGAAACCTAGTGGGCTTGGCACAGTAAGTTTGGTCTAATGAAAGACCTCGTCACAATCCCCCAGCCGGTACACCAAATGGAGTACTATACCAGCGGCCACTGGTGGCATCAAGATGGGATTGTGTCGTGTGGGTAAAGTGTACAACCTCTGCAGAGTGTAAAACTATTCGAATAGCCGTGTCCACGGTCATGGACCGCACATGAATCTTTCTTGACATATAGGACCTGTCTTTCTTATTCCCTCTTTTCCCTATTCTTGGAACCTATGAAGAGTGTGAGTTGATCGAGGATCCTCACTTTGATGAAAGTTATTCTGGAGAAAAAACATGTTTGCATCTAAAACTGCTATTATCCAACTGCTATATGTTTTTCAAACAAAATTAGCTTTTATGCAAATGAGCCATACAGCCTTCCTTTGAAGCCACATGTAGTTGTTAGGACCTTCCCCGCGGGAGGCATGTTGAGTACGTAATGTACTCATGGCAATAATTTTGTTGACAACAGAGATCCATGAAGACGAAGGTGATGACTACGACTATTATGGCGATCTGTAGGAGTGAGGTCACGTGGACTACATCGGCTGCCTGTGGCTGAGATGGAGTCGCTACGCATTGTACTTTCCGCAGTTTTTCTGATTGTAAATGTCATGAGACAATTCGCTAGGTATGTCTTGTGACAAATATACTACTTGTAATACTTTTACGTATTTTGCAATGATATCATTTCGCTGTGTTGTCAACAATGATCCTAGGGTTGACAAATATACACAGGAGGGTCTGGAAGCTAATTCCGGGTTCTCACAGAAGTGGTATCAGAGCCGATGTCGACCTAGTCCCGTGGCCTTAGTTAGAATGGAAAGCCTTAGGGACTATTATTATAAGAAAAACTATTTTTGAAAAGGATCATTCTCGTACTCTTCTCCTGCACTATTGCTCTCCTTGTCTCATCTTATTCAAATAAAGTTTAAACTCTACTTCCTTACCTTCTTCTTTATAGTTTTGGAACCCTTTCCCTTCCCCATTGGTGTATAAAGGTCAGAAGTTTCACAAGATGTGCCAAGAATTTCAAGATTACTTCAGCACCCGAAGCTTTGAGTAGCAACATTATCGCAAGAGAAGACACCTTGAGAAGTGAAGAAGTCAACAATTACCCATCATGCTTCAATGTCAATGTTGAAGATCTGCACCAAGTTATGATGTGACCTGCCATATAGGTTTAGGTTGGTTAACACCCTTGTAGTTGTAGAACTCGTAGCATGTACATGCAAAACCTTTCTTGTGTGAGTATTGTCTGCATATTTTTGGTGTTTTCCTATGCAGTCATACTAAAACCCTATTTGCGAAAATGAGTAGCTTTTGAGTTTTATTTGTATAGCTTCTTGGTTATCTTGGTGTTATCTTTTGTTTATCTTCTGGGGTATCTCTTCTTTTGGGTAGGATTCATTAACTCATCGTTATGCTTTCCCTCTTCTCTATAAACCCTGCAAGACACTTTGAGAGGAAGGAAGCCGCAACGACCATTTGGAGGTCTATTATCAAAGTGAGCCTGATGGAAAACCTCTTTTAAGGGGGGTAGTAGACGGTGATTCATGGCAAGATCGAAGATTTGAAGACCTTCATTTGCAAAGAATAAGAAGATTCGAAGACCTTCACCGCACGAGTCCAACCACACCAAGCTTGACCTACAGAAGAAGGTCAAGGCCGAAGAATGCCCAACCACTCAGAGAAGCTATCAGATTACCATCACCAAGACCGTAGGATTGCTTCCAAGCCTTGAGCAAGATGGAGACATCATCAACAATCGAAGTGTCTCCAATCAAGACCCTGAAGTTGCTTGCCACCAAGATCAAAATCAATCATGGATCCATCAGTTTCTGAGAAGAACTGTGTTGAAGATGAAGCTAACCCAAACCCATTCTCTATAGTCAGCCTGAATCTCGAGGACGAGATTCCTTTTAAGGGGGGTAGATTTGTAACATCCCGATTCTCGGAATGTTTAGGAAAAAGTTTTCCAAAATTAAGGACAAAAAAAGTTTCTTTTGTTTCATTTGTTAACAAAGCTTAAATTGGACATTTATAATTTGGAGGATTTAATTTGAACTGATGCCAACTTAAATTAAATTGAGTTTTGTATTTTCCTTTAGCTGGTTTTTATTTTCTGTCTGCAACATATTTAGATGTGCGAGTCTGGATTTTTCTTGGGTTTCACTTCGTATAATATTTGTTTGAGCTTCTTTTCCTTTTATATTTTCCTAAGCGAAAATAAATTATTTTCCCTGTCACAAACTCTCTTGAACAAATTCTTCGAACCAACATGTCTCCCTCATTTCTCATAGTATATTTTTGATGTGCACGGAATGAGCCAAGCCATATCTCTCGTTTGTTCTATTTTTATTCTCTCTTGAGCTTATCATATTTCTTCACATGAGTACAACCTACATTTTTAATTATTTCTTCTTCAACCGACTAGGCCTAGCCCATCTATTTTATTCTTATTTTCTTTTTCTCTCTAACAACCTTTTTGCTCATGGGCCTGGCTGAACTGGCCCAACTCTCCCACCTAGCGAGCACCTCCTCTCCTTCCTGTACGTTCACAACACAGAAGAGGAAACGTGCAGCCAACAATTCTCCTCCTCCTCTTAATTCCCATCAATCCCATCGGTTTCCAAAACTGAAGCCATCATATCCAGCGCCTCCATCTTCCCTTCCATCCACGTAGCACACATGCCCCTCCCTTCCTCTCTGTCTCCAGAAACTCTCTCGAGAGAACGATGCACCATGGACGCCGGTGCTCCATCCCGTTGATGCAGGCCATCCCCATATGTGCCCTTGCGCCCCAAGGTCCATATCCACACCACTAATCCATTCAGAGAAGAAAGAATGCGTTCCATCGGCCACACACGAAGAATTCTGCATGTCCGCGTACACTGTTCATCAAGTTCGTCGTACCGTTCCGTCAAACTCGGTGAGCCTCTACTAAATTCCTTTTGCACGCGTACTCTCCATCATCTATTGTATCTCGTAGACATTCTGATTCAACCTATCTCTGTCGTTACTCGCGCCGATGCATGAATGGATCACATCGGCATGTCCGCGTACTTTTTAGTTCTTCGGGTGATCTTGTGTTCCACATATGAAACGTTTAGTATGCCCATAAGAATCATATTGCGGAGTTAGAATAATATTTTTGTAACTAGAGTTGTAGTAATGATTTAAATATAGCCGGTTTGTCCTAAATGTTGGTAGTGTTTTAAGTTTGATAAGTTTTATAGTTTGTCTAATATTTTTGTTGTGCTCATGACATGCCTAGGAGCGCATGCTATTTGTCTCAGAATTTTAGTGTGTGGCAAGTAGCTTGTTATATTCATCTTTTTACTGATTATAGTTATTGAATATTGTTGAACATGTTGTCCCATGTGGCATTTTTCTTTGGTGCGGCACATGGTCATATCATATGCGTGTAATTTTTTTTTATGAATGTTTACCATGTGTAGAACTTGATTGGTGTACCGGATTATCATTGTTCATGCATGCGTGGCTAGTGTTATTATTTTATTAGATTTGGATCGTTGTTAGGATAATCTTATTATTACTGTTTTGGTAATGTTCGATACTAGTTGTTTGCGTGCGTACAAATTTTGGTGAATGTTTGCCATACTTATAATTCCTTGGAATTTTTCTGGGTGTTGCTTTATTTATCTTATCTTGGGATAGTTCATGTTTTAATTAGTTTAATTTTTTTTAGCATGGCGATATCTTATATATGGTTACATATTCATTTTCATCCATGTTGCCCGTTTGTTTTGTTTGTAGTTATGTTCGGTGTACGAGAGATGCTTATATATTTTTAGTAATTGTTGTTGCATAGTTCTTTTATGCTATAAGTCAAATGAAATGGTTTCTTGTTTGAGAACAAACCCATGGGGGTTCTTGTCGCATAACATATTATTGCCTAGGTGATCCTCTTGTTTTGTAGATGTTTGTTATCCATTATTTCATGTGGTTGGTTGCTTCATGTCATTATTCAGAATTGCATTGCTATGTATGGTACATGCTTGTATCACATAATTTAATTGATACTTCTTATTAGGTGTCCTACATGTTTTGTTTACCTAGGATGGTAGTTGTGCATGCTTAGTTGATAGACATGCCGTGTTAGTACTTAATCAAAGTAGAATGCATATTTTGGTTATATGGCTACCATGTGTTATATCATTGCCATTTTGTATCTTATGTTCATACATAGGTTAGCCTTTACTTGTTAGGTATACATGATAGCAGTTTGTAGGTATCATATGTTCTTTTATTCAATAATTTCTTGTTTGTAGAATACTATGCCATAGGTTGTTATTATGATTGTATGACTAGATTACTATGTCATTTTGTTGTGATTGTATGACTAGATATCATAGTGTGTCGATGTATCAATTCATAGTATAGATCATTCTAAGTTGTTAGGTTGTGTCTTTACAAGCGTAAGTTGTAATAGATAGGAAATGCATGTGATCTCATTACTCATGCTAGTGTAGTACATTGCATAATGTTGTGGATGCCATGATCTTGTATTACTTGCTTACATGCTAGTATGCTTACTCAACGTGCTTACGTGTCATAACTAAAATTACAAAGTTGTGTGTTAATGCCATGTTTGACATTAGATTATCTCGTATCAATTAAGTTATGTTATAGTATGACTTGAATTGTATTGTATTGTGTTGGTATCCTTGTGTGGTATCTCGTGAGATGATCATCCATGTTTAGACTTAATATTAGTTTATCATGGCAATGCATTGTTGTATGCCTAGCATTCGTTATATTTAGTTTAACTTAATTACTATTGCGTTTGTGGTATGCCTAAGACTAGACACCAAGCCATGCTCGCTTATTATACTCTGTGTGTTATAGTTATTTGTGTGTTGCTTATATTGCTTAACTTGTCTCAAGGTATTCTTATGAATGATTCATACTTTTTTCCACAGTCCATCACATGCATAGGATAGTATACCTTTCATGTTAGTAGAGTTGTGCTTGAGGATACACTTAGTGTGTGCATCATGCTTGGTTATTTTAAGCATGTGGTGATGTTATAATTGCTAGTGGTCATTAGTGTTAGCTATTGTTAAGACCATGCCCTAGTTTAGCATCTTCTCATGATAAGTCGTATGTGTGAAGCTTGTGTTATTAGATAAGACCTCTTCGTAGTTATCTACTTATGTGTGTTGCATGAGATGTGTGTTATTATTTATTTATGGTTAATTCCTACTTGTAATCATGCCATGCTATTGATTCTAGTAGGATGAGGTTGCATCATCATCTATTACTATGTCATGTCTAGGATAGTTGTTCATCCACTTGTTCCATATGTTGTATAGTTCTTGTTGATTGTTTGACAAATGAATTTGTTAGATATAAGGGTGTTGATCCTATTTTCTTTTAATAATGTTTTAGGGCTAGACCTAGATGAATTCAATTCACGTTGTTGTTTGATTGCTTAGCTAGTATATTTTGTAATGTTGGTTTGTTTGTCTATTGGACACTTGATTTGAATTATTATTTAGTTAATGTATATATTGGATGCTGAGCATTATTGATATTTATTATGGTTAATGTTTACCTTCATAGTGCTATGATATGATTGTGTAGCTAAATTCATAAGGTGGTTCCATTCCATTTGTGTTGATTCCATTGGCTTGATTATGAAGTAGTTTCTTATATAGTTAGTTGGGATGTGTAGTGGGCACTACTGGTGTTTAGTATCATAGTTTCTACTAGAACGTTAGTCTTGATCGCCAAGTCTTCCATAGCTGTGTCAACTAAAATCATGTCACTTTGTTGAATCATCTCTCTTACCTTCCTATCGTGATATCTTATTCGAAGCTCCATCTCGATCAATATCTTGTTATCCATCCTCTCTTAATTTGTTTTGGATGTTATTTGGATTTACTTTTCTTGTGGTATTTATTTGCTTTCCATTTGCTATCGTTGCGACGAGTAGGGAGTGACGATGTTGGACATGGACAAAATCAGGTTACCGAAGAAGGACTCAACAACGAAGGCATGCCTCCTTTTTTGATCATACTTATCCTATGTTTTACAAAATTGCATTGAGTTTTATAGTTACTATATGCATGCATTTAATCTCGTAGCTAGCGTGTCGATTGACACATGCCTTGATCCGCTTGACGCCTATTCACTTGACACCTGAGTAGAATTATATATTATTCCGGTAGAGTAGAAATGCTTAGCCATGCTTATTATTCTATAGGTCCTTATTTGAATGATCTTCGGATCATTGACACTTGGAACTTGTTGCTGAGCTCGCTGAGCTAGGTCGCTTGACCTTGTTGACCTTCTCTACTCTCTTCTACTCTGGGTGAAACTTACCATCTGAATGCTGGCGCGGGCGACAGCTGAATCAAGGATTGAAGAATTGATTAGCCGCCCTTCACGAGTTGAAAGGGGCAATCAGTCGTCCGTGCCGCATGAGGCCTAATAAGTTTTGGATTTGAAGATTGTGACAATAGTACAGCCACATGCTATATGGGCACTAGCTTGGTTAATTAGTTAGCTCATTCTTATTGTTGTCATCGCCGTACCGCAGATGGGATAGCTGCCTTGCGAGGAGTGTCCTCGGCACAAAAGGGGGCTCGGACTGTGAACTGTAGTTACTTCCGTGTTGAAACCTAGTGGGCTTGGCACAGTAAGTTTGGTCTAATGAAAGACCTCGTCACAATCCCCCTGCCGGTACACCAAATGGAGTACTATACCAGCGGCCACTGGTGGCATCAAGACGGGATTGTGTCGTGTGGGTAAAGTGTACAACCTCTACAGAGTGTAAAACTATTCGAATAGCCGTGTCCACGGTCATGGACGGCACATGAATCTTTCTTGACATACATGACCTGTCTTTCTTATTCCCTCTTTCCCCTATTCTTGGAACCTATGAAGAGTGTGAGTTGATCGAGGATCCTCACTTTGATGAAAGTTATTCTGGAGACAAAACATGTTTGCATCTAAAACTGCTATTATCCAACTGCTATATGTTTTTCAAACAAAATTAGCTTTTATGTAAATGAGCCATACAGCCTTCCTTTGAAGCCACATGTAGTTGTTAGGACCTTCCCCGCGGGAGGCATGTTGAGTACGTAATGTAATCATGGCAATAATTTTGTTGACAACAGAGATCCATGAAGACGAAGGTGATGACTACGACTACTATGGCGATCTGTAGGAGTGAGGTCACATGGACTACATCGGCTGCCTGTGGCTGAGATGGAGTCGCTATGCATTGTACTTTCCGCTGTTTTTCTGATTGTAAATGTCATGAGACAATTCGCTAGGTATGTCTTGTGACAAATATACTACTTGTAATACTTTTACGTATTGTGCAATGATATCATTTCGCTGTGTTGTCAACAATGATCCTGGGGTTGACAAATATACACAGGAGGGTTTGGAAGCTAATTCCGGGTTCTCACAATAATTCGGGGGCCGCCGCCCAATCAGTGTCGCGCAGCTCCGTGATGTAGAATCACCCCGATTGCCACCCCTTCGCCGTCTCTGCAAAGGAGCCTTCGGGCCAGGTAACATTGGGCATCTTGCCCACCACGGCGCCTCCACACTCTTCTTGTTGACCGCCCACCACCTTCGCCTTCATATTGAAGGTCTTCAGCCATAGATCGAAATGAGGTGGGATGCGGAGAAAGGCCTCGCACACGACGATGAATGCCGTGATGTTGAGAATGAAGTTAGGGGCTAGGTCATGGAAATCTAGCCCGTAGTAAAACATCAGTCCGCGGACGAATTGGTGGAGAGGGAATCCCAGCCCGCGGACAAAATGTGTGAGAACCACAACCCTTTCATGGGGCTCTAGAGTCGGGACGATCTGTCCTTTGACCGGGAGTCGGTAAGCGATCTCCTTGACCAGGTATCCGGCCTCCCGGAGCTCCTTGATGTCCTTCCTCTTAACGGAGGAGGCCATCCACTTGCCTCCAGCTCCTGATCCGCACATGTTTGGAGTGCTTTCTCGAACGAGGAAAAGCTAAAGCTTGGGAGCTGGAGCTCAACGACAGAAGGGATGAGGGAGAGAAAGGGCGTGAGTGAAAAAAGGGAATCATTATCCCCTTATAAAGGCCGCGAATATCAAGCACCTCACCACTCGCCCTAAAAAGCTCTCCTATTCCCAAGGCCTGTGTAAATGGTATGGTTGGGTTACCCATACCCGCATTGATGAGAATCCCGCAATAAGGGGGCACGATCTCTGCTTTGACAAGACGTGCCAATAGCAATCGCATCTCGGGACGAGAAGCTGCGGACACAGAACGGTCCAGAATTATGGTCGGTTGGACGTGATTTCATGTTACAAAAAAAGGTTAGCAGATTGGACTCGTGTAAAATTATATTCTCTTTGCGGTTGTGTATGGTGTGTGTGACAGGTCCGGATACTATCATCATGTCCAAAGACTATCTTGGAGTTCGGGAAGAAGGGAACCCGCCTTGCAATGCCGAAGACAATCTACGTGCTAGACTCCTTGTTATTGAAGCCAGGTTCAGGGGCTACCGAGGGAGTCCTGGACTAAGGGGTCCTCGGGCGTCCGGCCTGTTATCCATGGTCCGGATTGATGGGCTATAAAGACACGAAGGCCAAAGGTTGTACGCGTGTCCGGATTGGACTCTCCTTGGCGTGGAAGGCAAGCTTGGCGACCAACTATGAAGATTCCTTCTTATGTAACTGACTCTATGTAACTCTAGATCCCCTCGGTGTCTATATAAATCGGAGGGTGTACTCCGGAAAGGGGATACTCATTATCATAGTCATATAGGCTAGGCTTCTAGGGTTTAGCCATTACGATCTCATGGTAGATCAACTCTTGTAATACTCATATTCATCAAGATCAATCAAGCAGGAAGTAGGGTATTACCTCCATAGAGAGGGCCCGAACCAGGGTAAACATCGTGTCCCCAGTTTCCTGCTACCATCAACCTTAGACGCATAGGTCGGGACCCCCTACATGAGATCCTCCGGTTCTGACACCGACAGAGTCCTCCTGGATGATAATTCGACTTCTTTAAATATTGTAGTCCGTCAATTCCTCGCCTTTGTTGCCTTGGCTTCCACGTGTCCAACGAATGTGAACCGTCTGGGCATTTTTGCAAATACCCCCTTGATTGTGCAAAGAAGGCGCCTATATAAGGGAATAGATCCCAGCTGCCTCTCCATCCCATTCAACGCAGAAGAAACCCTAGTGCCTGCAAAAAATCTTCAAACATGGACAGCGCCCCAAGCTCTTCCTCGCGCCCTCACGGACCTCATGCAGGAGATTGGAAAAGCTGCTCTGTGTCTCATGCACATCTGAGGACACTTCAAGCACAGGGATATCTCCCCCTAGAGGATCTAGTTCCTGTCTCGGCCGGACTAACATCTATCGACAACCAAGCCCTGGCAGAGAGTTTTCCCAACCCCTCCAATGGAGAGCGTGTATGTTTCGTCCCCTTCCTTCTAAGAGGTGCGGGGTTCCCCATTCACCACTTTCTTAGGGGACTCCTGGAGTTTTACGGTCTCCAACTGCACGATCTTATGCCGGGGTCTGTCCTGCATATTGCAGGCTTTGTCACTTTATGCGAACTATTCTTGGGCTGCGAGCCTCACTTTGAGCTATGGAGAAAGTACTTATGCCTCGTCCCTCGATCGGAAAAAGGATCCATATTTGAAGTTGGGAGCGCCGAAGTATGGCGCATAGCCGGGTTAGGCTATCTGCCTGGTACTCCGAAGAAAGCATCCAAAGAATGGCCTTCGGAGTGGTTTTACATTGAGGGTGTTGCTCTGTCGGATCCAGTTCGGCGAGGACTCGCCAAGTTTTCCAGTGCTCTACCAAAGAAGCTTTTCAACTAGTGTCCCCACAGTCCCTCGGAAGAAGATAGAGCGGCGCTTAGCAGACTGGCTGGCAAGATCAAATTGCTCGCCAATTCAGGATTATCTATAATGAAGTGATGGCCATTTCAATAAAGCGATGCATGCAGCCACTTCAAGCCAGAGGATTTCCAATGTGGCACTATAATGGCCAGGATGATGCCTGACACTTCTTACACCTTGGACTAGAAGACCTTGCCGCCCTAGCCATTGTCCTGGAAGGCCTTTATAAAGGAGAGAAACAAGACTTCATCCGTTTAACATGCCGGGAGGGCTTTTCTATGTACAATCCTCCCGACTGGGTAAGTCTTTCTCATGACCATCAAATTTTAATTCATTATGACGTATTGACCGAATTGAATTCGGTTTCTCCTAACAGGAGTGTAGGAAGGTTATCGAGGGGATTAACAGTTGCGCCCCATAGCCAGAGGACCGATTTTAGAATGCGGGCCCCGGATATGATGAAGATCTGTACATAGGTATAGAGCTAGAAGATGGAGTCTTCTACCAAGCCTACCGTGAGGGTCCCCTGGTGGCTATAGTAGCCGATTACCCAGGCCTCATTCCTTATTCCCTTGTAAGTACTTTAGGACATATCTCATTAAGGAGAAGTTTCCTAACGCGCTTTACCCATTGTATTTTATTATATTTGAACAGGGGCGGCGCTCCTCACGCTGAACTATTCGTAGACCATCATACTAGAGGGTGGCGCCCGCGTCAGGTAAAGCCTGGAAGCGAAAGAGGACCACGAACACCAACGGACCTTCAAAGAGGTATGTTCATTTTAACACGCGTTTGGTGGTGATATCAGTATTACAACTTTCCTCTTTGTTTTTTCCTTTTAGGAGGAGTACACATCGGACTGTCTCCGGAGACAATGCAGATCGAACTCCAGCCAATCCGGCCTTAGGCCCTTCAGGGGTTAATGCTGATCCAGTGCCAGATTGTCCTCTCCAGGAGGATTCGGATGGAATGTCAGTTACTAATTACGAAGTGGAGGTTGCGATGGGTCACCGGCGGCGGAGAGCAGCCATGCGTGACCCCACTTTTACCGAGGAGGCTTTTAACGCCCTTAGTTCTGCAGATGCATATATCCGAGCATCTCAAGACGGACTCGCCGGAGCCACTCACCAGCTTTCGAAAGATATGCGGGTAAGTGTTCATTTTGAGTGTTCCCATGCGTGTAGCCCCCGAGACTTAAAGCAGTTGGTACAACTGATTTGAGGATCGTCGTATTTTTGTAGGTGCTTCAAGGAAAGAATAACTCTTTATCCAAGGAGCTTGAAGAGTGCCGGACCCAACTCGCCAAATTGAAAATTTTTAAGAATCCGGAAAGGATGCTGCTGGTAAGAACAATTGTGTTCGGATACTAGTATAGATTTGCTGATCACAATGGTTTTATGTATATACTAGTAATTTGTAATACGGCCAAGGATCGACTGACCAACTGGAGAGGGAGCTAAGAGTTGCTTCGGCGGACAAAAAGTTCGCCGAAGAGGAAACAGCCGCTGGCGGGCGCGCACTAGCGGAAGCCATGGAAAAAAGGAACCAAGCGCAGGATAAAAGTATTAGGCTCGAACATGAGCTAAAGGGGGTAAGGGCCCAACTCGCAAGCGCCTTGGAAGAGAACTGGAGGCTAAAAATCTGCATGTTTAGTAGGTCCCTTATACCTAGCTCTACTTATAGTCTCTTATTTTAAAAAGTATCTTATAAAACTTTTCCTACAGGTTTGTTAATTGGGCAGCCTGAAGGCGGAGTGTCCGGTTTTGAGGGTGACGTGCTGCAAGAGCGTCCATGAACGGCTCGGAAGGCCATGAATAGTATGGCCAGGGATTTATGGTCGGGTGACTCACCTCCAGAAACTATGGAGGATTTGGCGGACCTGTTCAAAGGGGCTCGGCGCCGCTTCGAACTATGGAAAGCATCAACATGCCGCATGGGTGCTCGACAAGCCTGGGCCATGGTGAAGACGCGCTGCACTCGTCTTGATCCAAATCATATGGCCCGCGTGGGACCTCAAGGGTCCGATGTACAAGAAATTCCTCCGCATTTGGTATACGACCAAGTAGAGATTGGTACCAAACTTTCCCAACAGGACTGTAAACTATACAGCCTTATAGAGGGAATAGAAAATAAGTAATTGTTTGATTCTATGTATTAATGTACTTTTACCATCAAACTTATCTCCAGCCGAATTTATATAAAGTTTGTCATGGCCGACCATCTTCTTTAACCACCATAAACCCAAAGGCTGGAGTGCTTCCGAATACTATACCTGTGTTAAAACATGTGATATGTTCGGAAACCAGGCAATCTGGTCATAATTGCTTGAACAGACAAATTGTGTTCGGGGAGTTATGTTATATTACTATTTAACGTAAGAAACATCTTCCAAAGAGAATAGTTCTGTTAGGGGTTTCTTTCCCTGGGTCGGGGTGCATAAAGACGCGGGCATAGGCTTTCGATCCTATGAGAAGGATTGTAGGATGCCATCTCAGTGATAGTTTAAAATACGCTTTAGAATGTGATATGTCATATATCAGCTGACCAATCATTCCCTTAAGAGTGCTAGCTTTCGGCTTCACCCAGTCTGAGGTACATGTCCGGATTACCCGGGTTTAACAATCACAGAGGTGCTCCCTTTACACCCTAGCAGAACAATCGAGAACGTAGGGGTAAACATAGGAGCCAGGCAACCCAGCTTGACCATAACTTAAGTCATATTGGTGCATATAATGGCAAGGATGGACTTTAAAAACGGACGAAATTTTTAAGCAATAAGCTTTATTGGTAATGGGCTTCATTATAGAAGCCCCCATGTATATTTGAGGTAAGTACATTCGAGGATGTACTCATCATGTGACAGTTCGGGCGAGCCGAGTACTTGCCAACAAGGGAAAATGGAAAGAGGAAAAGGAAAAAACAAAAAGTACAGGACATGACCTAATTATAAAGAGGAAGAAATTGCTACCAAACTATCCATAAAATCGTCGGAGCCTGGCAGTGTTCCATGGGTTCGGCTCAAGGCGGTTGTCCTGTGCATGGCGAAGGCTCCACCAGTGAGTACTTCGTCGATAATGAAGGGAGCCTCCCTTTTTGGTTTGAGCTTGTCCTTTTTCTTCTCCGGGAGGCATAAAACGAGTTCGCCGACGTTGTATATCTTGGAATGCACTTCTCTGCTCTGGTATCGCCTGGCCTGTTGTTGGTAAAATGCGGAAGGTGCTTGCCTTGTAACGCGCTCCTCTTCAAGTCCATCTAGGTCGTCTTGCTAGTCTAGCTCGGCTTCTCTCTTCTCGTATATGCGCACTTGAGGTGAGTCATGAATTATGTCGCAGGGCCGAATTGCCTCCGGGCCGTACACCATGAAAAAGGTGTATATCCGGTCGTATGATTAGGTGTGGTCCGCAGCCCCCAGAGTATGGAGTCAAGCTCTTCGAACCAGTGTTTAATGCCGCTCCTGTAGGGAGCGCACTAGTCGGGGTTTAATGCCGCTCATTATCAGACCATCGGCTATTTTGACTCGACCGTTTGTTTGCGGATGGTATACAGAAGCATAGTCAAGTTTAATACCCAACTTTGTGCACCATTTTTTTACCTCATCAGCTGTGAAGTTGGATATGTTATCCGTGATAATACTATGCGGGACACCATAACGGTGTACTACGTCGGATATAAAAGCTATCACAGGCCCTGCCTTAGTTGTTTTTACTGGCTTGGCTTCTATCCATTTAGTGAATTTATCTACCATCACCAGCATTTATTTCTTTTCATGGATTCCCCCTTTAAGAGGTCCGACCATATCAAGCCCCCAGACCGCAAAAGGCCAAGTGATGGGGATTGTTCTCGGAGCGGTGGGAGGCATGTGACATTGATTAGCGAAGAGCTGGCAGCCAACACAGTGTTGGACTAAGGTCTGGGCATCTGCTCGGGCTGTGGGCCAGTAAAAGCCAGCTCGAAAAGCTTTGCCTACGAGCGCCCAGGCTGCGGCATGGTGGCCGCCCATTCCAGCATGTACTTCGGCGAGGATTTGCCTTCCCTCCTCTTCGGAGATGCACCTTTGGAGAATACCAGTTGTGCTTTTCTGATATAGTTCACCCTCATGAACCTTGTAGGCTTTAGAATGCCGAACTATGCGGCAGGCCTCGTTTTGGTCATCGCGGAGTTCCTGCCTTTGAAGGTAAGCTAGGAAAGGCTCTGTCCAGGGGGCTATGACAGCCATGATTTCGTGAGCCAAAGGAGTTATATCCATATCTGGTTCTCCGATGACGTCTTGTCTTAGTTCGGCCGAGGGTGTGTTCAGATCTGAATTCGTATCGCTACTCGCGTCCTGCCATGTTACCGATGGCTTAAACAACCTTTCCACGAATGTGTTAGGTGGGACGGGGTCACGTTTAGCACCCATACGAGCGAGTACGTCAACGGCCTGGTTTTTATCCTGGGCTACATGATGGAATTCCAACCCCTCAAATTGGGCCGACATTTTCAATATAGCTTTGCGATAAGCTGCCATTTTTAAATCCTACGCATCAAAATCTCCATTGATTTGGGAGATAGCAAGGTTGGTGTCTCCACGTACCTGAGGTGCTGTATGCCCATGGATATAGCTAGGCGGAGACCATGTAATAGGGCCTCATATTCGGCCACATTGTTCGAGTCCATATACATAATCTGTAGGACGTACCAGACTGTATCCCTAGTTGGAGATATCAATATTACGCCAGCCCCCAATATGGTTAGCATTTTGGAACCGTCCAAGTACATTGTCCAGTGGGAATATGAGCCGTACTCTTTAGGGTGTTCGGCTTCAGTCCATTCTGCAACAAAGTCAGCCAACATCTGGGATTTAATAGCCCGACGTGGTTTATAGGATATTTTGAACGGTAGGAGGTCAATGGCCCATTTGGCTATGCGTCCCGTGGCATCTTTATTGTTGATGATATCGTTGAGTGGTACCTCAGATGCCACTTTGATCGAACACTCTTGAAAGTAGTGTCGAAGTTTCCGAGATGACATGAAGACCGCATAGGCAATTTTCGGATAGTGGGGGTGCCGTTATTTATACGGTGTTAGAACCTCGGATACATAGTATACAGGTTTTTGAACTGGGAATTTATGTCCTTCTTCGGCTCGTTCGACGACGAGTACGGCACTCACAACCTGGTGAGTGGCTGATATATATAGCAACATTGGTTCGCCAACACCAGGGGCGGCTAGGATTGGGTTGCTCGCTAATAGAGTTTTTATTTCTTCCAATCCGACTGTGGCCGCATCCGTCCATTTGAAGTTGTCAGTGCGTCGTAGCAATTTATAAAGTGGCAATGCTTTTTATCCTAACCTGCAGATGAAATGGCTTAAGGCCGCTACGCAGCCTACTAGTTTTTGAAGTTGTTTGAGATCGGTTGGTATTTTGAGCTCTGGCAAGGCCCGGATTTTGGCTGCGTTAGCTTCGATTCCTCTATGGGATACGATGAACCCTAATAGCTTTCTGGCTGGAACGCCGAAAACACATTTTTCCGGATTGAGCCTTATGTCGTATTCTCGAAGGTTGGCAAACGTAAGGGGAGATCTTCCACCAAACTCTTGACGTGTTTGGTCTTTACGACCACGTCGTCAACATATGCCTCCACTGTTTTGCCAATTTGTTTTTCTAAGTATGTTTGAATCATGCGTTGATATGTAGCGCGAGTATTTGTAAGTCCAAAGGGCACAGTGTTGAAACAAAAAGGGCCATACGGGGTAATAAATGTCGTTGCGGCCTGATCGGATTCCTTCATCTTGATCTGATGGTATCCAGAATAAGCATCAAGGAAGCACAATGAGTCATGTCCGGCCGTTTCATCAATAATTTGATCAATGTGGGGGCAAAGGAAAGGGATCCTTTGGACATGCCTTATTCAGGTCTGTGAAGTCGACGCAGAGGCGCCAGGATTTATCCTTCTTCGGTACCATGACTAGGTTGGCTAGCCAATCCGGGTGTTTAATTTCTCTGATGAATCCGGCTTCTAATAGCTTGGCTAGCTCTTCTCCCATTGCTTGTCTTTTGGATTCAGAAAACCGCCGCAGTGACTGCTTGACCGGTTTGAACACTTTGATAATATTGAGGTTGTGTTCGGCCAGCCTGGATGGGATTCCCAGCATATCTGAAGGGTGCTAGGCGAATATATCCCAATTTCTCCGAAGGAAGGCGTGTAACGCGCTGTCCACCTCCGGATCGAGCTGTGCCCCATTGGATGTTGTCTTGTTATGGTCCGTTGGGTGCACTTGGAATTTGATGATTTTATCTGCTGGCTTGAGGAGGTAGACATCGATCTTTTGGCGAGGATTACATCGTCCTTATCCACATTTGATCGTAGGTTGGTTAGTTCTTCGGCTGCGAACGCTTCGGATAATGCCTCTAAGGCCAAGGATGACGTCTTGTTTTCGGCGCAGAGTGCTCTGTACGGGTCACTTGTTAATGTGATCACTCCATTGGGCCCTGGCATTTTAAGCTTCATGTACCCGTAATGGGGTATAGCTTGAAACTGTGAGAAAGCGTCCCGTCCTAGAAGGGCGTGGTATCCGCTATGAAAGGGCACAATGTGGAAGAGTATTTCCTCTGATATGTAGTTGTTGGACGTGCCGAATACTACATCTAGCTTAATGCATCCCGAACATCGGGCTTCGCAGCTTGGTATAATTCCTCTCAATGTTGTGTTGGTGTGCTCAATGCGGGATTTCTCGACCTGCATTTTTTGCAAGTGTTTCCTCATATATGAGGTTTAGTCTGCTTCCTCCATCCATAAGTACTTTAGTGAGGTGGAAGCCGTCCACTATTGGGTCTAGTACAAGAGCTGCTGATGCTCGGATCGGCCAAACTCGAGGTGCATCTTCAGCGGAAAAACTAATTGCCGTGTCGCTCCATGGGCATGCAGAGATAATTTGGTAAACCTCAGCAAGTTTGCGATTTGCTCTCTTGTGGCGTTTATTTGAGGAGAACGTCTTGAAGACAGTGAAGACATCGATGTCCTTCTCCCTTGATACAGTGTTGGCGAGAATTGTTGTACCGCTCTTTGCTACCTGCCGGAGTACCCAACATGCTCTAAGGCAATGGTTTGGGACATTATCCGGGGTTGCATCTATTTGGCAAGGTGTATCGAGTAGTTCGTCCAGTACGGACCTGTGACTTAAAAAAGGTTTGTTCTTCTTGCCAATAAGCGTGCTATCGGATGACCTACTATGGTGTGTCCGTTTAGCCTTGGTAGTGTATTGTCCGGATATGGACTGTTCAAGAGGTTTACTCTGGGCTTTCTAAGTATTTTCCATTGCGCAGTACTTCCGTACTAACTGTGATAGGTCTATGAAACTCAGAACACGACGTCGGTTCAGGGCATTCGAGATGCCCTCATCCCAGCAATTGCGGTAAAATATGGAAACCACTTCATCGTCGCAGTAGTCCCTGATCTTGTTTTTAATAAGTAGGCATCTGGCCCAGAACGGGTTGACCGTTTCCTCGGGCTGCTGTTGTATGTTTGCGAGATCATCTATGTCCGGGAGTCCGGATTTTCTTGGAGAGTTTTTCCCAGGTTGGGTGGGTGTTGGTAATTTTGAATCACGACCCAAATTGGTATTCAGAGTTTTGATAACCTCTGATGTTGGTGATTCAGGCTTGATAGGGTCTAATCGTTCCCTGGGCCCGACGCTAATCCCAGAGCTCACGAAACACAAAGTGCCTCCCTGAAGGGGAGTATTCGGCTCAATGGGTTCGGAGATCCAAACTGTGTCGGTCTTTGACTCGAGAGGGGGAGTCTCCTCTGCTCCGTCCTCAACTGCTGCCACTAGGTGAGTGATCGGGAAAGGATCAATCTCATCGTGGCCGGATTTAGATCTGATCTGATCTCCTCTCTATGAAAGCCCAGGGCGGCGATGTGATCCAGTAGCTCGTTTATGGGCGAGAGTTCTGCTGAGGTCTTGTCATCGGAGTGGCCAAAATCGACATAAAGGTGGTGCTCGATGGACGCAGGGAGTTCGGCCGGCCCAGAGGCCATGCGGGCGCATACAACGAACCCGCCGAGCTGGATAATATGGCAGATAGCAAAGTTGTTTCCGAGGGTAATCCCGTCGTTGATGACAAGACAAGCCATCAATCGCTCATTCCGAGCGCACAACGGAGCTCTCAATGAAAGCACCATTGTCGGTGTCAAAACCGGCAGATCTCGGGTAGGGGGGCGCAAACTATGCGTTTAGAGGATCGATGGTAATAGGAGGTTGGGGGCACGATGTTTACCCAGGTTCAGGCCCTCTCGATCGAGGTAATACCCTATTTCTTGCTAGATTAATATGGATGAATATGAGTACAAGAGTTGATCAACCTCGAGATCGTAATGTCTAAACCATAAAGTCTAGCCTATGGGGGTATTGTCATGATGATGATCCCCTCTACAGACTAAACCCCTCGGCTTATATATACACGCCAGAGGGAACCTAGGGTTACAAGGATGACTTGGGGAGGAAGTAATCTGATACATCCGGACTCTACACTTTCCTTTCTATGTACATAAGAGTCCTCACCGAACACGGGGGAGGGTCTTCTGCTTCTTCTTGACGGGGCCCATCAATACGTTCCAGCTTCAACGACCCGGATGCCTGAGGACCCCTGAATACAGGACTCCCTTAGTGACAAATCCTATTCTCGATCTATGCCAACACCACAAAGACCTTCAGAGACACCTGTAGAGCATATTTATAATCACCCAGTTACTTTGCGACGTTTGATAGCACACAAGGCGTTCCTCCGGTATTCGGGAGTTGCATAATCTCATAGTCATAGGAATATGTATAAGTCATGAAGAAAGCCATAGGAGAAAAACTAAACGATCATAGTGCTAAGCTAATGGATGGGTCCTGTCCATCACATCATTCTCCTAATGATGTGATCACGTTGATCAAATGACAACTCATATCTATGGTTAGGAAACATAACCATCTTTGATTAACAAGCTAGTCTAGTAGAGGCATACTAGGGACACTCTGTTTTGTTTATGTATTCACACATGTATCAAGTTTCCGGTTAATAAAATTTTAGCATGAATAAAAGACATTTATCATGATATATAAGGAAATATAAATAACAACTTTTGATTGCCCCTAGGGCATATTTCCTTCAGTCTCCCACTTGCACTACAGTCAATAATCTAGTTCACATCACCATGTGATTTAATACCGATAGTTCACATCATAATATGAATAACACCCATAGTTCACATCGCCATGTGACCAACACCCAAAGGGTTTACTAGAGTTAATAATCTAGTTCACATCGCCATGTGATTAACACCCAAAGAGTACTAAGGTGTGATGATGTTTTTCTTCGTGATAAAGGTTTAGTCAGCGGGTCTATTACATTCAGATCCATATGTATTTCGCAAATTTCTATGTCTACAATGCTTTACATGGAGCTACTCTACCTAATTGCTCCCACTTTCAATACGCATCTAGATTGATACTTAGAGTAATCTAGATTAGTGTCAAAGCTTGCATCGGCGTAAATCTTTACGACGAACTCTTTATCACCTCCATAATCGAGAAACATTTCCTTTGTCATCCAGTAACTAAGGATAATTTTGACCACTGTCCAATGATCTACTCCTGGTTCACTATTGTACCTCCTTGCCAAGCTCATGGTAAGGTACATAACATATTTGGTACATAGCATGGCGTACTTTATAGGACCTATGGCTGAGACATAGGGATTGACTTTCATTCTTTCTGTATCTTCTGTCGTGGTCAGGTCATGAGTCTTACTCAAATTCATACCTTACGACTCAGGCAAGAACTCTTTTCTTTGACTGATCCATTTTGAACTCCTTCAAAATCTTATTAAGGTTTGTACTCATTAAAAATCTTATCAAGTGTCTTAATCTATCTCTATAGATCTTGGTTCCCAATATGTAAGCAGCTTCACCGAGGTAAACAATCCTTTATGCTTTCCAGAAAATTCTACATCATTTCCGATCAACAATATGTCATTCACATATACTTATCAAAAATGTTGTAGTGCACCCACTCACTTTCTTGTAAATACAGGCTTCACCATAAGTTTGTATAAAACCATATGCTTTGATCACCTCATCAAAGCGTATATTCCAACTCCAAGATGCTTACACCAGTCCATAGATGGATCGCTGGAGGGTGCACACTTTGTTAGCACCTTTAGGATCGACAAAACCTTCTGGTTGCTTCATATACAGATCATCTTTGAGGTATCCATTAAGGAATGCAGTTTTGACATCCATTTGCCAAATTTCATAATAAAAAATGCGGCAATTGCTAACATAATTCAGACAGACTTAAGCATCACTACGGGTGAGAAGGTCTCATCGTAGTCAACTCCTTGAACTTGTCGAAAACCTTTTCGTAGCAAGCCAAGATTTGTAGACGGTCACATTACAATCAGCATTCCTCTTCTTCTTAAAGATCCATTTATTTTCTATGGCTTGCCGATCATCGGGCAAGTCAACCAAAGTCCACACTTTGTTCTCATACACGGATCCCATCTCAGATTTCATGGCCTGAAGCCATTTTGCGGAATATGGGCTCATCATCGCTTCCTCATAGTTCATAGGTTCATCATGGTCTAGTAACATGAATTCCAGAACCAGGTTACCATACCACTCTGGCGCGGAACGCACTCTGGTTGACCTACGAGGTTCAGTAGTAACTTGATCTGAAGTTTCATGATCATCATCATTAGCTTCCTCGCTGATTGGTATAGGAATCACAGAAACTAATTTATGTGATGTACTACTTTTCAATTCGGGAGAAGTTACAATTACCTCATCAAGTTCCACTTTCCTCCCACTCAATTCTTTCGAGAGAAACTTCTTCTCTAGAAAGGATCCATTCTTAGCAACGAATATCTTGCCTTTGGATCTGTGATAGAAGGTGTACCCAACAGTTTCCTTTGGGTATTCTATGAAGACAAATTTCTCCGACTTGGGTTCGAGCTTATCAGGTTGAAGCTTTTTCACATAACCATCGCAGCCCCAAACTTTAAGAAACGACAACTAGGGTTTCTTGCCAAACCAAAGTTCATAAGGCGTCGTCTCAATGGATTTAGATGGTGCCCTATTTAACGTGAATGCATCTGTCTCTAAAGCATAACCCCAAAATGATAGTGGTAAATAAGTAAGAGACATCATAGATCGCACCATATCTAATAAAGTACGGTTACGACGTTCAGACAGACCATTATGTTGTGGTGTTCCAGGTGGCGTGAGCTATGAAAGTATTCCACATTGTTTCAAGTGAATACCAAACTCGTAACTCAAATATTTGCCTCCGCGATCAGATCGTAGAAACTTTATTTTCTTGTTACTATGATTCTCTACTTCTCTCCGAAATTCTTTGAACTTTTCAAATGTTTCAGACTTGTGCTTCATCAATAGATATACCCATATCTGCTCAAATCATCAGTGAAGGTCAGAAAATAACGATACCCGCTGCGAACCTCAACACCCATTGGTCTGCATACATCAGTATCTATGATTTCCAACAAATCAGTTTCTCGCTCCATTGTTCCGGAGAACAGAGTTTTAGTCATCTTGCCCATAAGGCATGGTTCGCAAGCACCAAGTGAGTCATAATCAAGTGATTCCAAATGTCCATCAGCATGGAGTTTCTTCTTGCGCTTTACACCAATATGACCTAAATGGAAGTGCCACAAATAAGTTGCACTATCATTATCAACTTTGCATCTTTTGGCTTCAATATTATGAATATGTGTATCACTACGATCGAGATCCAACAAGAATAGACCACTCTTCAAGGGTGCATGACCATAAAAGATATTACTCATATAAATAGAACAACCATTATTCTATGATTTAAATGAATAACTGTCTCGCAAACAACAAGATTCATATATAATGTTCATGCTCAACGCTGGTACCAAATAACAATTATTTAGGTCTAAAACTAATCTCAAAGGTAGATGTAGAGGTGGCGTGCCGACGGCGATCACATCGACTTTGGAACCATTTCCCGCGCGCATCGTCACCTCGTCCTTAGCTAATCTTTGTGTAATCTGTAGCCCTTTGTTCACTTTGCCATCCTTCTTATCCGCCAAATACTTGAGGCAGTTCCGCTTCCAGTGTCCAGTCCCTTTGAAGTAGAAGCACTCAGTTTCAGGCTTGGCTCTAGACTTGGGTTTCTTCACGGGAGTAGCAACTGTCTTGCTATTTTTCTTGAAGTTCCCCTTCTTTCCCTTGCCCTTTTTCTTGAAACCAGTGGTCTTGTTAACCATCAACACTTGATGCTCCTTTTTGATTTCTACCTCCGCAGCTTTGAGCATAGCGAAGAGCTCGGGAATAGTCTTCTGCATTCCTTCCATATTATAGTTCATCATGAAGCCTTTATAGCTTGGTGGAAGTGATTGAAGAACTCTATCAATAACACTATCTTCGTTAACTTTACAACCAAGTTGAGTCATGTGATTGTAGTACCCAGACAATCTGAGTATGTGTTCACTGATAGAACTGTTCTCTTCCATTTTGCAGCTATAGAACTTATTGGAGACTTCATATCTCTCAATTCGGGCATTTGCTTGAAATATTAACTTCAACTCTTGGAACATCTCATATCCTTCATGACGTTAAAAATGTCTTTGAAGTCCCGATTCTAAGATGTAAAGCATGGCACACTGAACTATCGAGTAATCATCATATTGAGCTTTGCCAAACATTCGTTCATAATGTTTGCATCTGCTCCTGCAATAGGTCTGTCACCTAGCGGTGCATCAAGGACATAATACTTCTGTGCAGCAATGAGGATAATCCTCAGATCATGGACCTAGTCCGCATCATTGCTACTATCATCTTTCAACTTAGTTTTCTCTAGGAACATATAAAAAAACATAGGGGAGCTATAATGTGAGCTATTGATCTACAACATAATTTGTAAATACTATCAGGACTAATTTCATGATAAATTAAAGTTCAACTAATCATATTACTAAAGAACTCCCACTTAGATAGACATCCCTCCAATCATCTAAATGATTACGTGATCCAAATCAACTAAACCATGTCCGATCATCACGTGAGATGGAGTAGTTTTCAATGGTGAACATATTATGTTGATCATATCTACTATATGATTCACGCTCGACCTTTCAGTCTCCAGTGTTTCGAGGCCATGTCTATACATGCTAGGCTCGTAAAGTTTAACCCGAGTATTCTGCATGTGCAAAACTGTCTTACACCTGTTGTATTTGAACGTAGAACTTACCACACCCGATCATCACGTGGTGTCTTGGCACGACGAACTTTCGCAATTGTGCATACTAAGGGAGAACACTTGTACCTTGAAATTTTGCAAGGGATCATCTTATAATGCTACCGTCGTACTAAGCATAATAAGATAAACATCACATGCAATCAAAATATGTGACATGATATGGCCATCATCATCTTGTGCTTTTGATCTCCATCTCCAAAGCATCGTCATGATCTCCATCGTCACCGGCTTGACACCACGATCTTCATCGTAGCGTCATGGTCGTCTCGCCAACTATTGCTACTACTACAATCGCGAACTCATAGTGATAAAGTATAGCAATTACATGGCCTTCGCAATTCATACAATAAAGAGACAACCATAAGGCTCCTACCGATTGCCGATAATTTACAAAACATGATCATCTCATACAACAACGTATAACTCATCACGTCTTGACCATATCCCATCACAACATGCCCTGCAAAAACAAGTTAGACGTCCTCTACTTTGTTGTTGCAAGTTTTACCTGGCTACTACGGGCTTAGCAAGAACCGTTCTTACCTACGCATACAAAAACCACAACGATTTTTTGTTAAGTGTGTTGTTTTAACCTTCACAAGGACCGGGCGTAGTCACACTCGATTCAACTAAAGTGAGAGAGACAGACACCCGCCGGTCACCTTTAAGCAACGAGTGCTCGTAACGGTGGAATCAGTCTCGCATAAGCGTACGCGCAATGTCGATCCAGGACGCTTCATCTCACAATGTCCACGTACCATCATAGACAGAAAGCGGAAGCGTTTAGTAACGTGGTTGATGTAGTCGACCATCTTCGCAATCTAACCGATCCAAGCACCAAACATACGGCACCTCCGTGTTTAGAACACGTTCAGCTTGATGACGTCCCACGAACTCTTGAGCCAGTTGAGTGTCACGGGAGAGTTTCGTCAACACGAGGGCGTGGTGACGGTGATGATGAAGTTACCGGCGTAGACCTTCGCCTAAGCACTACAATGATATGACCGAGGTGTGTAACTATGGAGGGGGTACCGCACACGGCTAGGAACAATTGACGTCTCTACAAGGGGTGCCCTCCCCACGTATATAAAGGAGGGATAGGGAGGAGGCCGCCGGTGATACGTCTCCAACGTATCTATAATTTTTTATTGTTCCATGCTATTATATATTCTGTTTTGGATGTTTAATGGGCTTTATTATACACTTTTGTATTATTTTTGGGAATAACCTACTAAACCAAGGCCCAGTGAGAATTGTTGTCTTTTGCCTATTTCAGTGTTTTGCAGAAAAGGAATATCAAACGGAGTCCAAACAGAATGAAATCTTCGGGAGAGTTATTTTTAGAACAATATCAACAAACAATAATTGGAGTACACACCAGGAAGCGAGAGAGGCCGCCACGAGGGCAGGGGGCGCGCCCAGGGGGTAGGCGCGCGCCCCACCCTCGTGGCCCCCTTGTTGCTCCCCTGACGTCCCTCTTCATCCTATATATACCTAAGTACCCTGAAACTATCGAGGAGCACCACGAAACCCTAGTTCCACCACCGCAACCTTCTGTACCTGTGAGATCCCATCTTGGGGCCTGTTCCGGAGCTCCACAAGAGGGGGCATTGATCACGGAGGGCTTCTACATCAACACCATAGCCTCTCCGATGAGTTGTGAGTAGTTTACCACAGACCTTCGGGTCCATGGTTATTAGCTAGATGGCTTCTTCTCTCTCTTTGGATCTCAATACAAAGGTCTCCTTGATCTTCGAGGAGATCTATTCGATGTAATATTGTTTCGGTGTGTTTGTCGAGATTCGATGAATTGTGGGTTTATGATCAAGATTATCTATGAACAATATTGGATTCTTTTCTGAAATCTTTTATGTATGATTAAATATCCTTGCAAATCTCTTCGAATTATTAGGTTTGGTTTGGCCTACAAGATCTATAGTTCCTGCAATGGGAGAAGTGCTTGGCTTTGGATTCAATCTTGCGGTGTCCGTTCCCAGTGACAGCAGGGGCAGCAAGGCACGTATTGTATTGTTGCCATCGAGGATAAAAAGATGGGGTTTATATCATATTGCTTGAGTTTATCCCTCTACATCATGCCACCTTACATAAGGCATTACTCCGTTCTTATGAACTTAATACTCTAGATGAATGCTGGATAGCGGTCGATGTGTGGACTATACTTTTCATTATTTACTTTCAATCTCTATACCAAAAATACCAAAAATATTATCTTATCGTATCTATCAGATCTCACTTTTGTAAGTGAACGAGAAGGGATTGACAACCACTTTTATCACGTTGGCTGCAAGGTTCTTATTTGTTTGTGCAGGTACGAGGGACTCGCACGTGGTCTCCTACTGGATTGATACCTTGGTTCTGAAAAACTGAGCGATATACTTACGCTACTGTGCTGCATCACCCTTTCTTCTTCGAGGGAATACAACGCAAGCTCGAGAAGTAGCAGCCGACCTAGGGAGGGGGCGCGCCAAGGGGGGAGTCCTACTCCCACTAGGAGTAGGGCACCCCTTTCCTAGTGGGAGTAGTTGAAGGGGGAAGGGAAGGAGAGGAAGAGAAGGAAGGAGGGGAAGCCACCCCTTCCCCCTAGTCCAATTCGTACTAGTCTTGGGGGCGCGTGGCCCAGCCCTCGGTAGCCCCCCTCTCTCTTCCCTAAAGCCCATTAAGGCCCATTAACTCCCCCGGGGGTTCCGGTAACCTCCCGGTACTCCAGTATTTATCCGCTGACCCCCGGAACCCTTCCGGTGTCCGAATATAATCTTCCTAGATATCAATCTTTATGTCTCGACTATTTCGATACTCCTCGTCATGTCCGTGATCACATCCGGGACTCCGAACTATCTTCGGTCCATCAAAACACATAAACTCATAATGTCGATCGTCATCGAACGTTAAGCGTGCGGACCCTACGGGTTCGAGAACTATGTAGATATGACCTAGACTCATCTCCGGTCAATAACCAATAGCGGAACCTGGATGCTCATATTGGTTCCTACATATTCTTCGCAGATCTTTATTGGTCAAACTGCATAACAACATATGTTGTTCCCTTTGTCATCGGTATGTTACTTGCCTGAGATTCGATCGTTGGTATCATCATACCTAGTTCAATCTCATTATTGGCAAGTCTCTTTACTCGTTCTGTAATACATCATCTCGTGACTAACTCATTAGTCGTTTGCTTGCAAGGCTTATTATGATGTGTATTAACGAGAGGGCCTCGAGATACCTATCCGACACTCGGAGTGACAAATCCTATTCTCGATCTATGCCAACACCACAAACACCTTCGTAGACACCTGAAGAGCATATTTATAATCACCCAGTTACGTTGTGACGTTTGATAGCACACAAGGTGTTCCTCCGGTATTCGGGAGTTGCATAATCTCATAGTCATAGGAACATGTATAAGTCATTATGAAAGCAATAGCAGAAAAACTAAACGATCATAGTGCTAAGCTAACGGATGGGTCTTGTCCATCACATCATTCTCCTAATGATGTGATCCCGTTGATCAAATGACAACTCATGTCTATGGTTTCGGAACATAACCATCTTTGATTAACAAGCTAGTCTAGTAGAGGCATACTAGGGACACTCTGTTTTGTCTATGTATTCACACATGTATCAAGTTTCCGGTTAATACAATTATTGCATGAATAAAAGACATTTATCATGATATATAAGGAAATATAAATAACAACTTTATTATTGTCTCTAGGGCATATTTCCTTCAGTTATAAGATATTATATAATGGGACGGACGGAGTGTTGTACTACATCATTGTGCAATTTTTGTTTAGCTTTGAATATTAACTTGGTGCTTTTAGGTACACATTTGATTGGTAAAGATCCGCGCTTCGACCCTTTCTGCGTATGGGGCTATGAGATATTGATGAACCAATATGAAGTGAGGAAGTTGATAAAGATTGTTAGTAAACACTAGTAGAAAAAGGGCCATTTATCCCGGTTTGTAAGGGCCATTAGTCCCGGTTGGGGAACCGGGACTAAACGGTCGATACAATGCCCTAGACCATTAGTCCTGGTTCTTATACCAACCGGGACAGATGGTGTTCCACGTGGCCACTGCGGCTTGCCTAGGCAGGGGGGCCTTTTGTCCCGGTTGGTAGCACAAACCGGGACAAATAAGCTTTCACGCGTCAGCAGTTCAGTGGCTCGGGGTTTTTTTTGAAAGGGGGGAGGGGGTTTTGGGGGTTTTGTAGGGTTAATTTAGGGGTTTCATATATTGTGTTAGCCCGCTAATACAGAGAAGTGTCCTCTCTTATCTTCGTGCTTGGTCGACGCTACGTTCTATATATATACGTATAGATCGGAGGACTCGACACGCTAGCTAGTAAGAAAATGAAGGAAACCATTGAGTACACAAGACCGACCTCTCTCCTTCTTCGAGAGAGATAGGTTGAACAACAAGTTTTCATATATCTATCCGACGCTACTGGCTGCATACATACAATATTAGATCTCTTACTACAATTCCCTAACATATTAAATCATAATCCAGATGGAATTATCCGGCTTTATTGATGACGTGATCAAGAAAGAATCCCGCCAATTCCTCTTGAATTGCCCGTATGCGATCTTGTGGTCGGAGTTCATCCCGCATCTGCCACATCTAATTTGAAGAAGGGGGTCAATACATATATATACATATGAATTAAACTCAACAGAAATGATGGTAATAAAATAAAATTGTGAATATTTTTGCTTACTCACCTCAAATTGTCTTTTAGAGTAGCCCCGCCTATTCTTGGCTGTTGCGTTGTAGATGAACTCGTAGACGTAGTATCCACAGTAATTATTCCCGGCTTCCTGTCACAAGCACTTTACAAGAAATAGAGTTCAATCAAACTGATAATGAAGCATTATAAAGGCATTGATAAAAGTATAGCTAGAGTCAATGGGAGATGCGCGGAACTAGCTAGCTAGGAGTACTTACTTTCGGGTAAATCCATCGCAGTTGCCGCGACATTGCCGGAACTTTTTTGGCGAATTCTTTCCAAACCCTGCGAGATAAAGAAAACAATTAGTTCATATCAGGAAAATGAACAAACTTGCCGATATGGTGCGGTAATGATCGATTGAACTTACTTGTTGAGCATTTTAGACATGTCCGCATACTCCTTGGGTTCTTTTCGTCTCGAGTCTAAGACGGGTACTAGTCCCTCCTCAAGCTTAATCTCTAGGAGAATATAATGGAAACTGCGCACGCATGCATACAACTCATCAATTACATTAATTACTATAACCTCGAGTAATATATAATTAAGGAAAACCGAATATGCACAAGACAGTAACACTCACTTGAAGTTGTAAGGAAAGAGTATTTTATCTTTGTTTTGATTTTCTATCAACGATTGTAGCAAGTTGGCCTCGGCTTCTTTGGCATGATCGTTTACCTGATATTCATCTATGAGATTTGTGTTAATGAAGCCAATATCGTAGATATCAGCTTTTCTACATTCCATGATCTTCAACCTGCATAATATAGTGAGGATAATTATATATACTTGCAATGAAGTATACTTGCAATATGAAGAGCTGAGCTATATATAGAGACTTAATTGATGACAGAACTAGTACTTACAGACAATAGCTAGTGACCGATGGTTTATCGAGGGCCCTCTGATTGAAAATCTGGAAGAACTCCTCAAATGTAATAGACAACAGATCAATTCCAACGAGGTCATGATCCTTTGTAACTTTCAGCATCAGAGTATCCTGGCCACCAGAGTCTTTGCATGTTTCCATGTACCAGTCATGCAATCTTCGCATCATCGTGGTTAGAGTTCTGACATCTTTGATGAGAGGCTTCCCGTACCGGTATATGTGATCATCCACCTCTAACACACCAGGAATTAACTCATCGGGCATGTAATCTGCAAGATTGGTACCGGGCGCCATCCCCGGATGATGAGGGACCATGTCACTAGGCACCTTGAGCGGGGGGGGGGGGGGGG
>LR738714.1:133624907-133647174 GCA_902687465.1 Secale cereale
CCCCCGGCAAACTTGTGCGCGAGGAATATTCCTTCTGCTTAAGAGGGAAAGAAAAAAGAGGAGGAAAAACAAGTATTGGGCCATATGGCTTGCTAATGCTTACCGGGGTTGTGCGTTGCACAAGGTGCCAAACAATGCATGCAAATAACAAAGAAAAGCATGGAAATGGCAAATAGTGCGAAGCACAAAAACTTTACTGATGCACGGGGTCTGCGCCCGGCTTTGTACAAAGGTTTACATGCAACAGCGGCAAGACTCGTACAAAAGGTGGTTGCCGAAGCGGATCACGGCAACCGCGCCTTACGGGTAAAACTTGCGAAGATGCTCTATGTTCCAGGAGTTGCTCACCGGTAAGCCTTCTTCGGTCTCAAGGCGGACAGCGCCGGGCCTTGTGACTTGTCTCACCCGATAAGGACCTTCCCACTTCGGCGTCAACTTGTTGGAATTCTTGGCGGACTGAACACGCCGAAGAACAAGGTCGCCTTCCTCGAGGCTCCTGGCCTTGACCTTGCGGCTATGGTAGCGACGCAAGGCTTGCTGGTATCGAGCAGCTCGTCCAGCAGCCTGGAGACGTTCCTCCTCAAGGAGCAATGCATCATCTTGTCGCAGTTGCTCTTGCTCGAGCTCATCATAAGCGAGCACTCGAGGAGATCCGTATACGAGTTCCGTGGGGAGAACTGCCTCTGCTCTGTAGACAAGAGCAAAGGGTGTCTGTCCGGTGTCTCGATTTGGTGTCGTCCTGATTGACCAAAGAGCCGCCGGCAACTCCTCTATCCAGTTTCTTCCGCACTTGCGCAGCCTGTCAAAGGTTCTTGTCTTGAGCCCGCGCAGCACTTCAGCATTGGCCCTCTCCGCTTGACCATTGCTCCTCGGGTGAGAAACAGAAGCGAAGCAGACCTTGGCGCCAAGGTCTTGGACGTACTGCATGAAGGTGCGACTTGTAAATTGTGTGCCGTTGTCGGTGATAATCCTGTTAGGGATTCCAAAACGGCAAACAATCGCTCTGAAGAACCTGACTGCTGACTGTGCTGTCACCTTTCTCACTGGTTCCACTTCTGGCCACTTTGTAAACTTGTCGATTGCAACGTACAAGTACTCAAAGCCCCCGACAGCGCGGGGAAAGGGGCCGAGGATATCGAGCCCCCAAACCAAGAAGGGCCAGGACAAAGGGATCGTCTGGAGAGCTTGAGCTGGCTGGTGAATTTGCTTGGCATGGAACTGGCACGCTTCACACTTGGTTACTTGTGCAGTTGCATCTTGGAGGGCTTCTTGCCAGAAGAACCCTTGCCGGAACGCCTTCCCGGCAAGTGCCCTTGCGCCAATGTGGTGGCCACATATGCCTCCATGTATTTCTGCCAACAGCTTCTGTCCATCTTCTCTGGGAATGCACTTCAACCTGACACCGTTGAGTCTTCTTCTGTACAGTTCATTGTCAACGAACTGGTACATACTTGACAGCCTGGTTATTTTCTCTATCTCTTTTGGCTCGTCGGGAAGTTCTCCAGTTTGCAGAAAACGGACGATCTGCTATGCCCATGCTGGAGCCCGAGGCTCAGCGGCAAGGACTAAAGGCATGAGGGCTGCTGCGGGAACCCCAGCTTCTACGGCAAGAACCTCCGGCTCTGCCGGAGCTGATGGTTCCCCGGCAAGCCTGCCGGGGCAGGGCTTGTCGAGAACGCCTGCTTCAACTGCACAGACCCTTGGATCTGCAGGAGCAAACTGTTCCTCAGCATCTTGGTTGTTGATCTTGGAGACCTTGGCGGCGGCTTCGGGAAGATCCGCCGGGAAGTAGTCGCCGGAGACCAACTTTCTCTTCTTGTTCTACCCACCTGATGGTGTAACGGATGGTTGAGTTAACTTGAGCAGGAAGGTCCCTGGTTCCACAGGTAACTTCATTGCAGCACACTTTGAGAGGCCATCTGCAATATCATTCTGAGCTCTTGGGACGTGCTCCATTTGCAGACCTTCAAAGTGCTCTTCAAGCTTCCTCACTTCATCGACATAAGCTTCCATCAAAGGGCTCTGATAACTCTTATTTACTTGTCGGACCACCAATTGTGAATCTCCCCGCACAATCAACTTCTTGATCCCAAGCTCGGCTGCAATTCTGAGGCCGGCAAGCAAACCTTCATATTCAGCAGTATTGTTCGTCGCTTGTTCCTTGGGAAAGTGCATCTGGACAACATACTTGAGGTGCTCTCCGGTGGGCGCTATGAGTACCACGCCGGCACCGGCGCCTTGCAGCGAGAAAGCACCATCAAAGTACATTATCCATTCGCTGCTCGCTTCTTGGACGGGGACGCTTATCTCTTGGACTTCTTCATCTGGCGTTGGGGTCCATTATGCTATGAATTCTGCCAAAGCTCTGCTCTGTATGGTTGAAGTACTTTCAAATTTGAGACCAAAGCTTGACAGTTCCAGTGCCCACTCGACGATCCTGCCTGTTGCTTCTGGATTCTGCAATATCCTCTTCAACGGAAAGCGAGTGACCACTGTTATATCGTGTGTTTGGAAGTAATGGCGCAGCTTTCTTGAGGCCATGAGGAGGCCGAAAAGCAACTTCTGCACCCCAGAGTATCTTGATCTAGCCCCCTGCAAGAGGGAACTTACAAAATACACTGGGCGCTGCACCATCTTCTTCCGCACTTCTCCTTGTTCCTGCGCAGACTTGTCCTTGTCGGGGCCAGAGCTTGTCGGAGTAGCCCCCTGCTTGTCGCTGGATTCGCTTGCCGGAGGTGTGGGTTCCTCATCCGCCTCCCTCTCTGCTACCAACGCAGCACTAACCACTTGATTGGTTGCCGCTAGATACAACAGCAACTTCTCTTGTGGCCTAGGTGCGACAAGTATCGGAGTAGAGGACAGGTATCCTTTCAAGTCTTGCAGCGCTGTCTCCGCTTCCGGAGTCTATTTCATAGGACCTGCCTTTTTCAAGATTTTGAAGAAAGGCAGGGCGCGTTCTGCAGACTTTGAAATGAACCTGCTGAGGGCAGCCACACAACCAGCAAGTCTCCTTACGTCCTTGACGCGCTTCGGGGCTTCAATCTGCTCGATGGCTTTTATCTTGTCGGGATTGGCTTCAATCCCCCTCTGGGACACAAAGAACCCGAGAAGCTTGCCGGAGGGAACTCCGAAGACGCACTTCTCGGGGTTCAACTTGAGCTGGATCCTGCGCAGATTCTCAAAGGTTTCTTCTAAGTCTTGGATTAGGGTATCTTTGCTCTTGCTCTTGACCACTATATCATCCATGTAGGCTTCTACATTTATGTGGATCTGTGGCTCAAAAGCAGTGTGCACCACCCTTGCAAATGTCGAGCCTGCATTCTTCAATCCAAAGGGCATGCGTATGAAGCAATATGTGCCGCATGGAGTAATGAATGCAGTCTTCTCTTCATCTTCCTTGGCCATGAATATCTGGTGGTAACCCGAGTATGCATAAAGGAAGGAAAGCAGCTCACATCCGGCGGTGGAGTCAACAATCTGGTCAATATGCGGCAAGGGAAATGGATCCTTGGGACATGCTTTATTCACATCAGTGAAGTCTATACAAAGTCTCCACTTCCCATTGGCCTTGCGTACGACAACTGGATTGGCCAACCACGTAGGATGGATCACGCCTCTAACTAGGCCTGCTGCTTCCAACTTCTTTATCTCTTCGGCGATGAACTCTTGGCGCTCCACGGCTTCCTTTCTGACCTTCTTCTTGACGGGCCGCGCATGAGGACAAACAGCAAGCTTGTGCTCAACTACCTTCCTGGGAACGCCGGGGATGTCAGATGGTTGCCATGCAAACACATCGACATTCGCCCGCAGGAAGGCAACGAGCGCGCTTTCCTATTTGTTGTCGAGCGTAGCACTGATGGTGAAGGTACCACCAGTGCCGTCCTCCTTGGCGGACACCTTCTTGGTTGCCGGTGGAGCTGCCATCCCTTTCTTGCACTTGCCGGTGGAGCTCGATGGTGCGTCCTCGACGGCAGCGCAGCACTCCGAAGAGGTGCGTTTGCCGGAGTGGGCCCCAGAACTCTTGCCGGACTTGGTCTTGGTCTTCCCCCCGGGAGCTTCAGCGGCAAGTGTGTTGCTCTCCGCTGCGGCTGCTGCATCCCGGTAGATCTTGTCGGCGCAGATAAGCGCGTCCTTCTTGTCGCCAGGGACAGAGATGACGCTTATCGGCCCCGGCATCTTGAGTACGTTGTAAGCATGGTGGGAAGCTGCCATGAACTTGGCGAGGGCAGGACGTCCAAGTATCCCATTGTATGGCAATGGGATATCGGCAACATCAAACGTGATCCTCTCCTTCCTGAAGTTGAGCTCCCCGCCAAAGGTCACTGGCAGAGTAATCTTGCCCTTCGGCTTGCTCCTTCCCGGGTTGATCCCCTGGAACGACCCGGTTTCTTCGAGCTCGCCGTCTGGGATCTGTAGCTTCTTGATCACAGCCGAGGAGATCAAGTTCAGGCCGGCCCCGCCGTCAACCAACATCTTGGTGACCTTGAGGTTGCGGATGGTTGGTGAGACCAACATCGGCAAGCACCCGACCGCCGTGGTGCGGTCAGGGTGGTCCTCAAGGTCAAAGATGATGGGCGTGCATGACCACTTCAGTAGCCTGCGTGACTCGACGGGCGGGTCTGCTGCGTTCACTTCTCGCACCCACTGCTTGAGCTGGCGGTGGGAAGTGTGCAGAGAGGCGCCTTCGTCGACACACAGAACCTCTGTGGCCCTCTGGAACTCCTGCTCGCTGTTGTCTCCTTCTTCCATGTCATCATCGTCGTCTTCTTCCTCATTGTTGTCGCGGCCCCGGGGAGGTCTATCACCTTGCCGCTGCTTAGCCTTACCGCGGCGTCCTCCCCGGCCATTGAACGGCCGCTTCTTGCTGGGCTCTCCCCCGCCTCCTTGGGCCTTCTCCTTGTCGCGACGCTCGTATTCAGCCTTCTGCTGCTCTACGAGGTACTCGACTCGCTTGCAGTTCTGAAGATCGTGGCCCTTGGTGCGGTGGATCTTGCAGTACTGCTTGTCGGAGCCGTCCTGCTTGTCGGCTGCCGCTACAAGGGCAGGCTCCTTGCCGGAACCGCCAGCCTGTGCCTTCTTGGCGGGAGCCTCCTTGCCGGACTGCTCGACAACCAGCACCTCCTTGTTCTTCTTCTTTCTGTTGTTCCGCCGCCGGCTCTTCTTTGCCGGGGCGGCATCCTCGCTGTCGCTTCCTCCTGCGCCAGTATCCTCTCCGGGGAGTTTCCTCCCCTCTTCGGCGCGCGCGCACTTGTCAGCCAGAGCGTAGAGCTCGCTGACATCCCGGATCTTGGTCATGGACATCTCTTCCCTCATGCGGCGGTTACGCACGTTCTGGTGGAACGCGCTGATAACCGCGGCAGGGTGGACGTCGGGAATGTTGTGTTGCACGCGGCTGAACCTTTGGATGTACTTGCGCAGGGACTCTCCCTCCTTCTGGGCCAAGATGTGGAGATCGCTCTCCTGGCCGTGGGGTTTGTGGCCGCCCGTGAAGGCGCCAACAAACTGGTGGCACAGATCTGCCCACGGAAAAATGGAGTTCTCCGGCAAGTGCATAAGCCAAGAGCGGACGTTTGGCTTAAGCACTAGCGGGAAGTAGTTAGCTAGTATCTTCTCGTCGCGGCCCCCGGCAGCCTGCACCGCGATGGTGTAGATGCTGAGGAACTCCGAGGGGTGTGTCTTGCCGTCGTACTTCTCGGGTACGTCGGGCTTGAAAGTTTTCATGCTGGGCCATTGGACTTGCCGTAGCTCACGGGTGAACGCAGGGCAACCTGCCGCGTACGGCAAGTCGCCTGGTTCACCGGGCACGTGCGCGTCGACAGCGGTCCCAGCGCGCTGATCTGACTGTCGTCGGGCGTCTCGTCGACGCTCGATGCGAGTCCGAGCATCTTCTTGCCGCCTGTTGTCTAGGACTTGGCGCTGATCGCGGCGTGCCCGCGGATCCGACGACGCCGTGGAGTCGTCGTCGATGTTAATCCGGCGGGGTGGCGTCTTCTGCTTCCGCGGCGGGGAGTGCACGGTGGTTGCTCCCCCGGCGGTCTTGTCGCCATCGGCCTTCGCTTGATCGACTTGCCGCGGCCGTGAGGTTGCCGGCTGCTGTGGCGCGTCGTTGTTGGCGAAGGCGATGAGGCTCTGGATCGTCGCCCTCCAGTCTTCGGCCTTGTCCGCCGCTGGAGGGAAATCGAGGAGCAGCTGTGCTCTTGCTAGAGCTTCTGCTGGAGAAGAGGGGAACGGCAGCGAGCGGTGCGAGGAGCGGGACACGCTCGGACTTCTAACAGCGTTAGAAGGGGCACGTTCCCGCCCCGGCGACCGCGCCTTGCTCGTGCCAGCACGGTGGCCTTGAGCATCCCGCGATCCTCCGGCTTGGCTTCGCCCCAGCAAGCGTATGGTACCACCTGTACCACGCCGCTGCAGGTCTTGTACCTCCCGAGAGAGGCGTGGCGCGTCCACGAACACCGAGGCCTTGGAATTCGCCCGGTCGTCCGTCTTGTCCTTGGACTTGGTGGCACCGTGAGTTTCCTCGCCGGCGACCACCCTTCCGCCGGCGTCTCCTCCACCAACTGTTGGTTCTGGTGGCGGTGGAATCGACGCAGACGGGCCTCCGACCTCCGAAGCCTTCTTCTTCGGAGGCATGTTGTTGTAGCTGATGAAGTTGATGAAGCTGGAGAGGTTGATGAAGAATGCGCCCGCGTGAGCACTGGATCAGGTTCGCACAACCTCGACGCCCCCTACCTGGCGCGCCAAAGATGCCGGGGGAAACTGGCCTCCCACGAACACCTATGGGACCGGAGCCCCTTCTACGTTGCGGTGAGGGAGCGGAGGAAGCACGGAGAGCAGATCGAGGAGCACACGCGGGCAGTTTACCCAGGTTCGGGCCGCGCGGACACGTAAAACCCTACTCCTGCCTTAGGTTGTATTGAGTTCTTGAGCTCGGGAGCTTGAAGAGCTACAGTACTAGCTACACCGAGCCAGAGAGTTGTCTAGGCTTCGAACCCTTTCTACGTTGTGCATGGGCCTCCTTTTATAGCTCAAGGGGTCACCGACAGGTGTCAACGTAGAGGAGGGTAAAAGTGTAATTTTGGTGGTAGTTGTAACAATGCGGGAATAGTGCGTGAACAGTGGATGAACAGTGGTCTTCACCTAACTTTGACAGTGGGGGACAAGGGCTTTAAATGCCTGTCGCCGTCGGCCCCAAAAGTGTCCGTCCATGCTTCTCCGTTCGCCACGGCGGTAGTCTCGTCACCGTGGTTTGCCACCGTGTACCCCAGGCTGCACAGCCATCCGCCACGTGCCCCTGGAAGGGCCCCAGGGCGACGCGTGGGCCGATGAGCTGGAGCGTGGGCACACAGCCTAGGTTTCCCCGGCAAGCACCTTGCCGGGGTAGCGATCTTGCCGGGCCCGGAAGCTTGTCGCTCTTCGGACCCTGCCGGGGCGCAAGATGCGCCGAGGCATTTCTTGAGGTATGTGATCCTTGGCCTTCCTGACAAGCTCCTCTTGGAGGGTCTTGTACTAAAGTGATATCCTTGAGCCTGGTGCGGCCTTCCCGGCAAGCTCCTCTTGCCGGGGCCTTGATCTTCTGACTTGTGTACTTTGTTCTTGAATGGCTTCATAGGGACCAGAAAAGGTTTCCGGCGAGCACGTGGTAAGCCCTGCCGCGGGAAGCTGCTACTGCCCGTGCACAAGTTGGGGTACCAAGGTACCCCTATCTTAGTACACCGACACCATGATAGCATCCACATGGTAGCTAGCAGCTGGAGCATCCAAGACAGGCTCCTCGGGTAGCTCGGTGGAAGCCACGCTGCTTATCTGCTGAGATGGCGGGGTAGCTTCGAGGGTAGCTTCGACAAGTTGCTTGCTGCGAGTTTCTTCTCGTTCGTCCTCCAGCGCTTTTACTCTTGCGTGCAGCGCCTGCAAAGTGGTCTCTTCCACTTTCTGCTTCCTCTCCCGTCATTTGTAACCGCGTGCGTCGGGAATCCCGGCCTTCCATGAAAGGGAGTCTGGCGTGCCTCGTGTCCGTCCAGGGTGGTCAGGATTCCCGAGGGCCATTGTGAGCTCGTCGTTCTCTCTGTTGGGAACGAACGTCCCTTGCTGCGCTGCTGCGATATAGAACTGAAGCTTCTTGATGGGTATTGCAAGTTACTCCTTCGTCCAAATGCACTTCCCTGTTACAGGGTCCAAGGTTCCTCCAACTCCAAAGAACCAAGTCCTTGAACGGTTTGGCCAGTGTAATGTCTGTGGTTCGATCCCTTTAGCAATCAGGTCATTCTCGGCTTTGTCCCACAACGGCCGGGCTTTGAGGTAACCACCTAACCCCGAGCGATAGTGATACAACTTCTTCGCAGCATTTTTCTTGTTTCTCTCTGACATCTGCTTACTCTTTTCTGATTTCTTGTGGGCCACAAATGCGTCCCAGTGATCTCTGATCTTCTCAAACCGGCCAGTGAATTTTGGAGTCTTCTTTTTTTCCGACAAACTTTGCATTCAGCTCATTCTTCCACCTCTTGAATAGCTCCCCCATCTTCTTAAGAGCGGCCGCCTTGACCAATTCCTCTATAACTGGCTTCTCCGGATCCTCCTCTGGCGGTAGGGTGAAATTGGACTTCAGCGCAGCCCAAAGATCATTTTTCTGCATATCGCTGACATAAGACACCTGAGGGTCTTCGTTCTTAGGCTTCTACCATAGGTGGATGCTGATCGGGGTCATGTCCCTAACAACAACCCCGCACTGAGCAGTAAATGTGTCCTTGGCCTTCCTGGGTTTACTCGGTAGGTCATCGCGCCGATTTCTTCGATGATGAACTTTTCATCCTGGCGCAACCTTTTCTTCGGGCCTCGTGTCTTTACCAAACTTTGGCTCGATCCGGAGGGCTAGAAAAGAAGAAAGAAGAGAGTTAATACGTGTACATATATACCAAAACAATCAATGCATCAATTAGCTATAGTGTTAGCACATGCTTAATGAATACATATATACCTGGTCGGATTCCGTTCGGTCACCGGAGCCGTCATCACTGTGTCCTTCCACCGGTAATCGGTCACCGGAGTCGTCATCACCGTGTCCTTCTTCCACCAGTAATCGGTCACCGGAGCCATCATCATGTGTTTCATCCTCCATTGGACCATCATAATCATGTGTTATCTCCTCCATTTGATCACCGTAGCCTACTTCTTCATCACCATGTCCTTCGAAATGACCATCGTAGTCCTTGTTCATATACAATTCGACAGTAGCTCCGTCTGCGATTATGTCCCCCAACACCTGTTCTACTACCTCGTCTCGTCCTATCTCCATAGTTTCTGCAAATATTCTGACATGACAATTACTATACAAACATGACAGAACGAATATATTAGTGGCCTCGACGCTTCTCTAGGGTTTGTGGTGGCCTCGACAACCCTCGACCCCCTCGACCCTCGAACCCTCAGCAACCCTCGACCCCTCGGCTACACCTCCCCCCCCCCTCATGTCGAAGCTATCGGGGAGGGGGTATATATATATATATCGAGAACGACGACATATACATAGAAAAAAATGTTATAGGGTAGGGGGTAGATATCGATCGGCCCTCGTCGTTTATCAAAAGATGTTGTTTGAGTTTTTTTGCATTATGTAGTTGTTAGAACTGCATCGAAGGCTGTGTTTTTCGTCTGTGAATCGCGGTCAAGAGCGGTGGACTGCAGTAATATGCAAATGCGCGTTTGAATTTTTTGTAGTGCGGCGAACTGCATTAATATGAATGCGAGCCTGTATGAACTGCATTACAGCCACGGGGGTGTCGGGGGAATAGTTTGATTAGTTTTTTTGCTTTGGTCAAGCGCGGTGGACTGCAGCAATATGCAATGCGGAATGCATTTTGTTATGTAACCGCACTGCTTTATTTGTCGTTTTTTTTGTGTTGTTTGTTTTACATATATATATACTGGTGGGTCAATTGGCTCCCCTCCCACCTTATCCCTGGCGGCTCCCATCTCATCTTATCCGTGGCGGCGCCACTCCTGCTCGATCTGTTTTTTCTCCCAACCAGATCTGTTTTTCGCCTGGCAATGGATTGCGCGTGCGGCTGCCTGGCAAGGGTGGAGCCGATGCTGGAGACATGCGTTATTTATGAAGGTTTGGTTCTGAACCAGAAGCAGCGGCACAACGCTCTCTGTTCTATTCTATATTCTTCAGGTATTGGATTTCGGGCTCCATTCGTCCAGCAGTTGACTGACGATGATGTCAGTGTTTCATGGGTATGTATTTCTCGGATATTCTTTTTCATGTGTTGTTTGTAGTTAACGCTACCTGAATTTTTGTAGGAGTATTAGTTTTCTGAAGGAATTTTTTTTGCTACCAAGTATAAGCGAACTGCTTTTCCCGTAGTAGTTTTTTTATGAACATTGTAGGAGCAGCAGCAATGTTTGTCTAGTCAATATTATTACGTGTTGACATCAATATTTTTTTATGAAAGATTGTAATCTTTTTCTTAGTTGTTCTTATTTTTTTCTGTTCTTGTTGTTTTTCTTTGCAGAAATTCCCTTCTGGTCTAGTGAGGGTAACAGAAAGCTGTGTTAATTTGGTGTTGGTCAGCAAGAATGGATATCATGATGTTGATGTTATGTATTCTGTTGGCTCTGATGATTGTTTGGTTCTCAAAGATGGCTGGAAGGAATTTGTGGAGGAAGCTGGTCTTCAGGCAGGGGATGTTGTGATGGCTATGTTTTTTAGGCATGCAAAGTGTTTGGAAATCAAGTTAAATTTGCTTTAGATCAGTCTCGCTTGAGCAGCAGCAGCATGAGACATTTTTGTTGTAATAATCTGACATTTTTTTGCGTGGCTTCTAGTGTTTTTTCTTTATGAGAATTCTGAGTATAAGTGAACTGCTTTTTTACATATAGTCTTTCATGTGCATCCTATCAGCAGCAGCAGTTTCCTTTTTTTTAACCCACAGAGGAAACTAGAGTTTTTTTAATAAAAGAGCACTGCATCAACCTTCTTAACAGGGAGCAGTTTTGTGAAAGAATTGTCTATGTGAACTGCTCTGATAGTTTTGTTTTTTATGTGTATCCTAGATGCAGCAGCAGTTTTGAAGCAATATACATACTGAAAACATACTACGGAGAACTGCATATATTTGATAGATAGAAACCACGGTTCTGCGGTCATAATTAACATAGTACATCATCAAGCAAACTAACGCAACATAAGCAAACATTGTCCCAAAGCAAACTAGAACGAAAGCAAACTAATCTACATACGCAGAGGAAACTAAATCGAGCACTTGCGACAGGAATCGTTGGGTTTCAGCATCTGCCCTGCTTCACCAGTTCCACCCGTTGGAGTTGGAGGTGGGAGTTGATCCGCCCTTGCCCCACCCCCTCTTGGAGGGCCTCGGGCGCTTCCTTGTCTTCTCTGTTTCAGCGCGCGCGAGGCCTTTCTTCATGGTGCTGATTCTGTTCCATATCTCGAACGCAGCGTAGGCGTCCTTGGCAGCATACTCGACGTGCTTGGTGCTGAGAATGAAAGTCCACAGGCTGTGGTCGTGGTCTGTCATCTTCGTCTTCATGTCCGCGTACTCGTCGTCGATGATGGCAGCAGCTACATCGCCCAGCGAGTCCAGTGGCTTCGTTCCATCAGGCACCCTCCAGTTCGTCTGAATGTCGACGAAGTTGGCGACGTGGAGGTTGCTGGCTGCGAGCTTCTGCTTGTCCTGCTCGATGGCGAAGCCAGCGAACTCGAACCTAGGGAAAGTGAACCGCAAGTTATACCTTTCGGAACTGCATACACGGGCATATAGAACTGCAACGCGTACTCGGCAGAGAGAATTGCTTACCTTTGGTCGTCGAGGAACCTGTCGAAGGGGACGCATCTCTTGCCCAATGTACCACATACCTGGAAAACAAGCACTGGCTGGTACTTGCCGATGGATAGTTGAACCACGGCCGCTCTGCGGTGGTCGGGTGTGTACTCCACGTCGATTCTGACGATCTACTGGCGGCGCCGCTGGAGAAGTGTCTTGAACTCTTCGACGTACGTCGCCATGGCGGCGACGTCGGTGGTGTAGATCACCTTCAGCTTCGTGTTCCCGTGCGCATGCACGGCGTCGTAGGTTCTGCTGAACCCCATTGCTGCAAAGAGGAGGTACAGGAGGAGGAAGGCGCAGCGTCGTGTGTTTTTTTGCGGACGGCCTGTTCGATGGAGCGCGGGATTTAAATGGGAGCGGCAGCAACTTCTGTCGAGGACACGATCTCTTCTCGCAACCGTGTAGGCGATCTTGGGTTCGTGATGATCCTGGCGTTCGTGCGGCGTGCAACCGTCGGGATAGAGGAGGGGCGGGGCGCGGGCGCTTCGGGCGATAGCGGGCGCATTTATTTTAGGGCAGGCGAACCGAATCGTCCGCCGTATGCGAACTGCATCGCTTCAGAAGCGTAATCGTTTCCCGTAAGCGAACTGCATCGCTTCAGAAGCGGAATCGTTTTTGTTTACATTTTTTTGCACTAAGCGCACTGCACTGTGTACTCGAAGGTTACTGCACTGAAGCTTTTAAACGCACCACGCACGCACTGCAATGTATTGTTTATCCTAGCCTAACTCTACATTTTTTCTTTTCTATCTGCTTTTCTGTACTGATTCACGTTCATGGTCAGATTCTATACGAGCAAGAGAACTGCATTCTCAAAATGACATTCCGATGTCGGGTTTTTCATACAGAAGAGAACCGCATTATGAGAGTGGAATTCTCATCTTATTTTCTTTTTTCATATAGAAGAGAACTGTATATTATTACACGATAACGATATATATAAATGATGAAGTTAATATGTTTTTTTAAAATGCAAAACTGCATATGTGTTTTGATCTACGTCCTTTTCCTGGTGCTTCTTCGCAGATTGCGCACTGCATTTGTTTCAACGGTTGTTGCTGCTTCTGTCTTGCTCTTGTTGTTCGCGTTACCCCTCGTAACGGGACCGTGCGACCGCGACGCTTGCCTACGCGCTGGATTATGTGTTCTGTCTCTCCCCTTCGTTTTTGATGATGGTTCTTCGATTTCTTCATCTGCTTCTTCTTCTTCCTCGTCTTCTTCTTCTTCTTCCTCATCTTCCTCCTCGGTTTCATCAGCTTCGATCGCTTCCTCAGTCTCTTCTCTGTCAGCATCTTCTTCGTCATCTTCTTCGTCCTCCTGTTCATCTTTTTCCTCTGTTCTATTTTGACAAGTTCTCGCGTTATGCTTCTCTCTCTTGTTGCAGACGCTACATAGTCTTCTCTTTGGCATATCATCTTGTTGGTCAGCTTGGTGATTTGTGGTGGCATTTTCAGCCTGGATTTGTTTCAGCCTCTCCTCGCATGTTCTCGAGTTGTGTCCCGCAATCTTGTTGCATGATTTACACATCCTTACCCCCGGTGGTCTTCCTTCGCTGTCCAGTTCCGGCTCAGGCCTGCTATTTTTTCTAGGGCTTTTTTCATTTGCTGTATCTTTTTTATTGACTGACTTGCTCTCTTTCTTTCTCCCTTTTGTGTTTGAAACAGGCGGGGGAAGAATTGTGTCATCCATATTATGAACTGCACCATCAGCAGCATGTTCTTGCTCCTTTCCTTGGACTTCACCCCGCGCATCCATTATCTTCTCTGCCTCTTCTTCTTCTTCATTTATTACGTTCACTTCTTGTATGAGTTTTCTCATCCCAGCTAAAGCTCTGTTGTACCCTCTATCCGACTTGACACCTCTGTTCGCCAGGTCCATTGCAGTTTCTGCAAGTAGTCTCCTACGGCAGAACATCGAACTCCCATCCGGAGCAGTTTGCTCATAGTCTCTGCGGTCAAAAGTTGGATTTTGGCGTGCGTTCCGTGTGTATCTCTTCAATATGTACTGTTCAGGTATCTTGTCCACCCGCAGCTGATCCAACATGCAAATGATGTGCACGCAGAACAGGCCTGCAGCAAAAGAAATTTTTTTGGGTTACTCGTGCCAGCAAACTTCACATAAATAGGCAACATTTTTTAATTTTTTTGGTTTTGTGAACTGCATTATAAATAGGTCCTGTGTCTGCTGCTATAGTGAACCTCACTATATATATTTTTTGTTTTTAATCTCTTTTTTTTTTGCTACGAGCAATAAGTGAGCTTCATTTTGTTTTACGTGTGCTTATTTTTTTTGTTTTCCTGTATCACTTACCTGTGTGTGTCCACAGCTTGCATTCGCATTCGTAGATACCGTTCGTCACATCAGCAACCACCTGGAACTCGTGTCTTGCCCAATCAAAATCATCAGACCGGTTGTAGTGGCGCACCAAATATTTCGTTGGGTTGTCAGTGGACTGCTCTGATCTGAAGGCTGTGCTGCGGCAGTGCGTTTGCTTGAAGTCAGCAAAGACCGTCCTGGTGTAAATCTTGGAGAGCTGAACCTCGAATCCAAACTGAGTAGTAGTCTTTATCTCCGTCTGTGAAACAAAGAAAACCAGCTAAGTAGTTGTCTTTTTTGCAGCAAAAATCAAGAAAGCGAGTATTTGTCTTTATTAATTGCTGATGCATCTCTGAAAAATTTGTTTCTGTTTTATATACCTCGTTAGCTATGGTCTCCGCGTGCTCGACGCCCTTCCTTGTATGGATGCACCTGTCCACCTGGGACGCAAAGATGTGCAGGTTGTGTCTTTCCTTGACAAAGTTCCTCTTCAAGATCCGGTTCATGCTTTCACTTCTCCGTGTCGACGTCATTCGTGCACAGAACACCTCCTTGTAGTAAGCCGATATCCATTCTTTTCTGTCTGCCCACAGCGCCTTCATAATCTCATCATTTTGCAGGTTATACTTTCCCATGAGCCCACGCCAAGCGCGTTCAAACTCTGATGGCATCAGTGGGTGGTTGAGAACGGAGGTCAGCTCATCCTTGAATTTCTCATAGGCTTTGTACAGCAAGGACAGGTGATCCTTGTATTTTTTCAGTATATGCCAACGGCATAACTTGTGCAGCGTGCCTACGAGCGTACTTTTTATCGCGGCATCCATGGAGGGGCATTGATCTGCATGTTTTTGAAAAAAAACAAGCATCGAGTTATTGAGAGAACTGCATATCCTTTTTCTGCTTTTTTCATATATTTTTCATTGGATGTAAGAAATGTACTACAAAACTTGGCAGTGAACTGCATTGTTATTTAAGTTCACTTTTTTTTTTCAGCATACCTATGAGTATGCAGATTGGCCGCTTGTTGTTCATGCAACGCAAGAACGTCCGGAACACCCACTCGAAAGTCGGTATTGTTTCGTCTCTGATGAGAGCCACAGCGAATATTGTACTTTGGAGGTGGTGGTTGACTCCAACGAAGACGCCCAGAGGCATGTGGAACCTGTTGGTCTTGTAGGTCGTGTCAAATGTGACACAATCTCCAAAATCTTTGTACGATCCCCTGCAGCTGGCATTTGCCCAGAATATGTTGCGCACACGGTTATCGACATCTTTGTCGTAATCATAGAAGAACTCCAGGTTTATTTGCTGCATCTTCTCAAAGAAAGCCAGGAGTTTCTTCACATCGTCCTCTGTTTCCTCCCTCGCGAATTGGTGCTTCCTGCAGTTCGAAATAATAATATACTTGCAGCATTAGGGACATACAGAAAATGCATAAAGCGAACTGCATGAAATAGACGAGATATCGTTTTTTTGTTTTAGTGAACGTACCTGTTCACCCAGTCACGGCTGGTGCGCCCCATAAAGTGAAGTCCTCCTGACATCCTCGATAGGGTTGACATCATCTGCGTGTGCGTGAGGTTGTCGCTCTGCATGTCCTTCACTAGTTTATCGAGCAACGGGTCATCCATCTTATGCGAGTGCATGTGCAGAAGCATAGCCGGGCTGTCAATCATCCTGTGGTTGTGATTGAGCTCAATCTCTGCTATCACAAACACATCCTTTATTTTTTTCAATCTCATCCCCGCCTTGCAGCCAGTCCTCTTTGATGTTTTTTCCCGCTTTCTGTCATAATCAGTGACAGTTTGTTTGCTTCTGCCTTCCTTTGAGCACACGATGTATCTGTTTGTTCTGTATCCGCCGTTTTTGCGTGTGCCGAAGCCTGCATACCTCGCATACGTGTTGTAGAATTCTCGCGCCGCATCTTCTGATGTGAACTGCATACCTTTCTCAGGCACAAGTTCTTGGAGCATGTTCTCATCCTGCACACACACAACACGGAATGTTTTATTTTTTTTGTTAATGAGAATGCACAAGCTGAAAGTGTGCATAATAACTGAACTGCAGTAGTCAGGCAAGGATGCTTGCGTGCGTGTACTGTTTTTCTTCTAACGGTGTTTGCAGCTCACCGATGTTTATTGGGCATGGAGGGGTGACAACAGACCTGTGTAATTGAGGATCGCGAGGAGGCAGGAGTGTGGAGAACTTTACTTTTTTGGTTGCCTGCGGCCCTCCTTGATTCTGCTTCCGATTCTTTTGTTGGGCAGTAGGCGGCCTTGGTGGAATTCCACTGTCCCTTTGTAGACGAATTGTTTGCACATGGACCTGCCGAACTTGCTGGGTTTCAACATCGGCTTCTGGAGGTGCTATATCATCCGTTCTGATCTGCTGACCAAATGTTTCAAAGACACGCGTGTACCTTGGCTGCATAACTGTTATGATTTGCTCCTCGTCATCATCCTCTTCCTCATCATGTTTCTGTGCGTGTTCACCCATGAAGACCAGATCGTCGTCGTCCTCCTCTTCATCCTGCGGTTTTTTTGTTTCACTGCCTTCTCCATCTCGAATGATGTTTGGTTCGCTGTTTTTATCTTTATCCTCTACATCTTCCTCCACGGAGTAGGCAGTTCTGTTTGTCGTGTTAAAGAAACCCCTAGGTAATTCAGGTCTTATCCATCCAGGCATCTCCCACTCTTCTCTTCCAATGCAGTTCAGGGGCTCAGGTTCATAAATGATTCGAGGCATCTTCTGTTTTTGAGGCATAGCGAATTCCTGCATGTTATTAAGCCAAAGCTTTTTTTATGCATGTCAACAATGAAATGAACTGCATCTTTCGTTATATATATCATTATATTTTTGCAAACGGTAAGAATTTGCACTTTCAATGTGTCATTCTACAGCAGGGGCACTGTTAGTTTAACGTGAAGAAACAATGCACTTCAGCTCTAGGAATAGCGCTCTACATTTTTAGTCAATGTGGACTGCAATTTTCATCCATACAGCGTCTTTTATTTTTCGAACTATCCTTTTCTGATTTTCTACTTTTGGAGACACATGTTACTGCAGTCGACGCAAGATGGGGGACTGCATGTGTATAAAAACGGCACTGCAAACTGGATGGGGGGGGGTTGGTATGTTGATTTTCTTACCTTATATGCAGTTCCCTCCTTCTGCAGATGCAGCTCTTGTTGCTGTTGTCGTGCAGTCCACCTCCGCTGCAAGAAATCATGCGCTTTTTCCACCTTGGCCATTGTTGCGGGAGAAGGCTGGACGTGCACCATTGCAGTTCGCATCCATGACGAATCCGATGTAGTAGTCAACGTTGCAGTTCGCTTCCCTCTGTCATGCATGGCTGAGGCTGGATGCTTCAGGGGCGGATCCTCCAGGTGTTGTTGGGGCGAAGGTGAGGTGCGGCGTCGCTTCCTAAACGCCGCCGCGGAAATTTCGTCCCCGACGGACTGCATCGCCGGCCGCTTTGGCGGGCGCTCCGCTGCCGCTACGAGGCGGGGGGAGGGGTGGATGTGAGGTGCAGGACGCCGGCCGCCGGCCGCCGTGCACTCCTGCGCTAGGAGGCGGGGGAGGGGTGGGGAGAGGACGTCGGCCGCCGTCCGCCGTGCGCCCCCGCGCTAGGAGGCGGGGAGGGGTGGGGGAGGACGCTGCCCGCCGGCTGCCTGGGCGCTCCCGCGCTAGGAGGCGGGGAGGGGTTGGGGACGACGCTGGCCGCCGGCCGCCTGGGCGCTCCCGCGCTAGGAGGCGGGGAGGGGTGGGAGAGGACGCCGGCGGCGGGCGCTAGGAGGCGGGGAGCGGGCGAGTTGGTTGTTACGAGAATAAGCTTTTTGTTAGGAGAATAATGTCTTAAGGGGTGTTATTAGAATAGACCCACCCTATATATATATATATACAGCCGGTCTATTCTCATAACATTATGAGAATAATATTCTCATAACACTTCCGAACTGCATTGCAATACTGCATTGGAGAGCTATACGCACCGCACCACAGAGACCAGCGAACTTCATGTTTGAAAAACTGTACGTGTTGTTTTTTCGGTACCTTTTTTGCTCTAGTTTTTTAACCGTTTATCGGAATTATGCTCGTAATATAGAAAGCTATGGAGTAGAGGCAACTTCGCCATGTTGAACACTTTTCAAAATTGGTCATAGTTTAAGAGCAGTTTCGAAAATCGTGCGGCTCACAACGAATGGCAGCGAGCGTTTTTTGGCGTTTTTTTCTAAACCGCTCGTCGGAATGAAACATATGATACACCCTTGGAAAGATATCGTCGGCGCGCATCTTTTTCATATCTATTATTTTTTCTAATTCTCTACGGTTTAAGAGCAGTTTTGAATTTACTAAATCGCGGAATTGTGTTTTTCGAATTTTTTCAAATTTTCGGTACTGTTTTCACTCCAGTTTTTTAACCGTTTGTCGAAACAAGGCGTGTAATATACCGTTGGAAAGCTACGAACGAGGCGCAACTTTCATATGTTGAAATGTTTTTGAGATTCCTTACGGTTTTTAGTTAAATTTGAAAATCGTGCGGCTGACTACGAACGGCAGCAGCCGTTTTTTCGTGAAATTTTTACAAAACGTTGGCTGAAATGATCCAAATGATACACCGTTGGAAAGATATCGCCGAGACGCTACTTTCTCATGTAGAACACGCCCTCTAATTCATTACGGTTTAAGAGCAGTTTTGAAATTACAAAAACGCGAAAAGCGCACTGCTTCAAACTGAAGAACGCACTGCATCAGACAGTTAACCGAACCTCATGATTTATTTTGTTTGACGTAGATTTCTCTCCGAGGAGTTTTGTTGTCTCTTTTCCAACTTTTTTTTCCCGAAGGAAAGTGGACCGCAATAGTCCCGAAAGTGAAGCGGAACACTACCAAAAGTGAACCTCATGATTTGTTGTTGTCTTTTCTCGTACAAATTAATTTTTTACGCGCGTTTGAGAAGTGTTGAGAAGTGAGCTGCTTTCCGATGTGTTTTTGTTTTTGGATCACCAAGTGAACCACAACGGTTTTTTTATGGCCAACCTCGTGAGAGAACAAAGTGAGCTTTAAAGAGTGCTTTGCAATGGACTTTTTTTAGACCAAAGTGCACTGCATTTTTGCATGTTTTTAAATACATTTTGTTTGAAATGGACAGTATCGAAGAGTCTTTCGTAGTGGATTTTTTTTTACCAAAGTGCACCACATCTTCTTCCTGGTATTGAAGGAAAGTGGACCGCAATAGTCCCGAAAGTGAAGCGGAACACTACCAAAAGTTAACGAACTGCTCAGTACTTTCAAGCGAACATCTTCAGTCCAAATGACTTTAGTTTTTGTGATATTGGCTCCAACTTCTCTCAAAGAGCACTGCATTTTTGTTTGAGTAATTTACACAAACAGCAGCGGAAAAATTAAAAACAATTACAACAAGGAGGACTGCATTTGTTCAAGTAATTAAAAAAAGCATTTGTTCACGAAACAAATTGCACTTCATGAAGGGGGTAATGAGCTGCTTCTCAAATGGAGTGAACTACAGAGCTTGCTGGAAACCAAGCCGTTGTTTACCGCCGTCGCTCAATGTGCCCACGAACTTCATCCAGACGCACACTAAGCCGCATCTCATGCCCCCGCTCCACCAGCATGTACAAATTGCACGCTAAATAATAGAATCTTCACTCAGGAAAAAACCGCACTCAAAATAAAAGGCACACCCTACTGAACATTGCCCAAATCAAAAATAGCGATGCAAACGCCGGCTCCACGTCAGTGCGCATATGCCAACTGCACGTTGTGGTTGAAGCTGCAACATGCCCCCTCCAAGTAACCGCACTGCAACACCCCGGGCGACCAAGCCACATGGAGATCTTGGGCGTACTGCACAGTGAGATGCAAAATAACAAAACTGCACATCGTGCTTTCCAAACTACAAAAATAGCAAAATCAAGGTGAGGCGAGTCAATCATCAATGAACAAAAGGGAGGAGAGTGACATGGGTACTACGCGCTCGACAACAGCAGTCGTACTGCACAGCAGCCGCCGTCATTGTAGAACAGAAAGGCAAAATTAAAAAGAATTACAATCAGGTATTTTGCATTATCAACAAAAATATCCTTCATGTTTACTCGCGTACTGCACCAATGCGCCTGCTATACTGCATGAATAAATGCCGGAAACAACAAGCTTCACGATGCAGTGGATCCATTGGGCTATGGCATAGCAGACTGCCAGCATGCGCCTACTGCACTGCACCCGTACATGCCCCAAACCGCAGACCTTCCACGCCGCCACCATTGGGCAAGGGGCCCGTTTTGGTTGTCGGGGTTGACTGCCGTCAGAGGACGAGGTTGGGGGAAGGAACGGAGCATTGGATCCGGTGGATCATCACCAACAAAAATTAAACCGAACACCCGGGCTTCCTGAACCACGCGCCAGGATCCAAGGAACTGCGCGGCGTCGCCAAACGAGCTGGGGAGAGTAGATGCGCACGACGGCTAGGGGGAGGTCGACACCCACCGCGGTCTCGTGTCCCACATCCACAGCCTGACCAAGTAGAAGGAGATCAAGAGGCAGGGGGCTCACCAGGAGGGAGGGGGCGGGGGAAATCCGTCGACGATCCGCAGCAAAAACATCACCGGATGAAACCTCCGCAGAACGCCGGCCATCCCCTGGTAAACGGGATGAAGAAAGTAGGCCAACTAGGGAGGGGAGTTGATGCGGGCGACTAGGCGTAGGCCGTCTCCACCTGCACCGGGCGACGGTGGGGCTTCCACATCGGTAGATCCAGAGCAGCCGCCGACGGATCCAATGGAGGTGCCGCCACTGCTCCGGGGCGGATGGGCAGGGCAGCGCATGGTTGGGGCCCGGAATAGGGCGGCGCATGGTGGTGGCTAGGATGGGGTGGTAGCGGTGGCCGGGACGGGACGACACAGGTGGTGGCCGGGAAAGGGAGGCGCGTGGTGGTGGCCGGGAAGGCGCGGCGTGTGGTGGTAGACGGGGCGGGGCAGGGCAGCGCGTGGTGGTGGCCGGGACGGTGCGGCGCGGCGGTCGACGGGGAGGTGGAGATGGGAGAGGTAGATGAGGGAGAAGGAGGTGGCGATTGGGCGGACGAGAGGGGCGCCGCCGCGCTAGAAGGCGGGGTGTGGAGGGGGTTGCTGTCCTCGGGGTGTTGCCGCGCTAGAAACCTGTGTTAAGTGGGGTGGGGGTGTTATGAGAATAAGGCCTTTTGTTATGAGAATAAGGTCTTAAGGGTGTTATGAGAATAGACCCACCCTATATATATATATATATATATATATATATATATATATATATATATATATATATATATATATATATATATATATATCGAGAACGACGACATATACGTAGAAAATAATGTTATAGGGTAGGGTGGTAGATATCGATCGACCCCCCTCATGTCGAAGTTATCGGGCAGGGGTATATCGACAAAATTACATCATCATATATCATCGAATAAAATTACATCATCATCATCATGATATATTATACATCTAAAAACTTATTTATTTCTCCTCTTCTTCCTTCTCCTCTTCTTCTCCTTTTTCTTTTCCTTCTTCCTAACCTAAACATAAACTAAAATAATATAAAACTAAACGAAACTTCTCCTCCTCCTTTTTTTCTTCTTCTTCTTTTTTTCATCCTAAAACTTTATGAACAAAATTACAACAGAAAAAAACCATAAAAATTATATGAACAAAATAAAAATCATAAAACTTCTATGAAAAATTCTAACTTTTGCATATGAACATATATACATCATCATCATCATCATATACACTACAATATAATAAATAGAAAAAAAATCTATGCACAGCTCATCGGCGGCGTCGGGGCGGGCGGCGGCGTTGGGGCGGCCTCGCGGCGGTTTTGGGCGCGGGGGGAAGGGGGAGAGGAGGGGGAACGGTGCGGTGAGGCTCACAGAGGTCGGAGCCGGCAGGGATCGGCGCAGGGCAACGACGTCGGGGTCGGGGCGGCGCGGGGTAGCGACGGTGTCGGGGCGACGCGGGGCGGTGACGGCGTCGGGGCGGCGCGGGACGGCGTCGGGGCGGCACGGGACGGTGTCGGAAGCAGGGGCGATGACGACAACAACGAGGTAG
>LR738714.1:133647276-133707185 GCA_902687465.1 Secale cereale
CCAAAGGTCTCTTTTCAGCAGCCCAGAGGGCGGAAAGCTGAGGCCTTTGGTCCCGGTTGGTGGCACCAACAGGGACTAAAAGGGGGGTATTGGTCCCGGTTGGTGCCACGAACCGGGACCAAAGGTGGGTATTGGTCCCGGTTCGAGCCACCAACCGGGACCTATAGACTGTGCACAACGGCGTGGTGGTGGGAGTTTAGTCCCACCTCGCTAGCTGAGAGCGCCGAGCACATGTTTATCAGCCCCGCTGGCTCCTCCATTTCGAACTCCTCTGAACTGCAGGCCTATGGGCCTAAACTAACACTGCTATGCCTTTGGGCTTGCTGGCCTTTCTACGGGCCCATTGTTGGGTTTCTTGTCGTATTCAGGCCGTGTTGGCCCAGTAGGCGCATTTTTTTATTTTTTTTCTTTGTTGCTTTATTTTTTAGTTTTGTTTCTACTTTCAACAAAATACTTAATGTTGCTATTTTTATTTATTTTATTAGAGTTTATTTATTTACTTTATTAAAGTTTATTTTGTTTCTACTTATTTATTATATATTTATTCTACTTATTTATTTTATTTTATTTTATTCTTTTTTATTTATTTTATGATTTTTTTTGCTTTTAGAACAGAAATTACTTTCATAATTTTAGTTGCATAAATTTTATATAATTCTATTATCACTAATACAAAACGTACTATTTGTTTCGAGGTATTAGGGTTTCAGACGAAAACTCATCTGTTCCAAAGGGATTTCAAAATTTTAACTTATTTGAACTACATACTACTTCTGTGTTCAAAATGCACAATTACAAAGTGATATTCTAGATTAAAGGCATCATCACAATAGTTGTGGAGAAAAAGTCTTCACTTTTTCTTCGCTTGTGTCCTCTGCTTTTTGCGCCGTAACCATGGATAATCTTCATCGTTTAGCAGGGTGCTTGGGTCAGCCTTGACTTTGAAGGGGGGAATTTCATGTAAATTTTCATAGTCTTCGGAAATGTCTCTCTTGTCCTCCACTCGCACGATGTCTCTTTTTCCTGAAAGAACTATGTGGCGCTTTGGTTCATCATTTGATGTGTTCGCTTCCATATCTTTTCTTTTTCTGGTTCTTGTAGACATGTCCTTCACATAGAAAACCTGCGCCACATCATTAGCTAGGACGAACGGTTCGTCTATGTACCCAACATTGTTTAGATCCACTGTTGTTATTCCGTAATCTAGGTCTACCTGTACCCCGCCTCCTGACAGATTTACCCATTTGCACTTAAACAAAGGGATCTTAAAATCATGTCCGTAGTGAAGTTCCCATATGTCCACTATGTAACCATAACATGTGTCCTTTCCCTTATTGGTTGCAGCATCAAAGCGGCCACCGCTCTTTTGGTTGGTGCTCTTTTTATCTTGGGAGATCGTGTAAAATGTATTCCCATTTATCTCGAATCCTTTGTTAGTCAATACAGTCAAAGATGGTCCCCTGGACAACGAGTACAGCTCATCACAAATAGTGTTGTCACCTCTGAGACGTGTTTCCAACCAACTGCCGAAAGTCTTGATGTGTTCACATGTAATCCAGTCGTCACACCGCTCCGGGTGTTTGGAGCACAGACTGTTCTTGTGTTCATCGACATATGGGGTTACTAGGGTAGAATTCTGTAGAACTGTGTAGTGTGCTTCAGACCAAGAATGCCCGTCCCTGTATATTATTGACTCCCCTCCAAGCGTGCCTTTCCCAGTTAGTCTCCCCTCATCCCGCGATTTAGGGAGACCAATATTCTTAAGGCCAGGAATGAAGTCAACACAAAACCCAATGACATCCTCTGTTTGATGGCCCACGGAGATGCTTCCTTCAGGCCTAGTGCGGTTACGGACATATTTCTTTACGACTCCCATGAACCTCTCAAAGGGGAACATATTGTGTAGAAATACGGGGCCCAGAATGACAATCTCGTCGACTAGATGAACTAGGACGTGCTTCATGATATTGAAGAAGGATGGTGGGAACACCAGCTCGAAACTGACAAGACATTGCGCCACATCACTCCTTAGCCTTGGTATGATTTCTGGATCGATCACCTTCTAAGAGATTGCATTGAGGAATGCACATAGCTTCACAATGGCTAATCTGACGTTTTCTGGTAGAAGCCCCCTCAGTGCAACCCGAAGCAGTTGCGTCATAATCACGTGGTAGTCATGAGACTTTAGGTTCTGGAACTTTTTCTCTGCCATCTTTATTATCCCTTTTATATTCGACGAGAAGCCAGACGGGACCTTCATACTGAGCAGGCATGCAAAGAAGATTTCCTTCTCTTCTTTGATAAGAGCGTAGCTGGCAGGACCTTCATACTGCTTTGGAGGCAGGCCGTCTTTTTCGTGCAAACGTTGCAGGTCCTCCCGTGCCTCCGGTGTATCTTTTGTCTTCCCATACATGCCCAAGAAGCCTAGCAGGTTCACTCAAAGGTTCGTCGTCACGTGCATCACGTCAATTGAAGAGCGGACCTCTAGGTCTTTCCAGTAGGGTAGGTCCCAAAATATAGATTTCTTCTTCCACATGGGTGCGCGTCCCTCATCGTCATTCAGAACAGATAGTCCGCCGGGACCCTTTCCAAAGATTACCTGTAAATCATTGACCATAGCAAGTACGTGATCACCGGTGCGCATGGCGGGATTCTTCCGGTGATCTGCCTCGCCTTTGAAATGCTTGCCTTTCTTTCGACATTGATGATTGGTCGGAAGAAATCGACGATGCCCCAGGTACACATTCTTCCTGCATATGTCCAGGTATATACTTTGGATGTCATCTAAACAGTGTGTGCATGCGTGGTATCCTGTGGGGACCCCGACTTAGAAGTCGAGATCACCGAATGCACGTGTACAGTGATCCCAGAGATCAATGCTCACTGAACACACAGAAGCTGAATAACAAGAGTCTTACATCCATACAAATAGTCTTACACGAATTAAGGCCATTATGGCCAAGTCTTACATAGATAGAGCCTCATGGGCTGAATAGGAAATAACTCAAATAGCGGAAGTCTTCGATAAACGGGTAGAACCCATGCCATCTGCCTTAACCCTACAGGCATTCTGACTGGGATAGCGTCCTAGTTCGCATGTTCGTCTCCAAAGAACTCTTCCTCATATTCCCGTTCTTCCATGGCTGGCCAATTAAATAACCAGTGGCAAGCCAATGAGTACTTTGAATGTACTCGCAAGCAACCCATGATGTGGTACAAAGTAACAGTGCAATTGAATAATAATGATCAATCTAGCAAGGCTAGAATAAATATTCTACCATCAAGTTTATGCATCAATAACCTCGTGTAACCTCGAAGACAGGTTACCGATATCAACATGAGTATGATTCAACTCATCGAGTCATGTCACCATCCTTGACTTATCACACACATACTATCACCATTGAAGTAAAATTCTGGACATAGTTTAAGTAGCACCACCCAACTGTCCATGACCGTGGACACGGCTATTCGAATAGTTTTACACTCTGCAGAGGTTGCGCACTTTGCCCACAAGATCCGGGGAACTTCCGTGTCATCCACGACCCGCGATACCTCAAGTACCCGGGGTAAGCTCCTGGTCATTACCTTTCCTTAGACGACACTAACATAGAGTCCACTCGTTGTTACACGGCCCTCGGGTACAAACAATAGATCACGGGACTTGCCCTAATTTCAATGTCACGCGTACCCGAAGGGACCAACGGTGTGTCCGGTGCCCTGTAAAAACAGTCATGGCCGTCTATCCAAGCACGACCCCGTCCCGGGAAAGACCTCAAGTCTTCCCGTCACTAGTAATGCGGGCACCATGCTAGTATCGACCTAAGTAATCAATAAAGCCCCGTCCCATAAGGGGTAGTGTGGTTGCACATGTTTGGTTGGGACGGTAGTCACACATAAATCTAATCCATCGTTTCACCATGCACATGAGTTACCGGCACATCACTTCTTCCTCAAGTGATGACCTAACACATCATCACCCTCGGGCATTAGGGGCACCCGATGGGTTCATGCAAATGATTTCAACTACGAAGGTTCATATCACACATGCATCATTTGAGCATCATGACCAACTATTTGCATGTCATCTTGCATATAGCAAGATCAACAATAAAGCATGCATCATGTGGTGGTTCATCTAGGTCACCATCGTAACCCTATCATCATGCATCGAAAACAAACGGGTTCCGAGAACAAGTGTATCATGGTCAAAGGGCTGCTTGCCTGGATTGGCTTGGTCTTCAAAGTCTTCAAATCCTTCTCCTTCTTCTTCCACAGCAACTTCGTCAAATACGGGATCTATACGTCGCATAATAACCACGGAAAAATAAGAATACAAACAAAACAGAAAAATCAAAGTGCTCAGAAAAATGTCAACTCATTTTTGTAAAATACTAGAGGAATTTCTAAGGTGGGGAAAAATCTTAGTTGGAGTTTTGGAGTAACAGAATGGAATCTACTGATTTTTGAATAGGAGTATTACTGCCCAAATTTGAATTTAAATTTGAAGAGTACAGCAAAGTTTTATGGATTTGAATGAAAGTGGTACCATTAAATAGGTTGGAATATTACAAGATTTTAGGAGTTGGAATTATTAAATTTGGACCATTATTCTTTTCTGTAGAAATGTTTAAAACATTTATAGAAAAGAAAAAGAATAAAAAGACCTGTGCAACTGGGCCAGAGAGGCCACAGTGCACGGCCCAGGGCGGTCCAGCCCAGCCGTACGGGAGCCTGCGCGCGCACGTCAGGTTTTTAAACCTGACGGGCGGGGCCCGTGGGTCAGTGACAGAGAGGAGGGGGAGAGAGGTGAGGGGATGACAGGCGGGGCCCGCCTGTCATCTCTAACCCCATGGCCACGGCGACGGCGAGCTCACCGGCGAGATTCCCAGCCACGGCGACGGCAACGGAGGGCAGGGATGGAATCAGCGTCGTGTCGCGTATGCAGGGGTGGTGGTGCGGCACGGCAGGGAGGTCTGGTTCACCGCCGGCGAGGTGGGACGGCGGAAGCTCGTTGGAGGGTCGTGGTTCTGGTCGTTTCCGACTGCCACAGAGAGGGGAAACAAAGGGGAAATGGTCAGTGTGGCTCGGTGGTTCTAGATCGGGCAAGAAGAAGAGCGGGGAAGGCCCGTACTGAGGGATCACCGGCGGCCCGACGCGGCGGAGCTCCGGTCGATCCCGAGCACTGGGACGTCCTGGGGAGGAGTGGGTGGTGCTGGGAGGCTCAGTGGAGTGAGGAGAGGTCGCTGGTGGTGCTGGAGAGGCTCGGGAGGGGCTTATATAGCCGCGCCCACGGTCCACCGTGGACCCGTGCGCCAGCGAGGTTGCAGGCGAGGCTAGGAGGGGTTCTGGAGCCTGGGATCACGCCGGGGAGGACCGTGGACTTGCTCCATGTCCAGCTGAGGGAAAAAGAGGAGCGGGGGAGCGTCTGGAGCGTGCGCACGTGTGAAGCAGAGGAGTGGCCGCCGCGGGCGGCCAGCGCGCGTGCGACGACGACCACTGGAGGGCGCAGGAGGAGGGGGGACAGCGCCGGGGAGGTCGCGGACATCGAGAGGCCTCGACTGGCGCGAGGGGGAGGCCCGAGGCTATCGGGGTCAGCGATTGGCCGGAGCCACCGTGCGGAGGTGCACTGTTGCGCGCTCCAGAGCGTGCGTATTGCTGGCATCATCGCGCTCTCGCCGTTTTGGTCAAAACCAGCAGTGTCTAGCACGTTGAGGGAGGAGTAATGTCACACCCTGATTTTCATATCACATTGCTTAAGCTAATTTTCATGTTAAAAATGTGGATTTGCAAAAACTTTTGAGTGTTTTTGACTTTGATTGATTTGACTCTTGTCTGCTGTTTGCTAGTGCTCTAAAAATCAAATAAATCCCCCAACTCTTATACTTCATCTCCTTGACCCAAAACCTTTTCCCAATGATCATGCCATGTGTATAGACCAGTGTAGAATTTTCTTATAAAAATATTTTGGCCAAATGGTATTTTCTAAAATTAGTTTTCCAAAAACCCCTGAATTGAGGTTTGCACTGCAAGTACCTTATTTAGGGTGTGAAAAATCTTTCAAAAAGTATATTTGAATCCTATTAGATATAGGACTCCCAGAAACCACAAAAGTATAATTTTAAAGGTTATTTTTATATTTTATTTAAAAGCTTTTTCTTAAGGCCAGAAATGGTCTTTAATAGGGAAAAAATTATTTAATCATTTCAAAAATATTTTCCAAAATTCAGGGAGACTCATAGGACATATATTGTCCATATATAAGAGTTTCAACACATGGTCATGTTCAAAATATTGGACAAATCCTTCCAAAACCCTTTCTGGATATTTCAAGCTTTTGAAATATTTACAAAGGAAATATTCTCCAAAAATTCCAGGGAAATTCTATCATGTCATATATGACATATTTGATGATCTTGCAAAGCCTCATGCCTTGAAGATCAAGGAAACATCCTCAAACCCCATCAAAACCATTCTGTCCATATTTGAAGTTTGAGCAACTCTACATTGCCAAACTTGTTCAAATGCTCTCAAATTTGGTGCACATGCTAGAATGGCCTAATAAGGCATCTAGACCAAATGGCATAAGATTTAGAAAAGAGCAACTTGATCAGATCACCCCAAAACCACTTCTGTTCAAATTCAAATTTGAACAACTTTACATTACGAACTTTTTATCTGGAGCCTCAAACTTTGTGGGCATGTTCATAACCCCAAATGATGATGCTACACCAAGTGGTGCATCAAGGGGAGATGATTTGCTTAACTCCAACATGGTGAAACCATTTCTGTTCATTTTTAGGGTTCACCAAAGTTACATTGGCCACTTTGCCCAAATGAGCTCAAATTTGGTGTAGAGGCCTAATTATATGTGACATTTTATCCTGTTAAGTCCCATGTCAAGTGGATGTCATTTGCTTGACCAAACACTGATCAAACACCTTCTGTCCAATTACCAAAACAAGTGGTTGAACCTCTTTTACTTTTTCTCCTTACCTCAAATTCTTACCACAGCCTATTCTGATCATCATCTACCCCCAGTAACCTTCCCCTGGCCTCAGCTCAATTATTGGAGGGTAAAAACCCCATTTTTACCCTTGTGGACAGCCACCTTATTCTCCTCCTTCACCTCCCTCCTCATCCTAGTGGTTCCCCAGGGCATCCAAGACCACAGAGCAATTCTTTACTACTCCCTCTACCCTCTGGACACTGCTGAACACTAGAGGACACGGCCTGGAAAGCATAGACACGACCATGCCGGCCAAAGGCGTGCTCTGGAGCACGCTACAGTGCACCGAGGCACTGTAGCTCGGCCCTCCCGAGGCTTCCAGGAGGCCTTGGGCAGAGTGGGCGTGTCCATCGAGGTCCCCTCGACGTCCACGACCTGCAGGACGGTCGGCCTTATCCTCCCCGGCCCTCCTCCTCTCTCTCCACGAGCTCGCCGTGCGCGCCCTGGACCGTGCTCATGATGCACCGCGGCCGCAGCTATAAAAGGGCTCCCCCCGAGCGCCATTCGCCTCTGCTGGATCCTCCTCTCTCCCGTACACCTCCCAGACATCTCCCCTCTTCCTCTCTTGCGCTCCTGCTCCCTCCGTAGCCGGAGTGCCGCCGCCGATCGCCGCTCGGGATCGGGCGCCTCGGCCACTCCCTCCTTCCCCTTCTTCGTTTCGAGGTCCAAGCCGTCCTCAGGGAATCTCCAGGGACGGGCTGGTCCTCCCCTTGGCCTGGGAGCCCCTCCTGGCGTGGTGCCGCCAGAGACCCCGCGGCCGCCGCGGCCTCGCTGTGGAGGCGAGGCTGTGGCCCTCCTTGGGCTGCCTCGCAGCCACCCTCGGGTGCGGGGAGGGGAGCCGGAGCTCCTGGGCACCTCGGCCGGCCCTCCCGCATCCCCAGGCCACGGCTGCGCCGGCGGCCGAAGTTTTTCCCCGCCCGACGTCGGGCCGGAGAAGAAGACCGGGGGCGACGAGCAACCTGCGGCCGGGCCCCGCAGGTCAGCGGCCTCGCCCACCGCCACGTAGGATAAGTGGAGGCGGGGCGGCTGGGAGGCGCATTTCCAGCGCGAAGGCGCACTCCAAGGGGGCGCCTCCGACGTCACACCCCCCCCCTCCTGTGCGCGGCCGAATTGATGGGCCGGCCCAGTCGTTGTGCAGCCATCCCTCGCCCTGTGCACTATATAAGGTTGAACCCTTATTCTTTTCCTTTTTCCTTTTTCTGTCAACTTCAAAAATGCCTAGATAATTCTAATGAACTCCAAACTTGATGATTCAAATTTCCTATGACTCCATAAATCATGCTCTATCTGTTGATGCTACATGCACATTATTCCAGAGACTTTTTCTTCACAAATATTTATCAAATGCCCATTTTCCACTTTCTGTGATTAACTTTAGAAAATCACAGAGAGCTCATTTTTGATCCAAATGCAGTGATTCAAATTCCTATATGCTTGTCATGTCCAAACTTTGTTTTGGAACATTTTTAATAATAGTTTATGTACCCCACCAAATATTGAGCCATTTCTTCATATTTATCATCTTTGGAAAATCCTAGGAAATTCATTTCAAATCCAAATCCAGTGAAACCAACTCCTAAATGCTTCTAAAATCATGACTTGATGATGGGTACCCTTGCTCATCATTCAAGGAAATATTTCTGTATACTTCTTCCAAATCCATAAACCCTTTGGTTCCATCATATTGGAATGTTCCAAATCACCCATTGATCCAATACCTATGAAACCACCTTGGTTATTTTTCATATGACCAGAGGTATCCTAGAAAAGTCCAACTCCTATTTTTAGAGCACTTTTATTTTTGCCTTGTTGTGTTGCTTATTATGATTGTTTCCATCGTTAGTTGACGTAATAAACGGAGTATTCGGAGATGGACCAGAAGATTTGAAGACTCGGAAGAATAAGGCAAGCAGCCCTTTGACCATCTTCAAGAAACCTTTTTATGCATGTCTCATAGCACCTTTATATTCAATGCATCGAAATCATGTTGTGGTGGAAACCACTTTGGTTGCTACCCCTGTTACTTTACTGTTGAAACTTGCATCAAACATAACCCTACCTTCCTATGAGGGTTATGTGGGTGGGAGTAGATAGATGTATGCTATAGTAGTTGGCTACGCAAAATGGGTCGGGGTTATGCATTGAGTGAAACAAGTGTGGTCTGACATACTTGCAAATGACCCAGTGGGTGCCACTAATGCCCCTGGGAGTTGATGAGGAGCTAGGGCACTACTTGGTGAAGAAGTAGTGTGCCGAGGCTTGTCGAAAGTGTTGTTTACAGAGATGGATTAGATTTATGTGTGACTACCGTCCCAACCAAACATGCGCAACCACTCTACCCTTATATGTGAAAAGGGCATTATTGATTACCTAGGTCGATACTAGCATGGTGCCCGCATTACTAGTGACGGGGGTGACATGAGGTCACTCTCGGGACGGGGTCGCGCTTGGATTGGCGGCCATGACTATCTTTACAGGGCACCGGACACACCGTTGGTACCCCGTGCTTGTGATATGTGATGAATACGGAGCGAGTCTCCACAAACCTTGAGATGTGAAATGTTTGGCATGGGGCTGTTACCAATCAAGTGGACTCCATATTAGTGTCGTCTAGGGAAAGATAGTGATCGGGTGCTTACCCCGGATACTTGAGGTATCGCGGGTCGTGGATGACACGGAAGTTCCCCGGATCTTGTGGGTAAAGTGTGCAACCTCTGCAGAGTGTCAAACTATTCGAATAGCCGTGTCCGCGGTCAAGGATAGTTGGGTGGTGCTACTTAGACTATGTCCATAAGTTTCTGGGAAACAACACGATTCAGAGATATTGACGATGTGATTGTGAGGAAGTCACAATGAGCTTGAGCATGAGTTGATTGCAACTCTTCCTTGAAAAGGATGTCTGTGACCTCCTGATACTTGTTACAGACACATGCATATCCTTGCTATATGTTGATCATAAGTGCATATGAAAAAAACTAGCTTTCCGCAAAACTGCCAACCTAGCAGTAGAGCCTTGCATAATTATTCTGTTACCACACTTGGGTTGCTTGCGAGTACATTCAATGTACTCATTGGCTTGCCACTGGTTATTTTATTGTCCAGGCAGGAGAGAACAGGTTATGATGAAGATTTCTCGGTGACGAGCATGCGAGCTAGGACGCTTCCCAGTCAGAATGCCTGTAGGGTTAAGGCAGATGGCATGGGTCCCAGTTGTCTTTGAAGATTTTCTGCTGCGATGATATACTCAAGACTTGACCATTATGGTCCTACTTGTGTAACATGGTATGTATGGATGTAAGACTCTTGTTATTCAGCTTCTGTGTGTTCAGTGAGCATTGATATCTGGGATCACTGTACACGTGCATTCGATGATCACGACTTACGAGTCGGGGTCCCCACAAGTAAAGAAATGGCCTGAGGCCTTGGATGCCCTGGAGATGCTGAGAGAGAGTGGAGATGCTGGTGAAATGGTGAAAGCTTGCTGTCCAGCAAGGTAAAACAGGGCTTTCACCCATCAATCATTGAGCTGGGGTGCTGGGGAAGTTACTGGAGGTAGCTAGTAACTCAATGATCATGTGGTAAAAAGTTGAGGCCATGGAGAAAAGTAAAAGTGATCAAGTTGGAGGTTTTAGTAAAAAGCCAGAAGGTGTTTGATCAATGTTTGGTCAAGTAAATGACCTCTACTTGACATGGAACTAAACAGGGTTGAAAGACATGAGAAAATAGGGTGCTTCACCAAATTTGGGCTCATTTGAAGAAACTAGCCAATGTAACTTTGGTGAACCCTAGAAATCAACAGAAACAGTTTCATCTTGTTTGAGTCAAGCTAATCATCTCCCCTTGATGCACCACTTGGTGTAGCATCATCATTTGGGGTATTGATCATGCCCACAAAGTTTGAAGCTCCAGATAAAAAGTTGGTAATGTAAAGTTGTTCAAATTTGCATTTGAACAGAAAGGGTTTTGAGGTGATCTGATCAAGTTGCTCTATTCCAAATCTTGTGCCATTTGGTCTAGATGCCTTATTAGTTCATTCTAGCATGTGCACCAAGTTTGAGAGCATTTGGACAAGTTTGGCAATGTAAAGTTGCTCAAACTTCAATTATGGACAGAATGGTTATGAAGGGGTTTGAGGATGTTTTCTTGCTTCCCAAGGCATGGGACTTGGCAAGATCAACAAATATGTCATATATGACATGATAGAATTTTTCTGGAATTTTTTGAGAATATTTCCTTTGTAAATATTTCAAAAGCTTGAAATATCCAGAAAGGGTTTTAGAGGGTTTAGCCCATTATTTTGAACATGACCAAGTGTTGAAACTCTTATATATGGACAATATATGTCCTCTGAGTCTCTCTGAATTTTGGCAAATATTTTTGAAATAGTTAAATAATTTTCCCCTATTAAAGTCCATTTCTGGCCTTAAGAAAAAGCTTTTTAATAAAATAGGAAAATAACTTTTAAAATTATACCTTGGTGGTTTCTGGGAGTCCTATGACTACTAGGTCTCAAATAAACCTTTTGAAATAATTTCCTCACCCTAAATCAAGTACTTGCAGTGCAAAACTCAATTGAGGGGTTTTTGGAAAACTAAATTTATAAAATACTTTTTGGCCAAATTAATTTTGTAAGAAAATACTATACTGTCATATAACACTTGGCATGATCATTGGGCAGAAGTTTTGGGTATGGAGATGAATTCTACAAGAGGTCATAGTTGACTTTAATGAGCACATGAAAAAGCATATGAAGAAAACTCAATTCCAAATAAAAGCCAAATGATGCTAAAAAATTTTGCTGGTCCAAATTTTCATGCTTCAAAGATACAAATAACATGTTACAAAATGCAGGGTGTGACAGACCTACCCCCCTTACAAGAATCTCGTCCCCGAGATTCCTAAACTAGGGCTTAAAAGAGGTCGGGAAACTCGGATCTAAGATAGTCTTCTCGTTCCCAGGTTGCTTCTGCTTCGGTGTGGTTGCTCCACTCGACCTTGAAATACTTGATGGTACGGCTTCGCGTGCGTCGTTCTGCTTCGTCCAGAATGCGAATGGGCTTCTCGCGGTAGGTCAAATCAGGCTGCAGATCAATGGCTTGGTGATCCATATCCTTGTAGAGATTGGGCTTGTCTGGAACTTGGAGACATTTCCGGAGTTGTGACACATGGAATACATTGTGCACATCGGATAGCTCAGGTGGTAGTTCCAACTGATAAGCCACTTCTCCTCGTCGTGCAGTGATCTCAAAGGGTCCAATGAACCTTGGTGCGAGCTTCCCCTTGACGTGGAAACGCTTGGTTCCCTTTAGACGAGTTACCCGCAGGTACACATGGTCCCCGACATGGAAACTCATGTTCCGACGGTGAGTGTCAGCATAACTCTTTCGCCTTGACTTGGCTGCCTTCAATCGCTCTCTGACTAGTTGGACTTGCTCTTCTGCTACGCGGAGATTATCCGGTCCAAAGACTAGTCCTTCTCCAGTCTCTGACCAGTTGAGGGGTGTGCGACATCTGCATCCGTACAACACCTCAAATGGTGCCATCTGAAGGCTTGACTGGTAACTGTTGTTATAGGAGAACTCGGCAAAAGGGAGACAGTCTTCCCACTTGGCTCCATATGCCAGGACACAGGCTCGGAGCGTGTCTTCGAGAATCTGATTGACTCGCTCAGTCTGACCTCCGGTCTGTGGGTGGAAAGCTGTGCTGAAAGACAACTTGGTTCCCAAGGCTTCTTGGAACTTCTTCCAGAACCTTGAGGTGAACTGGGTTCCTCGATCTGACACAATCTCCTTGGGAACACCGTGAAGACTCACGATTCGGTCGATGTAGAGAGCTGCCAGCCGGTTGCCATCATAAGTGGTCTTGACAGGAATGAAATGGGCCACCTTGGTCAAATGATCGACTATGACCCAGATAGAGTCATGTCCTCTATTCGACCTTGGTAATCCAGTGATGAAGTCCATTCCAATTTTATCCCACTTCCACTCAGGAACCTTGAGTGGTTGAAGCAATCCAGCAGGTCGCTGATATTCAGCCTTGACCCTTTGGCACACATCACACTTTGCAACATAGGTCGCAATATCTCTTTTCATCCCGTGCCACCAGAATCGTGCCTTCAAGTCTTGGTACATCTTGGTTCCTCCGGGGTGGATGGAATATGGAGTGTCGTGGGCTTCTTGCAGAATCAGCGTCTTCAGCTCGGTGTTGTTTGGTACGCAGAGGCGACCTTTGTACCAAACAATCTCGTGCTTGTCTTCGGAGAATCCTGGGGCCTTGCCCAGCTTCATCTTCTTCTTGATGCCTTCGATGCTTGTGTGTCCATCTTGTGCCTTCTTGATGTCGTCCATCAGGGTCGGTCTGACTTCCAAATGATCCAGAAATCCAGGGGTGACCAATTCCAAACTGAATTGTCCGACCTCCTTAAACAAGGCTGGCTGCCTTTCTTGAATAACGGCATTCAAGGAGCAAGCCTTCCTGCTTAAGGCATCGGCCACCACGTTAGCCTTCCTAGGGTGATACTGAACACTGAGGTCATAGTCTTTGATGAGTTCCAACCATCTCCGTTGCCTCATGTTCAATTCCTTTTGGGTGAAAATGTACTTCAGACTTTTGTGGTCTGTGTAAATTTCACACCGTTTCCCTAGGAGGTAATGCCGCCATGTCTTCAAGGCATGAACTACTGCTGCTAGCTCAAGATCGTGAGTAGCGTAGTTCTCCTCATGGGGTCATAGCTGCCAGGAGAGGTATGCTATGACGCGGCCTTCTGGCATCAGAACGCTTCCCAATCCGGTTCGAGAGGCATCACAATATATCACGAACTCCTTGTGAATATCAGGTGTTGCCAGAACTGGGGCGGTGGTCAATCTCTTCTTGAGCTCTTGGAAGCTCTCTTCGCATTTTGGCGTCCACTCGAACTTTTTGTCCTTCTTGAGGAGCTGAGTCATTGGTCGTGCAATGCTAGAGAATCCTTCCACGAACTTGCGGTAATAGCCCGCTAGTCCGAGGAAGCTTCTGACTTCCTTGACGGTCGTTGGAGATTGCCACTGGGTCACAGCTTCGATTTTTGCAGGATCAACAGATAATCCTTCCTCGGTCAAGACATGACCTAAGAATCCAACTTTATGCAGCCAGAACTCACACTTGCTGAATTTGGCATACAGTTGGTGCTCACGAAGCTTGTCTAGGACCATCCTCAGGTGCTGCTCGTGCTCTTCCTCCGACTTCGAGAACACAAGAATGTCATCAGTGAAGACAACAACAAACTTGTCCAAATATTCCATGAAGACTTTATTCATGAGATACATGAAGTAAGCTGGGGCATTGGTTAACCCAAAAGACATGACCGTGCACTCGTACAGGCCATATCTGGTTACGAATGCCGTCTTCGGAATATCTTGGGGTCTGATCTTTAGCTGGTAGTACCCATATCTAAGGTCAATCTTGGAGAATACCTTGGCTCCGCTGAGTTGATCAAACAGATCTTCGATCTTAGGAAGTGGGTACTTGTTCTTGATTGTAACTTCATTGAGGGAACGATAGTCAATGCATAAGCGGATGGTACCGTCCCTCTTTGCCACAAACAGAACAGGAGATCCCCAAGGGGAGGCACTTGGGCGAATAAATCCCTTCCTTAGCTGCTCTTCTAGCTGCTTCTTCAACTCGGCTAATTCTTCCGTCCCCATTCTATAAGGCTTCTTATAGATGGGTCCTGCTCCGGGCACGAGCTCGATGATGAACTCAATGTCACGGTCAGGGGGCATTCCCGGTAGTTCATCCGGAAAGACATCAGGATACTCACATACCACCGGTACTTGATCTAGCCCAACTTCAGACAGACAGTTGACTTTAGCGGCTTGAGCGGAAGAGGAGTTGGGGGCAAACTTGACTTCGACTCCCTGGTCATTGGTCATAGTGACTGTCCGATTGGCACAGTCTAACAAGCCTTGGTGCTTACTGAGCCAATTCATGCCTAGGATCACATCCAAGACTTGCGATCTCTGGACGATAAGGTCTGCTAGGAAGTCTACACCGTTAATGGTAATACCGACTCCTTTACAGCCTATCTTGGCTCTCATCTCGGCTCCGGGGGTTTGTACCACCATAGGGTTATTCAGGGGTGTAGGGGTCATGCCACTTTTTAATGCAAATCTTTGAGTGACAAATGAATGCGTTGCTCCAGAATCAAACAAGACAGTTGCAGGTGCTGAGTTGACAAGGAACGTACCCAGCACGACGTCCGGGTCTTCCTGGGCTTCTTCAGCAGTGACGTGATTCACACGCCCCTTCCCATAGTTCGGTGGATTGCGAGGAGCTGGGTTCCTTGGTGGCATTCCACGGCCTTGTCCCTGGTTCTGCGCATTGGGGCGCGGGGCATCAGGCTTCTTGTTGGGGCACACCCTTGAGATGTGTCCGGGCTGACCACATCCAAAGCAAGTGACTTAGTTTGGATTGATCTTGTTGCCACCACTGGTATTGGGGTTGAAGGCTGGCCTGGGGCTGGCATACTGCTGAGGCTGAGGATTGGCACGAGGTGCAGGAGCTCTTGGTTGCTAATAGGTTGGCTTGGCCGGGGCTGACTGCCACGGACGAGGCTTCTGGTTGCTGGAACTTCCCTTACTGACCAGCTTGCACTTGCGAGTGTCTTCCAAAGCACGCCGCTTGTCTTCAAGCATAAGTGCCTTGTTCACCAGGTCAGGGAAAGACGGGCAGTCGCACACGACAAACGAGTATTGCAGTGTCTGATTGAGGCCTTCCATGAAGCGCTCCCTTTTGGCAGCATCAGTGCTGACATCTTCAGGGGCATACCTTGACAGAATACTGAACTTCTGCATGTACTCCTTGACAGTGCCACTCCCTTGCTTCAGGGCTCGGAACTCACGCTTTTTGATAGCCATGATTCCGGAAGGAATGTGGGCCTTGCGGAATTCTGCCTTGAAGTTAACCCAAGTGATGTCTTGTTCAGCATGCATGACCTTGAATCCATCCCACCAAGCTCTAGCAGTCCCCCCGAGGCAGTGGGCTGCATAAGCCACCTTCTCGCGGTCTTCGGTGCATCCGACTAGTTCCAGAATTTCCTCAATGGAACGGACCCAGTCATCTGCATCCAGGGGTTCAGCAGTCTCGATGAAGGTTGGTGGTGCATGCTTCTTGAACGCTGCCAACGTGGAACGTCCATTGCCATTCCCCGCCGGCTGGCGGTTGTTGGTGACAGCTTGAGCAATCAGCTGGAGAGCTGCAGTGTTGGCTTGGCATTCCTCTCAGAAAGCTTGGAGAAGCTGAGCCATGTCCATGCTTGGAGGAGGTGGTGGTGGAGCTTGGTCATTTGTTTGGTCGTGGCCCGCCTCTGGCTGAGAGGATGCTCCGGCTTCGGGCTGCTGGGTAGAGGTACCAGTACGAGTTACAACAGGCATCTTGTTGGAGCGGTAAAAGGTCTCATGACTCGGAAGAGGGAAAGCAAGATAGATGGGTGCCTAGTAAGGGGGTGGGTGTGACACTAAACCAAATCATGCAAGGGCCGTAAGGCCAAAACACATTCATTAAAATCCAAATGGGTGGTGTAGTCGCTTACACATTCCCGAAGGAAGAATATGACATACATCCAGACACAACAAAAGCAAACACTAGATGGTTTCATATGAACCATACAAGGACTCGACTGCGCATAGGGGTTACACGACCTATCCTACCGTAGAGGTTACAACTGGCATATCCGAGTAGCGAATAATGCCTAAGCATCGGAATGCTCGGTCGCGTATTCCGGCTCTTCTGGGTCTTCCTCCTTGTCTTCATCTGTCTGGGCTCCCTTGTCACTTGAGGGTGTGGGGGAGTGGAGGAGTTGGATACGACGGTGCTTCGTCGGTGGTGCAGGGAAAAGCTTGCGATATTCCCTTGCCGTCATCCGGTGTCGCCGAGGTGGTTCTTCATTCTTGGAAGATACATCCTCGGAGGGCCTTCCGCCTCGGTATGCGATAGCGGATTGTCCAGAAGGTGCTCCTTCCTTCTTGATCCTATTTGCCTTCTCTTGAGCTCGACGAAGAAGTGCCTTGGTCTTGTGAAGTTCTTCTCGAAGCTTCATTGATTCCGAGGCCAAGTCTTGTGCCAAGCTGTCGGCACATAGACTGAAGTAGGTCTGGAACCGAAGCGAGAGTCCTTCCTTCAGCGGAGGGGCTAGTGCGCTGCTTTCTTCTTCACCTTCCTTCCGGTAAGGTAAGAAGCGAGTTGCCATCTTGGCTGCCATCTCTGGAAGAAGCTTGCGGAGACGGGTTAGTGCCTTGAGTGCAGCAGCCTCGACTGCGAGTGGTAGTGTTGCCATCTGGGGTCCCTCGAAGAACCAACTTGTGGGAGGATCGTTTGCCTTCACGATCACTTCCACATGGTACTCCACCTCAGTGTCGCTCACCCAATGCTCAAGGTAGGTAAGGATGGGTGCTCGGTGGAACTGACACTCCTGGAGGCTATCCTCGAGAAGTAAGGGAAACCCAGTGGTCAGGTGCTCTTTGGGTACAGCGGCCATCTACAAAGGTGGAATGGGAGGGGTTAATAAGCTGATGAAATCTCAGGTTTAGAAAAGAAGAGAGGTTCAGAAGGTTTATTTTTTAAAAGGGGTCTGATCTAACTAACGCCCATGCTAACTAAGGCTTCCTACAGTCAACCTGGCTCTGATACCAGCTCTGTGGGGACCCCGACTTAGAAGTCGAGATCACCGAATGCACGTGTACAGTGATCCCAGAGATCAATGCTCACTGAACACACAGAAACTGAATAACAAGAGTCTTACATCCATACAAATAGTCTTACACGAATTAAGGCCATTATGGCCAAGTCTTACATAGATAGAGCCTCATGGGCTGAATAGGAAATAACTCAAATAGCGGAAGTCTTCGATAAACGGGTAGAACCCATGCCATCTGCCTTAACCCTACAGGCATTCTGACTGGGATAGCATCCTAGTTCGCATGTTCGTCTCCAAAGAACTCTTCCTCATATTCCTGTTCTTCCATGCCTGGCCAATTAAATAACCAGTGGCAAGCCAATGAGTACTTTGAATGTACTCGCAAGCAACCCATGATGTGGTACAAAGTAACAGTGCAATTGAATAATAATGATCAATCTAACAAGGCTAGAACAAATATTCTACCATCAAGTTTATGCATCAATAACCTCGCGTAACCTCGAAGACAGGTTACCGATATCAACATGAGTATGATTCAACTCATCGAGTCAAGTCACCATCCTTGACTTATCACACACATACTATCACCGTTGAAGTAAAATTCTGGACATAGTTTAAGTAGCACCACCCAACTGTCCATGACCGTGGACACGGCTATTCGAATAGTTTTACACTCTGCAGAGGTTGCGCACTTTACCCACAAGATCCGGGGAACTTCCGTGTCATCCACGACCCGCGGTACCTCAAGTACCCGGGGTAAGCTCCCGGTCATTACCTTTCCTTAGACGACACTAACATAGAGTCCACTCATTGATACACGGCCCTCGGGTACAAACAATAGATCACGGGACTTGCCCTAATTTCAATGTCACGCGTACCCGAAGGGACCAACGGTGTGTCCGGTGCCCTGTAAAAACAGTCATGGCCGTCTATCCAAGCACGACCCCGTCCCGGGAAAGACCAAAGTCTTCCCGTCACTAGTAATGCGGGCACCATGCTAGTATCGACTTAAGTAATCAATAAAGCCCCGTCCCATAAGGGGTAGTGTGGTTGCACATGTTTGGTTGGGACGGTAGTCACACATAAATCTAATCCATCGTTTCACCATGCACATGATTTACCGACACATCACTTCTTCCTCAAGTGATGACCTAACACATCATCACCCTCGGGCATTAGGGGCACCCGATGGGTTCATGCAAATGATTTCAACTACGAAGGTTCATATCACACATGCATCATTTGAGCATCATGACCAACTATTTGCATGTCATCTAGCATATAGAAAGATCAACAATAAAGCATGCATCATGTGGTGGTTCATCTAGGTCACCATCGTAACCCTATCATCATGCATCGGAAACAAACGGGTTCGGAGAACAAGTGTATCATGGTCAAAGGGCTGCTTGCCTGGATTGGCTTGGTCTTCAAAGTCTTCAAATACTTCTCCTTCTTCTTCCACAGCAACTTCGTCAAATACGGGATCTATACGTCGCATAATAACCATGGAAAAATAAGAATACAATCAAAACAGAAAAATCAAAGTGCTCAGAAAAATGTCAACTCATTTTTGTAAAATACTAGAGGAATTTCTAAGGTGGGGAAAAATTTTAGTTGGAGTTTTGGAGTAACAGAATGGAATCTACTGATTTTTGAACAGGAGTATTACTGCCCAAATTTGAATTTAAATTTGAACAGTACAGCAAAGTTTTATGGATTTGAATGAAAGTGGTACCATTAAATAGGTTGGAATATTACAAGATTTTAGGAGTTGGAATTATTAAATTTGGACCATTATTCTTTTCTGTAGAAATGTTTAAAACATTTCCAGAAAAGAAAAAGAATAAAAAGACCTGTGCAACTGGGCCAGAGAGGCCACAGTGCCCGGACCAGGGCGGTCCAGCCCAGCCGTACGGGAGCCTGCGCGCGCACGTCAGGTTTTTAAACCTGACGGGCGGGGCCCGTGGGTCAGTGACAGAGAGGAGGGGGAGAGAGGTGAGGGGATGACAGGCGGGGCCCGCCTGTCTTCTCTAACCCCACGGCCACGGCGACGGCGAGCTCACCGGCGAGGTTCCCGGCCACGGCGACGGCAACGGAGGGCAGGGATGGAATCAGCGTCGTGTCGCGTATGCAGGGGTGGTGGTGCGGCACGGCGAGGAGGTCTGGTTCACCGGCGGCGAGGTGGGACGGCGGAAGCTCGTCGGAGGGTCGTGGTTCTGGTCGTTTCCGACTGCCACAGAGAGGGGAAACAAGGGGGAAATGGTCAGTGTGGCTCGGTGGTTCTAGATCGGGCAAGAAGAAGAGCGGGGAAGGCCCGTACTGCGGGATCACCGGCGGCCCGACGCGGCGGAGCTCCGGTCGATCCCGAGCACTGGGACGTCCTGGGGAGGATTGGGTGGTGCTGGGAGGCTCAGTGGAGTGAGGAGAGGTCGCTGGTGGTGCTGGAGAGGCTCGGGAGGGGCTTATATAGCCGCGCCCACGGTCCACCATGGACCCGTGCGCCGGCGAGGTTGCAGGTGAGGCTAGGAGGGGTTCTGGAGCCTGGGATCACGCCGGGGAGGACCGTGGACTTGCTCCACGTCCAGCTGAGGGGAAAAGAGGAGCGGGGGAGCGTCTGGAGCGTGCGCGCGTGTGAAGCAGAGGAGTGGCCGCCGCGGGCGGCCAGCGCGCGTGCGACGACGACCACTGGAGGGCGCAGGAGGAGGGGGGACAGCGCCGGGGAGGTCGCGGACGTCGAGAGGCCTCGACTGGCGCGAGGGGGAGGCCCGAGGCTGTCGGGGTCAGCGATTGGCCGGAGCCACCGTGCGGAGGTGCACTGTTGCGTGCTCTAGAGCGTGCGTATTGCTGGCATCATCGCGCTCTCGTAGTTTTGGTCAAAACCAGCGTGTCCAGCAGTGTCTAGCACGTTGAGGGAGGAGTAAAGAAATGGCCTGAGGCCTTGGATGCCCTGGAGATGCTGAGAGAGAGTGGAGATGCTAGTGAAATAGTGAAAGCTTGCTGTCCAGCAAGGTAAAACAGGGCTTTCACCCCTCAAACATTGAGCTGGGGTGCTGGGGAAGTTACTGGAGGTAGCTAGTAACTCAATGATCATGTGGTAAAAAGTTGAGGCCATGGAGAAAAGTAAAAGTGATCAAGTTGGAGGTTTTAGTAAAAAGCCAGAAGGTGTTTGATCAGTGTTTGGTCAAGTAAATGACCTCCACTTGACATGGCACTAAACAGGGTTGAAAGACATGAGAAAATAGGGTGCTTCACCAAATTTGGGCTCATTTTAAGAAACTAGCCAATGTAACTTTGGTGAACCCTAGAAATCAACAGAAACAGTTTCATCTTGTTTGAGTCAAGCTAATCATCTCCCCTTGATGCACCACTTGGTGTAGCATCATCATTTGGGGTATTGATCATGCCCACAAAGTTTGAAGCTCCAGATAAAAAGGTGGTAATGTAAAGTTGTTGAAATTTGCATTTGAACAGAAAGGGTTTTGAGGTGATCTGATCAAGTTGCTCTATTCCAAATCTTGTGCCATTTGGTCTAGATGCCTTATTAGGTCATTCTAGCATGTGCACCAAGTTTGAGAGCATTTGGACAAGTTTGGCAATGTAAAGTTGCTCAAACTTCAAATATGGACAGAATGGTTATGAAGGGGTTTGAGGATGTTTTCTTGCTTCCCAAGGCATGGGACTTGGCAAGATCAACAAATATGTCATATATGACATGATAGAATTTCCCTGGAATTTTTGGCGAATATTTCCTTTGTAAATATTTCAAAAGCTTGAAATATCCAGAAAGGGTTTTGGAGGGTTTAGCCCATTATTTTGAACATGACCAAGTGTTGAAACTCTTATATATGGACAATATATGTCCTCTGAGTCTCTCTGAATTTTGGCAAATATGTTTGAAATAGTTAAATAATTTTCCCCTATTAAAGTCCATTTCTGGCCTTAAGAAAAAGCTTTTTAATAAAATAGGAAAATAACTTTTAAAATTATACCTTTGTGGTTTCTGGGAGTCCTATGACTACTAGGTCTCAAATAAACCTTTTTAAATAATTTCCTCACCCTAAATCAAGTACTTGCAGTGCAAAACTCGATTCAAGGGTTTTTGGAAAACTAAATTTATAAAATACTTTTTGGCCAAATTAATTTTCTAAGAAAATACTATACTGTCATATAACACTTGGCTTGATCATTGGGCAGAAGTTTTGGGTATGGAGATGAATTCTACAAGAGGTCATAGTTGACTTTAATGAGCACATGAAAAAGCATATGAAGAAAACTCAATTCCAAATAAAAGCCAAATGATGCTAAAAAATTTTGCTGGTCCAAATTTTCATGCTTCAAAGATACAAATAACATGTTACAAAATGCAGGGTGTGACATATCCCTTGTTTGTTTGTCCTGAAAGGTTACTGAGAGCAGGCCAATCGTTGATGGTTACAAACAGCAACACATGTAGGTCAAATTCCTCCTGCTTGGCCTCATCCCACGTATGTACACCTTGTCCATTCCACAGCTGTAAAAGTTCTTCAACTAATGGCCTTAGGTACACATCAATGTTGTTGTCGGGTTGCTTAGGGCCTTGGATGAGTATTGGCATCATAATGAACTTCCGCTCCATGCACAACCAAGGAGGAAGGTTATAGATACATAAAGTCACGGGCCAGGTGCTGTGATTGTTGCTCTGCTCCCCAAAAAGATTAATGACATCCGCGCTTAAACCAAACCATACGTTCCTTGCGTCACCTGCAAACTCCTCCCAGTACGTTCTCTCGATTTTTCTCCACTGCGACCCGTCAGCGGGTGCTCTCAACTTCCCATTTTTCTTACGGTCCTCTATGTGCCATCGCATCAACTTGGCATGCTCTTTGTTTCTGAACAGACGTTTCAACAGTGGTATTATAGGAGCATACCACATCACCTTGGAAGGAACCCTCTTCCTAGGGCGCTCGCCGTCAACATCACCAGGGTCATCTCGTCTGATCTTATACCGCAAGGCACCGCATACCGGGTATGCGTTCAAATGCTCGTACGCACCGCGGTACAGGATGCAGTCATTAGGGCATGCATGTATTTTCTGCACCTCCAATCCTAGAGGGCATATGACCTTCTTTGCTGCGTACGTACTGTCGGGCAATTCGTAATCCTTTGGAAGCTTCTTCTTCCATATTTTGAGTAGTTTCTCAAATCCTTTGTGAGGGACACCATTCTCTGCCTTCCACTGCAGCAATTCCAGTACGGTACCGAGCTTCGTGTTGCCATCTTCGCAATTGGGGTACAACCCTTTTTTGTAATCCTCCAACATGCGATCAAACTTCAGCTTTTGCTTTTCACTTTCGCACTGTCTCCTTGCATCAACAATGACCCGGCGGAGATCATCGTAGGGCACAACATCGTCTGGTTCCTCTTGACCTTCAGCAGCTTCCCCCGTTGCAGCATCACCATATTCCGGGGGCACATAGTTGTCATCGTCCCCTTCTTCTTCGTTGTCTTCCATCATAACCCCTATTTCTCCGTGCTTGGTCCAAACATTATAGTGTGGCATGAAACCCTTATAAAGCAAGTGGGTGTGAAGGGTGCTCGAGTCGGAGTAAGACCTCGTATTCCCACAGATAGTGCATGGACAACACATAAAACCATTCTGCTGGTTTGCCTTAGCCACTTCGAGAAAATTATGCACGCCATTAATGTAATCTGAGGTGCGTCTGTCACCGTACATCCATTGTAGGTTCATCTGCTTGCATTTATATATAAAGTGTGTCAAAGACCATTACAGAACATCATGGATACATAAGTGATCAAATTAATATAAGTTTATCATCACATTAATTATATTCAAAGTACATGCATATATAGCTCACCACGGTGGTGCCGGCGACGAGATCAGCGCGGGCGATCGACGGCGGTGAAGACGGGAACGGGACGTACGACGGACCACTCAACCTAGCCAAATATCGGAGAAAATGGAGCTTCGAGAGGAGAAAGCTTAACTAGTGTGGCTCGGGCATTTCATCGAGCACCTCATGTGCATATATGGGAGGTGAGCTAGAGCAACACACAACTCCCCTTGTCGGCCAGAAAAAACAGAGCAGTGTGGGCTCGTCGGCGATGGGGTATATATAAGCAAACAATTGGTCCCGATTCATTACGGGAACCGGGTCTAAAGGCCACCCATTTGTCCCAGTTCCTCTTACGAACCGGGACCAATGGGTGTGGGCCAGGAGTGAGGCCCATTGGTCCCTGTTCATGCCTGGAACCGGGACTAATGGGCCCAGACCAACCGGGACAGATGCCCAACGAGTCCCGGCCGGCCCCCTGTCCACACGAACTGGGACGTATGCACCCACGGGTCCCGGTTCGTGGATGAACCGGGACTAATGGGCTCGGAAGGCCCGAACCAAAGCCCTGTTTTCTACTAGGGAAAATGGGTCAAAAGGCAATTAAACTATTTGTTTACCCTTTATCCAACACAACAGCAAACTCTTGGATGGTAAGTAAGAACCATGCAACCATCTTTTTACTGCCCATAATGAGTTGTGTTAGATGACAATGTCTGAATCTTTTTTCCATTGTAGTGGTTTCCAAAGCAGTTTTGTCACACCCTGTTTTCCATGCCACAATACTTAGATGATAATCATGCTAAAGTTTGGATTGACAATAACTTTTGAGTGTTTTTTACTTTGCTTGATTTAGTTTTCTGTTTGCTGTTTGCAAGTGCTCTAAAAATCAAATAAATGCTCCAACTATTGTAGTCTTTCTCTTTGATCCAAAGTTTTGCCCAATGATCATACCATGTGTATAGGACATAATAGTATTTTCTTACAAAAATATTGTGGCCAAAATTTATTTTCTAAATTTAGTTATCCAAGACCCCCTGAATTGAATTTACACTACAAGTACTTGATTTGGGGTAAGAAAAATCTTTCAAAGAGTATATTTGACTCCTATTAGGTATAGGATTCTCATAAACCACAAAAGTACAATTTTAAAATATATTTTCCAATTTTATTTAAAGACCTTTTCCTTAGGCCAGAAATGGTCTTTAATAGGTTAAAATTATTTAACTATTTCAAAAATATTTGAGAAAATTTAGGGAAACTCATAGGACATATATTGTCCATATATAAGAGTTTCAACATATGGTCATGTTCAACATATTGGTCAAATCCCTCAAAAACCCCTTCTAGATATTTCAAGCTTTCAAATAATTTACAAAGGCAATTTTCTTCATTAATTCCAAGAAAATTCTAGCATGTCACATATGAAATATTTGATGATCTTGCCAAGCCTCATGCCTTGAAGATGAAGACAACATCATCAAAACTCCTCAAAACCATTTATGTCCATTTTGAAGTTTGAGCAACTTTACATTGCCAAACATGTCCAAATGCTCACAAACTTGGTGCACATACTAAAATGGTCTAATTATGCATCTATACCAAATGGCACAAGTTGGAGAGAATGATATCATGATCAAAGTGTTCCAAAACCCTCTCTGTCCAGCTCTAAGTTTGAACAACTCTACATTACCAACTTTTTACTTGTGACCTTAAATTTTGTGGACATGCTCACATCTCAAAATGATGACACTACACCAAGTGGTGCATCAAGGAGGAATGATTTACATGACTAAATCTTGGAAAGGCCATTTCGGTTGATTTCTAGGGTTCACCAAAGTTATATTGGCAACTTTGCCCAAATGAGCTCAAACTTGGTGGAACACCCTATTTCTGTATGCCATTTCATCCTGCTAAGTCTCATGCCAAATGGAATTATTTTACTTGACCAAACAAGCATTCAACACCTTCTACAAATTTTCCTCAAGCAACACTTTGACCTATTCCACTAATCTCCATGTGCCCAACTTTTTACCACAGTTGAACCTAGTCACATTCTACCTCTAGTAACAATTTCAAACCCATAGCTCCACTATTGGGGGGGAGTTAAAGCCTCTCTCTCTCTTATTGGGGGGTGTGAAAGCCTCTCTTTCACTCTCTGGATAACCATTTTCTCTCACTCCCTCAACCTCTCTCCTCTACTACTGGCTATCCAGGGCATCCAATGCCCCTCCCCACTTCTTTACTCCCGCCTAGCACTACCAGCCATGCTTGTGCGCGCCCACTTGGCCAACGAGATGCCTTGGCATGCAATAGGCATGCTCTGGAACGCGCTATAGTGCAGACAGGCACTGTAGCTGCCCTCTGCCCGAGCTGCCTGATGACCTTGCCCCCCCTCGTGTCTCTCGATGCCGCCTCGACGTCTGCAACATGATAGATGGTCAGCCCCTTCCTCCCCTCTCTCCCCTGGCCGCCCCGCTCTGCCACTATCTGTACTCGCTAGGGCCCCGCCTCGAGCTCGTCTTGCTCCTCCTCTCACTACCCATCACCTTGCACCCGCCCCACGAACATCGCAAAGCAGCCCTAGCTCCTCCCCATGGACACTAGATCCATCGCCGCACCTGCCCGTGCACCCCGTCCATGGTGAGCTGGCGCCTGGCTATATAAGCTTGCCCCGGACCTCTCTCTTGCCATCCATCTCCCTCTCACACCCCCAAGCACACGCCCGCACCACCCATTCATCCTTGGAGAGCCTCTGCGCGCTGGATCGACCGGAGCTCCGCTGCATCGGTTGACCGGTGTTCTCACGGTACAGCCCATCGTCGCCCCTACTTTCGCTCGATCTGGAACCACCAGACCTCACTGACCCATTCCCCTCCTTCTTTCGCTCCTATTGCAGCACAAAACGAGCTAATCAGGCTCCTCCCGATGCACCACCGCCGTGCCTCCTCGCCACCCATGGACTAGGCATCTTCGACGGCCAACTCCAGCACCACTAGAACGGCGACACCCTCCTAAGCCCAACGGTACCACTCCCACCTCCAGCCGTGCCCCACATTGTCGCCAGCGAGCTCGCCGCTGTTTCTGGACGGAGGAAGACAACGACGGTCGTAGGCCCCGTCTGTAAGCCTCACGTCCTGATGGATGGGACCCACCCATCAGGTTTAAACACACACGCACGCGCACTGGTTCGCCGCGTCGGCCAAAGGCGTATTTTGCCTTTATGCCTTCGATGTGGCAGCCTTGCGCGGGCTGGTTTCCCTCTAGGCCTGCTGCACCGTGGCCCAGTCAACCCAGTTGCACAGTCCTTTTTCTCCTTTTTCTTTTTCCAGTAACTTGCAAAAGATCCACATAATAAAATATTGGTTCAAATGCAATAATTCCAACTCCTAAATTCATCTAAAAATCCCACCTATTTAATGGTATAACTTTCATACCCATCCATCACACCTCCTTGTATTGTTCAAATTTAAATTTAAATTTGAACATATATTTTGCTCTTTGAAAACCCATTTGTCCTATGCTATAACTCCAAATACAAAACTAGAAATTTTCACATTCTTAGTTTCCACCCTAATATTTAACAAAAATAAATGAAAATTTTAGAGCACTCTTATTTTTCTGTTTTGTTATTCCCTTATTGTGTACCTGATACCTTACAATGTTAGACTTTGCCAAATTGACGAAGGAGTTGGTCCAGAAGGAATTGAAGACCTTTAAGACTTGGTTGAGCCACGCATGCAGCCCTTTGACCATGACACCCCTCTTATTCATCGGTACCCTCTTTCCGTTTGGATGATGATGAAAATGACGGTGGTAAACTTGATGTGAACCACCACATGATGCATGCACCTACTCATAACTCTACCTTGTGTATGGAGATGTAATGATAAAATATTAATTATTGATGCATGATGTTGCATGTATGCTGTGATCAACCTGCAGTTGCATTCTTTCGAAAACCCCATCTAGTGCCCCTAATGCCCGTGGGTGATATTGAACTAAGGTCACCACTTGAGGAAGAAGTGGTGTACTGGAGCAAGCATTTTGTGTGTGTGTGTGTGTGTGTAAAATAATGGATTAGATTTATGTGTGATGACCGTCCCAACCAAACATGTGCAACCACTCTACCCCTTATGGCACATGGCATTATTGATTAATTAGGCTGATACTAGCATGGTGCCCACATTACTAGTGACGGGGGTGACTTGAGGTCACTCTCGGGACGGGGTGGTTCTCGGATAGGCGGCCATGACTATTTTCACAGGGCACCGAACACACCATTGGTCCCTTCATGTATGTGTGATAATGTGAAAGGTCAGAATCCCACGATATTTTGATTATACACGAGGGCCGTGTACCAACTAGTGGAACCTATGTTAGTGTCGTCTAGGGAAAGATAGTGATCAGGTGCTTCCCCCGACACGAAAGCTTCCTGGATCTTGTGGGTAAAGTGCGCAACCTCTGCAAAGTGTCAAACTATCTGAATAGTCGTGTCCATAGTCATGGATAGTTTGGTGGTGCTACTTAAACTATGTCCAGAAATTTTACAAACTTGGTACATGTGTGTGCGGAAGGAAAAACCATTTGAGTCAAGGCAAATGACTTAACATATTGAATGAGCTAGCATTAATCAAAACTCTATTTATGTTGATATCTTGTGACGCCCTGATAATTAAGCTACAGTGATCCCCCGCTAATGATGCCATGTCATCACTTTTATTGTTGCTAAATCCCGTTTAGATTCAATCCGGTTAAAATTCAAATTTAAAATAAAGTCAAACAATTACAGTTATCGAATGTCAAAACTAAAATGTTCAAAAGGTGGAAAAAAATTCAAAGTTAATATTGGTGAAGAAACCCGATCTTTATAAAGTATTGTAATGTCCTCAAATAATTAAAACGACGATAAAACGATTATTTAAATGATCTTTAAGTAATAATAAATCCAAACTAATTTAAAAGTCTTTCAAAAAATTTGTGCTCTCTCGAAATAATATCTATTACTTATGTGTCAAATTTAATGTGTAAGAAAATTCTTCTGATGAAAAAAGAAAATGCAAAACAATAAAGAAAATAAGAAGCAGAAAAGTATAAAAAGAAAAGATTGAACCACTAAGATGTTAGTGGGCTCTAGAGGCACTATGCACCTTAGCCCATCTAGCCAAATGCATGGCCCAGCCCAGCCACACCTCGTCCCCCTTCTCTGTACAGGAGACAACGAGGGCGTGGCACGCATCCACGGCGCCATGGCCATGGTTGGCCGCCACGAGCCCCCCCTCGGCCTATAAGGTTGCCTCCCCAAAACCCTAGCTCGCCCTCGTTTGATCCCCTCTCTTTCCCCATCGAGCCGCCTCCTCCTCGCCTCAGAATCGAGCGCAAGAGCTCGCGTGGTGACCGCACCATCGTCGCTGATGAGGTGGCCTACGACTTCCTCGGCGCTTGTGGAGTTGTCCAGCATGACCTCCACCCTCGACATCGCATTCTCCGAGCAACGGTTCGTGGTAGGACGGCCCATGCGCTCGCCATCGACCTCGTCTTCAACGCGTACATCATCGCCATCTCCTCGTCAATCCGCACTGCTCCGACCACCCCGGGCCTCACCATCAGCTCCTCCAGCCCCGCGGTGAGCCCCTCCTTCGGAACCCCCTTGTAGCCCCTCGATTCGTCGCCTTTATAGTCACGCTCTCCGAGACTGCCATAGCCGGCGCTCACACCCATGTCCTCACACCCTGGTGCTCCCGCGTCGTTGACTGCGTCTCCATGCGTGCCCGGAAGTACTCCGCCCCACCCGGTCTCGCACCGCCAGCGCACGCCCACTCCTCGCCCGCGCGCAGGCCAACTGTCGCGCTCGCCACCCGTTCCTGTCGTGCTGCTCTGCTGATTCTTGTAGCCGTTGTTATTTCCTACTGCTGCTCCTAGCGCTACCACTGCTCTACGGCTCCTTGCACTACTACTGCTAGCCACCCCGAGAAGCTGCCCTTGCGACTGCTCTTGCAGCTGCTATTTTTCTTGTGTTGCTGCTAGCTAGTGGCTGTTGCTGCTACTAGCCATGGCCACGACCATTGGCGGAGTGTGATGCGTGCGTATGTATTTTGTGTGTGCGCGCCGTGTGTGTGGCTGGCTTTGCCACGGCTTATGTGGCCGGCCCTTTCTAATTAGTATTACTACTAGTTTAGATTAACACTAAAAGTAGTGTTAAGTTAGTCTACTAACAGATGACATGTGGACCTACTGTTAGTTTAAAGAAAAGGCAAATAAAAAATGTAAGTCAATGACATATGGGACCCTCATGTACTGTTCACTTTTTGACAAAGTCAACTTCAACTATGTTGACTTTGATTGGCCCCACTTGTCATACACCTGCCTGGGTACACTCTGTGTACCCATGGCAAATTCCTGTTTAATTTTCGAATTAATAATAATTTCGGAATATTGTAAAATCTTTGAAAAATCATAGAAAATAATTTGTAACTCGGATGCAAATAATTTATATATGAAAGTTGCTCAGAACAATGAGACGAACCCGGATACGAGGTCCGTTCTTCCGCTACACATCCCTAGCATACCGAACATGGAACAATCCCCCTCCGACTTGCCTGTTCGAAAATGCCTAACACCGGGAATGCCTTCCTAGGTGTTTTCCCCCTTCGCCAGTATCGTGTAGTACTGCGTTAGAATGCCATTAGTACTGCTTATTTTCATGTCGTGCATCTATATTGCATATGTGTGCTTGGTATTTATTGCTTCCTCCCCCCTCTTCTCTCCAATAGACCCCGAGAACGCTGCTGATGCCCCTGTGATCGTCTACGTAGACGATGACCCTCCTTCCGTTTCAGTGGAGCTTCCAGGCAAGCCCCCCCTTTTGATCAACCCGATATCGCCCATTCCATTCTCTCTCATGCTTGCATTAGATTTTTCTACTGTTGTTGAGTGATCCTATTTTGATGCATAGCCTGCTTTTGTACCTGCTATTGTTACCTACATGATATGCTAAACTGCTTAGTATAGGTTGGATAGTGATCCAACAGTGACCCCCACCTTTTCCTTGTTTCCCCTACTTCATCATCAATGACTCAAGCAACATGATCAAAGACTGGAGCCCGACTGTCCTTGTTGCCCCTGCCTCATCATCGACGACTCGAGCAACGTGATCGAAGACCGGAGCCCAACTGTCCTTGTTGTCCCTACTTCATCATTGACGACTCGAGCAACGTGATCGAAGACCGGAGCCCGACACTTCACATCACATCACACCCCCTTTGTTGCTCAACTATGCAGAGGTACTATCCGGTGCCGAGGGTGAAACCTCGTAACACACTCATGATAATAACTATGTAGTGTAGCTATTTGGTGGTGGACATCGAGGGTGATTCCTCTTTCACCATTCCCGATACAACTCTGTCGTGCAACACCTCAGGATTGAACCTCAAGGGTGAATCCTTGTACGTTCACCATTGATGATTACATCGAGTGGAATCCACCGAGGGTGATTCATCAGGGTTATACCCTTGATGATTAGACACACGGTTACCTTGACTTAATTGAGACCATTGTGAAAGGCGGGCGGGCCCGGTGAGCACCCGCGGGAGTTTCGGTGGTGGCTGGCTGTTTAGCGGTATCACAAAGAAGGGGTGATAGCTCCAGACTTGTCCCGACAGCCGTCACTTCTGTCAATAATGCACTAACAGATTTGGGTATTTGTTCTGAGTTGACCTCTGGCCTTTACGCACTAACCGCCACGTGAGAATAGATATGGGCCTCGGCGTCGTGGTATCTGCCGAAGCTTTGTCAGACGTCCAGTTCAGCATGGAGGCACGGTCAGATCGTGCTGGCCATCCGAGGCGGTGCTGGTATTCACCCTGCGCACAATGACCCGGGGTGCAATGGACGTTGGCCCATCACCCTGGAGCGCTTAGGATGTAGACCGGCGGGGACCTCTCTGCTGAGCCTAGGTAGGGATGCGATGTGTTTATCTTCTGAGGCCGGGCATTGACCCAGAAAGGTGTGTCCGGCCAGAGATGATCGAGCGTGAGGGTAACGTGGTGCACCCCTGCAGGGAAGTTAACTATTCTAATAGCCGTTTCCACGGTAACGAACGTTCAGTCTTATATCCTGATCTATTATAACTAGAAATGGATACTTGAGATATGTGATGGATATGTGGCTGCGAGATTACTTTCTCGTATGGAGTCGAGAAAGGATCTCTAGGTTGTTAATTTTACAACATGCTTGTTAAATATAAACTGCTATTCTATATTCTCTTCTACTGCTTCAAAATGGTGTTTCTAGAAGATGCTTGAAGATGCTAGTATTCGATAGGCTAGGCCTTTCCCTCTTTCTGACATTCTGCAGTTCAGTCCACATATATATACAGCTTATTCCTTTGCTACTGCTGTATACTAAGTATAGATCTGATGCTTGCGAGTACTTTGGATGAGTACTCACAGTTGCTTTACTCCCCCTTTCCCCTTCTTATTCTTTCTGGTTGTTGCAACCATATGGCGGATTACAGGAGGTAGATGCCACCCTAGTCGACTACTACTACCCCGACAAAGCCTACTACTACGTGGAGACAGCTGATGACCAGGAGTAGTTAGGAGGTCCCAGGCAGGAGGCCTTTCCTCTTCAATTCTTGATGTTTGTGCTAGCCTTCTTAAGGCAAAAGCTTGTTTAACTTATGTATGTACTCAGATATTTTTGCTTCCGCTAACTCTGTTGCCTTTGAGCTTCTGTATTCGAGCCCTCGAGGCCCCTGGCTTGTAATATGAAGCTTGTATTATTTTATTTGTGTCTAGAGTTGTGTTGTGATATCATCCCGTGAGTCCCTGATCTAGGTCGTACACATTTGTATGCATCATTAGTGTACAGACAAACCGGGGGCGTAAGAGCCGACTGCCTGTAGGATCCCCCTTTCCAACTCCTTGGCAGAAGTTGACTCTAGTCTTTGAAAAACCGTTTTACTAACATGGTTGTGTGGCTTGCGGGCCCACATTGCCATTGGGTGGTATTAGGATCTTTTACTCCTCGTCTATACTCTAGGACTCTGATCTCTCTTCTATTCGGGTTAAAGTTTTCGCTAACTATAACATTAGGATCTCGTGATCACATCCACCCGGAGATTTGTAATACGCCTTTCTTGAATTGAGGGCCAAGTTCCGCTTCACAATCTTCACTGACCGTAGGATCCTCTTACCGAGGGCACCCTGTGTCATTACTTGCAAATCCCTCGCTCCAGTGGTTTTCTCCAACGTTGATGTAGCCTCTGCTATGTCTCGTTGTTGTTTATCCCTCCATCACGTGCATGAGTGTCGCCTAGTTTGTCTAGGATGTTTCTCCTGGTCGAACTCATACGAACATCGTGTAATTGGCCCCGTATATGTATTGATATGTATTAAATGACTACTGCTTTGTACATACTGCACCTTTGCTCTTTGTTCTGATTACATCATGAATGACTCCATACAGTTGCTCCATCCCTTGCTAAACTACCTTATGTTGCAATTAAGAAGGATGATTAGAACCGCTGGTCGTGACCGTGGTGGCAACAATCCACCACTACCCGAATACATGGTCGGGATGATACATTAGTTGAGCTGAATCGCCAGTTCATGGAAAGAATCATGGCTCAGTTTCCATTTCCCAATATGAATCAGGAACCAGCCCGAGTGACTTTGCAAGACTTTGCGTGTCTAAACCCAACCATCTACTGCAGCTCAACTGAGCCACTTGATGCTGATAATTGGCTCAATGACATCACTTTCGAGCTATCGTCTGCTGATGTAGCCCCTGCCAACTATGTAATCTTCGTGGCTTACTACCTGAAGGGCCTCGATGCTCAATGGTGGGACAGCCATAGGCGTTCCTTACCTATTGGAACTACCAATGTCGAACCACCATGGTTAGTCACAACGTCACCGTTGAAATTGAAGGGTTGGAATTCCATGTTTTCCCCATTGTTTTGAAGTCATCCAATATTGACCTCATTCTAGGAATGGAATGGTTAAAAACACATACCGTTTCTATCATTTGCACCGGTAAAATCATCCATCTACTAAATCCTTCAAATGACATAGTAAGCTACCATGCTTATCTTGTTCGAAATGCCGAGGAACGGATTTATTCCTTGAACGCGTAAACGCTTCTCTTCTTGTGATAATTGGAAACTGATGACCCACAAGTTTAGGAGATCTATCGTAGTCCTTTCGATAAGTAAGAGTGTCAAACCCAACGAGGAGCAGAAGGAAATGATAGGCAGTTTTCAGTAAGGTATTTTCTGCAAGCACTGAAATTATAGGTAACAGATAGTTTTGTGATAAGGTAATTGGTAGCAAGTGACAAAAGGTAAAAGTAAATAAGGTTCAGCAAGGTGGCCCAATCCTTTTTGTAGCAAAGGACAAGCCTGGACAAACTCTTATATAGGACACATGGGAATTATCGTCAAGCTAGTTTTCATCACGATCATCTGATTCGCGTTCGGTACTTTGATAATTTGGTATGTTGGTGGACCGGTGCATGGGTGATGTCCTTACTTGGACAAGCCTCCCAGTTATGATTAACTTCTACTGCAAGCATCCGCAACTACAAAAGAAGTATTAAGGTAAACCTAACCATAGCATGAAACATATGGATCCAAATCAGCCCCTTACGAAGGAACGCATAAACTAGGGTTTAAGCTTCTGTCACTCTAGCAACCCATCATCTACTTATTACTTCCCAATGCCTTCCTCTAGGCCCAAATAATGTTGAAGTGTCAGTAGTCGACGTTCACTTGACACCACTAGACGAGAGACAACATACATGCCATCAAAATATCGAACGAAGACCAAATTCACATGACTACTTATAGCGAGACTTCCCCCATGTCCTCAGAAAAAAGTAACTACTCACAAGACATAATATTGTTCATGATCAGAGTGGTAATAATATGCATAATGGATCTGAACATATGATCTTCCACCAAATAAACTAACTAGCATCAACTACAAGGAGTAATCAACACTACTAGCGACCCACACGTACCAATATGAGGTTTGGGTACAAAGATTGGATACAAGAGATGAACTAGGGTTTGAGAGGAGATGGTGCTGGTGAAGATGTTGATGAATATTGCCTTCCCCATGATGGGAGAGTTGTTGGTTATGACGGCGGTGACGATTTCCCCCTCCCGGAGGGAAGTATCCCCGGTAGAACAGCTCTGCCGGAGCCCTAGATTGGTTTCCGCCTCGGTTCCGCCTTGAGGCGGCGGCATCTGGTCCCAAAAGCCTCCTTATGATTTTTTCCAGGTCAAAACACCTCATATAGGAGAAGATGGGCATTGGGGGACTGTCGGTGGGCCCACGAGACAGGGGCGCACCCAGAGAGGGGGGGCGCGCCCCCCACCCTCGTGGACAGCCGGTGGCCCCCCTCGTGAACTTCTTTCGCCAGATATTTTTTATATTTTCTGAAATGGAGTTCTGGGGAGTTTCGGGGCTTTTGGAGTTGTGCAGAATAGGTTTCCAGAGTTTGCTCCTTTTCCAGCCTAGAATTCCAGCTGCGGGCATTCTCCCTCTTCATGTAAACCTTGTAAAATAAGAGAGAAAAGGCATAAGTATTGTGATAAAACAAGTAATAACAGCCCATAATGCAATAAATATCAACATATAAGTATGATGCAGAATGGAAGTATCACCTCCCCACGCTTAGACCTCGCTTGTCCTCAAGCGAAAGCCGAAATCGAAAAATATGTCCACATGTTTAGAGATAGAGGTGTTGATAAAAAACAAATACGGACATGAGGGCATCATGATCATTCTCAGAATAGCAACATATACGTATATTGTCATATGATTCTTATGCTAAAGAAACAATTCATCCACAATATCAAGCACAAATCATAAACTTCATTGGAAACTAACAAACTTTGATCTTGGTCATTGAAGCAATTGCAATTTATCGTAACATCGGAAAGAGTCAATGTAAGAGCTTTTCAGCAAGCCTACATACTCAACTATCATATAGTCTTTCACAATTGCTCACACTCACGCAATACTTATGTTTATGGAGTTTTAATCGGATAGAGAGAAAGATAGGGGCTTATGGTGTTGCCTCCCAACCTTTTACCTCAAGGGTAATGTCAACAGTAATAGATCATGGAAACTAACAACCAAGTGGGTATATATGTCAGGATCTTTCCAACACAATGTGCTTGACAAAGGATAAAATGTAAAAAGGAAAGGTGAATTTCACCTTGACTCTTATAGAAGAATAATAGATAGGCCCTTCGCAGAGGGAAGTAGAGGTTGTCATGTGTTTTTATGGTTGGATGCACAAAGTCTTAGCATAGAAGAACGTCACTTTATATTGCCACTTGTGATAAGGACCTTTATTATGCAGTCTGTCGCTTTTATTACTTCCATATCACAAGATCGTATAAAGCTAATTTCCTCCACACTAATAAATCATACATATTTTAGCGAGTTTGCAACATGACAACTTACTTGGAAGGATCTTTCTCAATCCATAGGTAGGTATGGTGGACTCTCATGGCAAAACTGGGTTTAAGGATGTATGGAAGCACAAGTAGCATCTCTACTTAGTGCGAGGAATTTTGGCTAGCATGAGGGGGAAAGGCAAGCTCAACATGTTGGATGATCCATGAAAATATACTTTATTTCAGATATAGGAAAACATAACCATTATGTTGTCTTCCTTGTCCAACATCAACTCTTTAGCATGTCATATTTTAATGAGTGCTCACAATAATAAAAGATCTCCAAGATAGTATATTTGTATGTGAAGCCTCTCTTCTTTTATTACTTCCTATTAATTGCAACGATGACCAAAACTATGTTTTTCAACCCCCAACAACTTTTATTTATCATTCTCTTATATGTGAAGTCATTACTTCCCATAAGATCAATATGATCTCTTGGACATTCTTTCATATTTTCTTTCTTTTTATCATGACCCAAGTGAGGAAATCAAGCCCTTGACTCAACACTAATCTTTATTATATAGCTCACGCACTCGAGTACAAATGTAAAGATCATACGGCAAAAGCTCACAACTAGATCATGCTAGCTTTATTCTACTAGATCAAGATACTACCAAAAGGATCGAACTAAGAAAAACTGTAAAGATAGGAGTGATGGTGATACAATACCGGGGTCAATCCCCCAAGCTTGGCAGTTTCCAAGGGGAGTGCCCATACCCATATGATTATGTCTCCTTCTTCGGGGGTGGTGATGATGGCTTCTTCCTTAACTTGTGCTTAAGGACATAATTCTGCTACCTTAGGTCATTGATCTCCTGCTCAAGGTTTAATATTTTCTTGCATAGTGCCTGCTTGTTTTCCTGCAAGAGGTGAAAAGGGATAAATTCGAACTTAGATTTCTTTGCTTTGTCTGGGAGGCTTGACTTTTTGAACCCCACATGCATGTCCCCAGGTTGAGGTAGTGGGACTTCGTCTTCATCTGAACTAGTACAATCCTTTCCCTTGGAATCATGGTCTTCTTCTTCCTCCGTGGTCCAGCCATAACGCTCCCAGTTCCCATAGGCCTTAGGGTCAGCAAGGGAATCATCTACATAGCTTTCTCCCTCCGAATCCTGGGACGACATGTTGCTTTTATCTGCGACGAAAACAGCTCGAAACGAAAACAGAGGATTTTTGCATGATACAGAGGTCAAAACCTTCGGGACTATATATAAGGATTTTTTACGGACCAAAAGGAGTAACATAGAAGAAATCATAGTCTAGGAGGCACACGAGCTGCCCACGAGGCAGGGCGCGCGCCCAGGGAAGGCGGGCGCGCCCTCCACCCTCGTGGAAGGCTCGTGTCTCTTCCGGACTGCCAGTAATTTTTTCTATTTTTCTAAATATTCCAAAACAGAGAAAAATTGCCTTTAGAACTGTTTTGGAGTCAGTTTACTTACCGTACCACATACCTATTCCTTTTTGGAGTCTCGATCGTTCTGGAAAGTGTCCCTTATGTATTCCTCCGGGGTTATGGTTTCAATAACATTGGTTTCAGCATTTATAGGATTACCTGAGATATAATGTTTGATTCTTTGACTGTTCACCACCTTCTGATTTGTGGTTTCGAAGTTGTTGATTTTTATGGCACCGGAACGATAGACCTCCTCCATAACGTAAGGACCTTCCCACTAGGAGAGAAGTTTTCCTGCAAAAAATCTTAAGCGAGAGTTGTATAGCAAGACATAATCACCTACGTTAAACTCACGCTTTTGTATCCTTTTGTCATGCCATCTTTTAACTTTTTCTTTAAACAGCTTGGCATTCTCATAGGCCTGGGTTCTCCATTCATCAAGAGAGATAATGTCAAATAACCTATTCTCACCGGCAAGTTTGAAATCCTAATTGAACTCTTTAATAGCCCAATATGCCTTATGTTCTAGCTCAAGAGGTAAGTGAGAAGATTTTCCATATACCATCTTACATGGAGACATACCCATAGGATTTTTGTATGCAGTTCTATAGGCCCATAATGCATCATCAAGTTTCCTGGACCAATTCTTTCTAGACCTATTAACTGTCTTTTGAAAGATTAGTTTCAACTCTCTATTTCTTAGTTCTACTTGACCACTAGTCTGTGGGTGATAAGGGGATGCAATTATATGGTTGACATCATACTTTGCAAGTATTTTATGGAAAGCACCATGAATAAAGTGTGAACCACCATCAGTCATTAGATATCTAGGGACTCCAAACCTCGGGAAAATAACTTCTTTAAGGATCTTAATAGAGGTGTTATGATCAGCACTACTAGTTGGAATAGCTTCTACCCACTTAGTAACGTAATCAACAGCAACTAGAATATGTGTGTACCCATTAGAGGCAGGAAACGGTCCCATATAATCAAAGCCCCAAACATCAAATGGTTCAATAAAAAGTGAATAATTCATAGGCATTTCCTGACGTCTACTGATATTAGCAATTGTTTGATATTCATCACAAGATAAGACAAACTTACGGGCATCCTTGAAGAGAGTAGGCCAATAAAAACTGGATTGCAATTTCTTGTGTGCAGTTCGATCTCCCACATGGTGTCCTCCATAAGTTTCGGAGTGGCACTTGCATAGGATATGTTCCTGTTCATGCTCAGGTACACAACGTCTAATAATACCATCTACTCCTTCTTGATAAAGATGTGGGTCATCCCAGAAGTAATGTCTCAAATCATAGAAGAACTTTTTCTTTTGCTGGTATGTGAAGCTAGGAGGTATAAACTTAGCAACAATATAATTAGCATAATCAGCATACCATGGAGCAGTACGAGAAGTATTTATGACAGCTAATTGTTCATCAGGAAAGCTATCATTAATAGGTTGTGGGTCATAATGTATATTCTCTAACCTAGACAAGTTATCTGCAACGGGGTTCTCAGCTCCCTTTTTATCAATAATATGCAAGTCAAATTCTTGCAGCAAGAGAACCCATCTAATAAGTCTAGGTTTAGCATCTTTCTTTTCCATAAGGTATATGATAGCAGCATGATCAGTGTGAATAGTTACTTCAGAATCTACAATATAGGGTCTAAACTTATCACAAGCAAATACAACTGCTAAAAATTCTTTCTCACTGGTAGCATTATTTTTCTGGGCATTATCTAGAGTTTTACTAGCATACTGTATAACATTTAATTTCTTATCAACTCTTTGTCCTAAGACAGCACCTATAGCATAATCACTAGCATCGCACATAATCTCAAAGGGTAAATTCCAGTCAGGAGGTTGGACAATAGGTGCAGAGATCAATGCTTTCTTAAGTATTTCAAATGCTTCTAGGCAATCATCATCAAAGACAAAAGGAATATCTTTTTGTAAGAGATTATTCAGAGGCCTGGAGATTTTGGAGAAGTCCTTTATGAACCTCCTATAAAACCCGGCATGACCAAGGAAACTTTGTATACCTTTGATGTCCTTAGGGCATGGCATCTTTTCAATAGCATCAACTTTAGCTTTGTCAACTTCAATACCTCTTTCAGAAATTTTATGTCCCAAGACAATGCCTTCATTAACCATAAAGTGGCACTTCTCCCAATTCAAAACAAGATTAGTGTCTTTACATCTCTGCAAAACTCGATCAAGGTTGCTTAAGCAATCATCAAAAGAAGTTCCGTAAACGGAGAAATAATCCATGAAAACCTCAACAATCTGTTCACAAAAATCAGAGAATATAGCCATCATGCATCTTTGAAAGGTAGTTGGTGCATTACATAAACCAAAAGGCATACGTCTATAAGCAAAGGTACCGAAAGGACAAGTAAAAGTGGTCTTTTCTTGATCCCCTTTTGACACAGGTATTTGAGAGAAACCAGAATAACCATCTAGAAAGCAAAAATGAGTATGTTTGGATAACCTTTCTAGCATTTGATCAATAAATGGCAAGGGGTAATGATCTTTCTTAGTTGCTTTATTTAACTCACGGAAATCAATTACCATCCTATAACATCTAACTATTCTTTGCGGGATCAATTCATCTTTATCATTAGGAACGACAGTCATACCTCTCTTCTTAGGGACACAATGGACAGGACGTACCCACTGGCTATCAACAACTGGATAGATAATACCTGCCTCTAGAAGCTTTAGTATTTCCTTCCTTACCACTTCTTTCATCTTGGGATTTAACCGTCGCTGATGATAAATAATCGGTTTAGCATTTTCTTACAATTTTATCTTGTGTTGGCATAAGGTGGGACTAATGCCCTGAAGATCATCCAGAGTATATCCAATAGCAGCACGGTGCTTCTTCAGAGTTTTCAATAGTTTTTCTTCTTCCTGCTCTGAAAGGTTAGCACTAATAATAACTGGATATATCTTCTTTTCATCAAGATAAACATACTTAAGATAATCAGGCAAAGGTTTAAGTTCAAACATGGGATCACCCTTGGGTGGAGGAGGATCCCCTAGGATTTCAACATGCAAGTTGTTTTTCAGTACGGGTCCCTGTTTAAAGAATATTTCATCTATTTCCATTGTCTCATTCATATGCATATCATTTTCATGGTCTAGCACGTATTGTTGTAAAGGATCATTAGGAGGCACAGCAATAGAAGCAAGACCAATAATTTCATGCTTACTAGGTAGCTCTTTATCAAGGGGTTGTCTAAGAAATTTAGCATAGTTAAAATCATGAGACATATCCCCTAATCCATCAGTAACAACATTTTTCACGCAGTCTATCTTGGCATTAACAGTATTCAAGAAGTGTCTACCAAATATAATGGGACAAAATTCATCTTGTGTGGAACTAAGAACAAGAAAATCAGCAGGGTATTTAACCTTTCCATAAAGACTTCAACATCTCTAAAAATCCCCACTAGTGAAATAGTGTCTCTATTAGCAAGCTTAATAGTAACATCAATCCCTTCTAGCTCAACGGGTGCAATGTCATGCATAATTTCTTGATATAAAGTGTGAGGGATAATACTCGCACTAGCACCCACATCACATAAACCATGATAACAATGATCTCCTATCTTAACAGAGATAACAGGCAAGCCTACAATAGGTCTATGTTTATTCCTAGCATTGGGTTCGGCTATTCTAGCAGACTCCTCTTGGAGGTAAATAACATGTCCATCTAAATCTTCTACCAAGAGATATTTAACCATAGCAACACTAGGTTCAACTTTAATTTGCTCAGAGGGTGTAGGTGTTCTAGTATTACTCTTACGAACTACAGTTGAAGCTTGAGCTTGATTCTTTATCCTAACAGGGAAAGGTGGTTTCTCAATATAAGCAGTAGGAACAATAGGATCAACATTATAGGTGATAGTCTTTTCTTCAACTTTAACAGGTTCAACTACTTTTACTTCAATAGGGGGATGGTATTTAAACCACTTCTCCTTGGGGAGATCAACATGAGTAGCAAATGATTCACATAAAGAAGCTACTATCTCAGAGTCAACTCCATATTTAGTGCTAAACTCACGGAAACCATCGGTATCCATAAAAGATTTAACACAATCAAACTTAGGGGTCATACCTGACTCCTTACCTTCGTCAAGATCCCAATATTCAGAGTTGCGTTTAACTCTTTCCAATATATCCCATTTGAATTCAAGAGTCTTCATCATAAAAGAGCCAGAACAAGAATTATCGAGCATGGTGTGATTATTGAGAGAAAGCCGAGCATTAAAATTTTGAATGGTCATTTTTCTTGAGAGCTCATGATTGGAGCATGAATATAACATTGACTTAAGCCTCCCCCAAGCTTGAGAAATGCTTTATCCTTCGCAAGGACAGAAATTATAAATATAATTACGATCACGATGAACCTGGTGCATAGGGTAGAACTTCTGATGAAATTCCAACTTCAGACGATTATAGTTCCATGATCCAATATCATCACATAGCCTAAACCATGTCAATGGATCTCCCTTCAAAGATAAAGGGAAGACCTTCTTCTTGATAACATCCTCGGGCATACATGCAAGCTTAAATAATCCACAAACTTCATCCACATAGATTAGGTGTAAATCCGGATGCAGTGTTCCGTCTCCTGTAAAAGGATTTTCAAGCAGTTTCTCTATCATACCAGAAGGAATCTCAAAGAAAACATTTTCAGTAGGTGCAGTAGGTTGAGGATCAACTCTTTGCTCTTCTGGTCGGGGTTAAGATACCCCGAATAATCCCCTCAAAGGATTATGAGCCATAGTAACAAGTGACAATAAATTTCAGCACACTATATAAATTTTTCCTTACCAAATTTCACTTACCAAAGTCGCTTCACTCCCCGGCAACGGTGCCAGAAAAGAGTCTTGATGACCCACAAGTGTAGGGGATCTATCATAGTCCTTTCGATAAGTAAGAGTGTCGAAGCCAACGAGGAGCAGAAGGAAAAGATAGGCAGTTTTCAGTAAGGTATTTTCTGCAAGCACTGAAATTATAGGTAACAGATAGTTTTGTGATAAGGTAATTGGTAGCAAGTGACAAAAGGTAAAAGTAAATAAGGTGCAGCAAGGTGGCCCAATCCTTTTTGTAGCAAAGTACAAGCCTGGACAAACTCTTATATAAAGGAAAGCGCTCCCGAGGACACATGGGAATTATCGTCAAGCTAGTTTTCATCACGATCATCTGATTCGCGTTCGGTACTTTGATAATTTGGTATGTTGGTGGACCGGTGCTTAGGTGTTGTCCTTACTTGGACAAACCTCTAATGCAAGCATCCACAACTACAAAAGAAGTATTAAGGTAAACCTAACCATAGCATGAAACATATGGATCGAAATCAGCCCCTTACGAAGCAACGCATAAACTAGGGTTTAAGCTTCTGTCACTCTAGCAACCCATCATCTACTTATTACTTACCAAGGCCTTCCTCTAGGCCCAAATAATGGTGAAGTGTCATGTAGTCGATGTTCACTTGACACCACTAGACGAGAGACAACATACATCTCATCAAAATATCGAGCGAAGACCAAATTCACATGACTACTTATAGCGAGACTTCTCCCATGTCCTCAGGAACAAAAGTAACTACTCACAAGACATAATACTGCTCATGATCAGAGGGGTATTAATATGCATAATGGATCTGAACATATGATATTCCACCAAATAAACCAACTAGCATCAACTACAAGGAGTAATCAACACTAGTAGCAACCCACAGGTACCAATCTGAGGTTTGGGTACAAAGATTGGATACTAGAGATGAACTAGGGGTTGAGAGGAGATGGTGCTGGTGAAGATGTTGATGAAGATAGCCTTCCCAAAGATGGGAGAGTTGTTGGTGATGACGGCGGTGATGACTTCCCCCTCTCGGAGGGAAGTACCCCTGGCAGAACAGCACTGCCGGAGCCCTAGATTGGTTTCCGCCTCGGTTCCGCCTCGAGACGACGGCGTCTGGTCCCGAAAGCCTCCTTATGATTTGTTGCCAGGTCAAAACACCTCATATAGGAGTAGATGTGCATCAGGGGACCATCGGTGGGCTCACGAGATAGGGGGGCGCTCCCAGATAGGGGGGGCGCGCCCCCACCCTCGTGGACAGCCGGTAGCCCCCCTCGTGAACTTCTTTCGCCAGATATTTTTTATATTTTCTGAAATGGAGTTCTATGGAGTTTCGGGGCTTTTGGAGTTGTGCAGAATAGGTTTCGAGAGTTTGCTCCTTTTCCAGCCCAGAATTACATCTGCCGGCATTCTCCCTCTTCATGTAAACCTTGTAAAATAAGAGGGAAAAGGCATAAGTATTGTGACAAAACAAGTAATAATAGCCCATAATGCAATAAATATCAACATATAAGCATGATGCAAAATGGACGTATTAAAAATGGTCCAGTCATTTGTGAATTCCAATATGTCTTTTCAAAAGAACTACCCACTCCATGACCTTGAACTTGTTGCAGTTAAGTTTGCACTGAAGTTGTGGCAACATTTCCTTCTTGGTAATTGTTGCGAGATCTTCACCGATCATCAAAGTCTGAAGTAATTGTTAACTCAGCTAGATCTGGATCTACGTTAACAACGATGTATGGAAATAATTACGGACTATGACTACGATATTTCGTATACCCCTGGCAAGGCTAATACCATGGCCGATGCCCTGAGTTGCAAGCCTTTTTGCAACAACCCATTGGCTGATAAAGCTCAAACCCTACAAAATAGTATCACCTACAGAGATTATCAGATTCGCGTTCTCGTTAAAGCTAAATGTCGCAACCGTCTGAGGGCTATCAAATTTCTAAAGTTCACTGGTCAAATCCTTCTGAAGATGAAGCCACTTGGGAACTCGAGGATCGTTTTCGTGATGAATACCCCACTTTTGATTTCTTCTACCTCCTAAAATCTCGGGACGAGATTTCTTGTAGTGGAGGAGATTTGTGACGCCCTGATAATTAAACTACAGTAATCCCCCGCTAATGATGTCATGTAATTGCTTTTTTGTTGCTAAATCCCGTTTAGATTCAATCGGGTTAAAATTCAAATTTAAAATAAAGCCAAACAATTAAAGTTATCGAAAGTCAAAACTAAAATGTTCTAAAGGTGGCAAATAATTCAAAGTTAATATTGGTGAGGAAACCAGATCTTTATAAAGTATTGTAATGTCCTCAAATAAGTAAAACGAGGGTAAAACGATTATTTAAATGATCTTTAAATAATAATAAATCCAAACTAATTTAAAAGTCTTTCAAAAAAATTATGCTCCCTCGAAATAATATCTATTACTTATGTGTCAAATTTAATGTGTAAGAAAATTCTTTTGATGAGAAAGAAAATGCAAAACAATAAAGAAAATAAGAAGCAGGAAAGTATAAAAACAAAAGGCCGAACCACTAAGATGTTAGTGGGCTCTAGAGGCACTATTCACCTTGGCCCATCTAGCCAAATGCACGGCCCAACTCACCCTCACCTCGTCCGCCTTCTTTGTATTGGAGACAGCGAGGGCATCGCAGGCATCCACGCCGCCATGGCCATGGATGGCGGCCACGAGCCCCCCCCTCGGCCTATAAGGTTGCCTCCCCGAAACCCTATCTTTCCCTCGTTCGATCCCCTCTCTTTCCCCATCGACCCACCTCCTCCTCGCGTCAGAATCGAGTGCAAGAGCTCGCGCAGTGACCGCACCATTGTCGCCGATGCCACGGCCTACGACTTCCTTGGCGCTTGTGGAGTTGTCCAGGAGGACCTCCACCCTCGACAAGGTCTTCCCCGAGCAACAGTTCCAACTACGACACGTGCGCTAGCCATCGACCTCGTCTTCAACGCGTACATCGTCGCCATCTCCTCGTCGATCCGCATTGCTCCGACCACCCCGGGCCTCGCCGTCAGCTCCTCCAGCCCTGTGGTGAGCCCCTCCTTCGGAACCCCCTTGTAGCCACTCGATTCGTCAGCGTTATAATCACACTCACCAAGACTGCCATAGCCGGCGCTCACGCACGCGTCCGCACACTCTGGTGCTCCCGCGCCGTTGACCACGTATCCGTGCGTGCCCGCCAGTGCTCCGCCATGCCCCGGTCTCACCCTGCAGCACGCACGCCCACTCCTCGCACGCGCGCCGGCCCACTGTCGCGCTCACCGCCCGTTCCCGTCGCACTGCTCTACTGATGCTTGTAGCCGTTGTTGTTTCCTACTGCTGATGTTTCCTGGTGCTTCTCCTAGCGCTACCGCTGCTCTACAGGTCCTTGCGCTGCTACTGCTAGCCGCCCCGAGTAGCTGCCCTTGCGACTGCTCCTGCGGCTGCTGTTTTTCTTGCACTCCTGCTAGCTAGTGGCTGCTGCTGCTACTAGCCAGGGCCATGGCCACTGGCTGAGTGTGCTGTGTGCGTATGTGTTTTGTGTGTGTGCGCCGTGTGTGTGGCTGGCTTTGCCACAACTTGTGTGGACGGCCCATTCTAATTAGTATTACTACTAGTTTAGATTAGCACTAAAAGTAGTGTTAAGTTAGTCTCATAACAGATGACATGTGGACCTACTGTTAGTTTAAAGAAAAGGGAAAAAATGTAAGCTTAGGCCTTTGCTACTCCTTGTTCCATAGTCCATCAAAGCAATACTCAAAACTTGAAAGCTTCACAACACAAAACTTAGACAAAAATTCTCGTGAGCTCCGTTAGTATAAGAAAGAAATCCACTACTCAAAGTTACAGCAATGAATTCATTCTTTGTTTATATTGGTGTTAAACCTACTGTACTCCAACTTTTCTATGTTTCATATACTCCAATACTACTCATAGATGCATCGGAATAAGCAAACAATACACGAAAAACAGAATTTGTCAAAGATAGAACAGTCTGTAGTAATCTGCAGGATTCACCTACTTCTAGAACTCCAAAAAATTCGAAATAAATTGGTAAATTTGCGAAATTTGTCTACCAATCATCTGCAAAAATAATCGACTAAAAATCACGATCCAGTAAAATCCCGAAATTTGTCTACCAATCATCTGCAAAAATAATCGACTAAAAATCACGATCCAGTAAAATCCCACGACTACTTTAGCGAATGCTAACGATTTTGTTTTTCACAGCAAGATCACATAAACTTCACACAAGTCTTCCCAAAGGTTCTACTTGGCACAAACACTAAACAAAACATGAAACCACATCTAATCAGAGTCTAGATGCAATATTTATTCCTAAACATAAGCAAAACCAAAGAAAATGAAATTGGGTTGCCTCCCAACAAGCTCTTTCTTTATAGCCATTAAGATCGGCTTGAGATTTCAATGATGCTCAAATGAAAGATAAGAATTGAAGCACAAAGAGAGCATCATAAAACATGTGACAAACACATCTAAGTCTAACATACTTCCTATGCATAGGCATTTTATAAGCAAAAAAATTATCAAAGCAAGCAAGATCTAGCGTATGCAAGAAAGAAGAAAGAAGAAAGAAATAAGATCAATCTCAACATGAAGAGAGGTAATTTAGTAAGATGAAGATTTCTATGACCATATTTTCCTCACTCATAATAATTGCATGTAGGATCATAAGAAAATTCAACAATATAGTTGTCACAAAACATATTCTCAATACGATCCACATGCATGCAAAGTTGGCACTCTTCCAAAATAGTGGGATTAACATTAACTAAAGTCATAACCTCTCCAAACCCACCTTTCTCAAAAATTTCATAAGATTGAACATTCTCCAAATATGTGGGATCTAAAGTTGACACTCTTCCAAACCCACTTTCAATATTATTGCAAACATTATTATCAATCTCATATTCATCATGGGGCTTAAATAAATTTTCAAGACCATAAGAAGAATCACCACAATCATGATCATAGCGACAAGTAGTGGACATAGCAAAATAAGCATCCCCAAGCTTAGGGTTTTGCATATCATTAGCACAATTGACATCAATAGAATTTATAGTAACATCATTACAATCATGCTTTTTACTTAACAAGCTATCATGAATCACTTTTTCTTTTAACAATTCCTCACAATTTTCAGATTCATAGATTTCAAGCAAAACCCCATAAAGATAATCTAGTGCATGCAGCTCACTAGCAATAGGTTCAACATAATTGGATCTCTTAAAGAGATTAGCAAGTGGATGAGTATCCATACTTTAGCAAGCGAAGATGCAAGCTAATTGAGGGCACATAGCAACACAACCAAACGAGAGGCAAGCGAACGGTAAACACACGGCAGAAGAAGGGCGAATAAAACGGCAAGGGTGAAGTGGGAGAGAGGAAAATGAGAGGCAAAAAATGTAATGTGAAGGATAAGGGTTTGTGATAGGTACTTGGTACATGACTTTTGCGTAAGCCTCCCTGGCAACGGCGCCATAAATTCTTCTTGCTACCTCTTGAGCTTGTGTTGTATTCCCTCGAAGAGGAAAGGGAGATGCAGCACGGTAGCGTAAGTATTTCCCTCAGTTATTGAGAAAACCAAGGTATCAATCCAGTAGGAGACCACGCGCTAGTCCCTCGCACCTACACAAACAAATAAGAACTTCGCAGCCAATGTGATAAGGGATTGTCAATCCCTTTATGGTCACTTACGAGAGTGAGATCTGATAGAGTTGATAGTTGATATTTTTGGTATTTTTAGTTTAATAGAACAGCAAATAAAAGTAGTAAAAGTAAAGTAGATGTAGATTGATATGTTGAAAATAGACCCGGGGGCCATAGTTTTCTCTAGTGGCTTCTCTCATGATAGCGATATTCTACGGCGGGTAAACAAATTACTGTCGAGCAATTGATAGAAAAGCGAATAATTATGAGACTACCTAGGCATGATCATTGTATATAGGAATCACATCCGAGACAAGTAGACCGACTCCTGCCTGCATCTACTACTATTACTCCACACATCGACCGCTATCCAGCAAGCATCTAGTGTATTGAGTTCATATGAACAGAGTAACGCCTTAAGCAAGATGACATGATGTAGAGGGATAAACTAAAGCAATATGATGAAAACCCCATCTTTTTATCCTCGATGGCAACAATACAATACGTGCGTTGCTGCCCCTACCGTCACTGGGAAAGGACACCGCAAGATTGAACCAATAGCCAAGCACTTCTCCCATTGCAAGCACTATAGATCTAGTAGGACAAACCAAACCAATAGTTCTAAGAGACTTGCAAGGATATTTTGAGCACACATAAAAAGTTCAGATAAGAACAAAATATCTTTCATAGATAACCTTGATCATAAACTCACAATGCATCGGATCTCGACAAACACATCACAAAAAGAGATTACATCGAATAGATCTCCTCAAAGACCGAGGAGAACTTTGTATTGAGATCCAGAGAGAGAGAAGAAGCTATCTAGATACTAGCTATGGACCCGAAGGTCTGTGGTAAACTACTCACAACTCATGGTGAGGGCGATGATGATGATGGTGAAGGCCTCCGTGATGGATCCCCCTCCGGTAGAGCTCCGGAACAGGCTCCAAGATGGGATCTCCACGGGAACAGAAGCTACGGTGGTGGAATTAGGGTTTTTTCTCTGCCTTCTGAGTTTCTGGGGTACGTGGACTTATATAGGAAGAAGGAGGGCATCGGGGGCCACACGAGGAGGCCTCGAGGCAGGGGGGCGCCCCCCCCACCCTCGAGGGCGGCTCCTCAATACTCTGACGTGGTTCTCAAGCTTCCTGTGTGTGATTTTCTCCAAAAATATCTCTCGCAAAGGTTTCATTCCGTTTGATATTCTTTTTCTGCAAAAACCATGAAATAGGCAAAAAACAGTTGTCGCGACCGGTCCTTCAGTAAAATAATTACCGGAAGACCGATCTCTTTATTAAACCAGCAAGGAATAATATTCCTGCTGGCAGACAATTCCTTGATACCGAATTTCCAGTACACTGAATATTATACAAGGTTGAGCTAGGGGTGGCTCAACAAATTTATTACAAGCGCGCCAATATATTACATAGAGGCGGATATGGCACAAAGTAGGGTGGCATACTACTGACTCGTAATAAAAGGCGGTGGAAAATGTCACTGTGAATTGGGTGGTGTGACTCCAATATTCTACAGTTCATCGAGTGTCGGAGTGAGACCCGATGAATTTATTTGGTGGTAGGCGGAACCGGTTATAAAATAGTGATCAACTCCAGGATCGCAAGAGACTGACTGGGACTCCTCTAAGCGTCGGACTCGCTATCGAACTCTTCATCCAAGAGATCGCCTTCGTCCACATCTGGCCAAATCAACAAGCCAGGTGAGTACTTTGAATGTAATCGCAAGACAGTTCGGACTTAAGATATAACAAATGCCAACATGAATGCATATGAGAATTCCAGCAAAAATGCGACCGGAATAAAATATGAATGCACATAAAGGGATCCTCCCGAAATCCAAAAGATAAAAATAAAGAGATCAAACGAGGGTCTGAGTGACGCCTCGTAGGAAAATAATAAATGATAACAGGCCACAGTCGGGCGTCTAAGCGACACCACATAAAGGGCTTATAGCAAAAATAACGAGAATGCCACAGTCGGACGTCTGAGCGACATCACATAAAGGGCTTATAAAAGAAAAGAATGCCACAGTCGGACGTCTGAGCAACATCACATAAAGGGCTTATAACGTAAATAAATAACAAGAATGCCACAGTCAGACGTCTGAGCGACATCACATAAAGGACTTATAAAAGAAAAGAATGCCACAGTCGGACGTCTGAGCGACATCACATAAAGGGCTTATAAAAGAAAAGAATGCCACAGTCGGACGTCTGAGCGACATCACATAAAGGGCTTTTAACGTAAATAAATAACAAGAATGCCACAGTCGGATGTCTAAGTGACATCTCATAAAGGGCTTATAAATAACAGTGTATAATGATGAAATACTTCGGAAGGTAAAATCAATACAGAGGTAGTGGTGAGTTTATTTACCAAATGAACTTGATGACAACACTATTTTGGTTACTCACAAGAATATACTAGAGACGGTCACCGGGTTGACATGAATATTGATCCTAGGCCATAAACATGGCTACTGAAGGAATTTAACTCTGCAGAGCTTGTACTAATAACTCATAGCCAACGGGTTCTACTAGCCATGTGGGCTAGTCCCGTCTACGGTGTTTTAGTAGAAACCCAACTAACCAGTACACACCCATTTAACATCCTGTCGTCCGGAATCACCCGCGACGACATTCACGGAAAACTTTAAGACGGGGAGGCTACAACCTCGAATAGCATGGGATCAAATTTATATATGCGCGCTCTAAGGGGTGCCCCCCTCTCGGTCCCAACCGGAAACGCCCATGCCCCCTGACCGGATGATGGGCTTTAATCCAGGGCCATGGAACCCTCATCCCGGCCCCTCTACTTGGTGTGTACTCGGAAAGTGGTTTACAACTGACTAGACCGTAATCCCAACGGACGGCCTATGATAGTACTGAAAAAGGAGATGAACGGAATCATGACATGATCTCCGTTGATACTGAGTTGACCAACTACTGGCATGCTCCAACAATACCAGCATTCCACCCTATCAGGTCACCATATGATCGAGGTGGTTCATCATTCTCCTTCGGGACTCACCCGAAGCTTAGTTGCATGAAATATGCTATACACATATGCCCATATGGTCATGCTTATGAACGAGCTACTCAAGCAAACATGCAGCACACTCATCATATCAAGAGTTCAAACATGCTTGCCTGGTTCTGAAAAGTCGGAGCCTAACTCGGCATGATTCGCGTCTCCGTCACGGCCTCCGGTATCTATGTATTCAAACAACAATTTATACTAACATAAATACCACACGTGCAAATAAAGTTGCTCAAAATATTTCCACATAAATATGACAAAAAACTAGACAGAAAACCAAAGTGGACAGAAAAAGAATCAACTCAAAATCACTTTTAGTTTAAAAGATATTAAGGTTTCTGTCCAGGGATCCATCTGTAATGAAACAAAAAAGATCCAGGGGCTAGAACAGAAAATAACAAAACGAACCGGTACGCAGTACGTCACCCGTAGAGGGAAAACACACTTTGCTTAAATACGCCAACAGAAAACGGTTCGAGGGAGAGATGTGAGACACTGACAGAGGGACCCCACGTGTCAGGTTTGAAAAAAAGAAACAGAGCCGCGCCGGCGCCGGTGCTACGATGATCGCCGGTGTCGATCCACGGCGAGATATGAGAGGGGGTGGTACCTATGGCTTCACGGTGGTCTTCCACGTCGAATGGTGGTGGAGTTGGGTGCCGGCGAGCCCCACGTCGACGGCGAGCTTATCTCCGGCGGACGGTGGCTCGGGTGTTCGTGGACCTCGTCGGAGAAGGTTTCTGGAGAGAAATTGGGTTGGGGGTTAGGACTAGGTGGATGACAGTGTACTACGTTCAAGTTCACGGTGGCGGAGGAGCCCTCACCGGAGTGAACGGAGCTGGAGCCCGAGGCGGAGTTAGCTGGCCGGAGCCGGGGAAGAAAAGCCTCTCGGGGCTCTGTCAGAGGTTGGGCGTGGTCTAGGGAAGTAGTGGAGGCGTGTGTGCTCGAGCACGAGCTCGGGGGTGCCTTTTTATAGGCAGCTCGAGGTGGCTGCTATGAACGGATAAGTCCGGCGAGCCAATTACGGCGCTGCAGTGGTCGGACGGCGGGGCTAGGGGCTTTAGCATCATCTATGATATGTAGGAGCTCCATTCCCGCGCTTTACTTTGCCGTAGAGGTGGTGTTATGGCCTGCCCTCGACGGAACGGCCGCGCGGCTTGTCGGCGGCAGAAACGGCGCTCTGCACGTGCGAGGCCACGGCGACGGTTTGCCAGGCGTGCGTTGGCTGTGGGGAGGGACACGTGGAGCACTGGGATGGTCTGGGCGGCGCGAAACGGTGTGGAGCTGCGGCGTTGCTTCTGTCAGCCGCCACGGGCGGCGCTGTGGCCGTGGCAGCCGCCGGCGCGGTCGGGCCAGGGCGCCACCGACGCCCAGAAACGGCCAAGCGACCGTGCAGCGCATGGATAAGAAGAAGCTGCAGTGCAGCGTCGAGCCAAGGGAGATACAGACGAGGTTTTGTCACCGCGCCCGACGACTGTCGAAACGGACGAAACTGGCGAAGTGTTGAACTGTCGACAGTTTCAGTTAACAGCTAACAGTTCAATGTAGGCTAGGTGTTTGATGAAATGATTCTGGTATGTGTGCAATGTTTCAGGGGCTGATTTTTTTGGTGGAGTGGCCTCTTGATGTATCTAGAGGCTGCATGATTTTTCACAGTAATTTTGGAAGAAGATGAACATGAATTTCACCAAAGTTTGCAAATCTGGTCCAAACTTGCAGTAGGTGGAATTTGAAAAATTTGAACTGTGGACCAGTGAAACAAGATGGTTCTAGGTTGTGGGTACTAAAGACTATCTAGGAGAGTTGGTTTGGAGCCAAATAGGTAGATGAAAATTGTGGTCCCTTTGTAAATCACCAAGGTCCACTATAAAAGACAGAATTGTTTTTGGAATGAAATAAATAGAAGAAAAATCCCAATAAGCTCACAACTTGCTGGAATTGAAGAAATGCTTGTCCCATGGTGTGAAGAGAGTCTTGGAGAGGATTGTTCCTGTTGGGATCATGGCATGATGAAGGTTGGAGGGGAGGTAAGTCAAGGTTAAACTTGAGAATTTTAAAACAAGAAGTGGTGAACTCAAGCAACTCTTTTTGAATCTCAACTTGTGCTTGACCCAAACACAAGAGGAGAACTTCAAGGCCAAAAACCAAGCTTGAGAAGACACACAAACTTTGGCAAAAAGGAATTTTAGAAGGGCAAAAGAAATGATCAAATAATTCCCTTTTCAAAAAGGCCAAAAGTTTGCAAGAAAAACCAGCTCAAAATTTTGGGGTTTTACAACACCTACCCCCTTCGGAAAAATCTCGTCCCCGAGATTTCAGCTGATCCTCAAATAGGTGTGGATGTTCTGTCCGAAGGAAATCTTCCCTTTCCCAGGTTGCCTCATCCTCTATGTGATTACTCCACTGAACTTTGAGAAATTTAATAGTTTTCTGACGGGTCCTCCTTTCAGACTCCTTCAAATTCTTCACTGGGTGTTCTCGGTATGTAAGATCTGGTTGCACGTCAAGACTTTCATGTGACACATGTTTCTCTGGGTTGCTTACACACTTCCGTAGTTGCGAGACGTGGAACACGTCGTGGACGTCGGACAGTTCCTTGGGAAGGTCCAGTTGGTAAGCTACTGTGCCTCTTCGTGCAACTATACGGAAGGGTCCGATGAATCGAGGTGCTAGTTTCCCTTTGACTTTGAATCGTTGTAGTCCTCTCATCGGTGACACACGCAAGTATACGTCGTCACCGGGCTCAAAATTTATTTCCCGATGCTTTTGATCGTAATAGCTCTTTTATCGGCTTTGGGCGGTCTTGAGTCGATCCTGTATCATTTTTACTCTCTCATCGGCTTCCTTTAACATATCGGGGCCGAATATGCGGCTATCCCCTGTTTCCGACCAATTCAATGGAGTACGGCATCTTCGTCCGTACAAGGCTTCGAAAGGTGCCATCTGCAGGCTAGCTTGGTAACTATTGGTATATGCAAACTCTGCATATGGTAAACTTTCCTCCCAGCTGGCCCCATAGGTGAGGACACATGCCCGTAGCATGTCTTCGAGTATTTGATTTACTCGTTCCGTTTGTCCTCCAGTCTGGGGGTGGTAAGCCGTACTGAATGTTAGCTGTGTCCCGAGGGCTTGCTGCAACTGGTCCCAAAATTTCGAGACGAACTGAGTGCCCCTGTCGGATATTATAGTCTTGGGCACACCATGTAGGCATACTATCCGGGCGAGGTAAAGCTTGGCGAGCTTTTGAGTGGTGTGTTTTGTCTAGACGGGTATGAAATGTGCCACCTTGGTCAGTCTATCTGTGATGACCCATATGGCATCGTTACCGTGTTGTGATCGTGGTAGTCCAACAATAAAATCCATTCCGATATCATCCCATTTCCATTCTGGTATCTTGTTTGGCTGTAATAGCCCTGCGGGTTTTTGGTGCTCGGCTTTAATGCGTTGACATGAATCACAGCATACAATAAATGTGGCTATATCCCTCTTCATGCCGTGCCACCAAAATCTTTCCTGGATATCCTTGTACATTTTCGTACCTCCAGGGTGGATGGAGTATGGAGCGGTATGACTTTCTGCTAGAATTTGCTGTTTGAGGTCGTTGCGGTTGGGTACGCAAAGTCTGTCTCCGAACCATAATATTCCTTCACGGTCTATGGTGAATTCTGAATCCTTGCCTTGACTTACTTTTCTTTTTATTCCTTCGATACTGGGGTGTCCGAGTTGAGCCTTCTTTATTTGCTCTATCAGTGTAGGCTGTATTTCTAGCTTGGATACTTCGCCCTCCATGACCATCATTAGGTTGAGTCTGGCGAATTCTCGCTGAAATTCGGGTCTCAGGTTCTGTATGCTGCCGCTGTTCGGGCTGGGGTAACGGCTGAGAGTACCGGCTACTACGTTTGCTTTCCCGGGGTGATAGTGAATACCAACGTCGTAATCTTTTACCAGTTCCAACCAGCATCGTTGTCGTAAATTTAGATCAGGCTGTGTGAAAATATAGCTGAGGCTCTTATGGTCTGTATATATTTCACAGTGATTTCCAAGCAAGAAGTGCCTCCATTCCTTGAGTGCATGAATGACTGCTGCCAACTCCAAATCATGAGTAGGATAATTTTCTTCATGTTTTCGCAGTTGCAGGGATGCGTAGGCGACTACTTTGCCTTCTTGCATCAGTACGCATCCGAGGCCTTTCCGGGATGCGTCGCAATATACTTCAAAGCTCTTGTGTATGTCTGGCACAATTAATACTGGGGCTGTCGTTAACCTCTTTTTGAGCTCTTGGAAGCTTTTCTCACATGCTTCGGTCCACTCGAATTTCTTATCCTTCTTGAGTAGCTGGGTCATTGGTTTGGCTATGGTGGAAAATCCATCAATAAACCTTCTGTAATATCCGGCCATACCGAGGAAACTGTGTATATCCGTTACACTGGCTGGTGACTTCCAGCCAAGTACAGCCTTGACTTTATCTGGGTCCACAAAAATTCCTTCTTGTGTTAATACGTGTCCTAGGAAACCCACTTGTCTCAACCAAAATTCACATTTTCTGAATTTAGCGTAAAGTTGGTGTTTCCTTAATTCTCCCAGTACAATGCGGAGGTGTTCACATGTTCTTCCGGTGTCTTGGAATATACCAAAATATCATCAATAAATACCACCACAAATTTGCCCATGAATTTCATAAATACTTTGTTCATGAGGTGGACGAAATATGCGGGGGCGTTGGTTAGTCCGAACGGCATCACTGTAAGTTCGTAAAGTCCGTATATCGAGGTGAATGTTGTTTTCGGGATATCTTCTGTGCGTACTTTTAGTTGGTGATAACCTGACCTTAAGTCAACTTTTGAGAACACCTTGGCTTGTGGGAGCTGGTCAAATAAATCATTTATCCGGGGCATCAGATATTTATTTTCGATTGTGACCATGTTGAGTGCTCGGTAATCTATACACAACCTCATGGTCCCATCCTTATTTTTGGCAAATAATTCCGGCGAGCCCCAAGGTGAGGAGCTGGCCCGTATAAATCCCTTGTCCAGTAGTTCCCTTATCTGTTTCTTTAATTCAACCTACTCAGATGGCGCCATTCTGTATGGTTTCTTATATATGGGTGTGGTTCCTGGTGCTAGCTCAATGATGAACTCTATTTCTCTATCTGGCGGCATGCCTGGTAATTCCTCGGGAAATACGTCCGGAAATTCACATACAACTGGAACCTTGCTTAACTCAGATGCATCAACTTTGTTTAATTTTGGTTGCCGAGATACTGGTCTCTCCTGAGCTGCGACTCTTATTGTTTTTCCATGATGATGAGTAAGAATCACTGTTCTGTTGAAGCAGTCGATAAATCCTTTATTGGTGGTTAGCCAGTCCATACCCAGGATAATATCCAGTCCTTTGTTTTCCAACACGATGAGGTTCGCGTGGAATTTTAATCCCTCAATCTCAATGGTCAAACCTTGGCAGTAATTCTGAGTGATCTGCTTACTTCCGGGGGACTTGATGGTCATTGATTTCCCAAAGGAAGCATTGAAAAACCATTTTGCAAAGCAAAACTCTTTGAAATGAACGAATGAGAAGCTCCAGAATCAAACAAAACCGTGGCAGGTATTGTGTTGACAGGGAACGTACCGAGTACGATATCCGGTGCATCATGTGCCTGCTCCTTGGTCACATGGTTCAGGTGGCCTTTCCTGTGATTGTTATTGGGGTTGAAATTGTTACGCTTGGGCGCAGAATTGTTCTCGTTGTTGTTCGGCTTTGGCGCTGAGTTTCTTGGCTAAGGGCACTGTTTAGCATAGTGTCCTTCTTCTCCACATGCATAGCAGGTAACACCCGGGCGATAGGTGAACTCCTTGTCTCTTGCATGAAAATTCTTGTTTGGACGTGTGTGTATTTGGTCGTGGGTCTGTTCACAACGTTCCTCTGGAAATTCATTTTATTCTTGTTGTTGCGGGGGTGGTTGGTCTGATCCCTTTTTCTCTTGCGGATGTCTTCCAGACTGCGACATTCATTTTCCAGTGTAATGGCTTTAATTGTCTACCAGTGTCTTGAAATCTGGAAAAGTATGTACGACTAACTCGCATTTTAGTGCTGGTGCCAGTCCGTCTAGGAATTTCTTTATCTTTTTATTTTCCGTCATTCACTCGTCATTGGCATAACGTGATAATTGCGCAAACTGACTGTTGTACTCCTGTACTGTCATGCCTCTTTGCTTGAGATCATCAAATTCTCTTTTCTTGATTTTCATGATACTCTTAGGGATGTGTGCCCCACGAAAGCCTTCCTTGAAATCTTCCCAGGTGATATTATTTATGTCGGGATGCATAAGCAGAAAATTTTCCCACCATGACGCGGCTACTCCTGTGAGATAATGCGGTGCGTACAACAATTTTTCGCGGTCTGAGCATTGTGCCACAATTAATTTCCTTTCAATATCTCGAAGCCAGTCATCGGCCTCAAGAGGCTTGTCTGTGTGTGAAAATGTTGTTGGACGCGTCTTCTGAAATTCAGACAATTATGAGTGCTGCTGGTATGGTTCGTGGTGATTTCCCATGTTAATGACATGGTTCATCATTTCTTGGTGATGTTGTTGACTTTGCTTGTAAAGGCGGCATACTTGGGAAAATGCTGTCTCACTGCCCTGCTGACTTGACTGCCCCTGTGAGAAATTGTTGTTTGTCTGTGTGCCATAATTTTCCTCCGGCGGACTTGGCATGGAACGTGTCCAGGGACGAGTCAATTCTTACTCTGGGGTAACAAAGCAGAAAACCTAAGAAGAACCGAGCAGCACAATAAACCAAGATTTTGCAAAAGCGGTCAAACACGAGCTTGAAAAAGATTTTTGAAATAAACTGGTTGATTGCGCACGGAGAAGGCTGCTAGTACATATGTTACACGCAAATCCTAATTATACATACGTCACTCAGGGTGTGCGTACACATCCTGACATGTTATTTGAAACTAGTGCACTCCTCCAAGGTCCTACATGATGCGCAAACAGACTACTCCCATCAACCTATTTTACATAACACACAAATATTACAAGCGAGCGCGGTGCGTCGCGAAATGACGCGCTAGTCGGAGATGTTGAAGATTTCCCTCGGCCTGCCGAGGGTAAGGCCCAGTGGTGCTGGAGACTCAACTTCCTCCTCACTGATGGGCTCCAGGCGCGGAGTATGAGTACGAGGTGTCGAAGCAGGTGCAGCAGGCGGTGCATCTCTGACTGGAGTAGGAGCAATGACTTGGCCAAACTCCTCAGTGGTAGGCAGACGGCGTGCGGTGGCTACAATGGAAGGTGCATAGCATGCGGCGGACGAGACAAAAGTCATCGGTGGTGTGGTATGGAGCAGCTCCCTCCTGTTGGCGGAGCCACTCTGGACCATCTCCATACGGGCGGCCACCAGGTCGTCCACCAGGTTATCAAAGGCTGCCTCAAGAGCCTTGAGGTATTCAACCATTGATTCAATGGCTTCGTCACGCTCCCCATTTGCGCATGCAAATGCATAGTGGCACATAAAGGGCACGTGGCATGTGAGGTAACAAAAGCTTTGAGTCTTCATCGAAGGCAGAATGTCCCGGAGACGAGCTATCGCCTCGCGGGCAGCCATCTGCATAGCATGCCTCTCCGTAGGCATGGCTCTGCCCACAAATCGAAGGCGGCGCGCTTCAGAACGCCCACCTTTGAAGTGTACCACAGCCTGATGCATAGACACGCTGTCGTTGAGCTTATGACAGTAGAGTGTAAATTCGGGACGTGTTGATGGCCTGATTGCGACTTTGGTGATGGCGATGAGGAGCTTGACAAACCCCTCAGGAATGTTGGCGAACACCTGTGCATCACAGTCGTTGCTGTCCATCTGCAAAAGTAGAAAAAAATTCCGAATAGTCAGGCCATAAATTTATGCCGAACAACAGAAAATTGCTACAGATGTAAAAATGCTGAAAATCAGATTTTTCGCTAATAACCGATTAGCGAGCGCAACTAGTGGCTTCCTACAGTCAGCATGGCTCTGATACCAAGGTTGTCGCGACCGGTCCTTCAGTAAAATAATTATCGGAAGGCCGATCTCTTTATTAAACCAGCGAGGAATAATATTCCTGCTGGCAGACAATTCCTTGATATAGAATTTCTAGTACACTGAATATTATACAAGGTTGACCTAGGGGTGGCTCAACAAATTTATTACAAGCGCGCCAATATATTACATAGAGGCGGATATGGCACAAAGCAGGGTGGCATACTACTGACTCGTAATAAAAGGCGGTGGAAAATGTCACAGTGAAGTGGGTGGTGTGACTCCAATATCTACAGTTCATCGAGTGTCGGAGTGAGACCCGACGAATTTATTTGGTGGTAGGCGGAAGCGGTTATAAAACAGTGATCAACTCCAGGATCGCAAGAGACTGACTGGGACTCCTCTAAGCGTCGGAGTCGCTATCGAACTCTTCATCCAAGAGATCGCCTTCGTCCACATCTGGCCAAATCAACAAGCCAGGTGAGTACTTTGAATGTACTCACAAGATAGTTCGGACTTAAGATATAACAAATGCCAACATGAATGCATATGATAATTCCAGCAAAAATGCGACCGGAATAAAATATGAATGCACTGAAGGTAAAGAATGGAAGTCGGGCGGTAATCCTCCCGAAATCCAAAAGATAAAAATAACAAGATCAAACGAGGGTCTGAGTGACGCCTCATAGGAAAATAATAAATGATAACAGGCCACAGTCGGGCGTCTGAGCGACACCACATAAAGGGCTTATAGCAAAAATAACGAGAATGCCACAGTCGGACGTCTGAGCGACATCACATTAAGGGCTTATAAAAGAAAAGAATGCCACAGTCGGACGTCTGAGCGACATCACATAAAGGGCTTATAACGTAAATAAATAACAAGAATGCCACAGTCGAACGTCTGAGCGACATCACAT
>LR738714.1:133707418-133754704 GCA_902687465.1 Secale cereale
ATAAATAACAAGAATGCCACAGTTGGACGTCTGAGCGACATCACATAAAGGGCTTATAAAAGAAAAGAATGCCACAGTCGGACGTCTGAGCGACATCACATAAAGGGCTTATAACGTAAATAAATAACAAGAATGCCACAGTCAGACGTCTGAGCGACATCACATAAAGGGCTTATAAAAGAAAAGAATGCCAGAGTCGGACGTCTGAGCAACATCACATAAAGGGCTTATAACGTAAATAAATAACAAGAATGCCACAGTCGGACGTCTAAGCGACATCTCATAAAGGCTTATAAATAACAGTGTATAATGATGAAATATTTCAGAAGGTAAAATCAATACAGAGGTAGTGGTGAGTTCATTTACCAAATGAACTTGATGACAACACTATTTTGGTTACTCACAAGAATATACTAGAGACGGTCACCGGGTTGACATGAATATTGATCCTAGGCCAGAAACATGGCTACTGAAGGAATTTAACTCTGCAGAGCTTGTACTAATAACTCATAGCCAACGGGTTCTACTAGCCACGTGGGCTAGTCCCGTCTACGGTGTTTTAGTAGAAACCCAACTAACCAGTACACACCCATTTAACATCCTGTCGTCCGGAATCACCCGCGACGACATTCACGGAAAACTTTAAGACGGGGAGGCTACAACCTCGAATAGCATGGGATCAAATTTATATATGCGCGCTCTAAGGGGTGCCCCCCTCTCGGTCCCAACCGGAAACGCCCATGCCCCCTGACCGGATGATGGGCATTAATCCAGGGCCATGGAACCCTCATCCCGGCCCCTCTACTTGGTGTGTACTCGGAAAGTGGTTTACAACTGACTAGACCGTAATCCCAACGGACGGCCTATGATAGTACTGAAAAAGGAGATGAACGGAATCATGACATGATCTCTGTTGATACTGAGTTGACCAACTACTGGCATGCTCCAACAATACCAGCATTCCACCCCATCAGGTCACCATATGATCGAGGTGGTTCATCATTCTCCTTCGGGACTCACCCGAAGCTTAGTTGCATGAAATATGCTATACACATATGCCCATATGGTCATGCTTATGAACGAGCTACTCAAGCAAACATGCAGCACACTCATCATATCAAGAGTTCAAACATGCTTGCCTGGTTCTGAAAAGTCGGAGCCTAACTCGGCATGATTCGCGTCTCCGTCACGGCCTCCGGTATCTATGTATTCAAACAACAATTTATACTAACATAAATACCACACGTGCAAATAAAGTTGCTCAAAATATTTCCACATAAATATGACAAAAAACTAGACAGAAAACCAAAGTGGACAGAAAAAGAATCAACTCAAAATCACTTTTAGTTTAAAAGATATTAAGGTTTCTGTCCAGGGATCCATCTGTAATGAAACTAAAAAGATCCAGGGGCTAGAACAGAAAATAACAAAACGAACCGGTACGCAGTACGTCACCCGTAGAGGGAAAACACACTTTGCTTAAATACGCCAACAGAAAACGGTTCGAGGGAGAGATGTGAGACACTGACAGAGGGACCCCACCTGTCAGGTTTGAAAAAAAGAAACAGAGCCGCGCCGGCGCCGGTGCTACGATGATCGCCGGTGTCGATCCACGGCGAGATATGAGAGGGGGTGGTACCTATGGCTTCACGGTGGTCTTCCGCGTCGAACGGTAGTGGAGTTGGGTGCCGGCGAGCCCCACGTCGACAGCGAGCTTATCTCCGGCGGACGGTGGCTCGGGTGTTCGTGGACCTCGTTGGAGAAGGTTTCTGGAGAGAAATTGGGTTGGGGGTTAGGACTAGGTGGATGCTAGGGTACTACGTTCAAGTTCACGGTGGCGGTGGATCCCTCACCGGAGTGAACGGAGCTGGAGCCCGAGGCGGAGGTAGCTGGCCGGAGCCGGGGAAGAAAAGCCTCTCGGGGCTCTTCCAGAGGTTGGGCGTGGTCTAGGGAAGTAGTGGAGGCATGTGTGCTTGAGCACGAGCTCGGGGGTGCCTTTTTATAGGCGGCTCAAGGTGGCTGCCGTGAACGGATAAGTCCGGCGAGCCAATTACGGCGCTGTAGTGGTCGGACGGCAGGGCTAGGGGCTTGAGCATCATCTATGATCTGTAGGAGCTCCACTCCCGTGCTTAACTTAGCCGTAGAGGTGGTGTTACGGCCTGCCCTCGACGGAACAGCCGCGCGGCTTGTCGGCGGCAGAAACGGCGCTCTGCACATGCCAGGCCACGCCGACGGTTTGCCAGGCGTGCGTTGGCTGTGGGGAGGGACACGCGGAGCACTGGGATGGTCTGGGCGGCGCGAAATGGCATGGAGCTGCGGCATTGCTTCTGTCAGCCGCCACGGGCGGCGCTGTGGCCGTGGCAGCCGCCGGCGCGGTCGGGCTAGGGCGCCACCGACGCCCTGAAATGCCCAAGCGACCGTGCGGCGCATGGATAAGAAGAAGCTGCAGTGCAGCGTCGAGCCAAGGGAGATACAGACGAGGTTTTGTCGCCGCGCCCGACGACTGTCGAAACTGACGAAGTGTTGAACTGTCGACAGTTTCAGTTAACAGCTAACAGTTCAATGTAGGCTAGGTGTTTGATGAAATGATTCTGGTATGTGTGCAATGTTTCAGGGGCTGATTTTTGGTGGAGTGGCCTCTTGATGTATCTGGAGGCTGCATGATTTTCCACAGAATTTTTGGAAGAAGATGAACATGAATTTCACCAAATTTTGCAAATCTGGTCCAAACTTGCAGTAGGTGGAATTTGAAAATTTTGAACTGTGGACCAGTGAAACAAGATGGTTCAAGGTTGTGGGTACTAAAGACTATCTAGGAGAGTTGGTTTGGAGCCAAATAGGTAGATGAAAATTGTGGTCCCTTTGTAAATCACCAAGGTCCACTATAAAACATAGAATTGTTTTTGGAATGAAATAAATAGAAGAAAAATCCCAATAAGCTCACAACTTGCTGGAATTGAAGAAATGCCTGTCCCATGGTGTGAAGAGAGTCTTGGAGAGGATTGTTCCTGTTGGGATCATGGCATGATGAAGGTTGGAGGGGAGGTAAGTCAAGGTTAAACTTGAGAATTTTAAAACAAGAAGTGGTGAACTCAAGCAACTCTTTTTGAATCTCAACTTGTGCTTGAGCCAAACACAAGAGGAGAACTTCAAGGCCAAAAACCAAGATTGAGAAGACACACAAACTTTGGCAAAAAGGAATTTTAGAAGGGCAAAAGAAAGGATCAAATAATTCCCTTTTCAAAAAGGCCAAAAGTTTGCAAGAAAAACCAGCTCAAAATTTTGGGGTGTTACAACAGCAATCTAGACTGGCCCTTTGGGTTAATAGGTTAGTCCCTAAAATGATATAAAAGTGAATGATAAAGCCCATCAAACATCCAAGACTTCATAAATAATAGCCTGGAACAATAAAAATTATAAATACGTTGGAGACGTATCACGCGCAATGACCTGGAGTGCAACGGGCGATGTCCCATGACCCAGAGCGCTTAGGATGTAGACCGGCGAGGACCTCTCTGTTGAGCCTAGGTAGGGCTGCGACGTGTTGATCTTCCGAGGCCGGGCATTGGCCGAGAAAGGTGTGTCCGGCCAGAGATGATCAAGCGTGAGGGTAATGTGGTGCACCCCTGCAGGGAAGTTAACTATTCGAATAGTCGTGTCCACGGTAACAGATGTTCAATCTTATATCCTGATCTATTATAACTAGAAATGGATACTTGAGATATGTGATGGATATGTGGCTGCAAGATTACTTTCTCGCAGGGAGTCGAGGAAGGATCTCTAGGCCGTTAATTTTACAACATGCTTGTTAAATATAAACTGCTATTCTGTATTCTCTTCTACTGCTTCAAGATGGTGTTTCCAGAAGTTGCTTGAAGATGCTAGTCTTCGGTAGGCTAGGCCTTTGTTCTGGCATTCTCCAGTTCAGTCCACATATACAGCTTATTCCTTTGATACTGGTGCATACTTAGTATAGATCTGATGCTTGCGAGTACTTTGGATGAGTACTCACGTTTGCTTTGCTCCCCCTTTTCCCCTTCTTCTTCTTTCTGGTTGATGCAACCAGATGGCGGATTCCACGAGTTAGATGCCAAACAGTCGACTACTACTACTACGCTGACGGAGCCTACTACTACGTGGAGACAGCTGACGGCCAGGAGTAGTTAGGAGGTCCCAGGGAGGAGGCCTTGCCTCTTCGATCGTTGATGTTTGTGCTAGCCTTCTTAAGGCAAAAGCTTGTTTAACTTGTGTCTCTACTCAGATATTGTTACTTCCGCTAACTCGGTTGCTTCCGAGCTTCTGTATTCGAGCCCTCGAGGCCCCTGGCTTGTAATATGAAGCTTGTATTATTTTATTAGTGTCTAGAGTTGTGTTGTGATATCCTCCCGTGAGTCCCTGATCTGGGTCGTACACATTTGCGTGCATGATTAGTGTACGGACAAATCGGGGGCGTCACATATCTGCAACGTGATCTCATGAGTTTGTTGATGCATAACTTACTAGATGATAGGCCATTCCATCTAGCTTGATGCTATGTTGCCTACTTGTTGTTATACCATGCATTGTTACTTTGATCCATAACTTGGGTTGCTTGCGAGTACATTCAAAGTACTCATTGTCTTGCCACCGGTTATTTAATTGGCCAGGCATGGAAGAACAAGAGTTCGAAGAAGAATTTTTGGAGACGAACATGCGAACTAGGACGAATTCCTAGTCAGAATGCATGTAGGGCTAATGCAGCTGGCATGGGTCCTACCTATCTACGAGGATTTCCACGGCTTCATTTTATTTGATGTCCAGCCCTTGAGACTATATCTATGTAAGACTTGACCATAATGGTCATAATTTTAGTAAGACGATATGTATGGATGTAAGACTCTTGTTACTCAGCTTATGTGTGTTCAGTGAACATTGCTCTCTGGGATCACTATACATGTGCATTCGGCGATCTCGACTTATGAGTCGGGGTCCCCACAGAGCTGGTATCAGAGCCATCCTGACTGTAGGAAGCCTTAGTTAGCATGGATGTTGGTTAGGATAGGAACTAGACCCCAGACCCCCAAATCTCTTGCAAGGCCCGTTACACTTCTCTCCTCTTCTTATCTAGCCAACAATAAAAACCTTACACGCTTGTCGTGCCCTCTCTTGTCATATTGACCCTCCTCTAACCTCCTTGTAGATGGTCGTCGCCCCCACAAGACTCATCATGACAGGATTTCCACCACTCCTAAGGGACTGTTTCCAATAGTGCCACTATCCCTCGGAGCCGATGTACACCCTGCATGAACTGGACAATGGAAAGTTCAAAACAGATTTCTATGACAAGATGGTTGTACCTGCCAAGACCTCACCTCAGAGCTGGTTCTTTGTCGAACTACCTATGTCAACCAAGAACTTGGCCATTCGGCAGGTGGCCTACGAAGCCCTTCTCCGTCTTCGAGACCTCTTCCTGGAAATGAGGGAAGGTCAAGCTACCTGTTACCTACCCAGCAAGAGTGGATCAGGAACCACTTCTCAAGCAATGATTTCCATAAGAGATGAGGACCCAATCCTCAAGCTCTAGATCCACTTCGCCCACACGGTCGATCATCTTCTGCGTGACCTCACTGAAGAATTCCTCATGTCCTGCTAGGATTTCCCTTCACTTCTACACCTCCACTGCCTCGAGAAGAAGAAGGTGATCGAGCGTGAACAAAAAATCACTGCCCTACAAGTCTACATTGCCAATCAGAAGCACGAGATTGAAGAACTTCAAGGAGCCCGCGACCGAACCCCACGAAGAAGGCATAGAGATAGATTTCCATATCCACCTCTTGGAGAACTATCATCAGGCCACCAACAATATGACCCAAGACTGGAGAACAACCTCTTTGCTTCCGTCACATGTCATGGGTGTGGTGAACTCGGGCATATCAACAGGATGTGTCCCAACAAGCTGGCGACAAGTTGAAGGTTGAATGCCCTTCTCCTCGAGTAATGAAGCAAGCACGACTATTGAGTTCGATAACCCCTAGGGTAGGATGAAGTCGTGTTCCCCTTATGCGAAGTCCGGTACATGTAGTGGTTCAAATGAAACCATGTTGTGTGTTGCTTGCTTTTATCTGTTTGTGTTTTGGTATAAGTCGCACTTTTGCCTTGGGTAGCATGTTCGCGACTATATCACCTATCTTACCTTAATAAATGTGTGTGGCCTTCACGGCACTTGTTTGCTTACACTTGCACTATATAACCCCCTTTAGGCATTCCCCTCCTCTATTCTACTTATTGCTCCCATCTCTCTCCTCAAATGAAGACCGGCAAGACAAGATACACCAAGGATTCTGTTTTGGCAACCAACTGGCACTCAAGATTGTTGCTATAGCCTCCTCGACCAAGTGCAACCCCATAGAGTTATGTTTACCCCTCAGGATTGGAAACCCATTCCTAGATCTTTGAGACTTCACGAGATACCCCAGCTCAAATCCTTAGCCATGAGCTTAATCCACAGAATTGCAAGAAAACCATTTAAGCCTCCGTAACCTTGCATGACACAAGGTTCATTATGAAACTAGTGAACATAGTGAGCAAGAACATTGACATCCTAATATAGCACAAGAACTAACGATGCCATAGGGAAGACCAATTTGAGGATATATGAATAGAGGACAAATGACTTGATGCGTTTATATCCATGACTTTGAGGAATTATATGAGACTATTTGGTGGATTATGAGGCTTTCATGTTGGTAGATGAACTTGGTTGGATCACGTCAATAGAGTAGCATAACTTTCGTGACCCCTGAGTAAATTGGATTTAGCAGGACAAATTGTGACGCCCCCGATTTGACCGTACACTAATCATGCACGCAAATGTGTACGACCAAGATCAAGGACTCACTGGTAGATATCACAACACAACTCTAGACAAAAATTAAAATAATACAAGCTTTATATTACAAGCCAGGGGCCTCGAGGGCTCGAATACATAAGCTCGAAAACACAAGAGTCAGCGCAAGCAATAATATCTGAGTACAGACATAAGTTAAACAAGATTGCCTTAAGAAGGTAGCACAAAAACAACACGATCGAAAAGGCAAGGCCTCCTGCCTGGGACCTCCTAACCACTCCTGGTGGTCAGCTGTCTCCACGTAGTAGTAGGCTCCGTCGGGGTAGTAGCAGTCGTCAAGTGTGGCATCTAGCTCCTGGACTCCACCATCTGGTTGCATCAACCAGCAAGAAGAAAGAAGGGGAAAAAGGGGGAGCAAAGCAACCGTGAGTACTCATCCAAAGTACTCGCAAGCAAGGATCTACACTACATATGGATCGGTATCAATGAAAGGGGGGTATCTGTGGACTAAGCTGCAGAATGCCAGAATAAGAGGGGGAGAAGCTAACCCTATCGAAGACTAGCTTCTTCTGGAAACCACTGTCTTGCAGCAACAAGGGGGAAGTAGAGTAGTATAACATAAGTCATATTTATGTTGTTGTTCCAACGCTCCGGGATCCTTTCTCGACTCCCGAAGCAACATATCCAAACAATGCCTCAGCATCCAGTTCTAGTTGTAGCGATCGGGATACAACTCCAAGTGTCCGTTACCGTAGGACAGGCTATCGATAGATGTTTTCTTCCCTGCAGGGGTGCACCAACTTACCCAACACGCTTGCTTAACTCCGGCCGGACACACCATCAGGTCATGCCCGCCCTCGGCCAAACAATACGCCGCAACCCGACCTAGGCTTAATAGAGAGGTCATGCACGCCGGACTAAACCCTATGCTCCCAGGGGTCATGGGCCAATCGCCCCGGGAACTCCTGCATGTTGCGTGGGCGGCCGGTGAGCAGACCTAGCAACCACCTTTAAAAAGGTAGGAGCCTAACCAGTCCAACCCGGCGCGCGCCGCTCAGTCGCAATGAGGTCAGTTAAGCTTCGGTTGATGCATACGACGCAGAACGCCCATACTATGCCCACGTGATGGTTAGTGCTATCAGGCCAGAGGCCCCTTGGATCAAATATCCAAACCATTTAGTATCTTGGGGACGCGCGGTAACGAGCAGAGACTCACGATAATGTGACCCCATCGCCCCGTCTCGAGAACTTGCGGCAAGGGCGAGTGCCCGGCCACGCCTCGTAATTATCTCGCGGGCACCTTCCAGGTCAACCCGACTACACATCACTCGCAATTAAGCTCGCGCGGGTACCCCTTAGGGTCGACCCGTCTTTAGTAACCAGGTTCAGTGTAAAGTCATAGTAACCATTGTAACTGTGTGTCTGACACCAAAGGAAAACCTAAGGAAATCACCCTCGATGGAATTCCACCTGATGTTTATCGTCAAGGTGAACGAAAGAGGAGTCACCCTCGAGGTCCACTCTTGAGGAGTTGCATGACAATGTCGTTATCGGGAGTGGAGAAAGAGGAATCACCCTCGATGACCACAACCGATGAACTAACCTACAAGGTTAACATCAGAAGTGCTGATGAGGTCTCACCCTCGGCACTCGATAGTAACCCAGTAGTGTCGAACAACTAAGGGGGAAGTGATGTGCGGTGCCGGGTCTTGGTCTTCGATCCCGTTGAACGAGTCTTCTGATAATCCAGCGAGGCAGTCAGGACAAGGTAGGGGGTCACTGGTGGATCTCTAACCAGCCTATACTAAGTAGTTTAGTATAAACATGTAAGGTATGAAAGCAGTAACAACAACAGGCTATGCATCAGAATAGGATCATACAGAAAAGCAGTAGCAGTTCTAATGCAAGCACAAGAGAGAAGGGAATGGGCGATATCGGAATGATCAAAGGGGGTGGGCTTGCCTGGTTGCTCTGGCAAGAAGGAGGGGTCGTCAACACCGTAGTCGATCACCGGGGCATCTTCGGCCTCAGGGTCTACCGGAGAGAAGAGGGGGGGAGAAACAATAAATACAAAGCATACAGATGCAATAAAGAAGCACGACAAGTTAACATGCAGCTCTAGGGTGCTCTAACGCGGTGGTACACGGTACCGGCGAAGGGGGATATCACTCGGGAAAGTATCCCCGGTGTTTCGTGTTTTCGGACAGATGAAACGGAGGGGGAAAGTTGCAGGTTCACTATGCTAGGGACGTGTGGCGAATGAACGGACCGCGTATTCGGATTCGTCTCGTCATTCTGAGCGATTTTCATATATAAAACTTTTTCATCCGAGTTACAGATTATTTTATATGATTTTCTACAGTTTAAATGATTTTCTGAATTGATTTAATTATTTAAGTCCAACATAATCCAGAAAAGTGAAATGGTGATGTCAGCATGACATCACCATGACGTCAGCGGGTCAACCAGTTGACTGTGTTAATCCTGACATGTGGGACCCGCCTGTCAAAGACTGTTTAGTTAACTAACAGTTTAATTAAACTAATCAAGTAGTTAGTTTAATTAAACAAGATTAGTTAAGTTAATTAATTAATTATTTTTATACGTTTTTATTATTTGTATATATATATTTTAAAAAAAACCTTTTACGAGGCGGGCCCACGGGTAAGTGGCCCATAAGCCACTCGGGTTAACGGGCGCCAGGGGCGGGCGTCCGTGCCCGTCGGGGCTGGAAACGACTGCAGCCCGCTCGGGCACGGGGGAGGCCGCCGAGGCGCCGGAGGCGGGGCGGCAGGGTATGCCCGCCGGGGTGGTCAGAGGGGCGACCGCCGCGGCCGGCCACGATGGGGCGGCGCCGGGGCGTGGCGGGGGCGGAGGCCCAGCAGTGGTGGTGCGCAGGTGGCCGGAGGAGGGGGCGGCGGCGTCCAGGGGCGGCCGGAGCGGCCGGGCGCCGGTGCTGGGGCCGAGGGGGCGGCGACCCTGGGTGGAGGCGGCCGGAGGCGGTCGGAGACGGGCTCGACGACCGGTGATGTGCGGGCGCGAGGCAAGGCAGTGGCCGGGGCGGGGCACGGCGCGACAGCGAGTGAAGTGAGCTGCGGGCGGGGCGAGCTCGCGGGCGGCAGAGCGCGTGTGTGTCGGCAGCGGAAGAGCAGTGGCCGCGGCGGAGCAAGGCGAGGCGTGGCTGCGCGAGGCCGCGACGGAGGGGATCCGGGGAACCGGGCGCGGCGCGGTTGGGCGCGAGGTCAGGGACGAGGCTCGCACACGAAGTGGATCTCCGGTGCGGCCATGGCTGCGGACGCGACGAGCACGGGGCCTAGGCTCGACCACGACGAACGGCCACTAGCTGCACGGCGGAGCCGAGCTCCGGTGAGGTTGCTAGCGATGGCTACGGGGACGAAACCGCGCGTGAGAAAGATGGGAAAAGGCAAGGGCTTACACCGCGCCTGCAGGTGTGCAAAGATGTGCTCAGGGAAGGCTCGAGGCGGCGGTTCCTGGTAATGGCGATGACGGAGCAGAGGAGGAAGGAGTCGTTGTGGCCGCAGCGGTGCTCCTCAGCTCCAGCAGAGGGCACCAGACGATGAGTCGGAGGCCGACGGGGTCTATGGACTCGACGGAGAGGCAAGAGAAGGCCGGCGGCTACGCGAATGATGACGGCGCAGCCATGGCAGCGCTCGGGCCACGGTCCAGATCGAGAATGGGAGCGAGGGGAGGGAGATATTTGTGCGAGGGGAAGCTGACGAGGCCGAGGAGGGAGGGTCGTGTCGTTCTTATCCCGTCCGAGGCAGCGCCGACGACGTGGTGTGGCGGGGACGCGCGGGAGGAGCCTCGGTAGGATGAACAGAGGAGGAGGAGGACGACCGTGGAGGTGGGCTACAGGGTTGGGCCGCCCAGATGGCTAAGGTCCAGGGGCAGTGGGCCTCTCTCCTTTTCTTTAACAAAAACCTTTCCGTTTACCCCATTGACTTTTCTATTTTGCACTTTCTTTTTGCTGCAAAATACTTTTGTAAAAAGTGTAGCTTGCCTCAATAATTATTATGTAAAATTTAGCACTGCCTCAAGAAGTTTGAGAAGCAGTTGAAAATCCTTAGAATTTTTATAACTTTAAAAGTGATATAAAATATTATTTTGATCCCTAATTTATTCATTTAAGGACATTTAAACAATTTAGAACATGAGTTTCAACATGACAAATATCCAGGGATTATTTACAACACCTTGAACATTTCGTTTTTCATGTTTGAGAAATTAGACTCTTGGACTTCAATTTGAATTCGAATTGAATTATGTTTTGGATCCAACAAGGATTAGCAACAGTAAGAGTGATGACCTGGCATCATTAGCAGGAGATTACTGTAGCTTGATTACCCGGGCGCTACACAAATTACGATCGCAATCTGAAATTCTGGGAAGCATGAGGATTAGACTTAGCCAAGGGATGTTGATAGGATATAGTTGACACTACAATAATGACTTGGGGAAAGTGTAGAAATTCTCGTTGGTCATGAGATTTGGATTTAAGTAGGTGATTCTAGTTGAGTATAGATGTTAAGTATGTCTACATGGTTTGGAGTAAACTAGATTTAGACTAATAATCTCGATCATGATACCATGTTTCTCAGTGCACAATAAACTAGGATATTGGATTAATTGTCTCAGTTGATTTAGGATCTATATAAGCCTGACCTTGGAGTTTACTTGATCATGATAGTGGAAGTTGGTGGATTTACTATAGTAAATTAGCCCTTTCAAGTATTTGGGGATTATAAGGACTTTAGGAGATCGTGTGGAACACCATAGAATCCGGATATGTAGAAATAGTGGATTATCTAGTGACTGATGGAAGTTAACGGGCTGTTGGAGTTGATTCATAGGAAGGAAACAAGATCGTGAAGTGGCTTACAACGTGTTTCCTCGGGATAGAAATGCACTATCTTGGAACTTGGAAGGATAGGCTAAGCAATTGGATTGTCGTGATTAATTCCATCTTGGAAGCTTGTATGCACTACCCATGGATTTTTATGGGTAGCCATACATATGAGTTCAGGGATCGTAGACATATATGATTTTGATAGGCCTCCTCTCTAGAGTCATGAGGATATGAATAGCATGAGTGATGATTGTGGTTTACCTAGACAAAATAATGCTTTCAGTGGTATAAACTTATTTGTTTAGAGGACAAGATAGCACTTGATGATACCATGGACCTAGGGTAGGGTCACAGGCCTAACCTAGGTACCCTACCCAAGGTCACTGCCCTGAGATCAAAGACATTCCAAGGATGATAGAAGATATCGACTGAAACGGCCAAAGAGAGCAATTCACTCGACCATATACCTCACTCGGATATCCCAATTCCATTCGACAGAATGAAGTCACTCGACCGTGCAAGAAACCACTCGACGCACAGAAGGTCTCAGGTCACTCAAGGCTAGCAACGGTTGGGCATTCACTCTGTTGTCTTAATGGCCTTTACTGCTCTTTATTACAGGCGTTATCAGTAATGTCATGTCTTTATGTACATTGAACCCTCTGTAACGTGGGACGGCTGGGTCCTGGCGTACTCTATATAAGCCACCCCCTCCTCCGATACAAGGGTTCGCACCCCCTATAACACACATACACATATATTCCAGTCGACAGCCTCCGGGCACTGAGACGTAGGGCTTTTACCTCCTCCGAGAGGGGCATGAACTCGTAAAACTTGTGTCTACAACCTTGCCGTAGCTAGGACCTTGCCTCCTCCTACGTACCCCCTACTCTCACTGTCAGGCCTAGTACCACGACAGTTGGCGCCCACCCAGGGGCAGGTATCTTAGCGACTTCCTGTGAGGTTGCAAGTTTTTCTCCGATCTTCATTAGCATGGTTTTCGGCGGCGGTCTGGCGTTGGGCCGCGAGATCCGACTCGGCGCGCTCGTTTTCATCGCCGACGACTCCGCCTAGCTCCAAGAGGGCCCCCCTCGACGTCGAGGCACTTCCCATCCATGGGGCAGCGCACTTTCGCGCGAGTGCTTGCGGCGTCCTTCTCCGGCAGCCGTCGACCCAGTATCGATCGGCTCCCTCATCATTCGCTCTGCCCGCTGCATGCCGTCGCAAGCGGTCCAGTCGGTCGCGGCTCCAGCGGTGGGTGAAGCACGCAGTGGCTCACCAGTCTGCCACCCCCCAAGTCGCGGTCATCGAGCCCAAAGAGTACCACTACGGACCGATCGACTGACTCCGTGGACACAATTTCCGAGTGCGGGAGCAGCGATCCCGCGGTGGAGGTCCTCATGGTTGGCTCTCGGCGCAGTCCACCTGGGTACCCTCGCGGTAATGTCGGCGGAAACAATGATGGTCAGTCGTACGATCATGATGGTATGTACCCGAGCCTCTCACTGCCAAGCAAAGAGAAGAGTTGTGTTGCCGTAATGAAGAAGCAAAGTATACCCCCATCTTCGAAGAAACTCCTGAGGCTCGGGCCCTGGAAGCCACGCGTCTAGCCACAATGGCCGAACGCACGCGTCTGGAGAGCCTTCAGCGTTCGCTCGATGATCGAGCCCGTCGACTGATTCCCGAATCCAGTCGACGGCCACGACAATTGTTCCCTTCCGAGCCCCAGGTATTCCGCACACCGATTCAGAATCTCGCAGCTGTGGCCCATATTGCAGAGTCGATCCAGCTGTCCCAATTGGAAGATGGAAGAGGTATGCAGTAGATTCGAGCGCTACTCCAAACAGCTGGTGAGCAAAATGCAGCCGTGCCTCAGTCACACAACAGGATTCACAGCAGGTCCGTGGCAGCAGACACAGTTTGGTTGGCCCATAGCCCAAGATCACCCCCGCGGTGTGAGGGTCGCGGACCCCGTCAAGAACAACATCCGAGTCGAGATCACGACCGGTATGACCGTCGACTCGGTCACAACGACCGCCGTCGAGTGCCTAGGCCACCTCCGGGGAGCGGATCGTACTCGCACCGGCGGTATGATGGCAGGCGCCCGCATGATGACGAGCGAAGGATCCCGATGGATCCTCGAAGGTCTGGCTTTGATGCGAGATTGATTCTTGTGCAAGGACTGGTTGACAGGAACCGGGTGCACAGAAAAGGGCAGGACAGAGACCGTCCAAGTGGCAGTAGAGCGTACGTCTCTGTGCCCGAGTGTTTCAACAATGCCATCCGGGCTGCAGAGATTCCCCCCAACTTTAGCTTGGCCGCGGGAGTGAGCAAGTTCGCTGGTGAGTCGAAGCTAGATACTTGGCTGGAGGATTACCGAGTGGCCATGCAGTTGGTGGCGGCAACGATGATGTGGCCATGAAGCACCTCTCCCTGATGCTGGGATGATCAGTCGGAGCTTAGCTGAATCAGTTGGCCCGTGGTAGCATTTTCAGCTAGGAGGAGTTAGCCCGAGTGTATGTCAGGACCTTTGAGGGCACCTGAAAACGGCCTGCTGGACTGGCGGAATTACATCATTCCGTCCAGATGCCAAATGAAACTTTGAGAGATTACATCCAGCGGTGGACTACTCTGCATCATACAGTGGAGAATGGGTCAGAGCATCAGGTAGTCTGCGCCTTTAAAGAAGGCGTACGGTATAGGGAGCTGAACCTGAAATTGGGTCAGACCGGAGATACGTCCCTGACTCGGTTGATGGAGATAGCCGGTCGGTACGCTAACGGAGAAGAAGCGGGTAGACTCCGTAGCGGCAAGAAACTAGTCGCCCAAGATGATGGAAATTCCAATCAGAAACCGAAGCGCAAAGCAGAACCCGCAGCTCAAGGAGAGGCTGCAGTTGTAAACCAGGGGAAAAACAAAGGGAAACCTAAAGGCCCCTGGGTCCCCAAGAAGGTGAAGGATCAAGCAGGAAATGATGCTCTTGATTTACCATGTCCTATACACATAAAGAAGGATGAAGAGGGGAATTTCATTTACCCCAAGCATACCACTCGACAGTGTCGACTCCTGATTCAGAACTTCTAGAAGGACGAGCCCAATGAGAAGGAAAATGAATCTGAGGAGAATGAAGACAAAGAAGGAGATAGAGGTTACCCCTAGATCAACTCCACCTTGATGATTTTTGCTGACATCAAGAGCAAGAGTCGAGTGAAAGTCATCAACAGGGAAGTCAACATGGTTGCTCCGGCAAGAACGACATACTTGAAGTAGTCTAAAACGCCCATTACATTCGACCAGTCCGACCATCCGGCGCACATTGCTACCCATGGGCGGCAAGCATTGGTGGTCGAGCCAGTTGCTGACGGCACGTATTTGACCAAGGTTCTAATTGATGGTGGCAGTGGTCTGAATATCTTGTATGCTGAAACCCTCCGGGGGATGGGCATCCCAATGTCCAAGCTAAGAGAGAGCAACATGAGGTTCCACGGAGTCATCCCCCGGAAGAAAGCTGACTCACTCAATCAGATCACTCTTGATGTGGTTTTCAGTGATTCGACAAATTACCACAAGGACAAGTTGACATTCTAGGTAGTGGACTTCCATAGTGCTTACCATGCAATCCTGGGCAGGCCTTCCTATGCCCGTTTCATCGCTCGACCGTGCCATGGGTACCTCACACTCAAGATGCCAGCACCCAAGGGCGTGATCACTGTCGCTGGGGATCGGAAAAAAGCATAAGGGTGCTTCCAGAAAGGCTCAAAAATTGCTGATGAACTAATGGCGGCAGTGGAGATGGAGGAGTATCAGAAGAATGTAGATCCAAGTGATTTGTTTCATGCCAAGAAACCTTCCTCCGAGTCAATGTTTCAGTCTGCTGGAGAGACGAAGCCTGTGCATATTCATCCGACTGACCCCAATGCCGCTCCGACTCGCATCTCAACAACACTTGACTGCAAATAGGAAGAAGCGCTCAGCCAGTTCTTCCGTGACAGCTCGGACATGTTTGCATGGAAACCATCCGACATGCCAGGTGTACCTAGGGGACTGGCTGAGCACCGTTTGTGAGTCGACCCTAAAGCAAAACCTATCAAAGAACATCTCCGTCGGTCCGTGTCACACCCTGATTTTCATGTCACATTGCTTAAGCTAATTTCCATGTTAAAAATATGGATTTGCAAAAACTTTTGAGTGTTTTTGACTTTGCTTGATTTGACTTTTGTCTGCTGTTTACTAGTGCTGTAAAAATCAAATAAATCCTCCAACTCTTATACTTCATCTCCTTGACCCAAAACCTTTTCCCAATGATCATGCCATGTGTATAGACCAGTATAGAATTTTCTTATAAAAATATTTTCGCCAAATGGTATTTTCTAAAAATTAGTTTTCCAAAAACCCCTGAATTGAGGTTTGCACTGCAAGTACCTTATTTAGGGTGTGGAAAATCTTTCAAAAAGTATATTTGAATCCTATTAGGTATAGGACTCCCAGAAACCACAAAAGTATAATTTTAAAAGTTATTTTTATATTTTATTTAAAAGCTTTTTCTTAAGGCCAGAAATGGTCTTTAATAGGGAAAAAATATTTAATCATTTCAAAAATATTTGCCAAAATTCAGGGAGACTCTTAGGACATATATTGTCCATATATAAGAGTTGCAGCACATGGTCATGTTCAAAATATTGGGCAAATCCTTCCAAAACCCTTTCTGGATATTTCAAGCTTTTGAAATATTTACAAAGGAAATATTCTCCAAAAATTTCAGGGAAATTCTATATGTCATATATGACATATTTGATGATCTTGCAAAGCCTCATGCCTTGAAGATCAAGGAAACATCCTCAAACCCCTTCAAAACCATTATGTCCATATTTGAAGTTTGAGCAACTCTACATTGCCAAACTTGTCCAAATGCTCTCAAATTTGGTGCACATGCTAGAATGGCCTAATAAGGCATCTATACCAAATGGCAAAATATTTGGAATAGAGCAACTTGATCAGATCACCATAAACCCTTTTTGTTCAAATGCAAATTTGAACAACTTTACATTGTCAACTTTTTATCTGGAGCCTCAAACTTTGTGGGCATGTTCATAACCCAAAATGATGATGCTACACCAAGTGGTGCATCAAGGGGAGATGATTTGCTTAACTCCAACATGGTGAAACCATTTCTGTTCATTTCTAGGGTTCACCAAAGTTACATTGGCCACTTTGCCCAAATGAGCTCAAATTTGGTGTAGGGGCCTAATTATATGTGGCATTTGATCCTGTTAAGTCCCATGTCAAGTGGATGTCATTTGCTTGACCAAACACTAATCAAAGACCTTCTGTTCATTTACCAAAGCCAGTGTTTGAACCTCTTTTACTTTTTCTCCTTACCTCAAATTCTTACCACAGCCCCCCCTGATCATCATCTACCCCCAGTAACTCTCTATGGCCTCAGCTCAATTATTGGAGGAGCGTAAAACCCCAATTCACTCTTCTGGACAGCAGATTTCACCCTCTTCCCCACCTCCCTCCTCATCCCAGTGGTTCCCTGGAGCATCCAAAGCCACAGGCCACTTCTTTACTACTTCCTATACCCTCTGGACACGGTTGGACACGCCCTGGGCGCCAGGCCACGCCACTGGCGACCAAAAGCCCGCTCTGGAGCGCGCTACAGTGCTCTGGAGCACTGCAGCCACCCTCCAATCGCCAGCCCCGACCACCTAGGGCCTCCCCCTCGTGTCCCCCGAGGCTGCCTCGGCGTCCGGGACACGTCGGGCTGTCGGCCCCCTCCTCTCTCCTCCTCCATCGCCCCTGCTCGCACGCGCACCGGCAGACCCTGTGCACCAGTGAGCGACCTCGCACGCGCGGCCCCTCTGACGCCTCCCCGCTCCTCCTTTCTCTTCCTCTAGGCGTGGACCAGCTCCAGGAACACCCTGGACACGCCCACTGTTGCCCCCGTGGCCTGCAACGACGGCAACATGCTCGCCGGCGCATGCATCTTCGGTGGACCGGCGCTTGCCTATAAATAGGCCGCCCCCGAGCCCCCTCGCGGCTCCGATGGACTCCACTCCCTCTCTTGATCCTCCTGGACCGCTCTCTCTCTCTCTCCCGCACCCCCTATCCACCACTGCAGCCGGAGCAGAGCCACCGGCCGCCGCCTAAATCCGGGCGCCCCAGGCCCTTTTCCTTCCACCTAGCCGCTCCATCACCACCTCAGCACCTCCCCAGGTTCACCCCAAGCTCCAGCTCCTCCTTCTCCCGCCTCTTCCTCGCTGTGCCAAGACCGCCGACGGTCGGCTCCGCGGCCATCCACGCTGTCGCCGCTACAGCCCTTCCCGGCATGCGTGCGATACATGGATGGGTGCGGCGTGCCCTCCTGAGCACGCCGGTGGGCGAAGCGTCGCCGGAGACGCGCTGTGGCTCCGGCAATCACCGGCGGGAGCAGCTCACCCATGGCGAGAACGTGCGGCGGGAGGTTGAAGATGGCCGGAGCGCCGGGTCCCACGCGTCAGCGACCTGGAAGCCAGGCCCACCGTTTAAGTGGAGGCGGCAAAAGCGCAGCCCGCTTCCCCCACGCGGAAGCGCCTTTCCTGGCGGGCGTCTTCGACGTGGCCAGGCTCCTATGCACGCGGCCGAGCTGATGGGCCGGCCCAGTTGCTGTGCAACTACTGTTCGCCCTGCGCGCATGGGTATAACACCTTTTCTTTTTATTTTCTATTTCCAGTAAAACTTCCAAAATCACCCAAATATTCATTTGAACTCCAAATTGCATGATTCAAATTTCATATGACTCCATAAATCATGCTCTATCTGTTGGTGCTAAATGCACATTATTCCAGAAACCTTTCTTTCACAAATATTTATCAAATGCCTTTATTTCATTTCTGTGATGAACTTTAGAAAATCACATACAGCTCAATCTTGATCCAAATTCAGTAATTCAAATTCCTAGATGCTTGTCATGTCCAAACTTAGTTTTGGAACATTTTTAATAATAGTTTCTGTACCCCACCAAGTATTGAGCCATTTCTTCATATTTATCAGCTTTGCAAAATCCTAGGAAATTCATTTCAAATCCAAATCCAGTGAAACCAACTCCTAAATGCTTCTAAAATCATGACTTGATGATGGGTACCTTTGCTCATCATTCTAGGAAATATTTCTGTATACTTCTTCCAAATCCATAAACCCTTTGGTTCCATCATATTGAAATGTTCCAAACTACCTATTGATCCAACACCTATGAAACCACCTTGGTTATTTTTCATATGACCAGAGGTATCCTAGAAAAGTCCAACTCCTATTTTTAGAGCACTTTTATTTTTGCTTTGATTGTGTTGCTTATTATGATTGTTTCCATCGTTAGTTGACATAATAAACGGAGTATTCGGAGATGGACCAGAAGATTTGAAGACTCGGAAGAATAAGGCAAGCAGCCCTTTGACCATGTTCAAGAAACCTTTTTATGCATGTCTCATAGCACCTTATTATTCAATGCATCGGAATCATGTTGAGGTGGAAACCACTTTGGTTGCTACCCCTGTTACTTTACTGTTGAAACTTGCATCAAACATGACCCTACCTTCCTATGAGGGTTATGTGGGTGGGAGTAGATAGATGTATGCTATAGTAGTTGGCTACGCAAAATGGGTCGGGGTTGTGCATTGAGTGAAACGAGTGTGGTCTGACATACTTGCAAATGACCAAGTGGGTGCCACTAATGCCCCTGGGAGTTGATGAGGAGCTAGAGCACTACTTGGTGAAGAAGTAGTGTGCCGAGGCTCGACGAAAGTGTTGTTTACAGAGATGGATTAGATTTATGTGTGACTACCGTCCCAACCAAACATGTGCAACCACTCTAACCTTATATGGGAAAGGGCACTATTGATTACCTAGGTCGATACTAGCATGGTGCCCGCATTACTAGTGACGGGGGTGACATGAGGTCACTCTCGGGACGGGGTCGCGCTTGGATAGGCGGCCATGACTGTCTTTACAGGGCACCGGACACACCGTTGGTACCCCGTGCTTGTGATATGTGATCAATACGGAGCGAGTCTCCACAAACCTTGAGATGTGAAATGTTTGGCACGGGGCTGTTACCAATCGAGTGGACTCCATATTAGTGTCGCCTAGGGAAAGATAGTGATCGGGTGCTTACCCCGGGTACCTGAGGTACCGCGGGTCGTGGATGACATGGAAGTTCCCCGGATCTTGTGGGTAAAGTGTGCAACCTCTGCAGAGTGTCAAACTATTCGAATAGCCGTGTCCGCGGTCAAGGACAGTTGGGTGGTGCTACTTAGACTATGTCCATAAGTTTCTGGGAAACAGCACGATTCAGAGATATTGATGATGTGATTGTGAGGAAGTCACAATGAGCTTGTGCATGTGCTGATTACAACTCTTTCTCGATATTGATGTCTGTGACCTCCTGATACTTGTTACAGACACATGCATGCCCTTGTTATATGTTGATCATAATTGCATATGAAAAACTAGCTTTCCACAAAACTGCCAACCTAGCAGTAGAGCCTTTTATAATTATTCTGTTATCACACTTGGGTTGCTTGCGAGTACATTCAATGTACTCATTGGCTTGCCACTGGTTATTTTATTGGCCAGGCAGGAGAGAACAGGTTATGATGAAGATTTCTTGGTGACGAGCATGCGAGCTAGGACGCTTCCTAGTCAAAATGCCTGTAGGGTTAAGGCAGATGGCATGGGTCCCAGTTGTCTTTGAAGATTTTCCGCTGCGATGATATACTCAAGACTTGACCATTATGGTCCTATTTGTGTAACACGGTATGTAAGGATGTAAGACTCTTGTTATTCAGCTTCTGTGTGTTCAGTGAGCATTGATCTCTGGGATCACTGTACACGTGCATTCGGTGATCACGACTTATGAGTCGGGGTCCCCACAGTCCGCCGCGGAGAAGAGAAAAGAAATTGGTGAAGAAGTGCCTCGGCTTTTGGCGACTTAGTTCATCCGCGAGATTTACCACTCCGACTGGCTCGCTAATGTGGTTATGGTCCCCAAGAAGGACAAATCACTCTGCATGTGCATTGATTTCAAACATATCAATTGGACCTGCCCGAAAGATCACTTCCCTCTCCCCCGCATCGATCAAATCGTCGACTCAACTACGGGGTGTGAGCGTTTGTCTTTTCTGAATGTGTATTCCGGGTACCATCGGATCCGACTGTTTGGACACGATGAAATAAAAACAGCCTTCATCACACCCATTCGGGTGTTTCTATTACGTTACCATGCCTTTTGGCCTCAAGAATGCCGGCGCGACGTTCATGCGCATGATTCAGAAGTGTCTGCTGAAGCAAATCAGTCGGAATGTAGAAGGATACATGGACAACATCGTGGTCAAGTCATGTAAAGGTTCCGACCTGCTGACTGGCCTCGCCGAAACCTTTGCAAACTTAGGAAGTTATGATATCAAGCTCAACCCGTCGAAGTGCACATTTGGAGTCCCGGGTGGAAAGTTACTCGGTTTTCTCGTTTCCGAACGGGGAATCGATGCAAACCGTGAAAAGGTCAGTGCAATCCTCCGAATGAAACGCCCTGTGGGTGTGCATGACGTTTAGAAGCTTACGGGTTGCTTGGCTGCATTGAGTCGATTCATATCACGTCTCGGGGAAAAGGCATTACCTCTTTACCGACAAATGAAGAAGTCTGACAAGTTCGAGTGGAATTCTGAAGCTGAAGCAGCATTCGGGGAACTCAAAGCCCTGCTTTCCACCCAGCCGGTGCTTGCTACCCCAGTCAGCAAAGAGCCTCTATTGTTGAATATTGCAGCCACTGGACAAGTTGTCAGCACAGTGCTCATGGTCGAGCGGGAAGAAGAAGGCAAGGCCTGCAAAGTTTAACGCCTAGTCTACTACATTTTTGAAGTCTTGACTCCATCTAAGCAGAGATATCCGCATTATTAGAAGCTTGTGTATGTGATCTACTTGACCGCCAAGAAAGTTGCACACTACTTCTCAGATCATTCAATTCCTGTCGTCAGCGACGCTCCGTTATCTGAAATTCTAAACAATCGGGACGCAACCGGTCAAGTGGCTAAATGGGAAATTGAACTCCTTCCTTTAGATATCAAGTTTGAAGCAAAGAAAGCAATCAAGTCTCAAGGAATAGCGGATTTCGTTGCCGAGTGGATTGGACTATGTTCTACGATGGATCCAAGATGCTGAATGGATCCGGTGCAGGCGTGGTTTTGGTGTCCCCCAAAGGCGACAAGCTCAGCTATGTGCTCCAAATTCACTTTGATTCTTTGAACAATGAAGCTGAATATGAGGCTCTTTTGTATGGGTTGCGTATGGATATCTCACACTACGTCCGTCGCCTGATGGTATACGGAGACTCATACTTAGTGGTCATTCAAGTGATGAAGGAATGGGAAGTTGGAGAAGAAGTTTGAAAGGCTGGAGCTCCACCACGTGCCTAGAATCAAGAACCAGCTTGCTGATGATCTGGCGAAGATAGGTTCCACTCAGAAACTTGTCCCCAAGAATGTGTTCTTGGAACATCTCCACACCCCATCAGTCAAGGAAGACCCCTTCACAAAAGAGCCCCCGCAACAGATAAGTGCATCCAACCCGACTGAGATTGATGTCCCGGTTGTGGTCGACTTGATCATGGAAGTCCTAGTGATCACACCCGACTGGACAGTGCCGTATATCGCGTACTTGCTGAGGCAAGAATTCCCAGAGGATGAGGATGAGGCTCGCCAAATTGTCCATCAATCCAAAGCCTTTACGGTGATACAAGGGCAGCTTTACAGAGAGAGCATCATGGGAGTCGCCCAGCGTTGCATTACCCTGGAGGAAGGTCGAATAATTTTGAATGAAATACACTCGGTGACCTGTGGTCACCATGTGTCCTCTCGGACCATTGTTGCCAAAGCATACCGCGTCGGATTCTACTGGCCACGTGCGAATGAGATGACGAAAGACATAGTAGACACATGTGAAGGCTGTCAGTTCTACTCGAACATGTCCCACAAGCCTGCGTCTGCCTTGAAGACTATCCCGTTGGTCTGGCCATTTGATGTCTGGGGATTAGACATGGTTGGGCCCTTCAAGACTGGCAGAAGCGGTTTCACTCATTTGCTCGTGGCAGTCGACAAGTTTACCAAATGGTTCAAAGCCAAGCCTATCAAGAACCTCGGTGCAAGCACCGCTGTCAGCTTCATCAAAGAACTGATATTCAGATATGGAGTCACTCACGGTATCATCATAGATAATGGCTCCAACTTTGATTCGGATGAGTTCAGAGCATACTGCACTACCCAGGGCACTCGAGTCGACTAGGCATCCGTTGCACATCCATAGTCGAACTGGCAGGCATAAAGGTCAAAAGGCTTGATCCTTCAAGGGTTGAAACCACGGCTGATGCGCGATCGCAAGCATGCAGCTGGAGCTTGGGTGACCGAGTTGCCATCTGTTTTCTGGTGACTGAGAACGACCCCGAACCGGTTGACTGATCGGACCCCCTTCTTCATGGTATATGGTGCTGACGCCGTACTTCCGAGTACCATACTACACAATGCTCCCCGGGTGGAAGTCTTCTCATAAGTTGAAGCTGAACAGGCATGCCAAGATGTAGTAGACCTCCTGGAGGAAGAGCGCGAGATGGCTCTGATCCCGTCGACCATATACCAACAAGACCTGCGTTGATTCCACGCTCGCAATGTCCAAGGCCGAGCATCCCAGGAAGGAGATCTTGTGCTCCGAGTACGATAGAAATGATCTCACAAGCTTGCTCCGGCCTGGGAGGGCCCCTTCATGATCACCAAAGTGCTCCACAACGGGTCGTATCGCCTCTACAACGTGGCCAACACAATAGAAGAGCCACGCTCATTGAATGCGGATCTGCTCCGCCGCTTTTACACTTAAAGCACTCGAACAGACGAGTTGTAATAAGAATCTTTCAGTTTGCTTTTCAAAGACAAGTTTGTGGCAGTATCGTTATGATCGTTGTTCCAAAGACACATCTGTTCAAATCCCCCGGTGGGTGGCTTAGCCGCGAATCCGATTCGCCTAAGGTTCAAAAACGCTCCGAGTGAAGAGCAACCCCCTCACTCGGGGGCTTAGCTGCGACCCCGTAATCGCGAAAGTTTCAAAAACACTCCGAGTGAAGAGCAACCCTCTCACTCAGGGGCTTAGCTGCGAACCCGTACTCGCCAAAGTTTCAAAAACACTCTGAGTGAAGAGCAACCCTCTCACTCAGGGGCTTAGCTGCGACCCCGTACTTGCCTAAGTTTCAAAACACTCCGAGTGAAGAGCAACCCTCTCACTCAGGTGCTTAGCTGCAACCCCGTAATCGCCTAAGTGTCAAAAACACTTCCAGTGAAGAGAAACCCTATCACTCAGAGGCTTAGCTGCGACTCCGTAATTGCCTAAGTTTCAAAAACACTTCGAGTGAAGAGCAACCCTCTCACTCGGGCGCTTAGTTGCGACCCCCTACTCGCCTAAGTATTCAAAAAAACTCCGAGTGAAGAACCACCCTCTCGCTCAAGGGCTTAGCTGCGACCCTGTACTCGCCTAAGTATTCGAAAACACTCCGAGTGTAGAGCAACCCTCTCACTCAGAGGCTTAGCTACGACACCGTAATCGCCTAAGTTTTAAAAACACTTCGTTTGAAGAGCAACTCTCTCACTCGGGGACTTGGTAGCACTCCGATCAACGCCGTAAGTACAGTGTACCTTGGCTCTCCGAGCTGCGCCATAAGTACAATGTACCCTGTCTCTCCGAGCTGCACCATAAGTACAATGTACCTTGGATCTCCGAGCTATGCCATAAGTACAATGTCCATTCGGAACCAAAAGATCTGAAAGAAGTAGAAGCAAAGCAAACATATTCCAAAGGAAACCAAGTTTAGATAAATCCCGCAAGGTTCGGGCGGAAGTAATTGGGCATCAAGACCGAAAGAGTTCAACGGGTACTAAACCACTCGGCATTCCGAGGCAAATAGAATTAGGGCATAAAGTTTGTTCACTCCTCAGGAGGAGGAGGGCTTGCGGGCGCAACATATTCGTCCAGGTCGATTCCGTCAGCAATGCGAGTGGCGGCGTCGAGGAAAGTCTCCATGAATGACTGGAATTGAAGCTTCTTGGTATTGGCGACCTTGAGAGCCACCAACCTTTCTTCCTTGACCTCCTTGCAATGGACACGGACCAGATATAGTGCCACGTCAGCGCCGCACCGAGCAGATGACTTCTTCTGTTCCCGCACTCGACCGGGGATCTCATTAAGCCGAGTCATCAGAGAATCAAGGTCGTTCTCGAGCACCATTCCCCGCCAGAGCACCGTTAAGGGAGTCCTGGATCAGGGGGTCCTCATGTGGCCGGACAAACTCCTGGTGGGCCAGACTGGTGGGCCATGAAGATTACTACAGAAGATCATCTCTCGTATCCGGATAGGATTCCTGAATTCCTGTAATGGCAAGTTTCGGCTCGGGTGTAGATTTTCCATCCTCTGCAAGATGATATGTACAAACCCTAGGCCCCTCCGGTGTGTATATAAACCAAAGGGTTTAGTCCGTAGATGCTAATGGAGAATCATTCAATCCTCATAGGCTGAAATTTAGGGTTTTAGCCTTTACGATCTCGAGGTAGATCAACTCTTGTACCCATATTCATCCATATTAATATAGAAGGAAGTTGGGATTTACCTTGATCGACAGGGCCTGAACCTGGGTAAACATCGTGTCCCCTGCCTCTTGTTAACACCAATCCTCAGACGCATAGTTCGGGACCCCCTACCCAAGATCCGCCGATTTTGACACCGACATTGGTGCTTTGCTTGAGAGTTCCACTATGTCGTCGATGGAAGGATTGATGGATCACGTCGTCAACAATGGCGATGTCGAGGGGATTTTCCCTCCCGACTAAGTCTTCGTGTTCGGCGGCTTCGCGCTTTGGGACAACTCTGAAGGCCACCTTCAGTAGATCGAGAGCCACACCCCTGGCCATCATGTCAGATTCGGTAGCCCGAACTACGTTGCCGACGTCCGCGGAGACTTGATCTTCGCCGTATTCGAGCCAGCGGTGACCCCTCTCTGCCACCATGATGATCATGACTTAGCTCTGTCATCGGATCGGGAAATAGCAACTGCAACAGTTCTGGTCCTAGATCCAGAATGCATCGTGCCACCCGAAGATGGGAAGGTCAACCCCATCATGGGAGCCGCGGACTGTACAGCGATGGAGCCACACACAGACCCAACTGATGGGGTCTGTGTTACCGGAACCCGGAATTAGCTCCGGTATCTGATTTCAAACTGCGCGTAACTACGCCCCTCAAATTTAACCAGGGGCCAATCGCCGAATTCTGTGCTGCAGATATTTTCCAGCACTCACCACTTGGCGACGTGTTAAGGTCGTTGAGATCACTCTCCTTGGATGAGAACACATAGCCGCACTATATCTGGTTCGAACTCGAGGCCGATGAATAGCCACGCTATACCCAGGGGGATGAAAAATTCCGTTCCCCACCCACCACCCACTTGGTAGCCATGGTTGAAGATCTAACCTATCTACTCGACTATGCTTCATAAGACATCGACGTGATGGACCTCGAAGCTGCAGAAGATACAAATCAAAGCCGGCCCATAACAGGGCGGTGGAAAACTACGTCTTCATACGACATGTATATGGTGAACACACCAAAAGAGGCAGAAGGCAATGGTGAAAACAATCTGGTAGAGGATAAACCCATCGAAGAACCTCCCAAGCAGGTCCAAAACGCCGAGCAAAATCCCATAAAGTTATGGACAACAACACCGCAACGAATGACGGTGATATTTCGGAACAAGCCGAAGACCCTACAGACCCAACGTTAGACCGGGAGGAGCAAGATGACTGCGAACAGAGTCCGAAGCCGTAGTCCGATGACAGCGATGCCGAAGACGGTGACTATGAACCGATCTCTGAAGAAGAGGTTAGCCTGGGTGACGACGAATATACCATCCCAGAAGAACCCTCTGAACAAAAACGCTTCCATCAGCGGCTTATAGCCACCACACGGAGCTTGAAAAAGCAGCAGAGAAAGCTTCGAGCTACACAAGACACACTCCATGATAGACGGAATGAGGTGCTAGACGCCGAATAGAGACATGGATTTAATGGCCAAACCAAAGGCTATCCCAAGCGCAAATTGCTGCCCGAATTGGACGACGAGGCTATTGCGTCCATCCCACCGAAATATAACACCGCCGACAAGCCGGACCGACCACCTTGCGGACGGGATAGACTCGCTAGCAATGGCATAAACAAGCCCCCACCCCATAAAGGAAAGGAGGATGCAGCCCAAGTCCGAAAGCATGATCTGCGCGAGGACCTAAACAAAAAAGCTAGCAAGACCACGTCTATATTCGGACCCAGAGATGGAGCTCCCGCACGGGACGACGGCTATCAAGCCAATCACGTCGGTGACATACCAGTTCGGGGTCAATGCCGAACACCACAACCATCAGACATACGCCACGATAGCAAGATACAGAGGAGCTTCACACCCTCTATGCTTTACCGATGAGGTACTTGGTCATGATTTTCCAGAAGGGTTTAAACCCGTCAACATCGAAGCGTACGATGGAACGACGGATCCTGCTATCTCGATAGAAGATTTTATTCTTCACATTCACATGGCTCGAGGAGATGATCTCCATGCCATCAAATATTTACCCCTCAAGCTGAAGGCTAAACAGTCTCCCAGAAAACTCCATTGGGAGTTGGGAAGAACTAGAGGACGCTTTTCAGGCCAATTTTCAAGGGACTTATGTCTGGCCCCCGGACACTGACGATTTAAGTCACATCATACAACAACCTGGGGAGTCAGCCCGCAAGCTTTGGAACCGGTTTCTCACTAAGAAGAACCAGATCGTCGACTGTCCGGACGCCGAAGCCTTAGCGGCATTCAAGCATAGTATTCGGGACAAGTGGCTAGCCGGACATCTTGGACAGGAAATGCTGAGGATAATGGCAGCCCTAACCACACTCATGACCCTCTTTCGCATGGGTGAGGATAGCTGGTTAGCTCGTAGCAGCACCATCGACCCTGGAACATCCGAAGTCAGGGAAGGCAATGGAACGCCACGGCGCAATAAAAATAAGCGTCGAAACAATCCTGGAAGCCCAGATGATACAGCGGTAAACGCCGGATTCAGTGGCTCCAGACCCGATCAACGGAAGAATCCATTTAAAGGCAACAAAGACGGTCCATCGAGTTTGGATAGAATATTAGACAGGCCCTGCCAAATCCATGGCACCCCAGAAAAACTTGCCAATCACACCAACTGCAACTGTAGGGTTTTCAAGCAGGCCGGCAAGCTAAACGCCGAACACAAGGGGAAGGAGACTCAAAGCGAAGACGAGGACGAACCTCGCCAGCCGAATATAGGGGGACAAAAGAAATTTCCATCGCAGGTCAAAATAGTGAACATGATATATGCCACTCATATCCCAAAGAGGGAGCGCAAACACGCACTACGAGACGTCTATGCCGTTGAGCCTGTCGCCCTAAAATTCAACCCATGGTCAGCCTTTCCGATCACTTTCGATCGCAGGGATCATCCGACTAGTATTCGGCCCGGGGGTTCAGCTGCCTTAGTGCTCGACCAAATAATACATGGATGCCATCTAACCCGAGTCATTATGTACGGCGGAAGTAGTATCAATCTGATATATCAGGACACTGTCCGCAAGATGGGGATCGACCGGCCAAGAATCAAGCCAAGCAGCATGACCTTTAAACAAGTGATACCGCGCGTTGAAGCTCGCTACACAGCCTCCTTAACATTGGAGGTTGTATTCAGTTCTCCCGACAACTTTCGAAGCGAAAACTGATCTTCAACATAGCTACATTCCGAAGTGGCTATCACACCCTACTCGGAAGAACGGCCTTCGCCCGCTTTAATGTAGTCTCGCATTATGCCTACTTAAAGCTCAAGATGCCTGGACCACGTGGCGTTATCACGGTCAATGGAAATATGGAGCGCTCTCTCCATATTGAGGAAGATACTGCAGCCTTATCAGCCGAAGTAAAATGCGGCCTATTCAAGCCAGATAATGTATCAATAGCGGACACAGCTAAACGTGTTTGTCGCATGCCTCAATGCGACAGCTCAGATGAATCTTAGCAAGATTGATAGCTATGCCCCCGTCGACCGCCCCACAAGCTGATAGCATATGTACCTAGAGTACATAATTATGCCCTAAAAATTCCATGGGTGGCGACGAGGGGCACCCCCATATAGTCTGTAGTTCGTCTAGACCCTATTCGGACTTTAAACTTATCTTTTCTTAGTTCATTAGAACGAACCAGACTTACTTTGGCCACACTAGATTGACTTCTTCGTTTCCAGGTTTTTTTTCTTTTTTCTACAGATGGCCATCATACTCATACCTTTAAGGACACATTACAGAGGAGAAAACGGCGCAGACGTGCAACAGGGACCCGCGCTAAGGTTTCTTTTTAGATTAAGACCCTATGTAAACCTTTTTTCTCTTTCTTGTTATATACCTTTTTGGCTTGTAAAATGTCCAAAAAAGGTCATCGGCATTATCTGTAAAGTTTGCGGCTCGCCGTACTATAGAGGGATATAAATAGAACAGTTTTAATCATATCATATCCAGAGTTTTATTCACTCACCATGGATTGTTCTCTTCTCGCATCAGATTGTCATATGTGCCTTGTCAATAAAGGTTCATTACCAGGGGCTATCTTCAGCCCTGGTATATGTTGAAAAGACCGAACACCTATAGGGAGTGTTCGGCGTCCTGGATGTTTGCATAAATGCATCACTTCTGAATCATGTCTTCGGTCAATAGTTGGGTTGCCCGGCTCCTGTGCTTACCCCTATGTTACCGATTGTTCGTCTAGGGTGTAAAGGGAGAACTACTGCGATAGTACTTCTGGCTAGTCTGGTCAAGTACCTCAGTAAATAAAGCCGAAACTGACTGTCATGACAAGCGAGAACCTGGTCTGCAATCCGGTGACTTAGTTTTATATTACAATGGATAGAGATCTACCCTGTGTTATACAAAGGGTTGGTTTTTCGCCCAGCCAAGTGCAATTGGATACTTCATCCGCACCAGGGGCTAGTACCTAGCCCCACTTGTCAAACTCCTACGACTAAGTGGAAGGAATAACGCCGCATAGTCTAATTTCCTAGTTCGCTCCGCATACAACTCCTATACGGACCAAGACGTTGGATAAACTGTGTATTTGCATATGACTGAACGCCCCAGTACTATGTACCTAGGGGGCTGAAGCCGACGACTGGAAACTTTCAGATTTGGATAAACAGTCACACAGGAGGTAAAAAAGACGATGATATTATAAATAGCGCAAAAGTTATATACACTGGATTCATAAGCATAGACTTTACATCCGGAGACAATTAACCGAAAACAACATCTTTCAAACACCGGCCTTCTACAAGGCGGGCGCCCTCGATGACGTCCTCGAAGTACTTCTCCGGCTTGCGATGCTCCTTGCCTGCGGGCGGGCCTGCAGTTGCTATATGCACTGCGTTCATCTTCGCCCAGTGCAATTTGACGCGCGCGAAGGCCATCCGAGCCCCTTCTATGCAAGCCGACCGCGTTAATGCGTCGACCCACGGACTCGCCTCGATGAGCCGCGTCACCAACCCAAAGTAACTAGTTGGGATTGTGTCAGGACCCCGATCCTAAGTCACACCGATCTAGCTGTAACACGTCATATCACTTTGCGGCCTCACGCACGGTAACCCCACGGGTGCCACCTTACCTGGCCCGGGACCGTTTGCGCATTTTGGCACACGTATATGACAGTGTCGCTAGCATCCATATGACAGAGAACCCGGGCCGACATGGCTAGTTATAAACCAAAAGTGGCACTAGATTACAGAGACAGGCATCCATGACCCAGCAACGAACGTGTCGGTCATCAACGTATGAACCCAAGTCGTAGCAAGCTACATGGACTTAAAGGAACAACGCGTGACATTTCCCCTAAGGGACAGACACAGGAGCGAAGAAGGACACATGCCAGCCAGCCTACGTGTTCCGAGCAGTAGCAAGCTACCAAGGCTCATTGGAATCACTAGGAGGCATTTCCCTGTAAGGTAGGCTACCAAAGGAAAACAACTAGGTGTCGGATCCCACACATACCAAGCATTTCAACCATACACACAATATGCTCAATATGTGCAACATTGCATCACAACAGAACTCTATGACTCAAAGTACTTTAATTAAGAGGCTCCAAGAGCCATACATAACATATCCATACCGGTAGGGGTCACATGACCCAACACTCAAGTCATACAGTCATACAAGCACAAGCGGAAGCTACATGTCTGAGTACAGACAACTTAGAAAATAAAACAGGCTTGGTGTAGCCTGACTATCTACAAGGCCCTTCACAAGCTCCAGATCTCCGTCTGCGTGTCAAGCTACTCGTCGACGTCAACGTCTATGTAGAACCCATCAGCAGGGGCAGGGTTCTCCTCTGCAATAGTTATTAAGCAAACATGAGTACAAAGGTACTCAGCAAGTCTTACCACAGAACCTATCATACATGCAACATTATCAACAGGGGGCAGTGGAGTTTATAGCAGAAAGCCAGCTTTGACTCTTGGCTAACCTATACTACCACTCTCAACGGATTGCAAGATGTTATTACGAACGCGAGTCCTCTACTCACCACAACAATACACTTCCGAGGATCCTCTTCCGTCATCCTACGAAAGGGCCATCCACGGTACTCACACTTATCTTGAGGCTTTTAGTAGTATCCATCAACTTGTCTATGAACTGTAAGAGTAACCAAGTAGTCCGTACCGCGAACAACGGCTATTCGAATAGATTGATAACCCTGCAGGGGTGTACCTCTTCACACACGCTCCCACCACTTATCGCCGTTTACTCGACGTGTACTCGGCAACCTTCAAGCGAAAGCCCAGCGTGGGTGTCGGCCACGACCTGACTAACTACTCAAGTCTCTCGTCCAGGTGTATCGCCTATTTGGGTTCCATCCGTGGGGAGATCCGGCCGGGGTGTCGCTCACGGCCCCAAACGATGTGTACAGGGTTCCCGAGTCACCAAACGGGCAACCGGTACACCGTGCGACGTACCTGTCGCATCACAACCCACCCCGAGGGTCAGCGCTGTGCACGACCTCCAGTAAACTATAAACACCAGAAACTAGTTGCAACTCCTGGACAGAGATCGAGGGTAATTAATAAGCCGAGAGGGTCAATTATGGATCCCAATGTGTGGTAGTAGCTGTAACTTGAACCACACATACAGATCTCGGGTCCTATGGACGATTCCAATGAAACAACCCACCATGTACTCCTACATGGCCTTTCATCGATACCTTTACCAAGCGTATTCCACACTTCCTTCTCTTTATCGGTATAATCATTTCACTCTGATCCATCACCCAGATGAACCAGACCAGACACAAATCTAAGCATAGCAGGGAACATAAGCAAATAGCATGGTGGATCACACATCACATGGCTCAATCAACTCCTACACATGCTAGTGGGTTTCAACTATTTACTGTGGCAATGACAGGTCATGCAAGGGAATAGGGTTCAACTACCGCAGCAAATAGCAGTTCACACGCTGTTGCCTTAATGCAGTAAAATAGAGCAGGAGCGAGGAGATTGGGTTTGTATCGGAATGATCAATGATTGCTTGCCTGACAGAGTGGTTGTCGGGTTCTGCTCTTCAGCTGGATACGCAGAAGTATCCTCGGGAGCAGGACCTAACACGGAGAATACCGGCGATACAATCATTAAACAAACAAATGCAACAATATGATGCATGCTCATGACATGGCAAGATGCATGTGTTTTGGGCTAAAGCAACTATAACCAGAAGGGTTTTGAGCCTATTTGAATCAAAGTTTCAAATTGGAATTCAAACTATTATTTAATTAAGTGCATTATCATGTTTTAATGTATACAGCAAGGTTAACTTGCTCAAACATGCATGAAACCAGTGCCATTGGAAAGATTGGATTTTTCTGATCATTTTTCATATATAAATTATTTCCATCTGAGCTACGGTTGATTTTATATGATTTTTAGAAGTTTTGAGTAATTTCTGAAATTCATAAATCATTTAAGATTTAAATTAAATTCCAGAAACTCTTTACTGCGTCAGCAGGACCTCATGCTGACGTTAGCAGGTCAACAGGAGCTGGTCCAGGTCAAACATGACATGAGGGCCCGGCATGTCAGTGTCTTAGCTTATTAGCAAAGTTAATTAGTGTTAAGCTAAGAACTAATTAGCTGTCAGTGGGGTCTGGGCCCATGGGTCAGTGACTTAACTAACTAACTAATTTAATTAACATTTACTTAATTAAACTAGCTAATTAGGGGAGGGGTGGCCCATACGTCAGCGACCCAGGGGTGGTCAACCCCCCGGTCAAACGAGTCAAACTCGCCGGCGAAGTGACGCCGGCGAGGCCAAACGCGGCGGCGAGCTTCGGAAATCGCCTAAAGGGCACGGTTCGAGCCGCGGTTGGGCGCGTTGGAGAGCCCTTGCCGATGCGCGTCAAATGGTGGTGGTCGCCGGGCCTGTGGTGGCCGGAGGCGACGACAACGAGCTCGACGGCGGCGGCCGGTGTTGGGGCGTGTGTGGAGATGCGGCTGCGGTGGCCTAGGCGATGCGTGCGTGGCACCTAGCTCATCTACGTGTTGCGGCGAGCGAGATGGACATGCGTCCGTGACCAAATGGTCACCGGAGCATCACCGGCAGCAAGCACGGCGGCGGCGGGTTTTGGTGATCAACGGAGCAGCAGCTACACGGCGCAAATGAAGCGGAGGAAGGAGGGATTCGGTGTAGGGGCTCACAGTGGTGCTAGCGAGCTCGACGGAGAGGTCGGGGACGCTCTGCAGCTCCTTAATCGACGGCGAGGAGCTCCGGCGATCCGAGGTTGGGGACGACGGCGTGAAGGCGATGCAGGGCTTCCGGCGATCCGTGGCTCAGCGAGGAGGAAGTGGGCGTCGCGACGATCCTTCTGGACACTCTCACGGGACGAGGGGGAGGCTCTAAGTGGGGCAACGGCGAACGGCGGCGACGGGCGGCCTCGGTGACGAGAGGGAGAGAGCCAGGGGAAGTCGAAGAGGACGAGGGGAAGTGAGAGAGAGGTCGGGGCAGATGCGTGGCGATGCATGGAGACGTCCAGGCCGTCGGGGATGCAGGCAAGCAGGGTGGAGGTGGCCGGGCGCGTGCCGGCGCACGGTGGCCACGCGCGCTGCCTACTCGTGCGAGGAGGAAGGCGACAGGAGCGGGGCTGGTGTGCTGGGCCGGCCTGCAACAGTGCTGGGCTCAGGTAAGTTCTTCCTCTCTCTTTCTTTTTTTCCTATTTCTTTTCTGTTTCATTTCTTTTGCAACTTTGTTTAATTAATAAAAATGCCAGAACATTTTTATAACTCATAAAACTTGTCATGCCCACTGTGTATAATATGAACAGTATAGAACATTTTAGTTTATGATTATTTGAGCATTTCAATTATTTTATAGCATTTAAATGCCCAAATACAAATACCATATGATTTAATCCAAAGACCTTAGAGGTCCTAGAAAATTGTGCACCATTTTTGGCAGAGGTTTAGGACCAAGGCAGAAATGATGAACATTTTTGAAGGGCATTTTGGGTACATTGGAAAAGATTTTATCAAACCCTGGTTGTTAGGAGAGGGGTCCTGGGGTTTCTGTCATTCCCATTTCAAGTTTCTTTGATAAGTAAACATGATGCACACTCTAGCTAGTCCTAATGCAAGTGCTAACTAAGGATGTGACAACTCACCCCCACTTAAAAGAATCGCGTCCCGAGATTCGGGTTCCTCCGGAAAGAGGGTGGGGTACTCAAGTCGAAGACGATCCTCCCTTTCCCAAGTAGCTTCACTCTCGGAATGATGTGACCATTGAACCTTGAGAAACTTGATATTGTGGCGTCGAGTGGTGCGCTCGGTTTGATCAAGAATACGAACGGGGTATTCTCGATATGTGAGATTGTCCTGGAGATCAAGCGTTTCGTGGTCCACTCCGCGAATAGGATCCGAGAAGCAACGCCTGAGTTGAGAAACATGGAACACGTCATGAACTCTGGATAGGTGCGGAGGTAGTTCCAATTGGTAGGCAACTTCTCCTCGTTTGGCAAGAATGCGAAAAGGACCGATGTAACGAGGGGCCAATTTGCCTTTGATACCGAAGCGATGGGTTCCCTTAAGAGGAGTAACCCGAAGGTAAGCTTTATCGCCGACTTCAAAAGTCACAGCCTTATGATCACTATCATATTGGCTCTTCTGGCGAGACTGGGCTGTTTTCAATTTCTCACAAACGATGCGAACTTGCTCTTCTGCTTCCTGGATCATATCCGAGCCAAAGAATTGTCTTTCCCCGGTTTCTGACCAGTTAAGAGGTGTTCGACACCTTCGTCCATATAGAACTTCGAAGGGAGCTTTGCCCAGGCTGGCTTGATAACTATTGTTATAAGCGAATTCGGCAAATGGAAGACACTTTTCCCATTCCATACCGAAAGAAATGACAGAGGCTCGAAGCATGTCTTCCAGAATTTGATTGACTCGTTCCACTTGACCACTTGACTGGGGATGGATGGCAGTACTGAAAGAGAGATGAGTTCCCATAGCATTCTGGAAACTTTCCCAAAATCGTGAAGTGAAAAGACTTCCACGATCTGAGTTAATCTCCAACGGCACACCATGAAGTGATACTATTCGAGAGACATACAAGTCTGCTAGCTGGCTAGCGGTAATACTCTCTCGAACAGGCAGGAAATTAGCTACTTTAGAGAGGCGGTCGATAACGACGAAGATAGCATTATTCCCTTTCCTGGTCCTGGGAAACCCGGTAATGAAGTCAATACCGACTTTGCCCCATTTCCATTCAGGAATAGCTAAGGGTTGAAGGGTGCCAGCAGGCCGTTGATGCTCTGCTTTAACTCGACGACAAACGTCGCAGTTAGCAATGAATTGAGCGATTTCTCTCTTCATCCTAGTCCACCAGAATCTCTGACGTAGGTCCTGATACATTTTTGTACTACCGGGATGAATCGTGAGAGGAGATTCATGAGCCTCCTTAAGAATCATTTGTCGTAGTTGTTGTTTCTTGGGTACCACCAAGCGGTTCTCGAAGTACACAACACCTCGATCATCCATAGAGAAACTTCTAGCAACTCCGCTAGCAATGTTCTCCTTGATCTGAGATATGCCTTTATCATACCGCTGGGTAACTATTATTTGATCCATAAGGGTAGGTTTCGCCACCAAGGTGGAAAGGAATCCTCGAGGAACAATGTGAAGGTTAAGCTTACGAAATTCCTCGTGGAGAAGTGGTTGACATTGTTGTAACATTAAGTTGTTAAAATAAGACTTACGACTTAGCGCATCAGCCATGACATTGGCCTTTCCAGGGGTATAAGTGATTCCTAAGTCGTAGTCTGTGAGCAATTCAACCCAACATCTTTGCCTGAGATTCAGATCCGGTTGGGTGAAGATATACTTCAAACTTTGATGATCAGTGAAGATTTCACAGCGATTTCCAAGGAGGTAATGTCGCCATGTTTTGAGTGCATGGACTACAGCTGCAAGCTCTAGATCATGAGTAGGATAGTTATCCTCATGTGGTCGCAACTGTCGAGATGCGTATGCAATCACTTGACGATCTTGCATGAGTATGCAACCTAGTCCTTGTCGCGAGGCGTCGCAATAGATTATAAAATCCTTGGAGAAGTCTGGTGGTACCAGTACAGGTGCAGATGTCAGGCGTCTTTTCAGTTCGTGAAAACTGGACTCGCACTGTGGGGTCCACTCAAACTTTTTATCTTTCTTGAGGAGTTCAGTTAGAGGTTTAGCAACCTTGGAGAAATTTTCGACGAAGCGTCGGCAATAGCTCGCTAAGCCAAGAAAACTCCTAACTTGCTTGACCAATTCAGGGGGAGTCCAATCAAGGACGGCTTGAACTCGCTCGGGATTGACAGCAATACCCTTGCCAGAAATCACATGACCTAGAGAGGTTACTTCCGGCAACCAAAATTCACATTTAGAGAACTTGGCATAAAGGCGGTGCTCTCGAAGTTTCGTCAATACCAGCCTTAAATGCTCGGCATGATCTTCCTTGTTCTTGGAATAGATGAGTATATCATCGAGGTATACCACGACGAATTTATCCAAGTACTCCATGAATATAGAATTCATTAGCCAGGAAAAGGTAGTTGGGGCATTGGTTAATCTGAAGGACATGATGGTGTACTCATATTGGCCATAACGAGTAACAAAATCCGTTTTAGGAATGTCCCCGTTCTTGATTTTGATTTGATGGTAACCCAACCTCAAATCCATCTTAGAGAAGACTGAGGATCCAGCGAGCTGATCATACAGGTCGTTGATCCTGGGGAGCGGATACTTGTTCTTTATGGTGACTAGATTGACAGGTCGGTAATCTACAACCGTCCGCTCCGTTCCATCCTTCTTCTTGACAAAGAGGACGGGGCAAGCCCAAGGGGAAGAACTAGGACGGATGAAACCTTTTTGCAAGGACTCATCAAGTTGTTTCTTTAGCTCAGCTAATTCTAGTGGTGCCATCTTATAAGGTCTCCTAGAGATTGGGACAGTTCCTGGAATAAGATCTATCACGAACTCGACATCTCTGTCAGGTGGAATTCCTGGCAGTTCTTCTGGAAAAACATCCAGAAAGTCACGGACTACCGGGATATCTTCAAGTTCTGGTAGAGGGCTGGCATTAAGAGAGTAGAGCTGACGCTCAGCCATTCGGGTCAAGACATTGACTATCTTGCCGGATGGATGTGTAAGTTGAACGGTCCTAGTATAGCAATCAATCTTGGCGTAATGAGTTGTCATCCAATCCATACCCAAAATAATGTTTATGTCCGAGGACTTGAGAGCGATTAGAGATGCAAGGAAAACAAGTCTATCGACAAGGATTTCATTTCCATGGCTTACCCTAGAGGTTTGCCACTTTGAACCAGGAGTTTGAATAACCATGGAAGTAGGCATGTCACAAAAAGTCATGTTGTGCATTCGAGCATAGCTCTCAGATATGAACGAATGTGATGCTCCAGTATCGAAAAGAACAGATGCCGGATGGCAGTTAACGAGAAGCGTACCAAGGACGACGTTAGGATCCTCATAAGCTTCCTCAGCAGAGACATAGTTGACATGACCACGTGCAGTGGGGATTGGCTTGACATAATTCACCTTGCCGGTTGGCTTACCACGGCCAACGGGTTTTCCTGGTTGGTTCTGAGGACACTCACGCATGTAGTGTCCCGGTTCTCCACACTTGAAGCAGGTCACAGTGCTAGTGCGTGGAGCAAAGTTGGAAGGTGGTCCTCCATAGGTCTTAGCAGGTGCATACTGTTGAGTTGGGCGAGGCGCCTCATAGGATGGCCTCGGTGTGTACTTGGGTGGCAGATCAGTGTTAGGAACCCACACACGGCGCTTGTGAGAGCCAGAACTAGATGAGGAACCAAGGTCTCGAGTATGCTTGCGTGTGGCCTCGAAGTCGGTCTGGCCCGTTTCAGCACTGATAGCCTTGTTTACCAACTTCTGGAAGGAAGTGCACTCGTGCAGACGTAGATCTCGGCAGAGTTCAGGGTTGAGTCCCTTGCGGAACCTCGCCTGCTTCTTGGCATCGGTGGATACTTCATCAGGTGCATAGCGTGCCAAGTTGCCAAACTCGCGACTATAGCCATCCACAGTTAACCGGCCCTGGGTGAAATTGCAGAATTCCTCCCGCTTGCGATCCATGAGACCTTCCGGAATGTGATGTTCACGGAATGCCTCACTGAACTCAACCCAAGTAGTGATTTGGCCAGCAGGACGCATAGCTTCAAAGTTCTCCCACCAAAGACTGGCAGGGCCCTCAAGATGGTAGGCGGCGTAGGTAACCTTGTCAGCTTCGGCCACACGGGCAGAGTGTAGCTTGTGGGTGATACTACGTAGCCAGTCATCCGCATCCAGAGGTTCAGTGGAGTGATGGAACTTCGGTGGGCACATCTTGCTAAAGTCATTGATTGACACCACGTCATTCCTCTGGCGGAACCCAGTGTTCTGCTCTGTGCGTTCCAGCAGACGGTTGGTCTCTCTCTTGTTCCGTTCTGCCTCGAGCATAACTTCCGCCAAGGAGGGTGGCTGGGGCAGATTCCCATCTCTAGCCCCACTAGCCTCACCCTGCTCCTGAACATCAGGAGTGTTGCGAGTGTTGACCATCCTAGGAAAACAAAACAACGGTTTAGACAAGGATGGCAAAAATTTGACATAGGAGTGCAGAATGTAATGGATGACACGGAATGCAAAGATGTTCATCCGTACGACATGGTAATATAGATACTGCTATATATACACCAGTGGTCATACACACCATACATAGTTTAGTACAAGCCAAGGCTAAAGTACAACTGCGGCGAAAGACGATACATCCCATCAGAGGCATTCCAAGCTCCTATACATTATTTAACTACACCTCCGGAACTCAGTACACACTAAGTCATATTCCACAAGACGCGCAGGACTATGGGAATACAACTACTACAATACTACTACTGCCACGGTATAGCCCAGACATTCCTGTAGTAATCTTCGTAAAGATTACCACCGTAGCCTGGAAGTGGAACAGACGGATCTTGAAACTCGCGAGCGCTCGAAGGCTGTGGACCATAGGGACATGGATGTGGCCTCGGTCCCGATGCTGGTGGTAACCGACGCCCACGTGGAGGTGTAATACCCCCAACGTCACGCCAATCCATGCGATCAGGCAGACGAGTCTGCACGGGGTACAAATCCCGCATGTCCAGATATCCGGCGTGCACAGCAGGTGCAAGCCGTGTCAAAGTAGTCCAGTAGGCGGCTCGAGTGTTATATAGCTCCATTCGGAGGCCATGGACCTCACGGTCCCTATCCTCCAGCATCTGAACAGTAGTCTGAAGCAGTGGCTCTTCATAATCAGCATCAGTATACAGACCAGTGTAGTAGCCTTCCTCTCCGGGAAGTGAGGCTGGCATGTAACAGAACTCAGTGTTCAGCAACAGGGCATGCCTAGCCCGGAGAATGGTCATCATCGAATAGGCGGCGTCCTGTACTGCCATCTCGATGGTAACCCCGAGTCCATAAGACCAATGGATGGGGTCGTTAGCTCCGGGATATGAGGGGTATATCCGGACTGTGCAGAAATACTGACTCTGATTGAAATCCCGGTACTGTTCCTCCACAGTGTACTCAGGATACCAGCGATAACCGGTCTCAGTCAGCACACGGACTAGCATGGCCGTGTGACCGGGCACATTAATGCACCGCGTCAAACAAACCACTTGGTGAGGGGTGCGGCCAGACATCTGAAACACGAGGTAATGCAAAGGCATTAGTGTTTCTGGAAGAAATCGGGCAGCATAACAACTGTAAATGCTCAAACAAAGATTTGAGACATCATACAAATGATAGCATAACCACTCAACAATTCCATATCAAGGTTCCGGGTCCAATAATCATCATACTAAAAGGATAGAAACTGAACTGAGGCTTGAAACCAACAATCCTAAGAGTCTACGGATTAGTAACACGTGAACCTAGTAAGGATAAGAGGCCTAGTCCTAAATCACCGTAGAAAGAATAGACTGACTCAGATCAGAAGGGCATAAGGTAAAGGAGTAAAAGAGCCATACGTTCCCTTCCACAATCAATTCCCCTACATATAACTAAGAATTTTTCTAGACTCAACATCAACCAGTTTGGCTTGAGAAACCTACAGGCAGTCCAGCTCTGATGCCAACGCTGTCAGGACCCCGATCCTAAGTCACACCGATCTAGCTGTAACACGTCATATCACTTTGCGACCTCACGCACGGTAACCCCACGGGTGCCACCTTACCTGGCCCGGGACCGTTTGCACATTTTAGCACACGTATATGATAGTGTCGCTAGCATCCCTATGACAGAGAACCCGGGCCGACATGGCTAGTTATAAACCAAAAGTGGCACTAGATTACAGAGAAAGGCATCCATGACCCAGCAACGAACGTGTCGGTCATCAACGTATGAACCCAAGTCGTAGCAAGCTACATGGACTTAAAGGAACAACGCGTGACATTTCCCCTAAGGGACAGACACAGGAACGAAGAAGGACACATGCCGGCCAGCCTACGTGTTCCGAGCAGTAGCAAGCTACCAAGGCTCATTGGAATCACTAGGAGGCATTTCCCTGTAAGGTAGGCTACCAAAGGAAAACAACTAGGTGTCGGATCCCACACATACCAAGCATTTCAACCATACACACAATATGCTCAATATGTGCAAATACAACATTGCATCACAACAGAACTCTATGACTCAAAGTACTTTATTTAAGAGGCTCCAAGAGCCATACATAACATATCCATACCGGTAGGGGTCACATGACCCAACACTCAAGTCATACAGTCATACAAGCATAAGCGGAAGCTACATGTCTAAGTACAGACAACTTAGAAAATAAAACAGGCTTGGTGTAGCATGACTATCTACAAGGCCCTTCACAAGCTCCAGATCTCCGTCTGGGTGTCAAGCTACTCGTCGACGTCAACGTCTATGTAGAACCCATCAGCAGGGGCAGGGTTCTCCTCTGCAACAGTTATTAAGCAAACATGAGTACAAAGGTACTCAGCAAGTCTTACCACAGAACCTATCATACATGCAACATTATCAATAGGGGGCAGTGGAGTTTATAGCAGAAAGCCAGCTTTGACTCTTGGCTAACCTATACTACCACTCTCAACGGATTGCAAGATGTTATTACGAACGCGAGTCCTCTACTCACCACAACAATACACTACCGAGGATCCTCTTCCGACATCCTACGAAAGGGCCATCCACGGTACTCACACTTATCTTGAGGCTTTTAGTAGTATCCATCAACTTGTCTATGAACTGTAAGAGTAACCATGTAGTCCGTACCGCGAACAACGGCTATTCGAATAGATTGGTAACCCTGCAGGGGTGTACCTCTTCACACACGCTCCCACCACTTATCGTCGTTTACTCAACGTGTACTCTGCAACCTTCAAGCGGAAGCCCAGCATGGGTGTCGGCCACGACCTGACTAACTACTCAAGTCTCTCGTCCAGGTGTATCGCCTATTTGGGTTCCATCTGTGGGGAGATCTGGCCGGGGTGTCGCTCACGGCCCCAAACGATGTGTACAGGGTTCCCGAGTCACCAAACGGGCAACCGGTACACCGTGCCACGTACCTGTCGCATCACAACCCACCCCGAGGGTTAGCGCTGTGCACGACCTCCAGTAAACTATAAACACCAGAAACTAGTTGCAACTCCTGGACAGAGATCGAGGGTAATTAATAAGCCGAGAGGGTCAATTAAGGATCCCAATGTGTGGTAGTAGCTGTAACTTGAACCACACATACAGATCTCGGGTCCTATGGACGATTCCAATGAAACAACCCACCATGTACTCCTACATGGCCTTTCATCGATACCTTTACCAAGCGTATTCCACACTTCCTTCTCTTTATCGGTATGATCATTTCACTCTGATCCATCACCCAGATGAACCAGACGAGACACAACTCTAAGCATAGCAGGCAACATAAGCAAATAGCATGGTGGATCACACATCACATGGCTCAATCAACTCCTACACATGCTAGTGGGTTTCAACTATTTACTTTGGCAATGACAGGTCATGCAAGGGAATAGGGTTCAACTACCGCAGCAAGTAGCAGTTCACACGCTGTTGCCTTAATGCATGTCGGGTTCTGCTCTTCAGCTGGATAGGCAGAAGTATCCTCGGGAGCAGGACCTAACACGGAGAATACCGGCGATACAATCATTAAACAAACAAATGCAACAATATGATGCATGCTCATGACATGGCAAGATGCATGTGTTTTCGGCTAAAGCAACTATAACCAGAAGGGTTTTGAGCCTATTTGAATCAAAGTTTCAAATTGGAATTCAAACTATTATTTAATTAAGAGCATTATCATGTTTTAATGTATACAGCAAGGTTAACTTGCTCAAACATGCATGAAACCAGTGCCATTGGAAAGATTGGATTTTTCTGATCATTTTTCATATATAAATTATTTCCATCTGAGCTACGGTTGATTTTATATGATTTTTAGAAGTTTTGAGTAATTTCTGAGATTCATAAATCATTTAAGATTTAAATTAAATTCCAGAAACTATTTACTGCGTCAGCATGACCTCATGCTGACGTCAGCAGGTCAACAGGAGCTGGTCCAGGTCAAACATGACATGTGGGCCCGGCATGTCAGTGTCTTAGCTAATTAGCAAAGTTAATTAGTGTTAAGCTAAGAACTAATTAACTGTCAGTGGGGTCTGGGCCCACGGGTCAGTGACTTAACTAACTAACTAATTTAATTAACATTTACTTAATTAAACTAGCTAATTAGGGGAGGGGTGGCCCACACGTCAGCGACCCAGGGGTGGTCAACCCCCCGGTCAAACGAGTCAAACTCGCCGGCGAAGTGACGCCGGCGAGGCCAAACGCGGCGGCGAGCTTCGGAAATCGCCTACAGGGCACGGTTCGAGCCGCGGTTGGGCGCGTTCGAGAGCCCTTGCTGATGCGCGTCGAATGGTGGTGGTCGCCGGGCCTGTGGTGGCCGGAGGCGACGGCAACGAGCTCGACGGCGGCGGCCGGCGTTCGGGCGTGTGTGGAGATGCGGCTGCGGTGGCCTTGGCGATGCGTGCGTGGCACCTAGCTCATCTACGTGCTGCGTCGAGCGAGATGGACGTGCGTCCGTGACCAAATAGTCACCGGAGCATCACCGGCGGCAAGCACGGCGGCAGCGGGTTTCGGTGATCAACGGGGCAGCAGCTACACGGCCCAAACGAAGTGGAGGAAGGAGGGATTAGGCGTAGGGGCTCACAGCAGTGCTAGCGAGCTCGACGGAGAGGTCGGGGACGCTCTGCAGCTCCTTAATCGACGGCGAGGAGCTCCGGCGATCCGAGGTTGGGGACGACGGCGTGAAGGCGATGCAGGGCTTCCGGCGATCCGTGGCTCAGCGAGGAGGAAGAGGGCGTCGCGGCGATCCTTCTGGACTCTCTCACGGGACGAGGGGGAGGCTCTAAGTGCAGCAACGGCGAACGGCGGCGACGGGCGGCCTCGGTGACGAGAGGGAGAGAGCCAGGGGAAGGAGAAGAGGACGAGGGGAAGTGAGAGAGAGGTCGGGGCAGCTGCGTGGCGACGCATGGAGACGTCCAGACCGTCGGGGATGCAGGCAAGGAGGGTGGAGGTGGCCGGGCGCGTGCCGGCGCGCGGTGGCCACGCGCGCTGCCTACTGGCGCGAGGAGGAAGGCGACAGGAGCGGGGCTGGTGGGCTGGGCCGGCCTGCAACAGTGCTGGGCTCAGGTAAGTTCTTTCTCTCTCTTTCTTTTTTCCTATTTCTTTTCTGTTTCATTTCTTTTGCAACTTTGTTTAATTAATAAAAATGCCAGAACATTTTTATAACTCATAAAACTTGTCATGCCCACTGCATATAATATGAACTGTATAGAACATTATAATTTATGATTATTTGAGCATTTAAATTATTTTATAGCATTTAAATGCCCAAATACAAATACCATATGATTTAATCCAAAGACCTTAGAGGTCCTAGAAAATTGTGCACCATTTTTGGCAGAGGTTTAGGACCAAGGCAGAAATGATGAACATTTTTGAAGGGCACTTTGGGTACATTGGAAAAGATTTTATCAAACCCTAGTTGTTAGGAGAGGGGTGCTGGGTTTTCTGTCATTCCCATTTCAAGTTTCTTTGATAAGTAAACATGATGCACACTCTAGCTAGTCCTAATGCGAGTGCTAACTAGGGATGTGACAGATTGGCTCAGCGGGCCATAGCCGAACTATCAAGTCCTTCATGGCCGAACTCGCTATGTTGTGCAGCTCGACCAGCTGCTTCATCTGGTCGCTGAGAGGCATCGGATGTTTTCGCGCCTCGAACTGCACCAAAACAGCTTCTCTGTGTTGTTCCCCTCCAGGGCACGGAAATACTGGGCGGCGTCTGCGCTGCCCCTTGGAAGACCAGCAAACACGCCTGGAGAACTCCACAATCGTGTCAGCGCAATATACTTCCGCCCTCCGAAGATGCTCTGTAAGAGAAATATCTTACCAGATGCTATCTGTCGTTCCTGCTCGTTCTCTTGACGAGCACTGCGTGCCTCATCTCACGCGTCCTGGGCAGACTTTACTGCCGTAGACAGCTCGGTCGCTTGTTTCGGAGCCGTCTTCTGTGATGCCTCACACTTATGGATGGCATCTTGATGCTCGACCTCGACTTCGGACACCCGAGACTTGTGCTTCTCGCACTCTGCCATTTCGGCCTCTAAATCAGTAGCCGCTTTATCAGCGGCCGCCTTGTTTGCCTTGGCCTCCTCCTTGGCCCTGGCAACCTCGCCCTTGAGGGCCTCGAGCTCAGCGGCGCCAACTGTGTAATACAGAATAAAATCTTAGAATTCGTACTCATACCCAATCAATCAAGTCTGAATGACATTTAAATAAAAATCCACATACCTTGCGTTTCATCAAAACGTCGGTTGATGCGATCGAGGTCCGCATTGGCCACCTCAAGCTTCCGATTAAGTTTGGCGACCTCGGCGTCTTGCGCAGTCGTCGTAACTAAAGAAGCATGCACGGCAGTTCAGCTCTGTAAAAATGCTAATTTATGTATACTTCGTCCGATTCTTTTCAGAATCACACAAAGCATCAGGGGCTACTAGTTATATATGTGCACTTAAAACAAATAAAATTTCTTAAAAGCATTACGTGGCTTACCTGAAAGCCTGTTAAAAAAATGTGGAAGGCTTCATTCTGTCCGCCCTTGACGGACTGTATCTTCTTCATCACCGCACCCATCACGGTGCGGTGTTCTTCAATGACGAGAGCACTTTGCAGTGCTCCCTCCGTAGAATCTGGCGCCTCCGGATTCACTCCGGGCGCTGCCGTACCCTCCTCCGCTTGAGGAGTGGGATCTTCAAACCGCTGAGCCACGCTAGGCTCCGGGACGGTGTTCGGTGGGACCCCGGACTGTGCGGGCCCCACATCTTCGGTCTCCAAGGGGGCCATTTCCCCATGGTCAGTGAAAGTTATTACCCTCGGCCGCCCTGTCTCCTGCCCCGCCCTCATCTCCTTGGGCGGAGAGAACCTGCTGGGACGACACTTCGATGTCGCTGCCGATTACGGGCGTTGAAGCCTGGACTGGCGGGTCACTCTCCGTCTCCCCATGCGCCAGAGAGTTCCCCTCCGATGATGTAACATCGGGGTTTACACAAGGAGGGTTGTAGGTCAGCAGGAGAAGAATACTAAGTAGGTACATAAATACTAAGTAAACAAAGGTGAAATAGACAATCCGGAGAAACTTACGTGAAGCCATGAGGCAGGGGTTTCACCGTGGGCTTCACCACGAAGCTATGATCGGACGAATCTGAACTATCTCCGAGCTTCAGCTTCCTCTTCCTCCGGGGTGCGGCCATGCTCGCATCAGCAACGCCCCCCCTCTTCATCGCCCTGCCTTGCGTGGGAGGTACCTCTTCTTCCTCCTCTTACTCCTCATCATCTTCCTCCGCCTTGTCGGAGGAAAGAATATGGAGGTCCTTGGGCTGCTTGCCTGCAGGACGGGGGCTGTTTCCAGCCCCCTCACCCTTTATCTTCTTGGGCTTCTTGGTCGGCGCCTTGTGTGGCGCCGGAACCAGCATAGCCGTCAATAGAGGCAATGCTGGGTCTTCGGGCAGAGGTGGCGGACACTTGATCTGGGTTGCCTTCTTCGTCCAAGCTTGTATATCACGTAAAAGTACCAACTCCTATTGTCATTAAGTAATAGGAAAGGACAAGTGGTCGGCAGAGATCATTATTGCATTGGTGGCAGAAACTTCGGTAGTGAAGCCCGCATCCTCGTTCTCTTCGGGCCATTCCTCCTAGCTCTTGAAGAGGTGCTTCTAGATCTCTTTGTGCGTGGAGCCGAAGAGGTGCTTTAGCGGCTTGTCTCCTATCGGATCAAACTTCCATAGGGAGGAATCCCGACTTTGGCAAGGGAGAACAAGTTGGGTCAGCATCAGCTGGATCACGGAGGAGAGCAAGTGCCCCTTGGAGATATGTGAAGGATTGAGTTCGGAGCTAGATCGTGGAAATCTAGCCCGTAGAAAAACAAAAGACCCCGAATGAACGGGTGGAGTGGAAACCCTAGCCCACTAACAAAATGAGAGGTGAATACTACCCTCTCGCTTGCCTTTGGGACGGGAGTAACCTGGCCCCTAGGGGGGACTCGGTGTGCAACGTCGTCGGCGAGATACCTCGCACTCGGTAGGTCCTTCACGGTCTTTTCGGTGACCGTGGATGCCTCCCACTTGCCTCTGGCATCGGATCCAGCCATTGCTGGGAAGGGGAATAGTGGTGGAGGAACAAGGAGATGTGGACACTAGAGATTAGAGTACGGGTGCAAGGGAGGTTGGAGAGCTCGAGCTTGAGGAAGGTGTCGGGCTGATGAAAGGGATTGGAGTCCTTTTATAACATTGCGAATATAGAGCGTCCCCCCCCCCCCCCC